>CM057344.1:135224392-136424392 GCA_030015575.1 Agapanthus africanus | reverse complement strand
CATATTATTAAATCAACACTTGATTTAATAATCCGGTCATATCACATATAACCGACTAATATCATTTATCTGTATATCACATTATCAAATCAACACTTGATTCAATAATCCGGTTATATCACATATAACCTAACCGATAACAAATATCCGCCAGATTAGAATACGGTATCACATACTCGTATTTAATCAGGCCCCCACACATATCAGCATATGTGCCCTACGTCATTTCGCTTGAACTAAGAAACCTCTGTGTAGGACTCTAAAGACATGTCAATACGCCAGCAGTAGGTGATGATCACATCAGTCACCCACAAGCCGTCAGCGGTACTAGCTGGAAGTAACGGCTACTCAGGTATTGAGCGAATAGAAGATCAACAAGCAAGCTTGTCCAAACTCTCATGAAGCCTATAAATAACACTTACCGTACAGTCCGGTCTCTTCGTCTGATATGTCGCATATCGAGTCTAGGGGTGGAATCGTCAGACCCTGGTAACTTGATGCCGATGTGTGGCTCATAACTATTCGAGAAACTACTGATAACTCTTACTAGTAAATCTCATCAACCCTGGCCAGGGACTTACTGTTATAGCCAATCGAGCATAGCGTAACATCAAATCTCAATACCGGGAGAGACGGAACCCTTCCTATCGCTCATTGCCTCCATGTGACTCGGGACTGTACCCAAAATCCACTTATTTGCACGACTCCTTTAAGCCATGGTAGGGAGGAAATAAAAGCACAGTGGGAACCATACAAGACTCTATGACGATCTCAGGTCTACAGACTAAGCTGTACCATTATCACCAGAGAACTGCTGTATGACGATAGGTATAATACCAACTAGGAGTTCTCGGCGAGTCCTATTCAGTGTACCCATTCTCTAATGAGCACCTGTTTACAATCTTTGATGTCAAACACCATTGGTTATGGGATCAACCATCGCCCCATACAGGGTCAAGAAACGTACATACTAGTATACTCTGGAATATCGATGCCCTGTCTTGATACTCCCACGACTAGGAACAATTAAAGGATGTGCTTGTGGACTACATAAGTCCCAGTAGTATGATCTGCATCATAGTCCTGGTAGTCAAGCAAACATCCTAAGGGCTTTAGCAACATGTATCAGAGAGATAATATAATAATGCTATTGTACATGTTAAGATAAAGAGCAACTAGATAGCATACTGAAAGGTTTACCTAGCACCTCATGAAGGGTTTGGAAGCATCACATGTACCAAAGATTGAATTTTTAGGGTGCTAAGATAACATACAAAGGATCGATCCTAGAAAAATTAGGGTTTCAAAAACTACACATCATCACATGAAAGAAATGCTAGGGTTTTGAGAGTATAACCTTTGTAGCTCCCTACGCTAGACTCCTTGGCTACTTGAGGGTTAGAGGAGGGTTCGCTTGAAGTCTCCTAGTGTCCACGACGATCCACCCGAAGCTCCTAGTCCAAGCTTGCAACTTCACTTTTCAAAGAAGAAATGAAGATAACATTCTAAACAAGTGGGCTAAACTTGTGTAGAATGATGTTGTGGTTCTTATTCTCACTTCAAAATCCAATCTTGTTATCTAATTTGCTCACTACAAAAGTCTAGAGAGCAAGTGAAGAAAGAGGAAGAAGATGATAGCTATACTTTTTAACAAGAGTGAAAAAGATAACTCTTATGAAGAAAAAGAAAATATATCTATATATATTTTCTTATCCTCATCTCAAACTATGGTTAGATGATAAAGATATTATTTAACTTGAGTTTAAAACACATAGAGAAGGTTAACTCATGGTTAGGAGTAGGTGAGCATGGTTAGGTTTAAGAAGGATGTAGAAACTAGCCATGAATTATCCTTTCTTTTTCCATTTTGTTTTTAACACAAATTAAATAATTATCCATATATTTAATCCATGGTGTGAGTCTTATATTGCCACCATTTTCCATGTGTAATCAACCATGATAGATGATGTATGTATGTATGTATGTATGCACATCCATATGTGCATGAAACTAAAAGAAAGAAAGCCTACATGCTACATACATCCATCATGTACAAGAAAAGATTTTAAGTGAGAAAACTAATGGTTAAATGATAAATCAACACTTGATTTATCAATTCGGCCATATCACATATGACCCCACCAAAAGCAAGCCGCCCGATCAATATACGGTATCCTATACGCGCATTTTAATCGGGTCCATGCGCATATCACATTTGCGCACCACAACGTTTCGCCTGGACTAGGTAACTCCTTTGTGGGACTCTAAGACTCGTCAATACGCCGGCAGTGGGTGATGATCATATCAAGCACCCCCAAGCCGCAAGCGGTCAGCTAAACGTAACGGCCACCCGGGTATTGAACGATCAGAAGAGAACAAGCGAACCTGCTACAACTCCCGTCGAGCCAACCGGCAACACTACCGCGCAGTCCGGTCTCCTCGTCTGATATGTCGCATATCAAGTCTAGGCGTGGTAAACGTCAGACCCCAATAACTGATAAGTCGTGCCGATGTGAGGCTCATAACGGGTCGAGAAACTACTGGTAACACTTACCAGTAAATCTCCAATCAGCCCTGGCCAGGGACTTCCCTGTTACGGCCAATCGAGCACGGCGCAACATCAACCCCCAATACCGGGAGAGACGAAACCCCTCCTATCGCTCATTGCCTCCATGTGACTTGGGACTGTACCCAAAAACCACCGTTTTGCACGTCCTCATGGACGTGGTAAGGTGGAAATCAAAGCACAGTGGGAATCACACAAGACTCTATGACGATCTCGGGTCTACAGACTAACCTACACAAGTGTCGCCTGAGAACTGCCATCTGACGTGAGGTATAATACCATCTGGGAGTTCTCGGTGAGTCCGTCCAGTGTACCCAGTCTCCACTGAGCACCTGTATACGATCTCTGATGTCAAACATCAATGGATATGGGATCATCCATCGCCCATCTCATGGGTCGAGAAGCGTATACGCTAGTCTACACTGGTATATCGATGCCCTGTCTCAATATACCCATGACTAGGGACCTTGAAGGATGTACTTATGGACTACCGTGTCCCCACTAGTATGATCCGCATCATAGTCCAGGTAGTCAAGTACACATCCTAAGGGCTTTACCAACATGTAACTCTAAGACAGTATAAAGAGACAAGTATACATGTTAAGATAAAGAGCAACCAGATAGCATACAATCATATCGAGCAAGAAAGTCATCTCTATATATGTCCAAGCATCCAATATAATATACATCATCTGTACAATACTGGCCTCTAGGGCATACATACAACTAACAATCTCCCACTTGCACTAGGGCCAGCTGCTGTAGTATCGCATACCGAGCATCCCGAAGAGTCTCTCAAATTGTGTCTGGGGAATGGCCTTCGTGAGTGGATCCGCTGTGTTATTCTTCGAGTCAACCCTCCTGACCTCGATCTCCCGGCGATCAACAATCTCTCGGATCAGGTGATACCGCCTCAGAATATGCCTGGATCACTGATGGGACCTGGGTTCCTTGGCCAAAGCCACTGCTCCATTGTTATCGCAATACAAAGGTATTGGATTCTCAATGGATGGAACCACTCCAAGTTCAGTAATGAACTTCTTGATCCAGACAGCTTCTTTGGCAGCATCGTTGGCAGCGATGTATTCAGCCTCCATCGTCGAGTCTGCCACGGTTTCTTTCTTGGAACTCTTCCAGCTAACCGCCCATCCGTAAAGGGTAAAGACAAAACCCGACTGCGACTTAGAGTCGTCCTTATCACTCTGGAAGCTTGAATCGGTAAAAGACTCCACTTGGAGTTCTCCGTTACCATACACCAAGAGCATCTTTTTAGTCCTTCGTAAGTACTTGAGAATGCTCTTCACAGCTGTCCAGTGACTCTCTCCAGGATCAGCTTGATACCTGCTCACTACACTTAGTGAGTATGCTACATCGGGTCTGGTACATAGAATCGCGTACATGATAGAGCCTACAGCCGAAGCATAGGGTATCCCTTGCATGCGAGCTCTCTCTAAATCAGTCTTGGGAGACATCTCTTTGGAGAGAGTGACTCCAGAGATCGTGGGTAAGTTCCCACGCTTGGATTCTTCCATACTAAACCTTTTTAGTATGGTGTCAATGTACCTGGATTGGGACAATCCCAATATCCGTTTGGATCTATCTCTATAGATCCTAATTCCCAATATGCAGGAGGCATCACCAAGATCTTTCATTGAGAATCTTTGTGATAAGAAGAGCTTGACCGATTGCAGCATAGGAATGTCATTTCCTATCAAGAGTATGTCGTCCACGTACAATACGAGGAAGATAACCTTACTCTCTGCTACCTTCTTGTAAATACAAGGTTCATCTACGTTTTTGACGAAATCAAATTCTTTAATAACGACGTCAAAGCAGATGTTCCAACTCCGCGACGCTTGCTTTAATCCATAAATGGATTTAAGCAGCTTGCATACCTTCCCGCTGCTCCCACTATCTACGAAGCCCTCTGGCTAAGTCATGTACACGCACTCTTCTAAATCACCGTTTAGAAAGGCGGTCTTAACATCCATTTGCCAGATTTCGTAATCATGATATGCAGCGATGGCAAGCATGATCCGGATGGATTTAAGCATAGCTACTGGAGAAAAGGTCTCATCATAGTCCACACTTGGTCTTTGACGAAAACCCTTTGCTACAAGTCTAGCTTTGAAAGTCTCCACTTTCCCATCTACACCAAGTTTTTTCTTGAAGATCCACTTGCTCCCAATGGGTTTTACCCCTTCAGGAGCAACTTCCAAAGTCCATCCTTTGTTGGTGTACATGGATTCCATCTCGGACCGCATTGCATCCAGCCATTTCACTGAGTCCCCACTCGTGATGGCCTGCTCGAAGCTAGTTGGGTCATCATCCTCCATGATGCAATCCTCGCTCCCACCATCCATGAGAAAGCCATAGTATCTTTCAGGTGGGCGAGGAACCCTACTAGATCGGCGGAGTGGCTGGGGTTCATTGGGAATTACCGAATCCTCTGGTTCCACTAAATCTTCAGTTTGAGTTTGTGTAGCCGGAATTTCTTCCAGTTCTACCTTGTTGCCACTAATTTCTTTTGCAAGAAATTTCTTTTCTAAAAAGGTGGCATGTCGAGAAACAAACACTTTTTGTTCCTCAGCATAGTAGAAAAGATATCCATGTAAATGTTTGGGATATCCCACAAACTTGCATAGAACTGACCGTGCCTCGAGTTTGTCCGGATTTTGCCTCTTGACATAGGCCGGACAACCCCATATCTTAACTCGTTTAAGACATGGTCTCTTCCCATTCCATATCTCATATGGTGTGGTAGGTACAGATTTAGTTGGAACTTGATTCAATAGGTATGCTGCTGTTTCCAGCGCATATCCCCAGAAGGAAATAGGTAACTCAGCTGTGCTCATCATAGAGCGCACCATATCTAATAGGGTGCGGTTCCTCCGTTCTGATACACCGTTGTGCTGTGGTGTATATGGAGGAGTCAGCTGAGAGAGAATCCCATTCTCTTTTAGGAAGTCCAGGAATTCATTGCTCAAGTATTCACCTCCTCGATCAGATCAAAGGATTTTAATACTTTTCCCGGTTTGGTTCTCGACTTCTAGTTTATATTCTCTAAATTTCTCAAAAGCTTCTGATTTGTGTTTCATCAGGAACACATATCCGAATCTAGAGAGATCGTCAGTGAATGTAATGAAGTACGAAGAACCATCCCTGGCATGTGTAGACATGGGACCGCATACATCACTATGTATCAGTCCCAAGAGTTCGGTAACTCTTTCTCCGTGTCCCGTAAACGGAGTTTTGGTCATCTTGCCTTTGAGACATGACTGGCAAGTGTCATAAGATGAAAATTCAAACGGATTCAAATATCCATCCTTATACAACTTAGCTAGTCGTGTCGCATTGAGGTGACCCAGTCTACAATGCCACAAGAAGGATTCGTTCAGTTCTGAACTCTTCCTCTTGTGTGTGTTTATTATACTCAGAACTGTTGATTGATTTAGAACATAAATGTCATTGCACAACGTGCCTGATCCAACCAACTTTTGGTTACGGAAAATGTTCATAACTTTATCCTGTAATACAAAATTATATCCCTCTTTACTCAACAAAGAAACCGATATAATGTTGCATATCAGGTTCGGCATGTAATAGCATTCGTTCAGAATAAATGTATTACCAGTTGGTAATGCAAGGTGATATTCCCCGACGGTCTTAGCTGCAACAATTGCACCATTTCCAAGCTTATGTCTTTATCACCTTCTCTAAGTTCTCTACCTTTCCTAAGCCCATGTAACTGATTACATATATGGGATCCTGACCCGGTATCTAATACCCAGGACGTAGGGCAAATGGAGAACCAGTTCTCTGTAACGAACACACCCGAAGAAAATGCATCATCATGTACTTTCTTCATTCGGTTGGCATGGGAATCCTGATATTCCCCTATGTCCTGTTCAGTCTTATAACTCTTATAAGAAAGAACGAAACCGATGTTCCCCAGCACAGTATAACTTGCGGGTTCGGTCAATACATCCATATTATTATCTTGATTAAGGCATGACATGGTCGCTACCTGGAGAGAGAGAGAAGAAAACACTTTAGCGTATGCTCTTGCAAGATCAGATTGGTTATTATCTTATCTAATCAGGATGGCTCCCACTGTTTTTATCAAATCTTCCTTCAAACCCTAAAAGGAAAGACTAGCCGGGATTAATTACACCCTACAACTTCGTCGATCTTTCAGCCAGGCCAGTGTCGGTACTTTGAGGGAGGTTCTCCGTGCTTTCGCACGGACCTAATTAAAGTAAACCTCATTTTTCCAGAGGCGTAACCCCATTGACACCTTTCTAGACACCTACTTGATCGGCTAATTGTCCTGTGTAAAACTCTCCCGGGAGTAACAATTACTCGCAGTGGGTATCGAGATCCAACTATCTCATAGAAGGTATGCAATCTCATTGCAAATTTCAACACTTGAAATTCCCGATAATATTTTGCCCCTAACCCCCATGACCTTGACAAAGGCCAACAAATCATAGGATGCTAGTCAAGTTCAACCCGTCATTTCTTGATTGAATCAAACCCACCCGCACGACCCTTGACAAAGGCCAACAAGGTCGTAAGACTATCCTGAAACAATCTGCATCATATGCATAAGCAGATAAGCACTATTCAGCTACCGCACACTACGCCTTTACAAAAGCCAACAAACGCAGCACGAATACTAAACAGTTCTTATCTGAAATGACGGAGGGCTACGACAGGTTTTTCTGAAAACCTATTGCGTAATGAACTTGATATCGTTGTAGAATCAAGTGATGTTTTGAAATGGAGTGATTTTGAGGCTTTCATTAGTTTTGCTAAAGAGGTCACTCCCGGTGAAGGGATCTCGGCTCTTTCCTCATCGAATAAGGTGCAGGACATATCATATATATCACTGTGCAAAGCAAAACTCCAAAAGCAGTCAAAAGTCAAACCGAGTGTTGTAGCATCTGCCAGTTTTGCTAAAGAGGTCACTCCCGGTGAAGGGATCTCGGCTCTTTCCCCATCGAATAAGGTGCAGGGTATATCATATATACCGCTATGCAAAGCAAGACTGTAGCTACCCTTTTATTTGAAAATTTGATTCTACAACATCTTTTAGGTTTCTTTTCTTTCATTAATCACATTAATGAAGTCCCATCATTTAAGTCACTTAAACATCACAGATAAATACGACGTACACTTATGCCATCCGCATTCGCCTCGATGTCCTCTCATGCACCGTTAGGTTAGGTAACTAACGGCAGAGCAGGGTAGGGTTAGCGCGGGTGTAAAACATAAGTAACACCTATATAATATATCATATATACTATATACTGTATCCATCACAGAACATATCTAATGATCACATCATAGATATCGCAGCAGAAACATAGATATAATGTTGGATATACTAGGACGTCCGTATTTAGTATTTAGCCAACAATAGAAAATACGGATTCCACAGTCATGATGAATAGCCAAGCCCACACGAGGCAAGCGACCCTACCAATTCTGGAGTTTAGGAGACCCGGTCTCGACTCCTCGAAATGGCCTCCCACTGAACCCCAGAACCCGGTCACCTGTGCTCCCCTCCTTGGGTCCATCCTAATGCGGAAAAGTAAATAATATACAACACTGGTGGCATCGACCTCAACCCGGAAGTGCCCCAAATAAAAGAATATTACATTACATTTGAATTTACATGAATGAAAATATAAAACTCTCATCTCACATAAAACCCCCCGGCTATTCAATTGCGACAATCCTGCACATCATATCTCACCAACACATAATATCATATATCATCAACGTAAGTAAGTATGCGTACCCCAATTGTCGTTGATGTATAACAACGAAACCGGCGATATCGACATACTACACTTACGGTCACAGAAAAGAAAGTGTAAAACTGCAATATTTGGAATCCACATTCTCTTTAGACATCGTAAATGCGAAATATCACATACTTCGTATTTCATGTCCAACTATATGAATTCCAGATATTGCATCACATTCCAGATAAATAGACGGTATTAAAGTTTTCGAACGAACGATCAAATACCCAAGATTCGCTAAAGCTCAACACTTGAGCGGAGTTCAAAAACCCAGAGTGTGACACAGTGGTAGCGGTCCAGCCGTAGAAGGGTCAAGCCAACGCCTCACATGTGGCACGCCGTACTGCCCCAAACCCTAAGGTTCGAAAAGCAGTTCAAGACGGTCACATAATCGAGTTAAGGTTTGTTGTCTTCTAGAGGGTCCACCACAAACAAACTTGCACGTATTTCCGAAAGATTTTAAACCCCGTAAAAAGTGAGCAAATGATACTCGTTCAAACACTTCAATACATTCTAATTTATCCGGAAAAGTCACGAAATGAAAATTCCGATCGAATCGACGAGTCCAAAACCATCTCCAGAACAAACAGCACACAATTTAGATTAAAAATACCCTAAAAATTATACAAGCAGAAACACGCATTACTGTATAAAATTCATGCAGTGATTGATGTGTACGGCCACGGAACTGCGGCCCAAGCAAGCTTAGGCCGCGTTTCCGCGGCAAGAAAGACTGTTCACTGAATCGAATTTTACAGTAATTCTTATATTTACCTGCTGTAATTTTTACATATTTTTAATTCTGAAAAACAACAGTTTTGAAAAAATATCCAGAGAGCACAAAAATCCGTAATTTTTCGGTTCGATCGGAGTTTTAACTTCGCTAAAGTGTCGCCTAATATTCTAGGTCGGCTCTGATACCAATGAAATGTTTACCTAGCACCTCATGAAGGGTTTGGAAGCATCACATGTACCAAAGATTGAATTTTTAGGGTGCTAAGTTAACATACAAAGGATCGATCCTAGAAAAATTAGGGTTTCAAAAACTACACATCATCACATGAAAGAAATGCTAGGGTTTTGAGAGTACAACCTTTGTATCTCCCTACGCTAGACTCCTTAGCCACTTGAGGGTTGGAGGAGGGTTCGCTTAAAGTCTTCTAGTGTCCACGACGATCCACCCGAAGCTCCTAGTCCAAGCTTGCAACTTCACTTTTCAAAAGAAGAAATGAAGATAACATTCTAAACAAGTGGGCTAAACTTGTGTAGAATGATGTGGTTCTTATTCTGACTTCAAAATCCAATCTTGTTATCTAATTTGCTCACTACAAAAGTCTAGAGAGCAAGTGAAGAAGGAGGAAGAAGATGATGGCTATACTTTTTAACAAGAGTGAAAAAGATAACTCTTATGAAGAAAAAGAAAATATATCTATATATATTTTCTTATCCTCATCTCAAACCATGGTTAGATGATAAAGATATTATTTAACTTGAGTTTAAAACACATAGAGAAGGTTAACTCATGGTTAGGAGTAGGTGAGCATGGTTAGGTTTAAGAAGGATGTAGAAACTAGCCATGAATTATCCTTTCTTTTTCCATTTTGTTTTTAACACAAATTAAATAATTATCCATATATTTAATCCATGGTGTGAGTCTTATATTTCCACCATTTTCCATGTGTAATCAACCATGATAGATGATGTATGTATATATGTATGTATGTTGTATGTATGTATGTATGTATGTATGTATGTATGCATGCACATCCATATGTGTATGAAACTAAAAGAAAGAAAGCATACATGCTGCATACATCCATCATATACAAGAAAAGATTTTAAGTGAGAAAACTAATGGTTAAATGATAAATCAACACTTGATTTATCAATCCGGCCATATCACATATGACCCCACCAAAAGCAAGCCGCCCGATCAACGGTATCCTATACGCGCATTTTAATCGGGTCCATGCGCATATCGTATACGCGCACCACAACGTTTCGCCTGGACTAGGTAACTCCTTTGTGGGACTCAAAGACTCATCAATACGCCGGCAGTGGGTGATGATCGTATCAAGCACCCCCAAGCCGCAAGCGGTCAGCTAAACGTAACGGCCACCCGGGTATTGAACGATCAGAAGAGAACAAGCGAACCTGCTACAACCCCCGTCGAGCCAACCGGCAACACTACCGTGCAGTCCGGTCTCCTCGTCTGATATGTCGCATATCAAGTCTAGGGGTGGTAAACGTCAGACCCCAATAACTGATAAGTCGTGCCGATGTGAGGCTCATAACGGGTCGAGAAACTACTGGTAACACTTACCAGTAAATCTCCAATCAGCCCTGGCCAGGGACTTCCTTGTTACGGCCAATCGAGCACGGCGCAACATCAACCCCCAATACCGGGAGAGACGAAACCCCTCCTATCGCTCATTGCCTCCATGTGACTCGGGACTGTACCCAAAAACCACCGTTTTGCATGCCCTCATGGACGTGGTAAGGTGGAAATCAAAGCACAGTGGGAATCACACAAGACTCTATGACGATCTCGGGTCTACAGACTAACCTGCACAAGTGTCACCTGAGAACTGCCATCTGACGTGAGGTATAATACCATCTGGGAGTTCTCGGCGAGTCCGTCCAGTGTACCCAGTCTCCACTGAGCACCCGTATACGATCTCTGATATCAAACACCAATGGATATGGGATATCCATTGCCCATCTCATGGGTTGAGAAGCGTATACGCTAGTCTACACTGGTATATCGATGCCCTGTCTCGATATACCCACGACTACGGACCTTGAAGGATGTACTTATGGACTACCATGTCCCCACTAGTATGATCTGCATCATAGTCCAGGTAGTCAAGTACACATCCTAAGGGCTTTACCAACATGTAACTCTAAGACAGTATAAAGAGACAAGTATACATGTTAAGATAAAGAGCAACCAGATAGCATACTATCATATCGAGCAAGAAAGACATCCCTATATATGTCCAAGCATCCAATATAATATACATCATCTGTACAATACTGGCTTCTAGGGCATACATACAACTAACACATACTATCATGTCGAGAAAGAGAGTCCTCTCTATATATGTCCAAGCATCCACTATATCATACAATAATGGCCTCTAGGGCATACATATTCCTAATAATCTCCCACTTGCACTAAGGTCATGTGTTGTAGTATTTCATACCCAACATCCCAAAAAGTCTTTCAAACTGCGTCTGGGGTAGGGCCTTCGTGAGTGGATCCGCTACGTTGTCCTTCATGTCAACTCTCCTGACCTCGATCTCCCTTCGATATACTATCTTCCGGATCAGGTGATACCGTCTAAGAATATATCTAGATCTCTGATGGGACCGGGGTTCCTTGGCTGAAGCCACAGCTCTATTGTTATCACAATACACAGGTATTGGATGCTCAATGGATGGAACCACACCAAGTTCAGCTATGAACTTCTTCATCCAGACAGCCTCTTTGGCAGCGATGTATTCAGCCTCCATCGTTGAGTTTGCTACGGTATCTTGCTTGGATCTCTTTCAATATACCGCTCCTCCATTGAGGGTAAAGACAAAACCTGAGACCGACTTACCGTCGTCCTTATCACTCTGGAAGCTCAAATCGGTTAAAGACTCCACCTGGAGTTCACCGTTACCATACACCAAGAACATTTCTTTAGTCCTTTTCAAGTACTTAAGAATGTTCTTCACAGCTGTCCAGTATTTCTCCCCAGGACATGATTGATACCCACTCATTACACTTAGTGAGTAAGTTACATCCGGTCTGGTACATAACATCACATACATGGTAGACCCGACTGCCGAAGTATAGGGTATCCTTTGCATTCGAGCCCTCTCCAAATAAGTCTTCGGAGACATCTCTTTGGAGAGAGTGATTCCTGAACAAGCGGGTAAATTACTACACTTAGAATCTTCCATACTAAACCTCTTTAGTATGGTGTCAATGTACCTGGATTAGGAAAATCCCAACATCCGTTTAGATCTATCTCTATAGATCTTTATCCCCGGGATGTTGGAGGCATCACCTAGATCTTTCATGGAGAACTTGTGTGATAAGAAGAGCATGACCGAGTGTAGCATAGGAACATCATTTCCTATCAAGAGTATGTCATCCACGTACACTACGAGGAAGACAACCTTACTTTCTACAACCTTCTTGTATATACATGGTTCATCTACATTTTTGATAAAGTCAAACTCTTTGATAGCTTCATCAAAACAATGTTCCAGCTCCGCGATACCTTCTTTAATCCATAGATTGATTTAAGAAGCCTGCACACGCTTCCGTTGCTCCCACTATCTATGAAGCCCTCTGGCTGTGTCATATACACGCTCTCTTCTAAATCACCATTTAGAAAAGTAGTCTTGACGTCCATCTGTCAGATTTCATAGTCATGGTATGCAGCAATCGCAAGTAGGATCCTGATGGACTTAAGCATAGCGACATGAAAAAATGTTTCATCATAGTCGACACCTAGTCGTTGACTAAAACATTTTGCTACAAGTCTAGCTTTAAAGGTCTCAACCTTTCCGTCTACACCAATTTTCTTCTTGAAGATCCACTTGCTCCCGATGGGTTTTACCCCTTCAGGAGCAACTTCCAAAGTCTATACTTTGTTGGTGTACATGGATTCCATCTCAGAGCATCCAGCCATTTCACAGAGTTTCCACTTATGATGGCCTGCTCAAAACTAGTTGGGTCATCATCTTCCATGATGCAATCCTCGCTTCCACCGTCTATGAGAAAACCATAGTATCTCGCAGGTGGATGAGGAACCCTACTAGATCTGCGGAGTGGCTGAGGTTCGTCGGGGACTATCGAATCCTCTGGTTCCACCAAATCGTCAGTTATAGTTTGTGTAGCTGAAACTTCTTCTAGTTCTACCTTATTGCCACTAATTTCTTTCACAAGAAATTCCTTTTCTAAAAAGGCGGCATTCCGAGAAACAAACACTTTTTGTTCCTCGGTGTGATAGAAGATAAACCCTCGCGAATATTTAGGATATCTAATAAACTTGCACAGAACAGATCATGCCTTGAGCTTGTCCGGATTTTGCTTTTTAACATAAGCCGGATAACCCCATATCTTAATGAAATTAAGACATGATCTCTTCCCTTCCCACATCTCATATGGAGTGGTAGGCACTGATTTGGTCGGAAAGTCTCAAGTGCATAACCTCAAAAGGAAATAGGTAACTCAGCATTACTCATCATAGAGCGCACCATATCTAATAGGGTGCGATTCCTGTGCTCCGAAACTCTATTGTGCTGTGGTGTATACGGAGGAGTAAGTTGAGAGAGAATCTCATTCTCTTTTAAGTAGTCTCTGAATTCCGCGCTCAAGTATTCTCCTCCCCGATCAGATCGTAGTACTTTAATACTTTTACCCGTCTGGTTCTCAACTTCGTACTTATATTCTTTGAATTTCTCAAAAGATTCAGATTTGTGTTTCATCAGGAATACATGTCCATATCTTGAGAGATCATCTGTGAATGTAATGAAGTACGAAGAACCATTCCTGGCATGTGTAGACATAGGACCGTATACATCACTATGTATCAGTCCCAAGAGTTCAGTAGCTCTTTCTCCGTGTCCAGTAAACGGAGTTTTGGTCATTTTACCTTTGAGACATGACTTGCAAGTGTCATAAGATATAAATTCGAACTTATTCAAATATCCATCTTTATGCAACTTAGCCAGTCTTGTCTCATTGATATGACCTATTCTACAGTGCCATAAGAAGGCTTCATTCATTTCTGAACTTTTCCTTCTGTGTGTGTTCTGTACGTTTAGAACTGTAGTTTGATTTAGAACGTATATACCATTACTTAACATACCAAACCCAATCAACACTTGATTTAGGAAAATGTTCATAACATTATCCTCCAATACAAAATTATATCTTTTTTTATGCAACAAAGAAACTGATATAATATTGCACATCATGTTTGGTACGTAATAACAGTCATTCAGAATCAATGTATTTCCATTTGGTAATACTAGGTGATATTTGCCAACTGCTTTGGCTGTAACAATTGCACCATTCCCTACTTTTAGAAACATATCACCCTTTCCCAGTTCTCTACCTCTTCTTAGCCCATGTAACAAATTACAGACGTGGGATATTGATCTGGTATCCAATACTCAGGACGTAGAGCAAACTGAGAAACAGTTCTTGGAAACGAACATACCCGAAGAAGATGCATCAGCATGCTCCTTTTTCATTCGGGTGGCGTGGAAATCCTGATATTCCCCTATTCCTTGCTCAAACTTATGACAATCATAAGAAAAAGCGGAACCAACATTCCCCAGCTCAGTATAATAAGCGGGTTCTGTCAATACATTCATATTATTATCTTGATTAAGGCGTGTCATGGTCGCTACCAGGAGAGAGAGAAGGAAACACTTTAGTGTGCTCTCTTTGCAAGATTAGATTAGTTATTATTTTATCTAATCAGGATGGCTCCCATTGTTTTTATCAAATCTTCCTTCAAAACCTGAAAGGTAAGATTAGCTGGGATTAATTACACCCTACAAGTTCGCCAATCGGTCAGCCAGGCAGGTATTGGTACTCCGAGGGAGTCTCCCCATGATTTCGTATGGAACTAATTAAATAACCTCGTTTCCGCAGGGCATAACCCCGTTAACACGTTTCTTAGACATCTACTGGATCAGCTAATTGTAAAGTGAAAAACTCTCCCAGGAGTAACACTTACTCGCAGTGGGTATCGGAATCCAACTATCTCATAGAAGATATGCAATCTCATTGAAAATTTCAACACTTGAAATTCCCAATATATGTTTTTACCCCTAGCGTCTTATGGCCTTGATGGATGCCAACAAACCATAGGCCGCTAGTCAAGTTCAACCCGTTCATTTCTTGATTGAATTAAACCCACTCGCACGACCCATGACGGAGGCCAACAAGGTCGTACGACTACCCTAACTCAATCACATCATATGCTGCAGATAAGCACTAATCAGCTACCGTACACTACGTCTTGACGGAGGCCAACAAAAACAAACGCAGCACGAATACTAAATAGTACTTATCTAAAATGATGGAGGGCTACGGCTGGTTTTGATGAAAACCTTTAACGTAATGAACTTGATATCGTTGTAGAATCTTGTGATTTGAAAATGAGTGTTTTTTGGTAGTTTTTGCTAGTTTTGCTAAAGAGGTCACTCCTGATGAAGGGATCTCGGCGCTTTCCTCATCGAATGAGATGCTGGATATTCATTAAAGAATACAACTATACAAAGCAAGAACTAGAGAAGCTATAAAAACAAAACCGAGTGGGTTGTAGCATTTGCTAGTTTTACTAAAGAGGTCACTCCCAGTGAAGGGATCTCGGCTCTTTCCTCATCGAATGAGGTGATGTATATTCATCAAGGAATACCACTATGCAAAGCAAGAACTAGAGCTACCTTTTAAAATTTCGATTCTACAACATTTTTAGGTTTCTTTTCTTTCCATTAATCTCATTGATGAAGTCCCATCATTTATGTTTCCCTAAACATCACAGAAAAGAACCGAAAATAGAACGTACGCTTATACCATCCGCATTCGCCACAGGGCCCCATCATGCACTGTTAGGTTACTTAACTAACGGCAGAGCGGAGGCTGGACTAGCGCAGGTGCAAAACATAAGCAACGTTTATTATATATATCATATATATATATATATAGCATTGGTCTCACGCAGTTATATGATCACATCACAGAACCAAGTAGCAGAAGTCAACATATGAAATATTGGATATACTAGGAGGTCTTAAATTAAGCCAATTATGAAAAACACGGATTCCACGGTCGTGATTAATAGCCAAATCCACATCCCTAGACCCCTACGAGAGGGGTAAGCAACCCTGCCAATTCTAGAGTTAGGAGACCCGGTCTCGACTCCTCGAGATGGTCTCTTACTGGACTCTAGAACACGGTTACTCGTGCTCCCCGCCTTGGGTCTATCCTAATGCGTAAAAGTAAATAATATACATCAATGGTGATATCATCCTCAACCCGGAAGTATCCCAATAAAAGAATATTACATACAAATTTTACATGAAAGAAAATTGAAAAATTCTCATCTTACGCAAAAATCTCCGGCTATTCATTCACGACGATCCAATATAACATATTACAGCAACACATAACATCACATGTCATCAACAAAAGTAAATATGCGTATCTCAAATTCTATTGACATATAGTAAGGAGATCGGGGATACACCACATATTACACTTACGGTAGCAGAAAAGAAATGAAAAACTACAATATTTAGAATCTGCATTCCTTAGACATCATAAACCCGGAATATCTCATATTCCGAATTTCATGTCTAACCCTATAAACCTTGCATTTTAGTCTCAAATTGAAAACTTTTTTCAATAACTTAGTCGGGTAATTCAACAAGATTCCCGACTACCTGATCGAATGCTCGTCTGGAACTTTAGTAGATGGCCGCACCCCCGATGTCGTCAACGAAGTGCACTTAAGAGGAACACCGTGGCCGTGAGCACCTGAGTGGATGCTTTTGGCAACGGGGTTCTCCTACAGTCACGTGGTCGGGACAGTGGGGCGTGGCTATCTAGTAAAGTTATCCGGCGAGTTTTCGCGTACTATACGTGATTGCAACGGAGTTTTGATCCGAATCAAAACTCTGTGGCAATCGATCAATAGAGACTAAATTGCTGATTTACAATTACAAACTAGTTTTCACAAAACTAATTAACTGTGGATTCCAAGTATTGTATCACATTTCAAACTTAAACCCGAAACGATATTAAAATTGCGAATATTAAACACTCCTAATAGCCCTAATAGAAAAGTTAACTTCATATGCAAACTGGGCTAATCAAACATAACCCGAAACCCTAAACCAAAACATACAGAACACAAAACAAATTCGAGCCCAAACAGAGACATGGGGGCCGGCCAGGCCGGTTTTTATGAGGATCTCACCGGGTCAATTTTTGAATTTTGGCCTCGAATTTCTCTGGTGTTCTAGTTACATCACATGTAACATTCTGCACTTGTTTAAAAAAATTTCAGAGGCCTTTAAAAATTCGATAGAAACTTGGTTTTTCGGGTTACAGTTTTGGACTTGTTTCGTTTTCGTAGTTTTACAAACATCGTCTAATCTTCTAGGTTTGGCTCTGATACCATGAAAGTGTCACGACCCGAAGGTACGGAATGTGACTGGCACTTAGATTACGAGACGTCTCAAGGCATAACGTAACCTAAGTCAGCCAAAGCCTAGAAAATCAAAACCATAAGCAATAAGAGAGAAGGAGAACCTTTTATTAAAACGATTTTAAACCGATTAAGTTATATAAATCCATTTTTAAAAACATCAAAATTTTTCCGAAAATTTCGGCAGAGTCTCCTTTGTAAATACTAGCCCCCAAAATGGGTACAACAAGATATATAAATCTGTAATAAAATAATGGCATCCCCAAGCGGGAGCTAGCTCTTCGCCCAAGGAGGATCACAACCACACGCAATATATATACAATATTAAGCAAATAAGTATAAGGAAGCACAAAATAAGAAAACACAACGTCGGCTCAAGTGAGCTCGACCCCAGAGAAACCACATATACACAAATCTCTCAGTCTCATCACTAGGTCGTATATACAAATAAGAAGTGGCAGATGGAGAATACTAGATACAATGATAGTATAAAAGAGACAAAAGTGTCCTCGCAATCCACCTAAGAGCAATGTCGCGAGTCTGAGCAAAGAAGCCAATGAAAAGATAAGCCCGCCGCTACAAGGCTGACGGATCCGACCTGCAAGACACTGTAGCACAACGGGGGTGAGTTGCCAGCTCGTGAGTAGCAAGTAACATCTAATAAGGTTATCGTAAGAATGCAAGCAATGCGTCAAAATCTGCATTGTAGGGTTCCTAGGCACACCCATGAGGTTCCACAACCGATCAAACATGGCCAATTCAAAAATTTTCTATGTGCCAAGCAACCCTAAGCAAGATCGTAACTAGAGGTATAGGCGAAACAACAAGTTAACAACTTAACTAGATAGTGAAAGGGGTTACAACCTTTGTAGATCCGGTCCTCCACTTCCTTAACTCCGTGATGATGTCCCTCCGCTGCGATCATCGGATCTCGGACTCTAGAGATGGTTTCGTCGAAGAAATGATCGGGCTAGGTCGTCGACTTCGATGCCGAAAATGATCTACGTCGAGGCAACTCAAGATCAAGCTCCAACTTCACCAAGTCATGAAACTTGTGAAGAAAACACCCTATAATACTTGGCAAGTGGTAGAGGATGAAGAAATAGGAAGTGGGTTCACTTTGGATTTGGATTTCTCACTTGGAATCATCACTTGACATTTTTCAAGCAAAGGTTTTCTTTTTCTCTCTTGAACAAGAAGAAGAAGAAGGAAAAAAGAATATAAATTAAAATAAAATCAAGTGATGGTTATCATTTTGCAACCACGGTTAAGTGTAGAGAATAAACTATGGTTTAGTTGAATGGTTAGGTTAAGAGATGAAGACAAAATGGTCACTTTGTCAAAGATGCATGAAGCATCAAGAAACTTCTAGCATAAAGAAAAAGAAACCATTTAGTTTTATCTCTTAACCAAAATAAATAGATAAATAAATAAAGCAATGGAAACCCTAACCATTAACTAAACATGGTGTATAGCATACACACACCCAAGGTTGCATGTATCATCAAACATGATACAAACTAGTCCACAAAACTATATCATATATACAATGTGCATATCAAGTGAGAAAATCCATCTTAAGTGAACCAATACTAGTTAATGTAAAGTAATATATATAATATATATAATTATACATTAAATCATTAAATCAACACTTGATTTAACGATCCGGTCATATCGCATATGACCGACTAATATCCAATGTATCGACTTATCGAATCAATCCTCGATTCGATAACTAGGTTATATCGCATACAACCAATCGATACATTCATCGCGAGAATAGAATATGGTATCACATACACGCATTATTCTCGGTCCCGCACATATTTCATATGCGCTCCTATTTCGTTTCGCTTGAGCCAGGAAACCTCTGTGTAGGACTCTAAAGACTCATCAATACGCCGGTAGCAGGTGATGATCATATCAAACACCCACAAGCCGTAAGCGGTCTGCTAAACGTAACGGCCACCCGGGTATTGAGCGATCAGAAGATCGACGAGCAAGCCCGCTCACACTCCTGTGAATCCAACCAGTAACACTTACCGTACAGTCCGGTCTGTTCGTCTGATATGTCGCATATCTTGCCTAGGGGTGGTAAACGTCAGACCCCAATAGCTCGATAAGTCGTGTCGATATGAGGTCTATAACAGTTCAAGAAACTACCGGTAACACTTACCAGTAAATCTCAGCAACCCTGGCCAGGGATTTCCGGTTATAGCCAATCGAACACAGCGCAACATCAACTCCCTATACCGGGAGAGACGAATCCCCTCCTATCGCTCATTGCCTCCATGTGATTCGGGACTGTACCCAAAAACCACTGTTTTGCATGCCCTCTTGGACGTGGTAAGGTGGAAACCAAAGCACAGTGGGAATCACACAAGACTCTATGATGATCTCGGGTCAACAGACTACTCTGTACCAGTGTCACCAGAGAACTGCCATCTGACGTAAGGTATAATACCATCTGGGAGTTCTCGGCGAGTCCGTCCAGTGTACCCAGTCTCCACTGAGCACCCGTATATTATCTCTGATGTCAAACACCAATGGATATGTGATCATCCATCGCCCATCTGTATGGGTCGAGAAGATATATGCTAGTCTACTCTGGTATATCGATGCCCCGTCTCGATACACCCACGACTAGGGACCTTGAAGGATGTACTTATGGACTACCATGTCCCCACTAGTATGATCCGCATTATAGTCCAAGTAGTCAAGTACACATCCTAAGGGCTTTACCAACATGTAACAGAGAGACAATCAGTGTACACGTTAAGGTAAAGAGCAACCAGATAGCATATTATCATGTTGAGCAAGAAAGTCCTCCCTATATATGTCCAAGCATCCACTACAATATACATCCTATGTATAGTAATGGCCTCTAGGGCATACATATAACTAACATGCATATCTAAGTATGATGCGATGCTACTAATATGTATGCACATGGATGCAAAATCAATACGAAATCTGTAAGTGTTTAAATACGATAATTTCTGCATTCTTAACTTAAAAAAATATATGTACAATTTCTAAGGTACCATCAATGAGATCATCTGAAAATCGTGTCAAGCATCGACACCAAATATGGAAGACAACGGTCGGTATCCTCCGGATATCCGCCGCGCCAGACATCACCGGTAGGTAGTCTTCCCCTGCCAGGCTCATCGTCTACAACTCGATCTTCTTGCCCTGGGGTACCATACCGGGCCCACCATGTACCCGAGACGGTTCATCCACTCCTCGAATCGAGTCTCGAAATCCAACAGAAAACATGAAAACTCATGGTGGACGACACATACATCACGAGAAAACCGCAACTTTATTTTAAAAATGATAATAATAAGCTTTTGTTAAATTCTTGCGGTTTTCCCCGAAATCCAGAAATCTCATCAATACTGAAATCCTCAAGAAAATCATAATACCCAACATGTTGTATATGATAGATGCTTATGATGTCAAAGGTATGCAATGTGATTTATAGCTAGGAATCTATATAAGCATGACGATGAAGTGAGGTATATATACATGCTATGCAATTCAATGTATCATTTATAATGCAAGTGTTGATACTGAACTAAGCAGGTTCTACAGTGCTCGTGGCATGACAATTACCAAAGGCGTGTGTGTTCACATGAATAGTGCGCGTGCAACATGAGCCAATGGTAATGGTGTAAATGTCCTAAGAGGTGATATCACACCTGTGTATATAGATAACCAGAAAGCTTTGCATATGAATGAGATGGTTACTAAATAACTATGCATATAGTTTGCAAGTAATAAAGTGATCCTAACTATGGGGCGCCTCGCGCCATCCAGACGATTTCCCCATAGATGTATACATCTACTCACCCGGACGCCTCGCTAATCTGATCCAACCACCGCTTTGCCTTTGCGCGCTGCGTCCGATATTTCCGCAACCGATCCTAAAATTTGCACAACACAAAACATAAGGTTACACATCATGAAACGACGCATGTCACAAAAAGAAAGGGTCAACGTCAACGAGTTTGGCACATGGTGCACTTGGTGCGCGGAATATACACAAAAATCACTATAACCCTAACTAGAATCTTCGTTTCGGAGCAACCGCCAAAACTAAAACCCGATTAAACCAAATTCCGCATTTACACACCCTAAAAGTCGTAGGAGATGCTATTGATATAATCAAAACCCCAAAATTATTTCACATCCTATTTATATGAAAACCTAGTAAGCACTAGAAATTGAAAAATTGGCGCAACCATCGAAGATTAGCGATAAGGTTATCACAATCCAACACAAACATCTAAACTAACCCACTAGATAGCCAGTACACTAATTTAACCCACATGCAATGCTTCAAACCATAATTCCAACATCAACCCCCTTTCTAGAATTTTCTAAAACAAGCAATTACATCCAATATCACACCTTAAAATTCTATTTTAGCATAATCAAACTACAATTTAACCATTAGATTAAAATTTTACCTCACAAGCCTAAACCCTAGCTTGCTCTAGCCTCTAAAGACACCTCCTTTCTTCATGTTTTAAACCAATTTGGGTTTGAGAAGAGGCAGAATAGGGATTTGTGTTGAATTTGTGAAGAAATTTATGGATTTTTGTTGAATTTTGATGGAATTTAGAAGCAAAAAGAGAAGGAGAAAATGGGGGGAAAAGAGGGCTGCAGCAGGAGGGGTTTTGGCCAAGGGGAGATGGGGGAGAGTGTGAGGGAATGGTGTGTAAAAAATCCAAGTCAAAGCCCCCTAAATTACCATAATACCCCCATCCAAATTAATATATAAATTAACCATTTTCTTAACTTTTCTTTTCACATGAATGAAGACAAACAAGAGAGGGGGGGAGTGGGCTGGTGGTGGTGGTGGGGCCGGCCATATGGAGGTGAGGATGTGTGAGAGAGTGTATAAGAAAATTTCATGCAAAAAGACCCCCCTCAAGTTACCAAATTGCAAGTTTTAGTTTATTTTATTTAATTTTAATTTTCCCTTAATTATAACCAATTAGAACTTGTAATAAAAATCTAAAAATTTATATTACTCACTAGATTTTAGTTGTCATGGTTCTATAGTATGTAATTAGCTCAAACAAATTTGTATTTATCGCGAATTTAATGTATTTTTAACAGCTTAAAATAATATTTAAAAAAATGATAAATTAGGGAAAAATTTTAAACGGCTAGAATTTTATAAGTGACTCATTAGCTACTAAATACTAGCAATTACCTATCCAAATTAGGTATAATTAGGCCTGCATTGCAAAATAACAATAATGACGATTTACGGAAAAAAACCCAAATATTTACCGATTTTCGGGAAAATACCAAAACGACTTTTCAAGGCGTTACAATCTTCCCCCTTTAAAGAAATTCGGTCCGCGAATTTAAAATTTAACTACGCATACCTTCAAAAAGATGGGGATATTTCTTCCTCATCCCATCCTCGGTCTCCCAGGTGACCTCCTCGCCGTTCGGGCCACGCCAAAGAACTTTGACGGACGGTAAAACCTTCGACCTCAATTTCTTCACCTGTCGATCCAAAATGACCACCGGCTTCTCGGTGAATGAAAGATCGCGCTCTAGCTGGATCGTCTGTGCTGAATCGCATGGGAAGGGTCATGAAGGTACTTGCGGAGCATCGAAACATGGAACACGGGGTGAACATCTGGGAAGCTGGGCGGAAGAGCCAACCGATAAGCCACCGAACCGACACACTCTAAGATCTCGAATGGACCAACATATCTAGGACTAAGCTTCCTTTTCTGCTCAAATCTCATCACACCCTTCATTGGAGATACCCTCAGGAAAACATGATCGCCAACAGCGAACTCGAGTCGGCGACGGCGTCTGTCAGCATATGATTTATGCCTACTCTGTGCTGCTCTCATCCTATCTCGAATTAGCTGGATCTTTTCGGTCGTCTCCTGTACGATCTGCGGCCTAAAATACTGCTCTCCCTAAACTTTGTCCAACATATAGGTGATCGACATCTCTTCCCATATAAAGCCTCGAAAGGTGCCATCTGAATCGTCTCCTGGAAGCTATTATTGTAGGAGAACTCGATCAAGGGCAAATGACGATCCCAGCTACCACCGAAATCTATAACACAAGCTCTGAGCATGTCCTCAAGAGTCTGAATAGTACGCTCTGACTGACCGTCAGTCTGCGGATGAAAAGCTGTGCTAAAACTCAATCGGGTGCCCAAAGCCTCCTGAAGTTTTTGCCATAATCGGCCGGTAAACTGGGTGCCCCGGTCGGACACGATGCAAGTCGGGACACCATGCAGTCGTACGATCTCATCAATATAAACCTGGGCGCATTGAGCAAATCCAAAAGTGGTCTTCATTAGCAGAAAGTGAGCCACTTTCGTCAGTCGATCTACAATCACCCAAATAGAGTCATACCCTCGACTGGTCCTGGGTAGACCCACAATGAATTCCATGGAGACCTGTTCCCACTTCCACTCAGGAATGGGCAAAGGCTGTAACTCGCCGGTTGGCCTCTGGTGCTCGGCCTTGACTTGCTTACAAGTCAGGCATCTCGATACAAAGTCTGTAACATCCTTCTTCATCCCGTCGCACCAGTAAACCTCTCTCAAATCATGGTACATCTTGGTGGAACCTGGATGCACACTGTACACTGATCTATGTGCCTCCTCAAGAATATCATGCCTCAGTCCCTTAGAATCTGGTACGCACAGTCGAGTCCCAAATCGAAGTATCCCCTGATCATCAATCACGAACTCGGAAACTCTGCCCTGCCGAATCTGCTCGATAATCTCTAAAATACGGGCATCGCCGGACTGTGCCTCGCGGATACGGTCAAGTAACTGCGGGCGTGCTCTGAAATGGTCTAGCTGTCCCCCTGTAGGAGTAAACTCGAACTGCACTCTGCTGTCACATAAATCCTTCCAATCCGCCGTCGACTGCATCTGTACTGCGCTCAAACAAGATAAGCTACCTCCGGGCCTCGTACTCAAAGCATCTGCCACCACATTCGCCTTGCCCGGATGGTATAGAATCTCGCAGTCATAATCTTTCACCAACTCCATCCAACGGCGTTGTCTCAGATTCAGATCTCGCTGTTGAAAAATATACTTCAAGCTCTTGTGGTCAGTGAGATCTGGCACGACTCGCCATATAGGTAATGTCTCCAGATCTTCAGTGCAAATACCACCGCAGCCATCTCTAAATCATGAGTGGGGTAGTTCTGTTCATGTTTCCTCAACTGTCGAGAAGCATACGTGATAACTCTGTCATGCTGCATCAATACACAGCTCAGCCCCACTTGAGAAGCATCACAATAAACCACGAAGGCAATGATAACACAGGTGCAGTAGTCAGACGAGTCTTCAACTGGTGGAAACTATGCTCGCACGCCTCGGTCTAATAAAAAGGAACTCCCTTCCGGGTCAACCCGGTCAACGGTGCAGCAATACGGGAGAAATCCTGGACAAAACGTCGATAATAGCCGGCCAAACCTAAAAAGCTGCGAACCTCTGTAACTGATACCGGTCTGGGCCAACGCTGCACTGTCTCGATCTTCTTCGGGTCCACACAAATACCATTGTTTACCCCAATCAGAGCAAAACTCTGTTCAGATTCCAAGGCGGGAAACGAAGCAATGCTTCTGTTTCCCCAATCAGAGTAAGGCTCTATTTTGAAAATTAAAATAAAAATTAAAGAAGCAACGCTTCAGCTGACTTGCGCTCTGCGCTGCGCGCCACGTGGCAGCGCAGTTGCGCTAGCGCAGATGCGCTGCGATCTGCGCTGCGCGACACGTAGCAGCGCAGTTGCGCTGCGCTCTGCGCTGCGCAACACGTGTCAAGCGCAGGTGCGTTTGCGCCAAACGGAACTAAAATTCTGAAAAGATCTTCCTGATCTTGTTAAAACAAGAAGATTGTCTTCTGTAAAACAGAAGCCCTTGGATCAAAGATCCAACGGTGGGGAAAATTCTCCAAATCACTCATAAAATGATCTCTTTAACAAATTGAACAAATTTATGGGTACTATATAAAGGCCCCTAGACCCCAATTCAAAGAACATCAACATCAAGATCATCATCAACAACACAGATAATAGAGAAAACTCTGAAGAACTTTGAGAAGAACTCAAGAAAGAAGAAAAAAAAGGTAAAAACATTTATAAAAAAGAAGAATTTCTTCTGAATAGATCATTGATCTAAGAACAAGATCAATGATCTTCAATAAAAAAATATAAAATAATAACAGTGCCTTGCACTTTTTATGAACCATTGGTTCTGGAATCTTAAAGATTCTTTTCTTGAATCCAAAATTGGATCAAGTTATTGAAACAGTGCCTTGCACTTGCAAATCTGCACTGTTGCGCTCCTAGGTTGGCGCAAGCCACCAGAGAGCGCCACGTGTCAGCACCATAACCACTTGCGCTATGCGCTTTTGAAAATAGAGCATTGCTCTTTAAAGTTAGCGCAACTCATCAGAGCGCACCACGTGTCACAGCGCAACAACGCAGCGTATTGGTGCAGCGCACTGCGCTAGCGTGACACGTGTCACCTTCACATGCGCTTACGCTCAATAATTGGCGCAAAGCGCTTGACAAGCCAATGTCAGACAATTAATGCACTGCATTATTTACAGAAGGGCTAAGTCCAATTAAAAAAGGCCTAAAAGGCCAAATAAAATGCAATGCATTACTATAAAAGGGCAGAGCCCAAACAAAACAGATGCTCTGCATCAGAAAAATAAAGGGACAGAGCCCAAATCAAATAGACCTTACAGGCCAAAATAAAATGCAGTGCATTATTAAACAAGGACAAAGCCCTAGCATATGCCTAATAGGCCAAATGCAAATAAAACGTTTAACATTCTCAACTGGACTTAGCCCAATCATGGCCGTAAGTCTTTAAATTAAATTGACTGAGCAAGACTGCTCTCTTAAATCAATTTACATCTGGTTCAAGGGTACATCTCTGAACTCCTCTGACACCTATTGTTGTAATCCTTCAACGACGTCAGGGAGGTGACGGGTCCCTGTTAGTGTATATGCCCTAGAGGCCATTACTGTATCATACTAGTATGTATATTACTTGATGGAAGCTTGGGATATTCACAGTTGTGTAGACAATCTTGCTCGAAATGGTAGTATGCTACTTGGTTTGTCTTTACTTTAATGTGTACATGTGTTTCTTTTATTATATCACCTATAAGCATTAGTGGAGCCCTTAGGATCTTTGCTTGATTACCAGCGTTGTGATGGCAGTCACACTCGTGGGGGCTGGGTAATCTATAAGCACATCCTTATTTACACGTCCCTGGTCGTGGGATTATCGAGACAGGGCATCGATACTCCAGAGTAGACCAGCGTATGCGCTTCTCATCCCAGCACGGGAGACGGTCTGTCCTACAGCCATCAGTACGTCGTACTTAAGATAGTATGCGGGTGCTCGTTAGGTTACGAGTACACTAGACATGACTCGTCGGGAACTGTTGGTAGGTATTATACCTATCGTCAGTTATCAGTACCCAGGTGACATGAGTACAGCTTAGTCCGCTGACTTGACACTATCACTTCGTCTCGAGTGTGTTCCCACTGTACTTTGATTACTACCCTACCACGGCTCAAAGGAGTCATGCAAACAGGTAGTAGTTGCGTGCAGTCCCGAAGCACTTGAAGGCGGTGACGGTTAGACAGGAGTCGTCTCTCCCGGTATTGGGGGTTGACATCGCGCTGTGTCCAGGAGAGCCATTACACAAGTAGTCCCTGGCCAGGGCAAGCGAGATATACTGGTAGGTTTCCAGTGTTATCTCAGGGTGTTCTGGGCTACACTCCGACACGACTTGTACCGCTATTAGAGGACTGACGTTTACCGCCCCCTAGGCCCGCCATGCGATGTATCAGACGAACAGACCGGACTGTACGGAGACTGTCACATTCAGGCTCAGTAGGAGTTCAGATGGGTTCACCTCGTCAGTCTTCTTATCGGCATCTACCTGGGGACCGTTACGTACATCTAGTGCCGCTTGCGGTCTGTGGTTAAACCCACTGCCAGCGTAGTGTCGAGTCTTTAGAGTCTCACACAGAGAGTTATTCGCCTTTAGGCAAAATGAGTAGAGGTCGCATGGTTTTGCGACAGGGTTCGTTCACATCCGCGCACTTGTGCACGTTTGCTGTCCGGACAGCTTATACTAGCGGGCTTTGGTTTAAGCCAGATCCTAGTATATGATTTGGGATTGGTTTTATCTCATTGTATTCGTGTTCTTCGGATCACGAATACGGGTGCGTATGCACAGTTGACTGAGACAGAGGGAGAGGACTTTGATTAGGGTTGATGACCATTGTCATTTTCTTAACCCTAATGCTTATGTGAGAATTATGATTAATTGATATTAGTTAAATATAATTGTGCATGGTTAGGGTTGTTGACCATTTGACGATCTTGACTTGTTGACTTAGGTTGACATGTTGACCATCATCATTCCATATGAAAGATGCTCTTTGATCCTTACAATTTGCATTTAATGTGAAATGATAATGGTCAAGTCTTGATTAACCATGATAATTATCTTAGCTAATTATCTAATTTCATAATTCACACATATATGTGAGAATGGTTCATTATTCTTTTCATTCTATCATATAGATTCTCTCTCCTCCTCTTCCTCTCTCTCTAGCTCTCCCCTCTCATGAGTTGAGAAACACTTGAGCTTGAGATAAATCACTCTAAAATAATCTCTAATCTCTTCTAAAGTTCTAAGATTAGCATTTCTAGCATCTTAGTTACTTCTAGCTTGAAGTTGAAACCAAAGGTTGAGGCTCTCGGGTAGATCCTTCTTCGATTAGAGAAGGTGACAAGAAGATCACATCTTTCACTCCAAGGAGCAAGGAGAGAAGGATATAAAGCCCTAGGTATAACCTTTCTTCCATGTAGCTAAAACTAGTTAGCTTTGTAGTTAGTTTTTGTTTATCAAAGATCCTCCTTTTGATAGTCCATGATGCCTAGTTCGATAAAAATCCGATTTTTATACCGTTTCTGCCTCCCCGCAAGCACCGGGGTGGGCAACGTGGACTTACAGTGGTATCAGAGCCTAACTAAACATAAACTAGCTAGTTAGTAAAGTGTATAGAAGTTCGATCGAAAAAAATCGCAAAACTAAAATTTCAAAACCCTAAGTTTCTGTTGTTTTTTTTTCTGCTCTAAAAATAATAAATCATACTTCAAAAATCGGCTCGGGGTTTTGTTAAGAAACTCACCAAAGACGATCCAGTGAACCATTCAAAGCGCCGCATTTCCGCGGCAAGAACATGCTTATTGCCGCGGAACCGCGGCCGAGTTGACTCGGTTCTGGACCGAGTTTGGTGCAGTGTTCTTCTGTTAAGGTTTTGGGATTTTTAAGATATTTTATTTCTGCCCAGATTTTCCAGAAAAGAAATTTGTATTTGGGGTGGCTATAAATCCGTATTTTTGATCGAACTTTCCTATACTTTGACTAATGGGTTATATCTGTGATGTTTATATGTATTGAATGTCTGCTAATCGCTATACGTCAATTAGTGGGGGTTATACATATCTGTGATCTGTAATACTTGTTGGTTTGTGTATATGAACTCGGTGGATTGTCGCGGATGAATAGCCGGGATGGATGTGAGATGAGAGTTTCTTTTTTCTTTCATTCATGTAATATGTAAATTGATGTAATATTATTTGTTTGGCCGCACAACCGGGTCGGGGTTGTAGCCGTCATTGTATAATTTCTTTTTACTGTTTTTGCTCCTAGGATAGACCCATGGTGGGGTGCACAAACTACCGGGTATCTCGAAGTACCGAGTGGCCTACTCACGTCGTTGAGGGAGGTTGCTTCGCTTCGGGTACTTGGCGGGTAGTTTGCCGCACCCGTAGGGGTCTTGGGTGGGGTATTGGCTATTCATCACGACCGTGTAATCCGCTTTCGTTGTAGGCTCGAACGAATCGCGGATTCCTAGTATATCCAAAGTGTTCATCTGTGATCTGTATTGACTATCATTGCTATATATCTATATATGATAACTATTTAGGTGTTGCTTATGTTTTGCATCCGCGCTAGTCCAGCCCCCACTCTGTCGTTAGTTAAGTAACCTAACGGGTGATGATGGGGCCCCGTGGCGAATGCGGATGGCATAAGCGTACACCATATTTTGGTTGTTTTCTGCAATGGTAGGATTAAATGATGGGACGCATTGGAATTAATGCAAGAAAATAAACCAAGTAAAAGTCGTTGGAACACTTTCAAAACCACTCGGTTCTTTTCAAAACCAACTTTTAAATGCGGAGCTTGAACCACTCCTTTTAAAAGCTATCTCGTTCCATCGATTATATCAAGTTCACTACGTTCACGGTTTCGCCAAAACCATTCGAAGCCCTCTGTCATTCCACATGAATAGTCGATAAGTATTCAAGCTATGTATGTTGGCCAAAGACAAGGCATAGTGATTGGTAGCTATTGGGTATTCATGTGCAGCATAGGTAGATGCGTTGGTTTGGGACAATCGTGCTGCCATTTTGGCCAAAGTCAAGGGTAGGTACGGGTGGGTCCAAATTAACCAGGAGAATGACGGGTATAACTTGACATGTGACTTATGATATTTTGGCCAAAGTCAAGGTCATAAGAGCATAGGGCAAAAATCCACATCGGGAGTTTCATAAGTACTGAAACTTGCTAGCGCTGCATACCATTTGGAGTGTGATGATTCTGGTAGGATTCCTTCAGTTTTATCACGCGATGATATTTGGATCCCGATCCTACTGTGAGTATATGCTACTCCGCGGGAAATTTCTCACTTAACGATCAATGCTATAAACCTAGTAGGTGTCTAGAAAGGTGTTAGCGGGGCTACGCCTACAGGGAAAAGAGGTTACTTAATTAAGGAATATCGCGAAAGCGTTGGAAAACCTCTCTCGAAGTACCAACACTGGCCTGGCTGAACGGTTAAGCAAGTATTGTACGGTGAGATTGATCCCGACTAATTCTTCCTTTATGGTTTGAGGAGGGATTCGAGAGATAGTGGGAGCCATCCTGTTTAGAAAAACTAAAAACCACTCTAAACTTGCAAGAGCATCATGCTAAAGTGTTTCTTTTCTCTCTCCTAATTACAGCGACCATTCAACATGACCGGACTTAAGTTATTACTAGATAAAAACATACTGACAGGGCCAAACTACAAAGATTGGCTTAGGAATGTCAAGATGGCAATCACTTATGACAAGTTGGAGTATATCCTTACCACCAAAGCTCCCCCTGTCCCAGGTCCCACCTCCAGCGTCGCGGATGTAGAAATTCGTAAGACATGGGAAATCGATTGCGCGAAGGCCAAATGCCTCGTGCTTGCCTCTATGGACAACGAACATCAGAGGAGGCACGAGAATATGGACCTAGAATCTATATTTCTTCATACAAAAGAACTATATGGAGAGCAGTCTCGTATCGCCAGATACGAAGTGTCGAAGAAGTTATTTTCGGCAAGATTGGCCATCAGATCATCGGTAGCAGAACACGTGCTTAAGATGATTGGCTACATAGAGGAGCTCGCGGACCTTGGGACCACGTTGGAGAATGAACTCTACACTGACTTGATTCTCCAGTCCCTTCCTTCCACTTACGCCCAGTTTATCCTTAACTTCAACATGTAAGGAAAGGAGGTTGAACTTTCCGAACTTCTGAACATGTTGAGGAGTGCTGAGGGCACCCTACAGAAAGGTAGGGAGACATCCACTTTGTTTGTAGGAGGATCTTCCTCTTCTAGGTCCAGGGCGAAAGCCAAGGGAACGAAGAAGAAAGCCCCCGCTAAACCAAGGGGCGGTGTCAGTAAAGTGGATACGAAGGGAAAGGGAAAGGCAACAAAGGTAGCGGGAAAGCTGGTGGGAAAGGAAGAATGCTTCTACTGTCACAAAAGTGGACACTGGAAACAGGATTGCAAGGCTTGGAAGGCCAGAACCCAGGATCTGAAGCGAGTTGCGGCTTCAGCTTTAGGTGTGTATGTTATTGAAAACTGTCTATTAATAAACTCTACTTCCTGGGTATTGGATACCGGATCAAGATTGCATATCTGTAATTCTTTGCAGGCGTTGAGAAAGCGTAGGTTTTTGAAGGCAGGTGACATGGCCCTCAGAGTTGCAAATGGAGCTAGCATGGATGTTGAGGCCGTGGGGGACTATCTCCTGGGAATGTCAGATGGACATGTTTTGGTTTTACGTAATTGCTTTTTTGTACCCAACGCAACTTGTAATATCATTTCTGTATCTTTGATTTCTAAAGAAGGTTATGAATTTGCGTTTGTAAGTAATGTTGTAAACATTCACCTTAATCAAGTTCTGATTGGGTCAGGTACATTGAGCAATGGTATATACGTATTAAACCAACCACAGATTTTCAATGTCCAGAATACACACAAAAGAAAGTCTCCAGAAATCAATCAGGCTTTCTTATGGCATTGTAGACTCGGTCACATAAATGAGAGAAGGTTGACGAAGTTACATACAGAAAGATATTTGGATCCGTTCAAATATCAATCATATGCAACTTGTCAATCCTGTCTCAAAGGAAAGATGACAAAGACTCTGTTCACTGGATACGGAGTAAGAGCGAGCGAGCTCTTGGGACTCGTACACAGCGACGTGTGCGGTCCAATATCTACGCATGCACGAAGCGGTTATTCTTACTTCATTATTTTTACGGATGACTTTTCAAGGTACGGATATGTCTTCTTAATGAAACATAAATCCGAAGCCTTTGAAAAATTCCAGGAATATAAGAATGAAGTAGAAAAACAAACAGGCAAAAGTATCAAGGCACTGAGATCTGATCAAGGTGGTAAATACTTGAGTGCCGAGTTCCTAGATTACTTAAAAGAGAATGGAATTCTCTCTCAGCTTACTCCTCCATACACTCCGCAACATAACGGTGTATCGGAGAGACGGAACCGAACCCTATTGGATATGGTACGGTCCATGATGAGTAACGCTGAGTTACCGCGATCATTCTGGGGATATGCGCTCGAATCAGCTGCATACCTTTTGAACCGAGTTCCAACTAAGACTGTGCCTACTACACCATATCAGATGTGGTGTGGGAAGAGACCCTATCTTAATCACATTAAGACATGGGGATGTCCAGCTTTTGTCAAAAAGCAGCATGCGGACAAGCTCGAGGCATGCTCAGTACAGTGCAAGTTTATGGGATATCCAAAGAACTCCAAGGGATATTTCTTCTATTACGAAGAGGAAGAAAAGGTTTTTGTTTCTCGTCATGCCCACTTTCTAGAACACCAGTTCTTGGAAAAGGAAATTAGTGGGAGCGCAATAGAACTGGAAGAAATTCCAGAACCACGAGCTATTACTGAAAGCTTAGTAGAACCAGAGGGTTCGAAAGATCAGGACATTCCTACGCCGCTCCGCAGGAGTAGTAGGCAGTCTCATCCGCCCGAGAGATACTACGGTTTTCTCATAGACGGGGATAGAGAGGATTGCATCATTGATTGTGATGAGCCTACTAGCTTCCAGCAAGCCATTCAGAGCGTTGACTCGGTAAAATGGCTGGATGCAATGCGGACCGAAATGGAGTCCATGTACACCAACAAAGTATGGACGTTGGACATTGCTCCAGATGGGGTAAAACCCATAGGATGCAAGTGGATCTTCAAAAGGAAGATTGGTGTAGATGGACAGGTCGAGACCTATAAAGCTAGATTTGTTGCAAAGGGTTTTCTTCAAAGACCTAGTTTGGACTATGACGAAACCTTTTCTCCAGTGGCTATGCTGAAATCCATTCGGATCCTTCTTGCCATTGCTGCCTTCCACGATTATGAGATTTGGCAGATGGACGTAAAGACCGCTTTTCTAAATGGAAATTTAGAGGAGTGTGTTTATATGGACCAGCCAGAGGGTTTCATTCAGAGTGGGAGCAGCGGAAAGGTGTGCAAGTTGCTTAAGTCCATTTATGGACTAAAGCAGGCATCGCGGAGTTGGAACATCTGTTTTGATGAGACGATCAAGGAATTTGGCTTTATCAAAAATCCAAATGAACCAGGCATCTATAGTAGATTTGTAGCGAAAACTGTAGTATTCCTCATTTTATACATGGATGACATTCTCTTAATAGGAAATGACATTCCTATGCTACAATCTGTTAAAGGGTTCTTGTCATACAGGTTCTCCATGAAAGACCTGGGTGATGCCTCATACATTCTGGGGATCCGGATCTACCGTGATAGATCCAAGAGGATATTAGGACTCTCACAGTCTAGGTACATCGACACCATACTGAAAAGATTCAGTATGGAAGATTCCAAGCGCGGTAATCTACCGGCTTGTCACGGGATCACCCTCTCCAAAGAGATGTCTCCCAAGACTGATTTGGAAAGGGATCGCATGTCCATTATACCCTACGCTTTTGCGGTAGGCTCTATAATGTATGCGATGTTGTGTACCAGACCAGATGTAGCTTATGCACTGAGTGTAGTAAGCCGATATCAGTCAACCCCTGGGGAGAAACACTGGATAGCGGTAAAGAACATTCTTAAGTACCTGAGAAGGACTAAGGAGATGCTCTTGGTGTACGGCGGAAAAGACCTCCAGATCGAGGCCTTTGCTGACTCCAGCTTCCAGAGTAACAAGGATGATTCCAAGTCCATGTCGGGTTTTGTCTTTACCCTCAATGGAAGGGCGGTATGTTGGAAGAGTTCCAAACAGGAAACCGTTGCTGACTCGACTATGGAAGCGGAATATATCGCTGCATCTGATGCCGCAAAAGAAGCCGTCTGGATGAGGAAGTTCTTGAAAGAACTTCAGGTGGTTCCGTCCATTGTTGATCCAATACCTCTGTATTGCGACAACAACGGGGCTATAGCTTTAGCGAAGGAACCCAGGTCCCATTAGAAATCCAGACACATCTTGAGGCGGTATCACCTGATCAGGGAAATCTTAGATCGCCAGGAGATCGAGGTTCGGAGGGTTGCTTCAGAAGATAACACTGCAGATCCATTCTCGAAGGCCTTACCCCAGACTCAATTCGAGCGGCTGATCGAGATGATAGGTCTTCGATACGCCAGTACATGGCCTTAGTGCAAGTGGGAGATTGTTAGTGTATATGCCCTAGAGGCCATTACTGTATCATACTAGTATGTATATTACTTGATAGAAGCTTGGGATATTCACAGTTGTATAGACAATCTTGCTCGAAATGGTAGTATGCTACTTGGTTTGTCTCTGCTTTAATGTGTACATATGTTTCTTTTATTATATCACCTATACGCATTAGTGGAGCCATTAGGATCTTTGCTTGATTACCAGCGTTGTGATGGCAGTCACACTCGTGGGGTCTGGGTAATCTATAAGCACATCCTTATTTACACGTCCCTGGTCATGGGATTATCAAGACAGGGCATCGATACTCCAGAGTAGACTAGCGTATGCGCTTCTCATCCCAGCACGGGAGATGGTCTGTCCCACAGCCGTCAGTACGTCGTACTTGAGATAGTATGCGGGTGCTCGTTAGGTTACGAGTACACTGGACAGGACTCGTCGGGAACTGTTGGTTGGTATTATACCTATCGTCAGTTATCAGTTCCCAGGTGACATGAATACAGCTTAGTCCGCTGACTTGACACTGTCACTTCGCCTCGAGTGTGTTCCCACTGTACTTTGATTACTACCCTACCACGACTCAAAGGAGTCGTGCAAACAGGTAGTAGTTGGGTGCAGTCCTGAAGCACTTGGAGGCAGTGACGGTTAGACAGGATTCGTCTCTCTCGGTATTGGGGGTTGACATCGCGCTGTGTCCAGGAGAACCATTACATAAGTAGTCCCTGGCCAGGGCAAGCGAGATATACTGGTAGGTTTCCAGTGTTATCTCAGGGTGTTCTGGGCTACACTCCGACACGACTTATACCGTTATTAGGGGACTGACGTTTACCGCCCCCCTAGGCCCGCCATGCGATGTATCAGACGAACAGACCGGACTGTACGGAGACTGTCACATTCAGGCTCAGTAGGAGTTCAGATGGGTTCACCTCGTCAGTCTTCTTATCGGCATCTACCTGGGGACCGTTACGTACATCTAGTGCCGCTTGCGGTCTGTGGTTAAACCCACTGCCAGCGTAGTGTCGAGTCTTTAGAGTCCCACACAGAGAGTTATTCGCCTTTAGGCAAAATGAGTAGAGGTCGCATGGTTTTGCGACAGGGTTCGTTCACATCCGCACACTTGTGCACGTTTGCTGTCCGGACAGCTTATACTAGCGGGCTTTGGTTTAAGCCAGATCCTAGTATATGATTTGGGATTGGTTTTATCTCATTGTATTCGTGTTCCTCGGATCACGAATACGGGTGCGTATGCACAGTTGACTGAGACAGAGGGAGAGGACTTTGATTAGGGTTGATGACCATCGTCATTTTCTTAACCCTAATGCTTATGTGAGAATTATGATTAATTGATATTAGTTAAATATAATTGTGCATGATTAGGGTTGTTGACCATTTGACTATCTTGACTTGTTGACTTAGGTTGACATGTTGACCATCATCATTCCATATGAAAAATGCTCTTTGATCCTTGCAATTTGCATTTAATGTGAAATGATAATGGTCAAGTCTTGATTAACCATGATAATTATCTTAGCTAATTATCTAATTTCATAATTCACACATATATGTGAGAATGGTTCATTATTCTTTTCATTCTATCATATAGATTCTCTCCCCTCCTCTTCCTCTCTCTCTAGCTTCCCCTCTCATGAGTTGAGAAACACTTGAGCTTGAGATAAATCACTCTAAAATAATCTCTACTCTCTTCTAAGGTTCTAGGATTAGCACTTCTAGCATCTTAGTTACTTCTACCTTGAAGTTGAAGCCAAAGGTTGAGGCTCTCTGGTGGATCCTTCTTCGACTAGAGAAGGTGACAAGAAGATCACATCTTTCAGTCCAAGGAGCAAGGAGAGAAGGACATAAAACCCTAGGTATAACCTTTCTTCCATGTAGCTAAAACTAGTTAGCTTTGTAGTTAGTTTTTGTTTAGCAAAGATCCTCCTTTTGATAGTCCATGTTGCCTAGTTCGATAAAAATCCGATTTTTATACCGTTTCCGCCTCCCCGCAAGCATCGGGGTAGGCTACGTGGACTTACAGTCCCGACAACCATACATCGATACAGACTGCGGGGTCCTTAAACTCGTGGACCGAAATGTCCTTAAACTAATGCTCGTCCCCAAATCGGAATGATGGACCACCATGTCCCTAAACTGGAAATCGACCGCAACGTCATTAAACAAAACAATAGAGCCAATTGCTCTCTTGTCAGATCTAAACGATCCCGTTTAAGTTGATCTTAACCTCAATATGGCTAACGTATCCTTAAACTGAAGCACCAAACCCAAATCTAAGTAAATACGGATTTTGACTAATCCACGTCCTACGGGCGACGGCATAACTTAGTCTCCGTATACAATCCACGGGCAACCACAAACAAAACAAACACACACGACACGAAGTGAAATTCTGGAGAAGGAGAAAGTGGTTACCGCGATGCGGTAGCGTAATTAACTGCAGGGGCTTGCGCCTGCAGGGAAGAGCGTCCCCACAATCAAAAACCCCTCAAGCGAGGGGGAATCTGACGAAGTCTGCTACATCGGCCGCATCCGTCTAAACCTCCGATACACGGTGCCATAAATCAGCTTGGCATCTTCGGAGAGGTAGACGGATAAAACCAAATAGCATCTGCCCCGAATCTCAGGCAAGACGTCCATGTCTTGGCCGGCGTTCGGAGGGGAACAGATTCTGGCACGCCCGGTGGGACCTTTTCCTCTTTCCACTCCATACTTCGTGTGTCGTCTTCGCGAACGAATCGCGGTTTGTTAATGGTTGCCCTAGGGTTTCAAGTTACTAAGATTTGGTCTTTTGCCTGGCGCAGAAATCAAGCATCAATGGCCTCCAACTGTTCGAGCTGCTCAAAGTGTCAATGCAACCGACGCTCCACCTCACCTGGAGGTGTAGCTTATGGGCCTCAAGCGGCCTCTATCCTTACCATGCCGGTGGAACAAGTAACCCAGGCTACCACCGGTTTGTTTTTCAGGACCATGATCCCGCCTACAAGCTTCACCATGCCAGTACCCGCACTAGTAGCGAACAAGAAGTCGGTTTTCGATCGGCTCACTGCTACAACGGCCCCTTTCAACGGGTCGTTCAATATCAAGCCGGCGGCCTCTATCTTTGCCAGGCTGAGCCAGAACCCTGATGGGCCCGCCAAGAAGCCCGTGAACCCTGAAATGGCCATCCCGAGGAAGACAGCCACCCCTACTCCTGAAGTCGTCAAGGCGGTTCTCCGGTTAAAGAGTCAGTCTTTTCAAGGCTGACTATTTCGGCTCCTGCTCCTACTCGAGGATCTGTCTTTGATAGATTAAACATCGCCACTCAAAAGACAACATCAGTCTTTAAGAGGCTGGCACCGGCAACGCCTCATTCGGACAGAGAGCAAGACGAAGCTGTCCCTATCGCCGAGCTAGTCCCAACGGCTCGTCACGCTCGACGTCGCCACTGGCGCCGAGTAAGGAAGGCTGGAGGCAACTCCCCCTCAGGGCTAACTCCACCTGCTCCAGTGGTGGAATTTAATGCTGCTGTACCAACTGGGAACAGGTTTGAACCGCTGAGGAGGGTACGTAAGAACTCTCCGACTGCTATACTAAAAAGATCTCCTCCACCTGCGGAGAGGGTTACAGAAACGTATTAGTTATATGTATGCCCTAGAGACCATTACTATACATAGGATGTATATTGTAGTGGATGCTGGGACATATATAGGGAGGACTTTCTTGCTCGACATGATAGTATGCTATCTGGTTGCTCTTTACCTTAACGTGTACACTGATTGTCTCTCTGTTACATGTTGGTAAAGCCCTTAGGATGTGTACTTGACTACCTGGACTATGATGCGGATCATACTAGTGGGGACATGGTAGTCCATAAGTACATCCTTCAAAGTCCCTAGTCGTGGGTGTATCGAGACAGGGCATCGATATACCAGAGTAGACTAGCGTGTACCTTCTCGACCCATACAGATGGGTGATGGATGATCCCATATCCATTGGTGTTTGACATCAGTGATGATATACGGGTGCTCAGTGGAGACTGGGTACACTGGACGGACTCGCCGAGAACTCCTAGATGGTATTATACCTCACGTCAGATGGCAGTTCTCTGGTGACACTGATACAGAGTAGTCTGTTGACCCGAGATCGTCATAGAGTCTTGTGTGGTTCCCACTGTGCTTTGATTTCCATCTTACCACGTCCAAGAGGGCGTGCAAAATGGTGGTTTTTGGGTACAGTCCCGAGTCACATGGAGGCAATGAGCGATAGGAGGGGATTCGTCTCTCCCGGTATAGGGGGTTGATGTTGCGCTGTGTTCGATTGGCTATAACAGGAAATCCCTGGTCAGGGTTGCTGAGATTTACTGGTAAGTGTTACCAGTAGTTTCTCGAATTGTTATAGACCTCATATCGACATGACTTATCGAGCTATTGGGGTCTGACGTTTACCACCCCTAGGCGAGATATGCAACATATCAGACGATCAGACCGGACTGTACGGTAGTGTTACTGGTCGGATTCACTGGAGTGTGAGCGGGCTTGCTCGTCGATCTTCAGATCGCTCAATACCCAGGTGGCCGTTACGTTTAGAAGACCGCTTGCGGCTTGTGGGTGTTTGATATGATCATCATCTGCTGCTGGCGTATTGACGAGTCTTTAGAGTCCTACACAGAGGTTTCCTGGTTCAAGCGAAACGAAATAGGAGCACGTATGAGATATGTGCGGGACCGAGAATAATGCGTGTATGTGATACCGTATTCTAATTCTCGTGATGAATGTATCGATTGGTTGTATGAGATATAACCTAGTTATCGAATCAAGTATTGATTCGATAAATCGATACATTGTATACTAGTTGGTTATGTGCGACATAACCGGATCATTGAATCAAGTGTTGATTTAATGATTTAATGTATAATTATATATTTGATATATTACTTTGCATTAGCTAGTATTGATTCACTTTATATGGATTTTCTCACTCGATGTGCAAGTTGTATATGTGATATACTTTTGTGCATATATTTGTATCATGTTTGATGATACATGTTGACTTGTGCTTGTGTAAAGATTAAACCATGGTTATATGAATGGTTAGGGTTTTATATACTTATTCATTTATTTATATTCATTATTCATTTAAGGAAAAGAAAAGAAAAATGGTGGCATAATTTGTTTCTTTCATGAAGCTTCATGAAGAGTTGAATAATTGACCATTTTTGTTTTCTTCTCTTAACCTAACCATCCACTTAACCCTAGTTTGCTCTCTACACTTCACCATGGTTAGTATATGATAAGTAATGATATTATTCTCATTTTTAATTCAAGACTTATCATATTCTATCTTCATCTTCTTCTTCTTCTTCAAAGAGAAACCTTGATGCCGTTAATGGCAACTTGATTTCTAAAGTGAGAAAACCAATTCTAAAGTGAACCCACCTCCTATTTCTTCATCCTCTACCTCTTGCCAAGTAGTAGAGTGTGTTTTCTTCACAAGTTTCTTGACTTGGTGAAGTCGGAGCTTGATTTAGCGATGCCTCGACGTAGATCATCTTCGGCATGGACATCGATGACCTAGCCTATCCATTCTCCGATGAAGCTGACGCTAGAGCCCGGGACATGTTATGGACAGCGAGGAGACTTCATTGCGGAGCTATGGAGGTGGAGAACCGGATCTACAAAGGTTGTACTTCCGTTCCTTTAGTTTAGATGTAAACTAGTTACTTTTCGCCTAGATTTCTAGCCAACGATCCGTAGTTTAGGGTTTCTCGGCACCGTAAGATTTTAAATTGGCATGGTTGATGCCTTGTGAGACCTCATTAGGGTGCCTAGGAACCCTACAAAACGAAGCTGCAACAGCCCCCTCAACGGCTGTCCTCCAAAATTTATAAAGTCTGGCGGAGGGTTCAAGACTCGGTAATCGACCAAGATCACTCTCGTCAGCAGAAAAGGGCGAAAATGCAGGAAGAAAAGAAACGTCCTATCAAACAGCAAAGGACGACAACCGCCAGGGTGCCCGCTGCAACGGCCTCTTCAACTTCAACGGCCTACAAGAGAAGAAGGCCGGAGAAGCTCCCTACGCCTGCGGCAAATGCCAAAGGCGGCGAGCCCAAACGCCCTAAGTCCGGGGGCATTGTAGTCCATACCGTCTACATGCCGTCTGGTAAAGAGGACAGCCGTACATCTACAGGTCATAGACCACTTACGCGGTCAGTGACCAAAGCTCAGGAGCAACAGCAGAAGCTCCAAGAAATGATGAACGCGATGGCCGCACTTACTGGGCCAAAAGAAAGCCCCGAAGCGTCCTCGGATCAAGGCCAGGAGCAAGAAATTGACGCTGAATTCCTTCGCAGGATATTGGAGAAGAAGGACAAAGAGGCTGCGGAACAAGCAGCCAATATAAAGCGAATGGCCCTCCTGTTCCAGGACATGGCGGGAATGATGATTCAATAAGATCCTCCTGCTGAAGAAGATCCTCCGATCATTATTGAGGACGATAAAGAGGAGACATCTAATCCTCCGCCGGCTCTTTCAGCAGCCAAGGAGGAAACCATTTCCAAAGCTGCACTAGACGACTATATAGCTCAGCAGATACGCGTTCATCAGGCGAATGAGGCGGCTGGGCAAATTGCTAGAATCGAACGACCCTACCCGGGCTGGTATGACTAAATCAGTTACCCGCCGGGATATACGATCCCTAAATTCCATGTGTACAAGGGGACAGGGAATCCACATCAGCATGTCGCTCAATTCAGGGCCTTATGCGGCAATACTGGAGGCGATGACAAATTGTTGTTTCGACAATTCGTCGGCAGCTTAGCAGAAACAGCCTTTGAATGGTATTCGGAGCTATCTAACGACTCTGTCAAAACATTTGCGGAGATGGAGCTACTGTTTACACAAAGATTCGCGAGTGCTAGTGGACGCACACCGATAACAACACTGATCAATGCCAGGATAAGGCTAGGTGAAACGTGGGTCCAATATGCAACACGATGGTGGAACCTATGGTCGAAATGCGAACAACGTATCGAAGAAGCGCCAGCGGTGGGCATGTTCGTGGGCACTCTCGATCCACAGACGACTATATCCCAATCCAAGATGTTCTTCAGGCCGACCACTTTCCAGGCCTTGATCGACAAATTAGCCTAAATGGACCAGATGGGCCATGGACCGTCTCCTCCAAAACTGGACTCTCGAAATGAGAAAAAAGGAAAAGCGATCGTTGTTGCCAATACTCAACAACAGCCGAGCAAATCAAAGCCGGTTGCTCGCCAAAACAACGTACGTGCACGCCCATCCCTCGAAGAGAGACTGGGACGTCCTTACTCATTTCCTCAGAATAAAACAAGAAGACTGTTTGAGCTGGCAGTGCGCAACAGACTCGTCAATCTGCCGAGTCCAAAACGTCTGTCGCAGCCAGGCGATCTCAATAATCCCGATTATTGCCCTTACCACCAAACGGTAAGTCACCCGATTAAGAATTGTTTCGTCTTTAAGGGATGGATCGAGGATCATACCTACAAAACAAGTTCGCGCTGTCCGAAAAGTGGAAGGTAAACCCACCACAGCCGCACACTTTAAAGAAGACGGACGCACCGGGGGCAACTTGTCATGTGATCTCTCATTCATCGGCAGATGATAAAGAGGATCCTTGCGCCGAGAAACCGAAGGCGGATCCTGAACCAGAAATTCTGCGACAGTCAGACGAGTTGATCGATGCCTTCCTGAATGAGATTCGTCAGAAAGTTAAGGCCAATCAAGAGCGTGAGATGGCCATACTGGAAGGAGCCAAACACCGACTACTAGACCAAAGATTCGAGGCACTTCCGTCAAATCAAAAGTCATCCGATGCGGATCAAAACAAATTCAAGATGAGGAAAAGGTTCGCCAAAGCCCTATCAGTGGGAATGAAGCTACCACCCTCTGAAGAAAATACTCTCGGTGGAGTAGAGATGCATCCTAACTTCTGCTTATATCATCAGAAGATCATACATCCTACCGAAGACTGCGACTCCTTTAAGTGTTGGTGGCAAGGGTATGTCGCTCAAAAGCAACACTTCAACAGGACAAAGCGTGAAGCTCGTAGACATCAGAAAAATGCGATAGATGAGCGCAAAAGAGCCGCCGCCGACTGTCATATAGCCAACTCCAAGGGATCACAAATTATCACCTTTGGAAGCGACTCTGACGAAGAAGCTGCCCTCAACCCTCTCCTCAAGAAATCCATTTCAAAAATGAAAGAATTGAGAAGTTGCGAGAACGTTCAGCCGTGCAATCGCACGCTACTCGGAAAAATTCTCGGCCCCGCAAACAAAGGATCGAGCAAAAAGGATAAAGGAAAGGGGAAAATGACCTTCGTCGCCAACATTCAACAACAGTCGAGTGGCCCTAGACCGGTTGTTCGTCAAAACAATATGCGTCCACGCATATCCCTCGAGGAGAGGCTAAGACGTCCTTACTCATTTCCCCAGGATGAAACAAGGAGGCTGTTCGAAGTAGCGGTGCATAACAGGCTTATCACTCTACCAGAGCCGAAACACCAATTACAACTGGATGATGTCAACAGTTCTAATTATTGCCCTTACCACCAAGTATTGGGCCATCCGATCGAAAACTGTTACATCTTCAAGAACTGGGTTGAAGACCAATACCAACAGGGCAAGTTCGTCATCTCCGAAAACTGGAGGGTGAACCCGCCACAACCGCACGCTCTGAGAAAGATGGATACGCTGGGGGCATCATGCTCATTCATAGGGAAAGCCCCATAGACCGAAAAGTCAGTAAACTAGAGATTCGCCTCGAATACGGAAACAACGGACCGAAACGTTCTTAAACTAACGGCGGATCGCAACGTCCTTAAACTAACGGCGGACCGAAACGTCCTTAAACTAATGGCGGACCATTACGTCCTAAAACTAGCTGTTGACCGAGATGTCAATAAACTACGGTGGATTGAAACATCACAAAGCCGATATAAAAAAAAGATAAAAAAAAATAAACGGTATGTCCATAAGCAAAATGGGTACGGATGAAAACCCGAAAGGGCTCCGTGAGTAAAAACAGCAAGGCTACCGGCGAGTGTTCGTGAAAACCCTAAAGGGCGCGACCTCGGAAAAAAAAAGGTATGTCCATAAGCGAAATGGGGCACGGATGAAAACCCGAAAGGGCTCCGTGAGTAAAAACAGCAGGGCTACCGGCGAGTGTTCGTGAAAAGCCGAAAGGGCGCGACCTCGTAAAAAAAGAGAATAAAAAAAAAGGATAAAAAAATATATAAAAAAACGGTATGTCCATAAGCAAAAAGGGCACGGATGAAAACCCGAAAGGGCTCCGTGAGTAAAAACAGTAGGACTACCGGCGAGTGTTTGTGAAAACCCGAAAGGGCGCAATCTCGTTGAAAGACACTTACAGGGTCCTCTCGACCTTGTAAGGAGAAACCACCCGCGTGAGATCCTTACGACTCACAAGGGAGCAACACACTTAGGGATCCCCACGATTCCTAAGGAGAAAATACACTTGCGAGATCCTCACAACTCGTAAGGAGAACTCTCTTATGGGACCCTCATGGCTCATAAGATTTGAAAGTCTTAAGTTACAGAGACCTAAACCTGTGCTTAAGCAACCCCCACAACCTTCGATATTGCCCTACAAGTGGTTCAATTCCGACCCTTGTATACAATCCACGGGCGCGAATAAACATTTCCCTAACAAAGTCCCATCCGTGACTACGGATATGTTTGCATGGTAAACAACCCTTGTAAGTCCTCTCGATTTACAAGAAGAAAACCCTCTTATAGGATCCTTACGACTTACAGAGGAACATACACTTAGGAATCCTCACGATCCCTAAGAAGAAAATACACCTACGAGATCCTCATGGCTTGTAGGGAGAAATACCTTTATGGGACCCTTACGGCTCATGAAGTCAAAGGCCTTAGTCGACAGGACCCTAACCCTGTTCGCTAAGCCACTTTTGTTCGACATCAACAGAGGCAAATGATGATTCGCTCCTGGCAATATCCCAGTTGTAGCGATACTGATGCCTAAACCGGTATCAAATTTCAAGCCCTTTCATGGCAAGTGATGATTCGCTTCTGGCAATATCCCAGTTGTAGCGATGCTGATGCTAGGATTGGCATCAAGATTCCAAGTTCTACACTCGCGATAAAAAATCTGTGAGCCACACATGCATACGAAATAGCTGAAATGATGGGGCAACTTGCAATAAAAGCAGCAAGTAAAAATGTATGCATGCAAAATAGCCGAAATGATGGGGCAACTTGCAATAAAAGCAGCAAGTAAAAATGTATGCATGCAAAATAGCCGAAATGATTGGGCAACTCGCAATAAAAAGTGGCGAGTAAAAATAAAATAAATAGCCGAAATGATTGGGCACCGCGAAAAAATAGCCGAAATGATTGGGCAATCGCGACCTTCGCGATATAAAAAGCTGAAATGATAGAGCATCGCGGAAAGAATAAAAAAAAGAATGAAATGAAACTTTTTGCCCTACAGGCGATATCACAGCAATCCCTGTATACAATCCAGGAGCACAAACAAAGAGGGAACCATACCTTTCCAACAGGCTCCATCATAAAGCGAAGCCAAATCTCGACGGTTCATAGACAACCTAGAGACAATCTCGACATTTGTCGCAATATTGCAGACACAATGTCAATAAACGAAGCAAAAAGAAGATCCCTAGTTTCAGAGTCTCGACGTCGATATCGACAACTTAGAGATCACCAACGGAGTTTCTCCTCACTCCAACCAAATGCAGACGCAATGTCAACAACGGCGTTCTTTCACAGTCCATCAAAATGCAGATACAACGCCGACAAAAGACCTCGCGGTCAAAACAAAACGAAGCAACGGCCAAATCCCAGCTTCATCTCAACAATCGTCTCGATACAGATGACGAGATGTTAACAACGGCGTCCTTTCGCAGTCCATCAAGATGCAGATACAACGCCAACGAAAGACCCCATGGTCAAACAAGCGGAGTAACGGCAAAAGCCCAGCTCCACCTCGGCATTCGTCTTGATACAACAGACGAGATGTTACGACAGCGTTCTTCCTCCAACAGGATTCGGACGTGACAAAGCAAACGAAGCGAAGGCCAAATTCCTAGCTTCAAGGTCGTAACGGAGAGTCATATAAAGCCTGAAAGACAACTGGAGATCATCTCACACCAGTGCGGAATGGTCACCACTTTGACGTTCGTCTCGGCATAGCAGACGCAACATCATCAAACAAACGGAGCCATGGCAAAATCCTTAGTTCCAAACCTTGACGATTCACTAGCAACCTAGAGACAACCGCGACGTTCGTCTCGATACAGCAGACGAGATGTCACCCCAGCGTTCTTCCTCCAGCAGGGTTCGGACGCGACAATCAAACAAAAGGAGCCACGGCAAAATCCCTAGTTCCAAACCTCGACGGTTCACTAACAACCTAGAGACAACCGCAACGTTCATCTCGATACAGCAGACTCGTTGTCACCCCAGCGTTCTTCCTCCAGCAGGGTTCAGACGCAACAATCAAACTAACGGAGCCACGGCAAAATCCCTAGTTCTAAACCTCGACGGTTCACCAGCAACGTAGAGACAACCGCGATATTCGTCTCGATACAGCAGACGCGATGCCAGCAAACGAAGTAAAGGCCAGACTCCTAGCTTCAGGGTCTTGACGGCAACTCACATAAAACCTGAAAGACTATCGGAGATCATCCCACACCAGCGCGGAGTGGTTATGACTCATCGGGGCTCTCCAAAATGAGCCTAACCTCAAGTAAAAAGCGGCATGGCAAAATTCCTAACCCTTGCTCTTCCGACGGTCAAACTGCCAAGGAGGATTGCTTGAAGACGTCTTGTCCAGCCCCCGAAGGGATCATAGACACGGCAGTCGCAGGGCTACTCGAATAGCACGATTGCATATCGAGGAATATATCAGCTGATGCGACGGTACGACGGCCAAAACCCTAAGTACCACAGACCCTAACGGACTTCTGTCGTAAAGAGTAGAGGTTAACTGTGACGTTAGGATATTCTTGCAAGAAATGCTCGATTCGTCTCAACTTGTGAAGAAATTGATGTCTTTGCGAGAACTTCTCAATGCGGCTCGACTCGTAAGATAAAGCCTTAGGCAGTAAGGATTAAAAAACCTGTTTCCTAAGCACTGGGACCCTGCAAGTCAGCCCAAAACGGTCTCTTGCATACTATCCATGGGTCTCAATCTCCAAAGTCGAATCTCGACAAGGAGGGGAACAACCGCTTACGGGTCCTCTCGACTCATAAAAGGGAAAATTCTCTTATAGGATCCTTACGACTTATAAGAGAAGATACACTTAAGAATCCTCACGATTCCTAAGGAGAAAATACACCTACGAGATCCTCTCGACCAGTAGGGAGAAAAGTCTTTATGAGACCCTCATGGCTCATAAAGCTGAAAGCCTTAGACAGTAGACCTGAACCTGCGGCCTAAGCCATCGTTACCTCTTGAAGAAGCCAAGACAAGAAGCTCGCTCTATCATTGGTCAACCGTGTTTACTAAGGCAGCGTCTTGATAATAGAAGAAAGAAGAAAGTGACAGAAAGAACATCCGATTTGCATTTGATCAAGCGTTTAAGACACATCCATTCATGCATATGCAAAAGACTCAGAACGAGAAATAAAACAAGCTAAAATAAAAAAAATCATTCATATGGCAAAGGGTTCTTACAATCATAAAGATATAAACAAAGACATTGTCCAGATCATTACAATGGCAAAACCTCAGATCCTGGACAGGGATTGAGGAACTCGAAAGTGACCTTGTCCAAGACTTTCCAAGCTTGGCGAACCATCCTGGTGTGCTTCCTTTCGCGAGCACGGGCGTCGGGATCCCCACTGATGTCTTCCACCCTCCGATAGGCAGCAAGAATGGTGGACTGTTGAAAGGCTTCGTGCATGAGATCGATAAGATTGTCTCGCCGTCTCTTCGATATTAAGTTCATCAGGTACACTGAGTGCACCTTGTCCTCGGCGGCGTCCAATGCTCTAAGCGGCACGCCGGTAAAGAATAGGGGAAGCGCTTCCCAGATGGCTCCCACAATAAGCTTCATCAGAGGGGAGCGCCAAGGAAGCAGTTGACCGTTGTACGCGTCGAAGCGACTCATGATCTCGGCACACTCAGCGTTGGTAAATTCTCGATTTTGAGAACGGCCAAGTCGGCGGATATCCCCGTAAGAGATAATCTCATCGAGATCGTACATGTGGGCGTCCATCACTCCTATAAAAGAAGATCGACAAAAATCAGCAACTCTTAAGAGTTCTGCTATATGATTTAAAAGGAGCAAAGCTCTATTAATGAATCAAGAAATTATAAATGAAATCTTTTAGAGAGCAGAACTCTATTGATGGAGTCCTAACAGGGTTCTCTTTAGTTCTCTTTAGATCCCTTTGGACCTATAGAGCAAAGCTCTGCTAAGTGAAACCCTAAATGAGTTTTCTTTAGATCAGGGATTTATTGAGAGCAAGGCTCTGTCAATGAAAATTAATTTAATTTAATTTAACTTAAAATTTTTACCTAAAAAGTTTTAAGTGTTTAACTCTCGGAGTTCTTGAAAATAAAGAGCAGGCCTCTGAGATTCTGAAAGCAGAAATTCTGAAGATGAAAATCATCTAAGAGACCAAAGGTCCGATTTATAGGCATTGAAGAGCCCTTTCAACTTCCAAAAGTTGCCGCAATGGTTGGAATTCTGCCACCGTTGCGCTCACATTTGGGGCCACGTAAGTGCAACGGTGGGGGTGCATTTGTTTACCCCAATCAGAGCAAAGCTCTGTTCAAATTCCAAGGCGGGAAACGAAGCAACGCTTCTGTTTCCCCCAATCAGAGCAAGGCTCTATTCTGAAAATTAAAATAAAAATTAAAGAAGCGACGCTTCAGCTGACTTGCGCTCTGCGCTGCGCGCCACGTGGCAGCGCAGTTGCGCTGCGCTCTGCGCTGCGCGACACGTGTCAAGCGCAGGTGCGTTTGCGCCAAACGAAATTAAAATTCTGAAAAGATCTTCCTGATCTTGTTAAAACAAGAAGATTGTCTTCTGTAAAACAAAAGCCCTTGGATCAAAGATCCAACGGTGGGGAAAATTCCCCAAATCACTGATAAAATGATCTCTTTAACAAATTGAATAAATTTATGGGCACTATATAAAGGCCCCTAAACCCCAATTCAAAGGACATCAACATCGAGATCATGATCAACAACACAGAGAATAGAGAAAACTCTGAAGAACTTTGAGAAGAACTCAAGAAAGAAGAAAAAAAACGTAAAAACCTTTATAAAAAAGAAGAATTTCTTCTGAATAGATCATTGATCTAAGAACAAGATTAATGATCTTCAATAAAAAAATATATAAAATAATAACAGTGCCTTGCACTTTTTTATGAACCATTGGTTCTGGAATCTTAAAGATTCTTTTCTTGAATCCAAAATTGGATCAAGTTTTTGAAACAGTGTCTTGCACTTGCAAATCTGCACTGTTGCGCTCCTGGGTTGGCGCAAGCCACCAGAGAGCGCCACGTGTCAGCACCATAACCATTTGCACTATGCGCTTTTGAAAATAGAGCATTGCTCTTTAAATTTAGCGCACCTCATCAGAGCGCGCTACGTGTCACAGCGCAACAGCACAGCGCACTGCGCTAGCGTGACACGTGTCACCTTCACATGCGCTTGCGCTCAATAATTAGCGCAAAGCGCCTGACAAGTCAATGTCAGACAATTAATGGACCGCATTATTTACAGAAGGGCTAAGCCCAATTAAAAAAGGCCTAACAGGCCAAATAAAATGCAATGCATTACTATAAAAGGAAAGAGCCCAAACAAAACAGATGCTCTGCATCAGAAAAATAAAGGGACAGAGCCCAAATCAAATAGACCTTACAGGCCAAAATAAAATGCAGTGCATTATTAAACAAGGGCAAAGCCTTAGCATAGGCCTAATAGGCCAAATGCAAATAAAACGTTGAACATTCTCAACTGGACTTAGCCCAATCATGGCCGTAAGTCTTCAAATTAAATTGACTGAGCAAGACTGCTCTCTTAAATCAATTTACATCCGGTTCAAGGGTACATCTCTGAACTCCTCTGACACCTATCGTTGTAATCCTTCAACGACGTCAGGGAGGTGATGGGTCCCGACAACCATACATCGATACGGACTGCGGGGTCCTTAAACTCATGGACCGAAATGTCCTTAAACTAATGCTCGTCTCCAAATCGGAATGATGGACCACCATGTCCTTAAACTGAAAATCGACCGCAACGTCATTAAACTAAACAATAGAGCCAATTGCTCTCTTGTCGGATCTAAACGATCCCGTTTAAGTTGATCTTAGCCTCAATATGGCTAACGTATCCTTAAACTGAAACACCAAACCTAAATCTAAGTAAATACGGATTTGGACTAATCCACGTCCTACGGGCGACGGCATAACTTAGTCTCCGTATACAATCCACGGGCAACCACAAACAAAACAAACACACACGACACGAAGTGAAATTCTGGAGAAGGAGAAAGTGGTTACCGCGATGCGGTAGCGTAATTAACTGCAGGGGCTTGCGCCTGCAGGGAAGAGCGTCCCCACAATCAAAAACCCCTCAAGCGAGAGGGAATCTGACGAAGTCTGCTACATCGGCCGCATCCGTCTAAACCTCCGATACACGGTGCCATAAATCAGCTTGGCATCTTCGGAGAGGTAGACGGATAAAACCAAATAGCATCTGCCCCGAATCTCAGGCAAGACGTCCATGTCTTGGCCGCTGTTCGGAGGAGAACAACCATCTCTCGTCACTACATGATCCAAGAAGTCGACACTGTCTAGACAGATTGGACACTTGGAAAATTTGGCGAACAACTGATGCTCCCTCAAAGTCTGCAATATGATACACAAGTGCTGCTCATGCTCCCCCCGGCTCCGAGGATAAACCAAGATGTCGTCAATGAAAACAATGATGAACTGATCAAGATACGGCCTTAATACACGGTTCATCAAGTCCATAAATGCTGCCGGGGCATTGGTGAGCCCGAACGACATCACCAAGAACTCATAATGACCATATCGTGTACAGAAAGCGGTCTTCGGAATATCCTCCTTCCGAATCTGCAACTGGTGATAACCTGACCGTAAATCAACCTTCGAGAAATACCCTGCACCCTGGAGCTGATCGAATAAGTCATCAATGTGAGGTAGGGGATATCTGTTCCGCACAGTAACCCGGTTCAGCTGACGATAATCAATGCATAAGCGCATACTGCCGTCCTTCTTCTTAACAAACGGGACGGGAGCACCCCAAGGTGACACACTTGGTCGGATAAGCCCTTTATCCAGCAAGTCCTGTAACTGATCCTTCAGCTCCCTAAGCTCCGCCGGGGCCATCCGATAAGGCGGTATAGAGATAGGCCCCGTGCCGGGGATCAAGTCAATGCAAAACTCAATCTCGCGCTCTGGCGGCAGACCAGGCAGCTCATCAGGGAATACATCAGGGAACTCTCTCACAACAGGGACTTGGTCCAACGGAACCTCGGTGGCACTAGTATCACAAACATAGGCTAAGAATCCCTGACACCCTTTCCGCAAGAGCTGACCAGCGCGAAGAGAAGAAATCAAGCAGGGAAGGGTAGCGCTACGATCTCCCTGAATAACAATAACCGGCTCACCAGGAAAACTGAATCTGACTGCCTTCTCACGGCAGTCCACGGATGCATAACAGGTGGCTAGCCAATCCATACTAAGAAGAACATCAAAGTCTAGCATATCTAGGAGAATTAAATCAACTGAAGAATCTCTCACCCCGATACGAACAGGATACGATCGGTACACAAAACGAGCAACAAACGACTCGCCTACCGGAGTAATAACGACAAGAGGCTGATCTAACAAAGAAGACTCTCGGCCCAACCTCGGTCCAAAGTATGTGGATACATAAGAATATGTGGAGCCTGGATCAAATAATACCCATGCATCAAAAGAACATACTGGCAGAGTACTTGTCATAACGGCATTGGATGCCTGTGCATCCTGAGGAGTCAACGCGAACACTCGGGCCTGTCCACCACTAATAGCTGGCTGTCCTCTGCCTCTACCTCTGCCTCTGCCTCTGTCGCCTTGTCCTCTCTGAACTGGACCACCACGCCCACGACCTCTAGGAGCATCTGCCTGGCGTGGAGTCTCATCAGGAGTAGGAAGTAGAGCTCTTTGAGGAGGTGGTGAAGGTGGTAAGGTCACATGCGGGACTGTCGCCACGTCTTGGCGCCCCATGGTACAGTCTCTGACACGATGGTACTGACTCCCGCACCGAAAACATCCTGGAGACGACTGCTGGGTCTGCGGATATGAACCAAATAACTGACCTCGTCTCAATCCTCTGCCGCCACCATCTCCCGGAAATAATCTATCATGGTGCCTACCCATATGCCGCTGGGCTGGCGTATCAGTACGAATTATTTTCGGCCTAGAAACGACCGAAGTCTCAGAAATACGCTCCTCCAAAAGTAAGGCTGCATCCATCGCGGCTGTGTATGTGTCAAAGTGCTGGGTGCCGATGGCAAGGAATAACTGCGTGTCAAGTCCTCGCACAAACCTTTTTATCCTCTTATCTTCAGTGTCTAATAGGTACGGAGCATATCGAGACAACTGAGTAAACTGTATATCATACTCGGACACTGTCATCCCAGGGGTCTTGCGCAAAGACTCAAAACTACGGGCTCGAGCATCTCGGACACTCTCTGGAAGAAAACGGGTAAGAAATGCAGCGGTGAACTCGTCCCAAGTCATATGAGGTAGATCCGCAGCTCGGCCTCTCTCTACTGAATCGTACCACGTCTGGGCAAGGCCTTCCAGACGAAAACTCGCGAACTCCACCCATCTATCATCAGAACACCTCAACGAACGGCAAATCTTAGCCATCCTATCGAGAAATGCCTGGGGGTCCTCTGTCGCATCCGTATTGGTAAAAGCTGGAGGTCTCAGCCTCATAAACTCCTGTAGTGAGACGGGAATAGTCGCAATAGTAGCAGGAGCAACCATCTGGGCAGTAGGTACAATCATGGTCTGTGTGGTGGAAGGAACGTCCTCGGATCTCTGTGCCCGACTGGACTCAACTAAAGATCCCATCATCTGTCGCAACTCCTGCATACCGGCCTCTAATATGGAAATACGGTCGGAAGAAGGCGGATCAATCTGACCCTGAAGGGTAGGCGTATCATTCCGCTCGATCCTCGCCTCAGACGAGCCCGCTTGAAGCTCATCCCTAGCGGCAGCCCCCTGAGCTCTCGTAGTCTTTGGCGTCATCGAAGTTGGAATAAGAAACAGGAGCGATAAGAACATTGCAATTGAATCAAGGAATGCAAGGAATCAAGAGGGGAAATACAAGCAATTATGTCCTAAGGTCACTTAGGCGGAGTACCGTATCGTAAGTATGCCGCGAAACGTACCCACGCTACACCACTTTTCTTAAGTCACCTACTCCATCTACAAAGGGTCGTCCTACACTCAGAAAGGTAAAACCTACGCTCTGATACCAACTTTGTCACGACCCGAAGGTACAGAACGTGACCGTCACTTAGATTATGAGACGTCTCAAGGCGTAACGTAACCTAAGTCAGCCAAAGCCCAGAAAATCTAAACCATAAGCAATAAGAGTGAAGGAAAACCTTTTATGAAAACGATTTTAAATCGATTAAGTTATATAAATCCATTTTTAAAAACATCAAAATTTTTCCGAAAATTTCGGCAGAGTCTCCTTTGTAAATACTAGCCCCCAAAATGGGTACAACAAGATATATAAAGCTGTAATGAAATAATGGCATCCCCAAGTGGGAGCTAGCTCTTCTCCCAAGGCGGATCATAACCACACGCCATATATATGCAATATCAAGCAAATAAGCATAAAGAAGCATAAAAATAAGAAAACACAACGTCGGCTCAAGTGAGCTCGATCCCAGAGAAACCACATATACACAAATCTCTCAGTTTCATCACTAGGTCGCATAAACAAATAAGAAGTGGTAGATGGAGAATACTAGATACAATGATAGTACAAAAGAGAAAAAAGTGTCCTCGCAACCCACCTAAGAGCAATGTCGCGAGTCTGAGCAAAGAAGCCAATGAAAAGATAAGCCCGGCGCTACAAGGCTGACGGGTCCGACCTGCAAGACACTGTGGCACAACGGGGGTGAGTTTCCAGCTCGTGAGTAGCAAGTAACTTATAATAAGGCTATCGTAAGAATGCACGTAATGCGTCAAAATCTGCATATCTAAGTATGATGCGATGCTACTAATATGTATACACATGGATGCAAAATCAATACGAAATCTTTAAGTGTTTAAATACGATAATCTCTGCATTCTTAACTTAAAAAAATATCTGTACAATAGCTAAGGTACCATCAATGAAATCATTCGAAAACCGTGTCAAGCATCGACACCAAATATGGAAGTATATTTGTCTCAATGTCTCACTATGTCAATATTTCAGTACATCGGGCTCCGTCAGTCCGGATCGGCCCATATCATCAAATCTCACGACAACGGTCGGTATCCTCCGGGCCAGACATCACCGGTAGGTAGGCTTCCCCTTCCAAGCTCATCGTCTACAACTCGATCTTCTTGTCCCGGGGTACCATACCGGGCCTACCATGTACCCGAGACGGTTCATCCACTCCTCGAATCGGGTCTCGAAATCCAACAGAAAACATGAAAACTCATGGTGGACGACACATACATCATGAGAAAACCGCAACTTTATTTTAAAAATGATAATAATAAGCTTTTGTTAAATTCTTGCGGTTTTCCTCGAAATCCAGAAATCTCATCAATACTGAAATCCTCAAGAAAATCATAATACCCAACATGTTGTATATGATAGATGCTTATGATGTCAAAGGTATGCAATGTGATTTATGGCTAGGAATCTATATAAGCATGATGATGAAGTGAGATATATATACATGCTATGCAATTCAATGTATCATGTATAATGCAAGTGTTGATACTGAACTAAGCAGGTTCTACAGTGCTCGTGGCATGGCAATTACCAAAGGCGTGTGTGTTCACATGAATAGTGAGTGTGCAACATGAGCCAATGGTAATGGTGTAAATGTCCTAAGAGGTGATATCACACTTGTGTATATAGATAACCAGAAAGCTATGCATATGAATGAGATGGTTACTAAATAACTATGCATATAGTTTGCAAGTAATAAAGTGATCCTAACTATGGGGCGCCTCGCGCCATCCAGACGATTTCCCCATAGATGTATACATCTACTCACCCGGACGTCGCGCTAATCTGATCCAACCACCGCTTTGCCTTTGCGCGCTGCGTCCGATGTTTCCGCAATCGATCCTAAAATTTACACAACACAAAACATAAGGTTACACATCATGAAACGAAGCATGTCATAAAAAGAAAGGGTCAACGTCAACGAGTTAGGCACATGGTGCACTTGGTGCGCGGAACACACACAAAAATCACTATAACCCCAACTAGAATCGTCGTTTCGGAGCACCCGCCAAAACTAAAACCCGATTAAACCAAATTCCACATTCGCACACCCTAAAAGTCGTAGGAGATACTATTGATATAATCAAAATCCCAAAATTAGCTCACATCCTATTTATATGAATACCTAGTAAGCACAAGAAATTGAAAAATTGGCACAACCATCGAAGATTAGCGATAAGGTTATCACAATCCAACACAAATATCTAAACTAACCCACTAGATAGCCACTACACTAATTTAACCCGCATGCAATACTTCAAACCCTAATTCCAACATCAACCCCCTTTCTAGAATTTTCTAAAACAAGCAATTACATCCAATATCACACTTTAAAATTCTATTTTAGCATAATCAAACTATAATTTAATCATTAGATTAAAATTTTACCTCACAAGCCTAAACCCTAGCTTGCTCTAGCCTCCAAAGAAACCTCCTTTCTCCATGTTTTAAACCAATTTGGGTTTGAGAAGAGGTTGAATAGGGATTTGTGTTGAATTTGTGAAGAAATTTATGGATTTTTGTTGAATTTTGATGGAATTTATAAGCAAAAAGAGAAGGAGAAAATGGGGAAAAAGAGGGCTGCAGCAGGAGGGGTTTCGGCCAAGGGGAGATGGGGGAGAGTGTAAGGGAATGGTGTGAAAAAAATCCAAGTCAAAGCCCCCCAAATTACCATAATACCCCCACTCAAATTAATATATTAATTAACCCTTTTCTTTACTTTTCTTTTCACATGAATGAAGACAAACAAGAGGGGGGGAGTGGGTTGCTGGTGGTGGGTAGGCCGGCCATATGGAGGTGAGGATGTGTGAGAGAGTGTACAAGAAAATTTTATGCAAAAAGACCCCCCTCAAGTTACCAAATTGCAAGTTTTAGTTTATTTTATTTAATTTTAATTTTCCTTTAATTATAACCAATTAGAACTTGTAATAGAAAGCTAAAAATTTATATTACTCACTAGATTTTAGTTGTTATGGTTCTATAGTATGTAATTAGCCCAAACAAATTTGTATTTATCGCAAATTTAATGTATTTTTAACAGCTTAAAATAATATTTAAAAAATGATAAATTAGGGAAAAAATTTAAACGACTAAAATTTTATAAGTGACTCATTAGCTACTAAATACTAGCAATTACCTATCCAAATTAGATATAATTAGGCCTACATTGCAAAATAACAATAATGACGATTTACGGAAAAAAACCAAATATTTACCGATTTTCGGGAAAATACCAAAACGACTTTTCAAGGCGTTACAGAAAGTATTTATTACCACCACCACTGAGTTTTACTAGCATCAAGCATACCACTTTTAAAAATTTTGGGGTGCTAATTAACACTAACCTAGAATCTAAACTAGATGATTAGGGTTTTAGTTTGATATAAAGAAAACTATACTAAGAGAAAGAGGCTACAACTTTTATAGACCGTATCCTTCTCTTCTCAAGCTCCATGTAGTAGTCCACACGACTCCATTAGGCTCCACTTGAAGTTGGATCGAGCTTCCTTTACGATTTTCGTGCCGAAGATGATCCATTCGAAGCTCCGCTAATCCAAGTTAGCTCTTCACTAAACTCTTTAGTGAAGGAAACACACTACACTTAATTGCTAATTAAGTGTAGGATGATAAAGTAGGGGTTTTGTTTGCTCACTAGGATTCTCACAAGCTCAAGATTTCACAACTTATATGAGGGATTGAGCTTGGAAGAAATGAGAAAAAAGATGAAGAGAGCTAGAGAGCAAGAGCTCATGTGAAAAAACACACAAGTCTTGTGAAGAAAGAAGAATGGCTTATCAAATATCTCTCACTCATTGAAGTATCCAATTTCCACAAATAAAATATAGAACCATGCTTCAATAGTGAGTCAAGAGTAATAAAATAATTGATAAAAGCCATGCTTCCCCATTCCTCATTTTCCACCTCAACAATTTATTTTCACAAAATAGAATTTCAACCATGCTTCATTATATATATACATATATATATATTAATATATATATAAAGAAAATAGTTAATAATTAGTGAGCAATAATATCAGTTAATATATAATTATATCAAATATAAATATATATCATATTATTAAATCAGCACTTGATTTAATAATCCGGTCATATCATATATAACCGACTAATATCATTTATCTGTATATCACATTATCAAATCAACACTTGATTCAATAATCCGGTTATATCACATATAACCTAACCGATAACACATATCCGTCAGATTAGAATACGGTATCACATACTCGTATTTAATCAGGCCCCCGCACATATCAGCATATGTGCCCTAGTTCGTTTCGCTTGAACTAGGAAACCTCTGTGTAGGACTCTGAAGACACGTCAATACACCAGCAGTAGGTGATGATCACATCAGTCACCCACAAGCCGTCGGCGATACTAGCTGGACGTAACGGCTACCCAGGTATTGAGCGAATAGAAGATCAACAAGCAAGCTTGTCCAAACTCCTATGAAGCCTATAAGTAACACTTACCATATAGTCCGGTCTCTTCGTCTGATATGTCGCATATCGAGTCTAGGGGTGGAATCGTCAGACCCTAGTAACTTGATAAGTCATGCTGATGTGTGGCTCATAACGGTTTAAAAAACTACTGATAACTCTTACCAGTAAATTTTATCAGCCCTGGCCAGGGACCTACTGTTATAGCCAATCGAGTATAGCGCAACATCAACTCCCAATACCGGGAGAGACGAAACCACTCCTATCGCTCATTGCCTCCATGTGACTCGGGACTGTACCCAAAATCCACCTGTTTGCACGACTCCTTTTAGCCGTGGTAGGGAGGAAATCAAAGCACACTGGGAACCACACATGACTCTATGACGATCTCGGGTCTACAGACTAATCTGTACTAGTGTCACCAGAGAACTGCTATCTGACGATAGGTATGGTACCAACTAGAAGTTCTCAGCGAGTCTTATTCAATGTACCCATTCTCTAATGAGCACCTATATACAATCTTTAATGTCAAACACCAATAGTTATGGGATCAACCATCGCCCTATACAGGGTCAAGAAACGTACACAATAGTCTACTTAAGAATATCGATGCCTTGTCTCGATACTCTCTCAACTAGGAACAATTAAAGGATGTGCTTATGGACTACACAAGTCCCAGTAGTATGATCCACATCATAGTTCTGGTAGTCAAGCAAACATTCTAAGGGCTTTATCAACATGTATGAGAGAGACAATATAATAATACTAGTGTACATGTTAAGATAAAGAGTAACCAGATAGCATACTATCATGTCGAGCAAGAAAGTCCTCTATATTTATGTCCAAGCATCCACTATATCATACAATAATGGCATCTAGGGCATACATATTCCTAACACAGATCACGTACGGTATAATCTATCGTACGATATCATCAAATCAAGCGTGCGGATCTATGGTCACGTACATCTTATCATCTCATCTAGTCATATATCGTCACACGTTATATCATCTCGTATTGTATTATAAGCATATATATCACCTAATCTTTATATAATATAATATATCACATCGTATCCTGCCATTTCATCTCATATCATATAACATATCCTCATGACATCATGTCCGATCATATCGACTCATATCATAATAACATGTCATATACTCATCTTGTGATGTTATATCAAAGTTATCATCAAACTTATATATATACATATACATATACATATACATATATATGTGCGTGTGTAACAACATATATACCAATGGCTCAAACCTAAGAAAATAAGAACTAAGGATATACCTCCCTACGAGTACGCTTACTATCACCTATAGTCTACTAGAACCCTATTAGCTAAGTATACATATCTAATATTTATATATATAACTATATATCTATTACCCTAATACTACGGTTGCGGGGGTGATATACGCCTTCCACCCGACTTCCTCCGTAGATATACATCTACTCACCTACTCTCTTCGCTCTAACCGAAATCGATAGACGCCTTGTTCTCCTTCGTCGGTCCGGAAGTCCACGCGAAGATACCTACAAATCAAAGCATATCGTAATGAAATCAAAATTAAATCCGAAAACCGATACGACACGCGAAACGCACATAGGCTAGAACTTATGGTCCACGCATGCAAGAACAACCAAACAACCCGGCGTTGACGTGTAAACGTCAAACGATCGAGTCAAAACTCAAATGCCAAAAATCTAGTTTTCAAAAGTCGTAAAACAAAATCTGAAATTTAGTAAAACACTCCTAGATTTTACCTAAGGTGGAATTAGGACATTTTACATATTGGATAGGCCTAGTTATCAGATGATTGAGCTATGGATAAAAAAACAAACCCCAACTCCACACTTATGCCGCAATTTGCGGCCAAAAAGATTATTTTGGCGGCCAGGACTTAGATTGAGTGTCTCGGGCTTCTTTGGTATCTTCCTAATAGCCCGCACATCCTATTGTATCTGCAAAATATTTTTCAGAGTTCTCGAGTCATCCAGATTCCCTCTGAACACCACAATTCAACAAAAACCCGATATCGGAAAATTCTAAGTTTGTTTTTGGGACTTCTAAACTCATTTGGACCAGGGATTCTATCAGTAAAGGTTAGTAGTCACTCTCTAAACTCTCTACTATAACACTACAGCCCTTTTAAACCATCAAAGATCACCCTAGAATTTTCCAAGTTCACTAAACTTAATCCTCTTAACTCTAAACTAACCCTTGAGCTTAGGATACTTAAAAACTTGGTGAAAGGTGAAGGTTTTATCTCATGGAGCAAGTCTAGAAAATTCTTAAATGGCCAAATGAGTTCAAGACTAGAAATTGATCCCACCATGATACTTATAGTGATGTGAGGAACATTATTTGTAAAGAGAGCCTGAGATTTTGATGAAGTTTTGGGAAGGTTGTATGGTGGTAGAAAGGATGGAGGAGGTGGAGGATAAGGAGATGAAGAAAGAGATGATGGTGAAGATGAAGAGAATAAGGAGGTGAAGAAAAGGCAAGGAAAAGTGTAGAACTTTCTCTCCCCCCGCTCCCCCTCCTCTCAACCATGCTTCCTTGTCTCCCCCCCCCCCCTCATTATTATTTCTTTTCTTTTCTTTTCTCTTCTCATTTTTCTTTTTAAAACAATTTAAAAACAAAAGTAAAAATGCAACCATATATGAAACACAATAAAATGTGTTATGGCACATTAACATATGGCTAACAAAAATAAGCTTGTTTTAAACGCATAATTAGTGAAATACTAATCAAGTTTAACATAAATTTATATGTAAATAATTGTATAAAAATTTATAAAAGTCCAAATCTAATAAATACCTTCATAATTAATAATTCATATTAATATTCCAATTATTTTCCAAATTATATATATATATATATATATATATATATATATATATATATATATATATACCATTCTATTAAAACTAATTTCTATACTTTTATAATATTCATAGAATTAATTATTTTATTATTTAAATTCCAAAAATATTATTTTATATTTTGTGAGATTGCACAGAATCCCTGACGATCCGCTCACCGCCTCCATATGGCTCGGAATTGTACCCAACTAAAAGCCGTTTGCACGACTCTTTTGAGCCGTGGTAGAGTAGTAATCAAAATATAGTGGGAACTCACATGAGACAAATGACGATCTTAAGTCGACAAACTAACTTGTACTCATATCACCTGAGAACTGCTATCTGACGATATGTATAATACTATCTAGCATGTTCCTGGCGAGTCCGTCCAGTATAACTCATAACCCAATGAGCACCTGTATACTATCTTTGGTGACTAACTGACACCAATGGCTGTGAGACCGGCCATCGCCCTTCGTCAGGCTCAAGAAACGTATATACTAGTCTACTCTGGAATAATGATGCCCAATCTCGATATTCCCACGATTAAAGACATGTAAGGATTTGCTTATAGACTATTTAGTTCTCACAAGTATGATCGCCACAATAACCCTGACAGTCAAGAAAGACTCTTATGTGCTCTATCAATATGTAATAGTGATCTGTACCATATAATACATGACATGATAATAAAGATGAACCGTATAGCATACTATCATCTTGAGTAAGACGGTTCTACCCGTATAGGTCCTCCTTCAATCATCATAATTGTATTTCTGCGATTACAATAATTGCCTTGAGAACACTATATTCAACAAGTGATGCGTAGCAGCCCTTGACCCATTTAAAATAGTGTAAATCTAATTTGAGATAGAATGATATGAATGTTAAGTCTCTGTGTTAATCTCCTATTAGGATTTGGAATGGGAAAGAGACTTTTGTTTTAAGAAATTAAGGGTTATTTTTGGAAATTCATATCTAAATTGTATCAATTATGGGGGTAGATTTTCAAACACTTTTGTTGATATCTTAAATGTGCAAAGATTTGAAACATAAGAAGGATGGGTAAAAGGGACAATTAAATTGAAACTAAAATAAAATGGAGGGAGTAATATTCTTGATTTTCTATATGTATGTAGGTTTTCTTTTTCGGTAATGTATGTAGCAAGCTTAATAAGCACATTATTACACCTTCTGCCATAAAACTCTGCTTTTCAATATTTAAAGTGATTAAATATTCAAAGATGTATCGATCACATACACATTACCGCTCCGCATTTTTATTTGATTGATCTTAAATCGTTTTCATACATATCTTCAATTTGTATCCGTCTCCATCATTTTAATATATGTTTTGTATTTGCATCCGATATTATCAAATACGGATATGACTATTTACCGACTTACATATCCATTATTAAAAGAACAAATACAGATACAGTAATGTTTATACCTGCCCTGTGCCAATGCAACATTTCAAACCAAACATGGAAACATTGCGGGGGGCCTACATGGGGCATGAAAATTAATATCAGATAGAAATGGACTTCACTCAGCCCTTTGTCTTTGCCATCTAATTTGTCATAGAGGTACAGTGCTACTGTATCACACTTCAATAAAATGTGAAGTGCTCTCTCTCTCTCTCTCCACAATTTGCAAATAGGATGATGAAAAGGAAGCAAAAAAATTTGAGTGGACACTGTTGGGGCACATATGTATTCCTTTTGTGTTCCCCACCTTCCAACTACTGAAAAATCTGGTTACCAATCTATTTTACTTTGACACATCTTCATTTTTGGTAACCCAATTTATTACGACCACACAACTTTCATTGCTCACATAAAGAGAGAAGAACAAAAGGAGAATGGAGAGAAGAGGAGATCATGTCTCATTGACATTGTGACTAATGACAAAATATTTCTCGCTGGTACAACCTCATGTAAGTACATTAGAGGAGTCCTTCAACATTCTAAAGCAAAATCGAGCCTGTTTTTAGTTAATAGACCCAAAGCAGATTGGTTTTCCAGTAAACCTCTTTTCTTATAGACAGAGATCCAATAGTTTATCAGCTTGATGTAGACATGAAACTTGACGCTGCACGGTAGCCAAAGAGTACCGAACCACGTATTGGGATACGTAGAACTGTTAAGTTCCGCAAGCCTGAATAACTGGATGTGCCGCTGCTAAGTGAAAGACAACGGGATTGTAGAGTTCGGTTGAATCCACGAATCCACCGGAAAGAGAGAAACTCAAATTTTTATTATTTTCCAAGATGATTTTTACAAGAGGTCATAGACTTTATTTATAGCTAAATACCAAGAGATAAATAAGAAAATAAAGCAGTCCTAGTCTAATAAGAAAAGGATTCAAAAATATTTTGTCATTAGTTCCAATGTCAATGAGACATGATCTCTTCTCTCCATTCTCCTTTTGTTCTTCTCTCTTCATGTGAGCAATATAAGTAGTGTGGTACATGTAATAAATTGGGTTACCAAAAATGAAAATGTGTCATAGTAAAAATAGATTGGTGGCTAGTTTTTGCCATAGTTGGAAGGTGGGGAACACAAGGAATACATATGTGCCCCAATAGTGGCCACTGAAATTTCTTTGCTTCCTTTTTCATCATTCTATTTGCAAATTGGGTTTGGGTTTGGGTTAGGGTAGGGGGGGAGGAAGAGCTCATACTTCACATTTTATTGAAGTGTTGTAGCTCTATAACAAATTAGATGGCTGATGGAGGTCGGAATCTCTCTCCCATATTGTCCTCCGTCGATCTTATTGCCAGCGAGGCTGAACGGTTGAGATTTGGGGTGAAGATTGAGCGTAGGGATCTCAATGGGTTGTTAGTTGTTTTTGATGCCGAGCTACCTGCAAAGGAAGTACCGGGGTGGAAAGCCACCGTAGAACCCTCCGACAATCAAGTAAGTACCGAGAAATAATTGAGCAGAGTAGCGACGTATTGGATTCAGTTCGAATTATTTGAATTGTCTGGAGGAGGGGTTTATATAGGGGTCATATTGGAGCGAGTCGATACGAGATTCTCGCCGTTTGTTTCACCCCTGCATCATTTTTGCGTTGATGGCGGGATACTCCTACTAATGGCGAGATACGCTCATTAATAGCGAGATACAGCGTGGGATGCGGGACGTGGAGCGGCAGAGATCTCGTCGTGGCGAGATACGCTAGCGTGGGATGCGGGACATGGAGCGGCAGAGATCTCGTCGTGGCGAGATACACATAGCCGTTACGGAGGCGCTCGTGTTCCGTGCTCCCAGCCAAACAGGGACGCCGAGGAATCTCAGCTATATGATAGCTCGGAGACAAGCAATCGACTGGCATTTAGCCGAAGAGGGAATGTACTCCGAGGAGGTCTCTAAAAGGTCGAGTGCAATCTCGAAGGCGAGATGCTGATGAATGTCCCTAATGCATCATACTTATTCCAGCTCTATATCCCCCAAGAATCTAGTGGGCTTACGTGGATGACATGTCATCCGCTACGTGTCGTAATCTGGAGAATTCCCACTTATGAGTATCATCATTAGCCGCCCACTCTCATTTTGACCCATTTATGGGTCGGGTCGAGAGTAGTCTGCTCGGCTTTCACTGTTCAACTTGGCGTCAAGGATTCTTCGTGGTGGGTTATCCGGGAACGACATGGCGTTCGGCGGTTATGTCTCTTCGATTTCCGAGTCCACGTGGCATTTACTGTACGCCTTAGTTTTCGCGCGTATCCCCGATAATATCAGCGGATCACTGAGAGGGCGCCGCCATAATGAATACGTCGCCTCGCCTGTTCGGGTCGTCGATTTCGGGCCACGTGGCCGTAATTTGATGGCGGATTGTGAGACGTCGCTCCTGCCGGTTGGATCTGTGTGAGGGGGGAAATGCCCAATGGTTGGCTATCGCGTGGCTCCATCGGGATCGTGGGGCATGGCACTTCGTTTTGGCGAGAGCGAATCTGGGCCGTCCGATGGCCTTTGCTGAGTGTATAAATAGGGGAGGCCTATCCTTAGGAAACACCTTTACTTCGCTTGCCTTTTGTCGTTTGTGGATTACTCGGCGCTTCCGCTTTTAGGTTGAATCCCCAGTTCAAATCCTTCTTTAACTACTCTTCCCTTAAATCAGGTCAGATGTCTTTCTCTGATCCTATAGTAGATGTAGTTAGGGTAGAGTTAGGTGATGAGACTTCAACCTTTGAAGCCGAGTCTAATGGCTCATCTTCATTTTTCTCGTCTTCAGATAGCCGAGGAAGTTCTCCTTCCTCCGCCTCGGGTTCTCCCCTAAGGGGTGGCGATTCCCTTGTTTCTCATCATCGATGGGCCAAAAAGGCCCCTAAGGTGCGTATCGAGAATACTCATGATGCCGCCTCAATACTGAACAGGTCAGATGAGCTTTCCGATATCCGGGCTCGCTTCCATATTCCCTCTGTCTACTTGCTACATCTGTCCAGGGAGGGCGAACGGGCAGACCAGGTACAGGGTAATGAGATTGCCCTGTACTTGGAAACGTTCCGAGCAGGGATGCGTCTGCCCTTTTCACCCAAGATTTGTGCCGTCCTTCATTACTTCCAACTCGCCCCAGGCTAGCTAGCACCGAATTCGTGGAGGATTCTTCTCGGATTCCTGGTCCGGCTAAAAATTGATCAGATCCCCTTTAGTCTAGGTCTTCTTCTGTCCTTCCTTTGCTATAAGAATCACCCGGGTACCCGTAAAAATGAGCCGAGTTGGGTTTACTTCTCCTTTAAAAAGCATAAGGGTAGGACGACCGGGCTGGGTAGTGGTTGTTCCTTCTTTCATCCATGAGTGGAAGAAGAAGTTCGTCTTCGTTTGTCCTCCGAAGGGAGAGGAGTAGTCGGTGCCCACCAAGTGGCATAGGGTAGATTGCCCAAAGGCCCGGTAGTCAAACGCCCCGGAGGCGGGGGTCGTGTCCGAGTGGGATCCGATCCAGCGTGCCGACGCCTTGCTTTCCTAGCAGGCCCTGAGTTGGGCGGGACTCAGTCCCGTGAGCTTCAGAGGTAAGTTAGGTCTTAGCCGATCAATTTAGACTTGGTATATTTTGCTTCTTTTGTCGCTAACCCCTTTTGTTTCCTTTCGTAGAGCCCATGTACCGATCAAAGATCATCGCCGTCCTGGCCGCCAAGGTGCTGGCAAGGAACGGTGGCGGTGGTAGCCCGTCCAAGCCCGTGCCGAGCGCAGATCCCCGCCAGGGTCCTTCCGCAAAGGTCTCCGTCGCTCCGCTTGTCTCGGAGGATCGCCGGAGTGGAGGGCAAAAACAAGCCCGGGAACAGGCTCCCCGGGTGAGACCGGAGGCACCTTCCTCCGCCAAGTCCCCGGCCAAGAGACTCAAGAAGGTGGTTTCACGGCCGCCTCCGGCTGGGATACATGTGTAGGAGGATGACTTCTGCATCAAAGTGCCGTCGGGGCTTTCCGTGTCTGATAGCCTGCTGGTGGACATAGAGAAAGCGACGGGGCCTAAGATATCCTGGGGCACCATGGAGGCCCAGGTTGCGGCGATAGCTCAGAAGACCGTCCAGGTTGGTGATCTTTCCGCTAATTTCCAAGTGATTTTTTTTCCTGTTTAGTCCCTGACAAATGTTGTTTGCCCCTTTTTCTGCAGGTCCTTCAACACTGTGCCCTCTTAGCCGCTATGGAGGCCAAGAATGTTGCCCCGGCGATAAAAAAGGCCGGGGAGACTTCTTTGCACGAGGAAGAGCTCCTTTCCAAATTGAAGGAGGCCGAGGATAACACTGCCTCTCTCGAGTCGGGGCTAGTCTCGAAGGGCGTGAAGGCTAAGAAGCTGAATGAGTCTCACCGGGCCCTGACCGAGTCTAACCAGGCTCTCCAGGCCCAGGTCGGTGAGGTCAACGAGCTCTTTGATGCCATGAGGAAGCAAAGAGACTTGCTCAAGGGGGACTTCTAGGAGGGTAACGAGGCAATGAAACGGGCCGAGGAGAGGGCGGGGAAGGCTGTGGAGGACTACGAGATGTCCGACCAGTTCTACGTCGACCTAGCTGATTCTGCGGCCGTTGGGTGGCATAGCGCTCTCGACGCCGTCAAGGAGATGATGCCCGGGTTCGACGATCGGGAGCTTCGTACGGGGTACCCCTTTGTAGAGGAAGAGCCAAAAGGCAGAGACGCCGAGCAGTCAGGTAGAAGCGAACAGGCTGGCGGCGATGAGACCTTGACTGAGAAGATCCTTGAGGTCACCGCTCTCCCCGGTCTCCTTTTTTTTTGTAAGCCCACGGGCATTTTTTAGCAACTTTGAACAGCTGATGAGCATATAATACCTTGTACATAATTTGGAATTTAATGAAGTATTTTTTCCCGTTTTTGATTTGTCTGATTGGAAAGTCTCGCTTTTAGTTTTACTTTACCAAGTGTGGATAAGCCGGTGTCCCCCTTACCCCGAAGATGAGGTAACATGAGCAGAGCGAACACAAGGCTTATTCTTCCAAGTGTAGATAAACCAGTGTCCTCTTGGAAACTCTTAGGAACTCGGACCGATCTTAAGAAAGCTCGGTGATATCCCCTCTTCGTATTCAAGTGGAATTAGAGTTGGGCCGGCTATCGACCATAGGCGAGCTTTATTTATTTAGGCTACGCAGGAGTCTGCTTACTTCGAGTATGCGTGTCGGGTCGAGATCTACCTGCTGGTTTAATGCGAGGTCTTAGGATCCGCCGTTTAGTTCGGGAAAGAAGCTGCCCGACGGCCTTGTGAGAGAGCTTCTGATCCACAATTTGGGCTGAGCAGGAATCTGCTCACTGTGAATTGGCCGCTCAGGAAGCTACCCGACGGCCCCGTGAGAAGGCTTCCGAGTAGGAATCTACTCATTGTGACTTGGCCGGGCAGGAAGTTACCCGACGACCTCGTGTGTAACAACTCCAATTTTAGTGTACAAAAATTTGTTTAAAAATTATTGTATACTTGGGATATTTGCATTTCCTGTGAGTACCATAAATATTTGTTTTGCTTTTTAATCGCAAGAAAGAGCTTGTAGCTTATTGGTAAGACCTTGCACTGCTGAACCAAGCCACCAGAGTTCAAATCCCATCCGCCATATTATTTTTAAAATTGTTTTATTTTAAATTTTTAGAAGTCCAAAGGTCTAAAGGTGCATAACTCGTAAAAACCCCACTACACATGTAAAACAAAATGGACCAGGGGGAAGACCAAGAGACGACGGACCCACGACAACAACCCCGGCCCTGACTCAGCGCGAGTCGGCCGGCGAGTCGACAGACTCGGCCGCCGCCGCCGGCCGGACTCGGCCGGACCGCTGAGTCGTCAACAGAAAAGTTTCGTCTCTTCACCTCCCCATCACTCCTGCACACTTAAATTCTTTGGATCGGTTTCAGAGCTCTTTAAAACTCCATTAAACCCTATTTTTAATACAATTTAATACATTTTTCTTTACACCCCTTCACCTAATCCTAACCCTACCTTTACCCTATAAATACCACCCCTAGACACACACCCCTCACTCATAATTCTGTCCAAACTCTCAAGAAATCCCTCTAGAAATTTTAGTGTACAATTGAAGTTAACAAAAGGTGAAACTTCGGCGATTTTCCGACGACGGCCCTAGGAGCTCCCGGCGACGAAACGACGCACCGGCGCCTCCTACCGTTCTCTCTTCCTCTCCTCTAATCTGAAAACCCGTAAGTCCCACCTCTCTCTTCTCTATTCTTTTCTAAAAACACGTATTTCTAAATACCGACAGAATCGGAGTTACTCCGATATCCGATTCGGTTCTTCCTAAAAATCTCACTTTTTCTTAGATACAATCATACTAAACCCGTACATGTTGACTATTAAACATTAACAAGTCATATTGAACAAGTTCCATATCAAAAAGATTTCTATTTCAATTATCGTATTTTTTCACTATAATACCAGGTAGTTTGATTTCGACATTTAAAACATCACAATCTTGCTATACCTGTAAGTAGATCACGAGGTAATGACCTACCTCCTCACACATTCATATGCAATATAGCACAATATCTTTCGGGAACATAGAATACGGGAAAACGAAACTTTACATATTAATACCTTTCACTATTAAAACCGTTTTCTACAAGATACGTATTTATTACAAATCTTTGCAAAGCGCCGCTACAACCCATTTTGGGGAACCCGTTCGGGATGGTGCGGATTATCGCACATTCTCAGGCTTAGTAGTGCGAGATTCAGACCTCCGCAAGGAGCATTCGGTCTCGAAGATTTAAAATACGAATATCTTAAGAAAATGAGATTTCTAGAAATATAATATATATTAAAATTTATTTTTATATAAATATATATATATATATATATATCATTAAAATATTTATTTTTATGGTAATATAAATATTCCTACTTTTTCTAAAATCACAAGAATCACTTTACAATAAAATACCATGAATTCCATACAAGTTCAATATTACAATTAAATACCATGTATTATGAAAAATATGTTTATTCACTAGAAATGTCACAAATATAAATTCTACAGCTATGAAAACTCTAAAGACGATAAATAAATACTTGAGGTGTATTTTGAAAAGTATACAATTATTTTTTACATAAAACCCTCTCAAGTTCTATAAATTATCCTACGGACCCTAGTAAATATAGGTTTAAGTGGGACCAGTCTCTTGAGTCTCAGAGAGCCGGAGATATGCGTGCTTGCCTATCTAAGGTAGACAACTTAACAACGGTATTATCAACACGGTAATCGTCTTTGAAAAGACATAAATCCTGCCGCCCATGTGCAGCGATTACCGATAACATCAAAACAATCAGGACTTCAATTTCTTTTTCTAAATTGTTCTGACTCATACCGAGTCTCATTAATAATCTGACTTGAATATGATTCAAGTACAATCTACAATCTACAATCCAACATTAATTCTTGAATACATATATTCAATATATTTAATCTGTATTGACCGAACCGAACCATGGATATACTTTCATTTACATGATTCTCCATCTACATCCATTTACTGATATCATGGTTTCGGCAAGTCATCCATCTATACAAAACAATACAAGTTACAATACAACACAAACAATACAAATAAGACTTCACAGGGTTTAAGGGGTAGACTGGTACGGAAGGTGTTAGAAGTGGCACGAGACTGCAAGATTAAGACACCTAACCTATATTCCGTTGCTGGTGTACCGTGGCATAACAGTTCCTTGTACTTCCTTTTGCCCTAGTCTCTAGCATATAGAGACTCCTCTCGTATACACTGGCATCCTTCTGTACCAAGCTACAAACAACAGCGTTAACACTAAATACAACAGTATACAATATAATACAACTTTAAAAGCTTATCTCTCTTCTGTCTATTCTATTTCTCCCCTATCTTTGGGACTTACCGAGCAATTGTTCGCTGACGACATTCCTTCTCTTTCTTCTTTAGAATGTTGTCAGGTGATCTGGACACTCAGGAGATTGAGCTTACTAGTGAGGACTTGGATCGGCTTGCCTACGACTCAGAGCTCTAGCTTCATTGTACACATTTTATATCAGTACTTTTCATTTCTGTCATGCCACTGTTTAAGCATTGCTTTCATTCAGTTGTATTTACTTTTCCATGTATTGTAAAAAGAAGGTGAATAAATAAAGTTGTTGTTTTATTATATATTGCCTCTTGTGCATTTATATTTATATTGCTTAAATACGCTTAGCGTATTTACTTCACAGTAAATACGTAGCGGCCTAGTCGCGTTCCCTTCACCGTACACTGGGAAGCGGGGCGTGACGGGTTTTGTTGGTGGCCCATGCAGGTCAGAGCTGTATGGAACACTACCATACAGTTCTGTTCTGCATGAACAACCTAAGCAATATAAACATAAGAACCAGCAACTAAAACTTTCTTTACAATTCATGTTCTTTGAATCTTATCATATATTTTGAATCTGTCCTAACCCAAAATTTTCTTCAACATTATGGATTCCCCAAACAACACCAGCACCAATGTCAACAACACATCTCCACCACTACCACTCACACCTGCCGTCCCTGCTCCGCTCAACGAGCAGACGGTTCTGCTTGAGGCAATCCGCAGCCTCCTCGAGGGACAGCAGCAGCAGACTGCTCTTTTAATGAACCGTCCCGAGGCAGAAGCACCTGGGGTAAAGCAATTCAGGGTTTTACACCCCAAACAGTTCTCAGGAAAGGAGAGCCCATTGGATGCTGAAGAATGGGCACAGAGTATCGAAGATGATCTGGCAGTGGCACAAGTGCGAGAAATAGCTTGGGCTCGTGTAGCAAAGTTACAGCTCACGGACAACGCATGGAACTGGTGGAAGGCGGAAGAAAGCCGTCATGAACAACCCATCGAATGGAAGACTTTCCGCGACATGTTCGACGCTAAGTACTTCCCTGAAACTTCCAGGTTTGACATGGAACAGCAGTTCATCCATCTGCAATAAGGTTCGATGTGGACCAAGTCGGTAGATGAATATGACTCTGGGTTCACCATGCTTAGTCGGTAAGATATATCTCAATAATTTGAATTGTTCAATATATCACATACTACAAAGCTAACACAATCTTTTAACAGATTTGCAGCACACCTGATACTGACGGATGAGATCAGAGTCCATCGATTTCAACAAGGTTTGGATTCGGAGATCCAGGCTGCACTGGCCACAGGAGATTTTCCGGCTCATGAATCGGTTCTGAAAGCTGCCCGCCGTTATGAGGCAGTGGTAAAGGCGAGGGGCAGACCTCAGTCTGCAGGAGTTAAATGCCCTGTCAACCAGATGGCAGGAGGAGCCTCGTCAAGGCCACCTTTTGTGCCAAGGCGACCCGGAGTACCGAACAACAAGCCCAGCCCAGCCTTTTATACCTACTGCAAGAGAACTAGACATGTGATGAAAGACTGCCGGCGAGCCAACCGTCTTTGCTTAGTCTGTGGCTCAGCTGCTCATGATATTGGGTCTTGTCCCCAAAGACAAAACCCAGTTGCTGCACCCAGGCCAGCGATCAATTACCAGCAGCGACCAGCCCTTCAGGCACCTGCTCCAAGACTTGCACTACCTTCTCCACCACCTAGAGGACCTCAAGCTGCATCTCCTCCTCGTTAGTTCCATTAAGCTCAAACGAATGTTTCAAGGAATGCTCCTCAGGCTAGGAGGAATGTACCACGGCGCCAGGTTTTCACGATGACAGTGGAAGAAGCTGAGGCCACTGGCCAAGTTATCACTGGTAACCCTTTCTTCTCAAAACTTTTCTTTCAGTCTTGCTACTTATCTACATACTTTTACCTATACCTAAAACATATCCCACATATCTTAGGTACAATCTTAGTAGTCTCGCTTCTTACACTTGCACTGCTCGATACTGGAGCATCTTACTGCTTTATGTCGCAACGGTTCGTCAGAACTCCCGCGATTCCAGTCACACCGCTTGTATCCAGCTGGAATGTCAGTTCAAGAAATGGCGTTCTAAAGGCAACAATGGGATACAACTTGTGTCCAGTAGTCGTCTGCAGCAGAGAATTCTATGCTGACTTCAAAGTGCTGGACATACCGATCTTCGATGTGGTTCTAGGTATGGATTGGCTCGGAACCTTCTATGCTACCATCGACTGTCGTCAAAAGAGGGTAGTATTTGAGATTCCAGATCATCCGGTCTTCTATTTCAAAAGTAGAGACCGTACCCTGGAGCCAAGTACTTACAAGGCGAAGCCAAAGAAAGCAGTGATTGCAGCAACTCAAGAAGAGGAAGAATCAAGGCCAGAAGTGGTTCGAGAGATCGACGACGTGTTTCCTGACGATATATCAAGTTTGCCTCCCGATCGAGCTCTTGAATTCAGCATTGATTTAGTACCAGGAGCACAACCGGTGATCAAAACACCTTATCGATTAAGTCCGGAAGGTTTGAAGGAAGTCCGAACACAGTTGGACGAATTATTGGCAAAAAGATGGATTCGTCCCAGCACTTCAAGTTGGGGATCACCAGTACCGCTTGTGAAGAAGAAGGAAGGTTCATACAGAATGTGCATTGATTACAGATCCTTGAACGAAGTCACGATAAAGAACAAGTATCCACTCCCGCGCATCGACGATTTATTCGATCAGCTAAGTGGATCTTGTGTTTTCTCTAAATTAGATTTTCGTTCAGGTTATCATCAGGTGAAGGTTAAGGAAGCTGATATTCATAAAACGGCTTTCAGAACCGCTATGGACATTACGAATTTCTAGTGATGCCATTTGGAGTGACCAACGGACCAGCAATATTCATGAACCCGATGAATCAAGTTTTCCGAGAGTACTTAGACAGGTTTGTTGTCATCTTCATCGACGACATCCTGGTGTATTCTAAGAGTCGGAAAGAACACGCCGAGCACCTACGAATTGTCCTAGAAACTCTACGACAACATCAATTATATGCCAAGTACAACAAGTGCGAGTTTTGGCTAAATCAAGTTGGTTTTCTTGGACATATCGTATCAGGTGAAGGAATCTCTGTGGATCCAGCGAAAGTTTCAGCAGTAAGCGAATGGTCGACCCCAAAGTTAGTGAAGGACATTCGGAGTTTTTGGGTTTTGCTGGATATTACAGAAGGTTCATTGAAGGCTTTTCAAAGATAGAAACACCCATGACCAAGCTCACACGTAAAGATGAAGAATTTGTGTGGTCAGAAGAATGCGAACAAGCTTTCGTAGAACTCAAGTCAAGATTGACATCAGCGCCTATTCTCGTTATACCGGACCAGTCTGGAGGTTTCGAAGTGCACTGTGATGCATCCGGTAAGGGATTAGGATGTGTTCTACATCAGCACGGTAAGGTTGTGGCTTACACTTCAAGACAGTTGAAGACTCATGAGCGCAATTATCCGACGAATGATTTGGAATTGGCAGCTGTCATCTTTGCTCTCATGATTTGGCGCCATTATCTACTTGGCGAATGAGTGAACATATACATAGATCATAAGAGCCTGAAATATGTGTTTACTCAGAAGGAGTTGAATATTCGGCAGAGACGATGGTTAGAACTCATGGCGGACTTTGACATCAACCTGCAATATCATCCAGGGAAGGTGAATGTGGTTCCAGATGCACTTAGTCGCCAAGCATTAGCAATGCATCTCACCGCTCAGTGGAAGCTTCAACAAGACTTGCATCAGATGGAGATTAAAGTAGTCATGTCAGGTAATGCTTCAAGTTTGATAAATTTACAAGTTCAATCAACAATTGTCAATCAGATCAAAGTAGATCAAGCAAGTGATGCTAAGTTGCAATAGATCAGAGAACAAGTGGAGAATGGACTCAGAACAGACTTCATCATCCATGAAGACAGATCTTTAAGATACGACAGCAGATTATGTATACCAAAAGGTCCTGTTCAGGAAGAGTTAATGAAAGAAGCTCATAGCTCTCCCTACTCAGTACACCCTGAAGGTACAAAAATGTACAAAGATCTACGTCAGAATTACTGGTGGTATGGAATGAAGCGTGAAGTAGCCAGAAGCGTCGCTAAATGCTTGGTGTGTCAGCAAGTAAAAGCTGAACGTCATAGGACACCTGGACTACTTCAACCGTTACCAATCCCAGAATGGAAGTGGCAACACATCACGATGGATTTTGTGACTGCTCTTCCTCGCAGCACAAAGGGTAACGATATGGTATGGGTCATTGTGGATCGACTCACAAAGTCGGCTCACTTCATCCCATTCCGAGTTGGCCAATCAACTGAGACATTAGCAAAAAAGTACATGGAGGTAAGAATCTACTTAAGATTTAAACTCTTTAAATATGTACTATCTCTGATACCCATGAACTCATACAGGAAATTGTGAGACTTCATGGAGTACGGTCTGCATTGTCTCCGATCGTAACACCAGGTTCCGATCGCAATTTTGGCAGAGTCTGCAAGCAAGCTTGGGAACAAGTCTGAACTTCAGTACGGTTTATCATCCACAAACAGATGGTCAGTCTGAGCGAACTATTCAGATCTTGGAGGATATGCTCAGAGCATGTATCTTGGACTTCAAAGGATCGTGGGAAGATCACCTACATCTTGTGGGGTTTTCATACAACAACAGCTACCAAGCAAGCACAGGAATGACACCTTTTGCAGCACTATATGGAAGGAAGTGTCGATCGCCATTAAGTTGGGACGACATCGGAGATAGGGAACTTCTTGTACCTGAGATGATAGTAGCAACTGTTGATGTGGTTCGTACTATCAGAGAAAAGATGCGCATAGCCCAAGATCGACACAAGCACTGGGCTGATGCAAAGCGACGTCACTTGGAGTTCCAGTTAGGAGATCATGTGTTCTTAAAGATATCCCCGAACCACGGAGTGATCCGATTTGGAAGACGGGGTAAGCTAAGTCCAAGGTACATCGGACCGTTCGACATACTCGAACGAGTCGGTGAAGTGGCATACCGCTTAGCCCTTCCACCTTCATTAGAAGGAGTGTATAATGTATTCCGCATATCCCAATTCAGAGGGTATGTGAGTGACTCTAGCTATATTCTCAATCATTCAGAGCTCACTATACAGCCCGACTTATCTTGTGAGCAACAACCTGTGGAGATCCTGGATAGGAAAGTGAAGTCATTTCGGAACAAGGAAGTCAACTTGGTTCGAGTGATGTGGAGAAAAGACACTCCAGGAGAATCAACTTGGGAAAGAGAAGATGAGATGCGCGCAAGATATCCTCACCTCTTTGTAAACTAGTCCTAAAATAAAAGTTATAAATTTCGAGGATGAAATTTTTGTAAGGAGGGTAGACTGTAACAACTCCAATTTTAGTGTACAAAAATTTGTTTAAAAATTAATGTATACTTGGGGTATTTGCATTTCCTGTGAGTACCATAAATAATTGTTTTGCTTTTTAATAGCAAGAAGGAGCTTGTAGCTCATTGGTAAGACCTTGCACTGCTGAACCAAGCTACAAGAGTTCAAATCCCATCCCCCACATTATTTTTAATATTGTTTTATTTTGAATTTTTAGAAGTCCAAGGGTCTACAGGTGCATAACTCGTAAAAACCCCACTACACATGTAAAACAAAATGGACCAGGGGGAAGACCAAGAGACGACGGACCCACGGCGACGACCCCGGCCGGCGACTCACTTGACTCAGCCGCCGCCGCTGGCCCGACTCGGCCGGACCGCCGAGTCGTCAACAGAAAAGTTCTGTCTCTTCACCTCCCCATCACTCCTGCAAACTTAAATTCTTTGGATCGGTTTCAGAGCTCTTTAGAACTCCATTAAACCCTATTTTTAATACAATTTAATACATTTTTCTTTACCCCCCTTCACCTAACCCTAACCCTAGTTTTACCCTATAAATATCACCCCCAGACACACACACCCTCACTCACAATTCTGTCCAAACTCTTAAGAAATTCCTCTAGAAATTTTAGTGTACAATTGAAATTAACAAAGGGCGAAACTTCGGCGATTTTCCGACGACGACCCTAGGAGCTTCCGGCGACGAAACGATGCACCGGCGCCTCCTACCATTCTCTCTTCCTCTCCTCTAATCTAAAAACCCGTAAGTACCACCTCCCTCTTCTCTATTCTTTTCTAAAAACACATATTTCTAAATACCGACAGAATCGGAGTTAATCCGATGTCCGATTCGGTTCTTCCTAAAAATCTAACTTTTTCTTAAATACAATCATACTAAACCCTTACATGTTGACTATTAAACATTAACAAGTCATATTGAACAAGTTCCATATCAAAAGGATTTCTATTTCAATTATCATACTTTTTCACTATAATACCAGGTAGTTTGATTTCGACATTTAAAACATCACAATCTTGTTACACCTGTAAGTAGATCAGGAGGTAATGGCCTACCTCCTCACACACTCATATGCAACATAGCACAATACCTTTCGGAAACATAGAATATGGGAAAACGAAACTTTACATATTAATACCTTTCACTATTAAAACCGTTTTCTACAGATTACGTATTTATTACAAATCTTTGCAAAGCGCCGCTACAACCCATTTTAGAGAACCCGTTCGGGATGGTGCGGATTATCGCACATCCTCAGGCTTAGTAGTGCGAGATTCAAACCTCCGCAAGGAGCATTCGGTCTCGAAAATTTAAAATACGAATATCTTAAGAAAATGAGATTTCTAGAAATATAATATATATTAAAATTTATTTTTATATAAATATATATATATATATATATCATTAAAATATCTATTTTTATGGTAATATAAATATTCCAACTTTTTCTAAAATCACAAGAATCGCTTTACAATAAAATACCATGAATTCCATACAAGTTCAATATTACAATTAAATACCATGTATTATGAAAAATATGTTTATTCACTAGAAATGTCACAAATATAAAATCTACAACTATAAAAACTCTAAAGATGATAAATAAATACTTGAGGTGTATTTTGAAAAGTATACAAATTATTTTTTATATAAAACCCCCTCAAGTTCTATAAATTACCCTAAGGACTCTAGTAAATATAGGTTTAAGTGGGACCGGTCTCTTGAGCCTCAGAGAGCCGGAGATATGGGTGCTTGCCTATCTAAGGTAGACAACTTAACAACGGTGTTATCAACACGGTAATCATCTTTGAAAAAGACACAAATCCTGCCGCCCATGTGCAGCAGTTACCGATAACATCAAAACAATCAGGACTTCAATTTCTTTTTCTAAATTGTTCTGACTTAGACTGAGTCTCATTAATAATCTGACTTGAATATGATTCAAGTACAATCTACAATCTAACATGAATTCTTGAATACGTATATTCAATCTATTTAATCTGTATTGACTGAACCGAACTATGGATATACTTCCATTTACATGATTCTCTAGTTACATCCATTTACTGATATCATGGTTTCGGCAAGTCATCCATCTATACAAGACAATACAAGTTACAATACAACACAAACAAAACAAACAAGACTTCGCGGGGTTTAAGGGGTAGACTGGTACGGAAGGTGTTAGAAGTGGCACGAGACTGCAAGATTAAGACACCTAACCTATATTCCGTTGCTGGTGTACCGTGGCATAACGGTTCCTTGTACTTCCTTTTGCCCTAGTCTCTAGCATATAGAGACTCCTCTCGTATACACTGGTATCCTTCTGTACCAAGCTACAAACAACAGCGTTAACACTAAATATAAAAGTATACAATATAATACAACTTTAAAAGCTACTCTCTCTTCTGTCTATTCTATTTATCCCTTATCTTTGGGACTTACCGAGCGATTGTTCGCTGACGACATTCCTTCTCTTTCTTCTTTGGAATGTTGTCAGGTGATCTGGACTGTTTCCCCCAATCAGAGCAATGCTCTGTTTGAATTTCAAAATTCAAAATTCGAAGCAACGCTTCAAATTCTTTGCGCTGTGCGCAACACGCCATGTGTCAAAAGCTGATACGCCAGTGCAGCGCCCAAGGAAGCGCGCCCAATCAGAGCAAGACTTTATTTAAAACAAAATTAAAGGAAGCAATGCTTCAGTTGCGCAAGCGCTGCGCTGCGCGACACGTGTCAGCGCAGGTGTGCAAGCGCTGCGCTGCGCGACACGTGTCAGCGCAAACGCAGTTGCGCTGCGCCGTGCGCTGCGCGACACGTGTCAGCGCAGATGCGCAAGCGCAGATGCGCTGCGCGACACGTGTCAGCGCAGTTGCGCTGCGCTCTGCGCTGCTTGACACGTGTCACGCGCTGGGGCGTTTGCGCCAAACAGAATTAAATTCTAGTAAGATTCTTCTGTTCTTGTTAAAATAAGAAGATTGCATTCTGTAAAACAGAAGCTCTTGGATCAAAGATCCAATGGTGGGGAAAATTCTCCAAATCACTCAGAGAAAGATCTCTTTAACAAATTTAACAAATTTATGGACACTATATAAAGGCCCCTAGACCCCAATCAACAGGAGGAACATTGTGAGAGATTGAGAACCTCAAAACAGAGAGAACTCTGAAGAAATTTTAAGAAAAAGGTAAAAACCTTCATAAAATAGAAGAATTTCTTCTAATAGATCATTGATCTAAGAACAAGATCAATGATCTTCATGTAATAATAAGTGCTTTGCACTCTTTTATGAACCACTGGTTCTCTGAAAACAAGAAAAAAACAAGAAGAAAAAAACTTGTTTTCTTTGATCTAAATTGGATCAAGAAATCAAATAGTGCTTTGCACTTTTTATGAACCATTGGTTCTGGAATCTTAAAAATTCTCAAGATTATTGGAATAGTGCCTTGCACTTGCAAAAACTGCACTGTTGCGCTCCTGGGTTGGCGCAAGCCACCAGAGAGCACCACATGTCAACATCTGAATCACTTGCGCTATGCGCTTTTAAGAAAGAGCCTTGCTCTCTGAAATTGGCGCAACTCACCAGAGCACGCCAAGTGTCAGCAGCGCAAGAGCAGCGCACTAGCGCAGCGCACTGCGCTTGCGTGACACGTGTCTCCTCCACAAGCGCTTGCGCTCATTTATTGGCGCAAAGCGCCTAACAGGCCACATGGCCACTGTCAGATGATTGATGCACTGCATCATTAAAAAGAAGGGCTGAGCCCAATTGAAAAGGCCTAACATGCCTAGTAAATGCTATGCATTATTTTCAAACAGATACAATGCATCAGAGCCTAAATAAAATTGATGCTCTGCATCATTTATAAAAGGGCAGAGCCCAAACCAAACAAAAACAATGCTCTGCTTTGTTTAAACAAGGACAAAGCCCTAGTAAAGGCCTAATAGGCCAAATGCAAATAAAAGTGTTGAACATTTTTCAACTGGACTTAGCCCAATCATGGCCGTAAGTCCTCAAACTAAATTGACTGAGCACGGCTGCTCTCCTAAATCAATTTACGTCCGGTTCGAGGGTACATCTCCGAACTCCTCTGACCCCTATCGTTGTAATCCCTCAACGACGTCAGAGAGGTGACGGGTCCCGACGACCACACACCCATATGGATTGCGGGGTCCTTAAACTCGTGGACTTATGCGTCCTTAAACTACCAATGGACCACCATGTCCCTAAACTGGAAATGGACCACTACGTCCCTAAACTGGAACAATAGAGCCAATTGCTCTTTTGTTGGATCTAAACGATCCCGTTAAGTTGATCTTAGTCTGGAGATTAGACTAATGTATCTTTAACAAACGTTTAAGTTGATCTTAACCTCAAGATGGCTAACGTATCCTTAAACTAAAACACCAAACCCAAATCTAAGTAACTACGGATTTGGACTAATCCACGTCCTACGGGCGACGGCATAACTTAGTCTCCGTATACAATCCATGGGCAACCACAAACAAAATAAACACACGCGACACGAAGTGAAATTTCTGGAGAAGGAGAAAGTTGTTACCGCGATGCGGTAGCGTAATTAACTGCAGGGGCTTGCGCCTGCAGGGAAGAGCATCCCCACAATCAAAAAAACCCTCAAGCGAGGGGGAATCTGACGAAGTCTGCTACATCGGCCGCATCCGTCTAAACCTCCGATACACGGTGCCATAAATCAACTTGGCATCTTCGGAGAGGTGGACGAATAAAACCAAATAGCATCTGCCCCGAATCACAGGCAAGACGTCCATGCCTTGGCCGCCGTTCGGAGGGAAACAGATTCTGGCACGCTCGGTGGGACATTTTCCTCTTTCCACTCCACACTTCGTGTGTCGTCTTCGCGAACGAATCGCGGTTTGTTAATGGTTGCCTTTTGGGTTTCAAGTTACTAAGATTTGGTCTTTTTCCTGGCGCAGAAATCAAGCATCGATGGCCTCTAACTGCTCGAACTGCTCAAAGTGCCAATGCAGCCGATGCTCCACCTCACCTGGAGGTGTAGCATATGGGCCTCAAGCGACCTTCGTCCTTGCCCTGCCGGTAGAACAGGTGACCCAGGCCACCACCGGCATGTTTTTCGGAACCATGATCCCGCCTGCAAGCTTCACCCTGCCAATACCCGTACCGGAAGCTTCAAAGAAGTCGGTCTTTGATCGACTTGCTACTCCCACGGCCCCTCTCAACGGGTCGTCCAACTCCTCAGTCTTTACCAGACTGAGTCTGAACTCCAAAGGGCCCACCAAAAAGCCCATGATACCTGAGAAGGCCATCCCAAAGAAGATGGCTGCTCCCGAAGTCTCTAAGGCGGCTTCTCCTGTCAAAGAGTCAGTCTTTTCAAGGCTGACTATTCCGGCTCCTACCCCCGCTCGAGGATTTGTCTTTGACAGATTGAATATCACCCCTCAAAGGACAACCTCAGTCTTCAAGAGGCTAACACCAGCAGTGCCTCATCCAGACAGAGGGCAAGAAGAAGCTGTCTCTATCGTCGAGCCGATCCCAACGGCTCGTCATGCTCGACGTCGTCATTGGCAACGAGTAAGGAAGGCAGGGGGCAACTGCCCTTCAGGGCTAACTCCACTTGCTCCAGTGGTGGAAGTTAATGCTGCTGTTCCAACTGGGAACAGCTTTGAACCACTTAGGAGGGTACGAAAGAACTCTCCAACTGCTATACTGAAAAGATCTCCTCCACCTGCGGAGAAAGTTCCGGAAACGAAGCTGGAGCAGCCTCTTCAGCGGCTATTCTCAAAAATATACAAGGTCTGGCGAAGAGTTCAAGACTCCATAATTGACCAAGATCATTCTCGTCAACAGAAAAAGGCGAAGGTGCAAGAAGAAAAGAGACGTCCGATCAAACAGCAAAGGATGACCACTACCAGGGTGCCTGCTGCAACGGCCCCCTCAACTTCAACGGCCTATAAGAGAAGAAGGCCAGAGAAAGTTCTCACGCTGACGGAAAATATCAAAGGTGGTGAACCTAAACGCCCTAAGTCCAAGGGCATCGTAGTTCATACCGTCTACGTGGCGTCTGGTAAAGAGGACAGCCGCATATCAACAGGTCATAGACCGCTCACGCGGTCAGTGACCAAAGCGCAGGAGCAGCAGCAGAAGCTCCAAGAGATGATGAACGCGATGGCCGCACTTACTGGGCCAAAAGAAAACCCTGAAATGTCTTCGGATGAACGCCAGGAGCAAGAAACTGACGCCGAATTCCTTCGTCGAATATTGGAGAAGAAGGATAAAGAGGCTGCTGAATAAGCAGCCAACATAAAGCGTATGTGCCTCCTGTTCCAAGACATGGTGGGGATGATGATCCAACAAGATCCTCCGGCCGAAGATCCCTCGATCGTCCTTGAAGACAATAGGGGAGAAACGTCGAATCCTCCGCCAGCTTTGTCAACAGCTAAGGAGGAGACAATCTCCAAAGCTGACTTGGACGAGTACATAGCCCAACAAATACGAGTTCATCATGCGACTGAAGCAGCCGGCCAGGTCGTAAAGACGGGGCGGCCATATCCAAGCTGGTACGACCAGATCAAATACCCGCTGGGCTACACAATTCCCAAATTCCATGTCTATAAGGGGACGGGCAATCCTCACCAGCATGTTGCCCAGTTCAGGGCGCTCTGCGGCAACACCGGCGGTGATGACAAATTGTTGCTCCGCCAGTTCGTTGGAAGCTTATCAGATACAACGTTCGAGTGGTACTCTGAGCTCCCGAACGACTCTATCAAGACCTTTGCGGAGATGGAGCTGTTGTTTACCCAGCGTTTTGCAAGCGCCAGTGAACGCACCCCGATGACAACATTGATTAACGCCAGGGTAAAGCCAGGCGAGACATGGGTCTAATATGCTATACGGTGGCGGAACTTATGGTCGAAATGCGAGCAACGCATTGAAGAAGCTCCTGCAGTGGGTATGTTTGTAGGAACCCTTGATCCACAAGCAACCATCTCGCAATTTATGATGTTCTTCAAGCCGACTACCTTCCAGGCCCTGATCGACAAGTTAGCACAAATGGATCAGATGGGCCATAGACCTCCTCTTCCAAAGCCAGATTCCCGAAATGACAAGGGGAAGGGAAAAGCGATCGTTGTCGCTAATGCTCAACAACAGCCGAGTAACTCGAAGCCGGTTGTTCGTCAAAATAATATGCGTCCGCAGGTACCCCTTGAGGAGAGACTAAGACGTCCTTACTCGTTTCCCCGAGATAAGACGAGAAGATTATTCGAGCTGGCGTTGCACAACCGACTCATAAATCTACTAGAGCCAAAACGCCCGTCGCAACCAAATGATTTCAATGAGCCCAACTACTGTCCCTATCACCGAGTACTGGGTCATCCGATCGAAGATTGCTACGCCTTCAAAAATTGGCTTGAAGACCAGTACCAACAGGGCAAGTTCGCGTTATCCGACAGATGGAAGGTAAATCCGCCGCAACCTCACGCCTCTAAAAGGATGAATATGCCGGGGGCAACGTTCTCTCTCGTCGAAGAAGCCCCATGGGAGGTTGTGCTGTCAGCTAAGACAAAGAGGATGCTGAACGACCTTCAGACATGCCCAGCGATCAAGTGGAAGAACCCGTTGGAACCACAGGTCATTGAGGGGATGTTGAAGCCATGTCCAACTCCAAAGACCGATGGTGGTGGCCCAAGCACTCGCAACCAGTCGTCAAAATCTTCGAAGAAGAAGAAAAAGGAATCCAAGAAGCCCGTGAAGCCTGGCGACAAGCGCACGGATTTACAAAAACAAATTGACGCGCTGGAGGAATATAACCAGAAAGCACGGACTCCCATTACGCTCCAAGAGTTTCTTAACCACGTCTTTCAAAAGGAAGATGAAGAGGAAAGTTCGTCGGATGAGTCTGATGAATACATGGCGAGCTGCCATATGATCTCCCATGCGTTGACGGACGATGAAGAGACTCCTTGCACTGAAAAGCTGGGGGCAGATCCTGAACAAAAAATTCTGGGGCCATCAGATGAGGTAATTGACGCATTCCTCAACAAAGCTCTGCTGAAGAGTAAAGCTGATTGGGAACGCGAGACGGCTATATTTGAAAGGGCCAAGCGCCAGCGACTTGATGAAAGAGCTGAGACGCTCCCGCTGGAGCAAAATACCTCCACTACTGACAAAAGCAAATTCAAGATGAGGAAAAGGCTTGCTAAGGCCATATCAATGGGCATGAAGCTACCATCCTCCGAAGGAAACATTACTGGAGAAGTGGAAATGCACCCCTCCTATTGCTTATATCATCAGAAGATTTCGTACCCCACTGAAGAGTGCAAAGCTTTCGATATATGGTGGCAAGGATATGTTGCTCACCGATAACATTTTAAGTGGGAGAAGCGCAAAACTCGTCGGGAGCGGAAAAATACGACCGAAGGGCTTAAAAGAACTACCGGCAATTGTCGCATGGTTAACATCGGCGGGTCACAAGTGCTTACATTCGGGAGTGATTTTGATGATGAGCTGGAGCTTGGCCCTCTCTTTAAAGAGTCCACTTCGGGAAAAGAAGAAGGGCAGAAGGTCTGTGAAAATATCCGGCTGCGTAATCGCACTCTTCCTGAAAAGAATCTCGGGCCCTCAAATAAAAAAGATAAAGGGAAAGAAAAGGTCTCTGAAGATATCGTCTTAGATGACCAAGTGGTGGAGGAGCTAAGTGCCAAGGACCCGCCGAAGAGAAATAAGGTGGATTACAACGTCTTAGCGCATCTGAGGAAACTACCCTCGCAGCTCAGCATTCTTGACGCCCTTTTGCTATCAAAGGAGGCGAGAGATTCGTTAATCAAGGCGCTACAGAATCCGGAGCAATTCCAAGCTTCCCTGGCCGAGGAAAAGATGAAGCATGAATTGGAGGAAGTGCACACGGCCGATGTCGTTTTCGGCGACGAGGACCTTCTCCTTGGGACGTGCGAACACAATCGCCCCCTCTATGTCTCAGGATACTGCCACGATATAAAGATAGGCAAGATCTTGATAGATAATGGATCCTCCGTTAATCTCCTCAATGTGCGGGTGTTAAAAGAAATCTACATGAGCGTCCAGCACCTTGCTCGGGATAAGATCACCATTTCCGGGTTCGACTCCCAATCATCAAGAACTCTTGGGTCTGTGATACTGACGCTACACTTTGGGCTACTCGTCACAGACATTAAGTTCCACGTCATAGACGCCAAGACTTGCTACAATGCCCTGCTCGGCCGACCGTGGTTACACGAGTACAACATCACCCCTTCTACACAACATCAGTGTATGAAGTATTCTAAGGATGGTCTCGAGTATACCGTAACGGGAGAACTGAATCCGTTTTCCGTGAACGAAGTCCGCAAATATGAAGATACCAAATACTTCTTACCGGATTTCGAAGACACGGAAAGGTGTCGCAAGCCGGAGGACAAAGCTAATGCCACCATTCCTGTTTTCGGGAGTGATACCGAAGAAGAAGAAGAGATAGTTTACTCTGGGCCGTCTCGACACAACAAGCCAGGACCATCCGCTCCTACGTTGATCTTTGGTAGCGACTCGAAAGATGAGGTCCATGCTGTATTCTCTACTCGACCTTCAATACAAGCGTCTGCTGACGAAGAGCAAAGTCTGCAAGTCACCATGGTGCCACTTAAACACCGTAAAGAACTGGATGCACTTGATATCTACAATGTAGAGGAGTTGCAGACATTCTATATCCCTCCCAAGCGAGAAGGTGAAAAGGCAATTCTATTCTACCGCTCTGAGGAAACCAAAGTGGAGAAAGAAATCTGGCACGGCGCGGATCCTACGCTCGATAGGCTTCAGCCCATCCGTCTCCCCAGATATTATACAGAAGGCTTGAAAAGGCTGCTGAAGCGTCAGGGGATATCCCTTTAGACAAACCGCTCGGAAAGCCAAATTCTATGACAGGGTCTGGAACGTCCCCGGAACTCAGCACAAGTTGCCTAGTGGGAGGATGGAAACGATCGGACTTAGATACATTCGATCCAAGAAACGAGAGTTACTCCATGGTTGCTACGTCGTGCATGACTTCAATGAAGAAGCGGATGCCCAATGGGAGGACGTTAATCCTGAACCGGAAAAAGTTCCTGATGCAAAGGTGCCCAGTCCGTCGTTCGAAGAACAAATGGACAAGCTAATAAGGAAAGCCGGTCAAAAAGTCCGAGACGACCACAACCGCGAAATGACAATCTACGAGAAGGCCAAAACGCAACACCTCCTACAACAGGCCGTGAAAGATGAAAATGCCACTCCCTGTCAACCTGTTATAAAAAAGGCTCGACGCAGAGGCAGAGACAAGTCAAAACGCAAAAAAGGCTCTCAACAGCAACCAAGCGGGACTAAGAAGCCACGCAAGCGGGAATCAAGCGGTCCCGATCTATCCCTCATAAAGAAAATAGGTCGAGCATACACTTTTCCTCTGGACAAGACGAAGAGAATACTTGACCTCGCTCTAAAACACCAGATGCTCACACTGCCAAACAAGCAGGCGAAGTCTCTCACCCAAACTATTGCTCCTATCACCGAGTAATAGGGCACCCTCTTGAAGACTGCTTCACCTTCAAGAATTGGGTCGAAGACCAATATCAGCTCGGCAAGTTCGCTCTGTCTGACAACTGTAGGGTAACGCCGCCACAGAAGCATGAACCCAAGCCCACGAAAGAAGAACCAGTTCCACATTGGGATTGGAAGCGAATTCGTACTTGTCACATGATAACAATATCAAAAGAAGAGCCCGAGAACATGGATGACCTTCCCTGGTGCTTCGAAAACAGCAACGATGAGGTAATCTCAGAATTTCCACCAGCGCCAAGGGAGCTGGAAGATGGAATACATACCACTGCGAATAACCTCAAGAAAATTGAGTTGGGAACGGCGAACGACCCACGACCGACATTCGTCAGCGAGCTGCTATCTGAAGAAAGGGTGGCTGCATTAAAAGACTTGCTTGTGCAGCATAAAGATTGCTTCGGATGGAACTATTCCGAAATGCCGGGACTAGACCCAGAAATTGCTGTGCATAAATTGGCAATATCCCCGGACGTCAAGCCGGTCAAACAAGCGCTAAGAAGAATGCGGCTCGAGCTTGAAATGAGTATCAATGCTGAAGTCAAGAAGCTGATCGACTCTGGCTTCATTCAGGAGGTTCAGTATCCCGAGTGGATCGCCAACATCGTCCCGGTGATGAAGAAAAATGGGACGGTGCGCATATGCGTAGACTTCCGGGATCTCAATAAAGCTTGCCCGAAGGACGATTTCCCAGTGCCAGTCACCGAACTGATGATAGACAATATGTCCACTCATGAGGTTTTCTCCTTCATAGACGGCTCGTCAGGGTATAATCAGATAAAGATGCATCCCGAAGATAAGAAGCGCACCGCCTTCAGGACCCCTTTGGGTATATTCTGCTACAAGGTGATGCCTTTCGGTCTAAAGAACGCCGATGCCACCTATCAGAGGGCCATGACGAAGATCTTCGACGACCTCATACATGAAATCGTCGAATGCTATATCGACGATCTCGTGGTTAAAAGCAAATCATACGAGGAACATCTCGAGCATCTGAAGACCGTATTTCAACGCCTTCGACAATACAACTTGAAGATGAACCCTCTCAAGTGTGCATTCGGAGTTTCCTCAGGCAAATTCCTGGGATTCGTCGTCCGACACCGAGGAATTGAGATAGATCCGTCGAAGATTAAGGCGATCATGGAAATGCCTCCGCCAAGAACTCTCAAACAGCTGCGATCTCTCTAAGGGAAGCTCGCGTATATACGGCGATTTATAGCCAACCTTTCAGGCAAGTGTCGTCCTTACAGCCACCTGATGAAGAAGGGAACCCCGTTCGTCTGGGATCAAAAATGCCAAAGTGCGCTAGACAAAATCAAGCAGTATTTGCAAAATCCGCCAGTGTTGGCTGCTCCGGTTAAGGGAAGGCCCCTCATTCTCTATACGACCGCCCGCGAAGGTTCTCTAGGTGCATTATGGGTGCAAGAGAATGATCAGGGGAAAGAAAGAGCACTCTACTACTTAAGTCGAGTCCTTCTGGGGGCAGAAAGCAACTACTCTCCCATCGAAAAACACTGCCTGGCGTTGATCTTCGCGATAACAAAGCTCAGGCACTATGCATTGGCGCACGAAGTCCGTCTCATCTCGAAGGTGGACCCCCTTAAATATCTGATGTCGAGAGCCATATTGACGGGGCGACTCGCTAAATGGGCCCTGCTCTTGATGGAGTTCTCGATAACGTATCAGCCTCTCAAGGCAGTGAAAGGCCAGGCCATCGCCGACTTCCTCGCTGAGCATCCGATACCTGCCGATTCCCCTCTAAATTGCGAGCTGCCAGACGAACATGCGTTTGACGCGATCGATGGGGGCGATACCCGATGGGAGCTTTATTTTGATGGAGCATCTTCCATGAAGAAGCGTAAACAAAATACCCCTATAATCAAATCAGGGGTAGGCCTTATCTTCGTGACTCCACAAGGAGGGATAATGCGCTTTGCTTTCTCCCTAACAGAGCCGAGGACGAACAATGAAGCCGAATATGAAGCTTTGATAGCAGGCCTCGAGATCGCCATTGACATGGGAATTGAAAACCTCCTCATATACAGAGACTCCCAATTGGTCGTCAGTCAAGTAAACGGCGATTACTAAACGTGCAAACAAGAGTTGGTGAAGTATGGAGAAAAGGTGCAACAACTGTTGACCCAAATCCCCTCCTACACTTTGGAAAACATACCGCGTGCGGAAAACAGCAAAACGGACGCATTAGCCAAGCTCGCTAAAGAACTGGCTGATGAGAACCTCGATGACGTCAGAATCATGGTACAAAGCCGTCGAGTGCTTGCCCCAACGGAAATATCTCCGGAATCATCCGAAGAAAACGGAGCGACTGAGCAGACGACCCTGCAAATAAAAGAACGAGAAAAGGCTGAGGATTGGAGGGAAGTCTTCATAGACTACTTTAAGTCCCATCGAATGCCCGAAGATGCGTCCTCGAGACATCAGCTTATGAAACGAGCTATGTCTTTCGCCTTCGTTAATGATACTTTGTACAAGAGGTCGTTTGATTCTCTGTGGTTAAGATGTATAGGACCTGACGAAGCGAAAAGAGTCGTTCAGGAAGTTTACGACGGACTCTGCAGTTCTCATCAAGCAGGCCCGAAGATGAAGTTGAAAATAAAACAGATGGGCTACTATTGGCCCACGATGATTTAGAACTGCCTCGAATACGCGAAGCAATGCCACTCGTGCCAAATCCACGGGGACTTCATCCACCAGCATCCAAATCCACTACATCCAACGGTGGCTAGCTGGCCGTTCGAAATGTGGGGAACTGACATAGTCGGCCCCATCGAACCAGCATCGTTCAGGGGACATCGTTTCATCTTGGCGACGACTGAGTACTTCTCCAAATGGGCGGAAGCGATACCGCTGAGAGAAGTGAAGACGGAGAATATACTCCATTTCTTCAAGACACACATCATATATCGGTTTGGAACTCCGCGACGGGTCATCTCCGATAACGGGCCTGCCTATAGAAGCCACAAGATCAGCCGCTTCGCGCAACAACATAATATAGACTGAAGATATTCCTCAGTTTATAATCCGCGAGCTAACGGTCTAGCTGAGGCCTTCAATAAGACCTTGACAAAGATCCTGAAGAAGACGGTGTCCCGAAATAAGAAGGACTGGCACGAGAGACTGCAGGAAGTTCTTTGGGCGTATCGAACTACGTTCAAAACGGCCACGAACACAACACCATATGCATTGGTATTCGGTACAGAAGCAGTACTCCCCCTCGAGATAGAGTTTCCCTCTCTACGAGTGGCAGTCCATTATGAGCTGACAGACAAGGAAAATGCTCACCTTCGGCTTGAGGAGCTAGATGCCCTTGATGAAACCCGGCTCATAGCGTAACAAAATCTGGAGGCCTATAAAGCAAAGATGACGCGCTAATATGAAAGATTGACCCGACCGAGGACATTCCGCCAAGGCGAACTCATGCTAGTGGTTAAAAGGCCTATGATCCCCAATCGCGCCAAGCGGGGAAAATTCGAGCCTAACTATGAAGGCCCGTACATCATAGACAAGGTCTACCAGGGTGGAGCCTATCTACTCATGGATATGCACGGTGAAAGGCCTTTCAGACCAATAAATGGCCGCTTCCTAAAGAAATACTACGCTTAATGAGCCACAGCCTAGGTCAATGATAGATGACGACGACTATGTCCGCTCGCTATCTTCCTACGCCCGAAACTCTAGAAGCAGTCGCCGGCTTTCTCTTGACCGGACCGGAACGTCCTTAAACTAATGGCAGACCGAAACGTCCTTAAACTAATGAAGGACCGAAACGTCTTTAAACTACTACCGCAGCATCTTTAGGCTGACGCGATGAATAAAAAATATATATATAAAAAAAATTAAAAAATATATATAATAAACGGTATGTCCAAAAGCAAAAAGGGCACGAATGAAAACCCGAAAGGGCTCCGTGAGTAAAAATAGCAGGACTACCAGCGAGTGTTCGTGAAAACCCAAAAGGGCGCGACCTCGTAAAAAAAGAGAGAATAAAAAGAATAAAAAGAAAAAACGGTATGTCCATAAGTAAAATGGGCACGGATGAAAACCCGAAAGGGCTCCGTGAGTAAAAACAGTAGGACTACCGGCGAGTGTTTGTGAAAACCCGAAAGGGCGCAACCTCGTTAAAAGACACTTACAAGATCCTCTCGACCTTGTAAGGAGAAACCACCCGCGTGAGATCCTTACGACTCACAAGGGAGCAACACACTTAGGTATCCTCATGATTCCTGAGGAGAAAATACACTTACGAGATCCTCACGACTCGTAAGGAGAACTCTCTTATGGGACCCTCACGGCTCATAAGATTTGAAAGTCTTAAGTTACAGAGACCTAAACCTGTGCTTAAGCAACCCCCACAACCTTCGATATTGCCCTACAAGCGGCTCAATGCTGACCCTTGTATACAATCCACGGGCGCGAATAAACATTTCCCTAACCAAGTCCCATCCATGACTGGGGATGTGTACGCATGATGAACAACCCTTGTAGGTCCTCTCGATTTACAAGGAGAAAACCCTCCTGTAGGATCCTTACGACTTACAGAGGAACATACACTTAGGAATCCTCACGATTCTTAAAGAGAAAATACACCTACAAGATCCTCACGACTTGTAGGGAGAAATACCTTTGTGAGACCCTTACGGCTCATGAAGTTAAAAGCCTTAGTCGACAGGACCTTAACCCTGTTCCGCTAAGCCACCTTTATTCGACATCGACAGAGGCAAATGATGATTCGCTCCTGGCAATATCCCAGTTGTAGCGATACCGATGCCGAAATCGGTGTCTAATTTGAGGTTTACGGTGAAAAGCCGGTAGGTCGCACATGCATACGAAATAGCCGAAATGATGGGGTAACTTGCAATAAAAAGCAGCAAGTAAAAACGTGTGCATACAAAACAGCCGAAATGATTGGGCAACTCGCAATAAAAAGCAGCGAGTAAAAATAAAATAAATAGCCGAAATGATTGGGCACCGCGAAAAATAGCCGAAATGATTGGGCAGTCACGACTTTCGCGATCAAAAGATGAAATGATAGAGCATCGTGGAAATAAAACAATAAAAATGAATGAAACTTTTGCCCTGCAGGTAAGTCCATAGTGACCCCTGTATACAACTCATGGGAATAAACAAAAAAAAGGAAAGGGGACTACATTTCCCCAACGGGCTGCGTCAAAGGAAAGTCAGATCTCGACGACCACATCTACAGCCTGGATACCAACAGCGGCGTTCCTCCAAATTCCAGCAGGACATGGACGTGACATCACCAATCGGAGGTACGGCAAAGTCCCCAGTTCCAAGACTCTACGGTTCACAGACAACCTAGAGTCAGTAAATGACCTCCGTCTCGGAAACAAGTCAGTCAATGACCTCCATCTCGAAAACAAGTCAGTCAATGACCTCCATCTCGGAAACAAGTTAGTCAATGACCTCCATCTCGGAAACAAGTCAACAAATGACCTCCGTCGCGGAAACAAGTCAACCAATAACCTCTGTCGTGGAAACAAGTCAACCAACGACCTCCGTCTCGGAAACAAGTCAACAAATGACCTCCGTCGCGGAAACAAGTCAACCAATGACCCCCGTCTCAGAAATAAGTCAACAAATGACCTCCGTCGCGGAAACAAGTCAACCAATGACCCCCGTCTCGGAAATAAGTCAACAAATGACCTCCGTCGCGGAAACAAGTCAACCAATAACCTCCGTTGCGGAAACAAGTCAGCCAACGACCTCCGTCTCGGAAACAAGTCAACAAATGACCTCCGTCGTGGAAACAAGTCAACCAATGACCTTCGTCTCGGAAATAAGTCAACAAATGACCTCCGTCGCGGAAACAAGTCAACCAATGACCCCCGTCGCGGAAACAAGTCAACCAACGACCTCTGTCTCGGAAACAAGTCAGCAAATGACCTCCGTCGCGGAAACAAGTCATCCAACGACCTCCGTCTCGGAAACAAGTCAGCCAACGACCTCCGTTTGGGAAACAAGTCAACCAACGACCTCCGACCCGGAAACAAGTCAGCCAATGACCTCCCCGTCGGAGCAATACTTTGACTCGGAAACAAGTCAACTCACCAACCACTTACGAGTTCTTTCGACTTGTAAGGGAGAAAATTCTCTTATAAGATCCTTACGACTTATAAGAGAAAACACACTTAGGAATCCTCACGATTCCTAAGGAGATAATCCACCTACGAGATCCTTTCGATCCGTAGGGAGAAAAATCTCTATGAGACCCTCACGGCTCATGGAGTTGAAAAGTCTTAGGCAGCAGATCTGAACCTGCGGCCTAAGCCATCGTTATCTCTTGGAGAAATTTAGATGCTTATTCTATTATCTGTTTATCAAGACAGCCTGCTGATAATAAGAGAAAGGAGAAAGCAAAGAAATAGTACAAGACATTGCAAAGAAAAATGTGTATCTTTATTTATTGAATTTAATCAAGTACAAGGGGAAGCGTAAAAAAGAATAAAGAATGGATACATCTTGTTCAAAAAAGATTTTTTTTTACAAGTATATAGATATAAGGAGAACTACTGGGAAGGAAGCGTCTTGCATAGCTCTAGCAATTGTTCGCGCACCTCCTTCCACGCTTTCTCCTGATCGGACGCCACCGCCAGTTCTGCCTCCACTTGAGCCCGCTGCTGCATGAAAGATGCAAGCTGCTCCCCAACGGCCTGATGAGCAGCTTCCCGGCCTGGGGCGTCACGCTCGGCAACATCAAGCTTCCGCTTCAAGCTAAGCCCATGAGAGATGCGTTCCAGGAGACCCTCAAAGATAGCCTTCACTTGGGCAGCATTCGCCTCAACCTCAGCACGCAGACGAGCCATCTCGCTCGAGGTCTCTTGGTATTCCCTCAACCTTAAAGCCGCTTCTTGTTCCAAGTGGTGGACATAAGAAGCGCTTTGTTCAATCCACACAGCTCTTTTATGGCTTGCGGCTAAGGTCTCAGGAGCAGGACGCATGAACTCCAGTTGATGCAGGCGGGCCTCGATCTCTCTGCAGTGGTTAACCCAAGACGTGACGATGTCTTCGTCATGGAAGTTTACGAGTATCACCAACATTGGGTTAACCGTCGTTGCAAAATCCGCTGCAGACGTTGGAGTTTCGACGTCAAGCTCCTCGATGTAGTCGCTCACCATGCGCAAACTATTCATGGCACCCTTTGAAGACGGACGTCTCAGGAAGAGGCCTGCTGGCATTATAATGCGGGATTCAAAAGGCGCCGAGATCGGAACAACAGCTGAAAAGAAAAAATGCGATTAGATGACGGTTCAAGAAATATGAAAAAGTCATTGATGAGATAGTCTACTGTACCTGCTGCAGCAAGTGGCAAGGCCGGAAGAGCCGGTGGCGTGACCGATCTGTTATCCCCTCCTTCGATTTGTAGCACTGCAATCAGGACAAAAAAAAGTTAGAAATAATTCCATCACTGAGAAAGAAAGATATCAGTCGGAAACTATACTCACCAGCGCCACCAGAGGGAGAAGGGAGTTCAGATGGGAAGGAGAAGTGTGGGAGCAACACCTGATAAAGATGGTCAAAAAGCACTCCTGAAAAGACACAACAGTATGACTTTAGTACATAAATTATGCATCTGAAAGATGAAACTAATAAGTTGCAAACCCATACCTTCCAACATCTTCGATGGTACAAGGGAGGGCTGAGAGGTGACCACCGCCAAGGCAGTAGTTGACGGCGCTCCCTCAAGCAATGGAGCATCGGCACTAGCCACACCTGCGTTAAAAAATAAGGATAAACCTGTCAGGAAAGATTGCAAGATAAAAAAAGGGGAATGGTAATCCGAAATTTACCTGATAAGCCTCCAGCCGAGACGGAGGCGTCTCCCTCCTCCATCGATATAAGTCCACTACCCGTGGCCTCATCCCCAGATTCCACGGGGGCCGTCGTCGTGCTCGCAAGGCCAGGAGACGGCGGAGGGCCATAGGCGGGGAGAGCTATGACCGGAGCATTGCCAGACTCGTGAGAAAGAGCGGTTGGCTCGTCCTCAGGAATCATGTCCACCTCACCCGCTACTCTCTCGGGCTCAGCAGTCACGGTTGTCTCGTTCACCGTCGCCACGAGGTCATCGGTCTCAAGCGCTCCGTCAGCTGCTACCTCGGGCTCGGCATCAACCACTTGCCCAAGCATAGTGGACGTGACTATTTCGTCAGCCACTAGCTCGGGCCTAGCAATCCCGGTTGTGTCGTCCGCCATCGGCTCGGCTTCGACCAATACCTCTACCTCTGGCCCCTCAGGTTCGACGGTCTCCGTATCCCCCTCGATTGGACTTGGCCCTGCAGGACAGTATATATAAGAACCGACAGCTTCATAATTCTTACAACAAAATTCTGAAAGAAATATTACCTGAGGTGGACTTATCGTTAGCCTCCCTACTAGCGCGTACCGCCTGTCTATGAGCAGTAGACAAGGCAACCGGGGGCTCTTCTGACGGAGTATCGGTATGAGGGACGGTGCTTGGGCCCGCTCCAATGGCCAAGGCAGCCCTGCGTGCCTTCGCTTCGCGCCTCAACCGCTTCCTCTCCTCCCGGGCTGTCGCAATGGACCTCTTCGACGCTTCCTTCATCAAGGTGTCGTCGTCCTCGTTCAGAGATGCCTCCAGAGCCTTTAAGGCATCTCTCATCGGCTCTTCAAGACGGGCCTCTCGTGGTAGCCCCAAGGAGGCAGAAACATCCGCGACTGATAGGGGGAGAGTCTCCGCGTCACCTGGCGGGATCGGCATTGAGGTTCCTGCGATAAAAAAAAGGAGAGGTTAGATAGACTATAACACAAGGAAAATGAAAACTTGATGAATTGAAACTTACTAAGGCCTAAAGACGCTCTAAGGCGTTCCTCCTCTTGGAAGGTCTTGAGGGAAGTGGCAATGGCTTCTTCAGTGGTGATGCCTGTTGGAAGAAAAGAAGGAAAAACGTTAGTCAAAGGCAATAATAAAGATATGATGTAATAAAAAATGCGACTAGTGGTTACCTGATTCCGCAAGCTTAGCCAGCCACGTGTCGCGCCTCGCCAACCGTTCCGAAGCTACGAGGGCGGACTCTAAGTCCGTGTCATCCGGCGGCATGACTAATCCCCTATTAGTCCCATATTCACTCAGGCCCTCACCATAGGGAGCGTGGGGTTCCTGACCGAACGCGACGTCAGCGGCGAAGAGCGACTTCTTTTTCTTCTTCTGCCCACTAACCCTAGGTGCACCCGGGATCGACTTGCGCTTTGCAGGCACCTTGGGGCGGCGGGTCCCGATGTCCGCACCCACACCAGACTCCGGCGAGGCTATAACGACTGTCTCCACTGGAGCACAGGGCGCTGGTGGTGCGTCCGCAATATCGGGAAGCGGCAATCCGCGTAGAGGACTCTGCGCACGCGGCGGTCCGGCTCTAGCATCTTTTAGAGGAGGAACTACCGGGGTCCTTGGCACTAAAGGAGCATTGTGGTCGCTACCTGGAGGCACACTCTTACGGTCGACCAGCAATCGCTTTTTCTCCTTTATGACGGCTCCCGTCGAATGACTGTACCATTCTGTATATACCTTGAGGAGTCGTGGAGCGCAAGCCGGCTCACTGATAAAGAAGTGGGAGCCCGTATTCAGACGCATTAAATGATGCAGCGCGCTCTCCATCCCTTCTTCGGTAGCAGCAGGTTCCGAAAGGAAAGCCTCCGGTGGTACCCCTTGATTGTAGCTCAGTTGCTGGGCGAAACGATGCGGGTTGTATCTCATGAAAATCGCCTCACCGTTCTGCCTGAACACCAGGAAGCCCGGTCTAATAGAATATAAGTGGACGGTCTCCCGGGCCGTCAAAACTGAGGCTCCATCCTTGAAAGTGTCTTGCAATGGCCGCACTGCAGTGGTAGACGCATTTCCAATAGTTAACACCTTATCGATGAAAGACACCCCGTCTCCAACGGTGTGGGGGCGAAGGAGTAAACCCCTGGCGTTCCGTGGCGATGGAGTCACAATTGATGCGCCAATCAACTGTATGATGCGAGGGAAGCTGCATCTGTCGTAGAACGAGGGCCTTTTGTGCATGCCGAAGACACCCGATGCGTGAAGCTCGAGCCACGATACGAAGTAGTGCATCAGGAAGATCACGTGCAGTACCCCAGGCTCATTAGCATCCGCTGCTCGACTGAGGCCATGATACAAGTGTGCCAAGCCGGCGATCCCAACGGCCACTTTTACCCCGATGGTCATCCGGTGAGCTGGGTAAAAGACAGAGGGCCGCATATGGCGAGAGTGCATCGGGAGCGCAAACCAACTCAGCCATAGCCCAAGAAATCCTAAGAAGAAGGCCTCCTCGTCCATCCCAGGGGCTGCAACTTCCACAAAAGACATGGTCGGGGAGTTAGGAAGAAAAAAACCCTTTTGGTCTATTTCCTTCGCCGGTAGGTTATCCAAACCTAGACCGAAAGGGTCATCGGTGGCAAACTTGGCAGCTTCTGCCGAGAGGACGTTTGGATGAAGGAACCGAGCGATGAAATCCTCGAAGCTAACTCCGCGACTCCCACGTTCGATGTAAAGGGCATCATAGATGTTCAACACTTTGATCAAACTTGGGAATTGGTGTTGAACAGCATTCTCCGGGGTGAGGCCCCTTACTGTCGACTTAGTACCGAAGACATACTCGTCTGTCGGAAGCAACTCCTCATAGTGCTCGCCTATAACCGGTAAACCGGAGATCTCTGTGAATTCCTCCAGAGAAATTGACACTTCCCGGTTTATTGCAAGGAAAGTGTGAGTAGGAATGTTCCACTGCTCCAAGAAAGCCTTGAACCACCAGGTGGGAAGTGTAGGATACTGGAAGAGGGAGACGTAAACTGCAGTGTACAATCTTAACCTTATCAACTGCAACTTCTTCGCCGACAGGATATACCGAGCCCACGGCAGATAGTCGATCGGGTGGTGGGGGATCAGACCTATATTATATGATTTCCCCCAAGGTCGCGCTTCGCCTTGACAGATACGGCGTCCCAGGATATCCAAAACCATAGGACGCTAAACCGGAATTGCATCTATGGCGGGATGAAGAAAGCCCTTCGAGGTCCAATCAACCATCTCCACGGCATACTGCACCGAGGGTGGGCTGGCATAATGAATCGTCGTAATGGGTTCTGACGGGACTGCGCACGTGAAGCTCCGTCGACCCATGATAATCTGATTGTACCACGACCCCGAAAGGTGGAGACTCTTATATTCCTGGTCATGGTCCCTGATCATAGCTAGGACTTCGCGGTCCAAGGGCGCTTCAGGAAACCCTTCCTCCGAACGAGCGAACGGGAATGAAGTATCGAAAGACATGTTTCCTGCAGAGGGACAAAAATTAACCGTCACTGCTGTAATTCCAACGCTCAAAATTTTAAAATTTTACACCACACTGCAATGCAGTGGGTAGGGGACCAAATGGGGACCCACAAAATCTGGATGACAATGTATCATTTAATAAGACAGCCCCATCATTGGATGAGACTGTTAATTAATGAAAAGATCCTCAAGAGAACATTCTCATTGATAATAAAAATCCCTAGAGACAAGGAGAAAATCTCCTCATTTAGAGCAAAGCTCTGTCACAGAGTGACATTTGTCAAACTCTGGTCTTAGGGGAGTAAGATTCCTTAAAAGAGCCTAGCTCTGTGATAATGATGAGAAAATCTAAAAAGAAAAGTTTTCTTTAAACTCCTAAAAGATTAAATTTTTTTTTGGGATCCTAAAAGATCCATGAAGACACTTGGGAATTCTTCATTTTTAGATCAAAAAGATCTACATTTTGATCCATGAGCAAGGCTCTGCACATGGGTTAGAACCCATGAACAAGATCTCTTCAGATCTATGGATTCTTGAGAGCAAAGCTCTGTTGGTGAAACCCCGAAGAGGTTTTCTTTAGATCAAAGATCTATGAGAGCAAAACTCTGTTGATTAAAATTAATTTAAATTATTTCAGTTAAATTTTACCTAAAAAATGTTCTAAGTTTTGAACTCTGAAGTTCTTGGGAAGAAACAAGAGCAAGGCTCTGAATTTTTTAAGCAAGAGCAAGGCTCTGAATTTTTTAAGCAAGAGCAAAGCTCTGAAAATTAAGTTCTTGGAAAATGGTAAAAATTTTCTAAGGACCAAGGGTTCTATTTATAGGCGCTTGCGCCCCTTCAGCTTATCAGTTGATCCAACGATCAGGATCTTGCCACCGCTGCACTCACGTGCGCGCCACGTGAGCGCAACGGTGGGGGGGCATTTGTTTCCCCCAATCAGAGCAAAGCTCTGTTTGAATTTCAAAATTCAAAATTCGAAGCAACGCTTCAAATTCTTTGCGCTGCACGCAACGCGCCACGTGTCAAAAATTGATACGCCAGCGCAGCGCCCAAGGCAGTGCGCCCAATCAGAGCAAGGCTTTATTTAAAACAAAATTAAAGGAAGTAACGCTTCAGTTGCGCAAGCGCTGCGCTGCGCGACACGTGTCAGCGCAGTTGTGCAAGCGCTGCGCTGCGCGACATGTGTCAGCGCAAACGCAGTTGCGCTGCGCCGTGCGCTGCGCGATACGTGTCAGCGCAGATGCGCTGCGCCGTGCGCTGTGCGACACGTGTCAGCGCAGTTGCGCTGCGTTCTGCGCTGCTTGACACGTGTCACGCGCTGGGGCGTTTGCGCCAAACAGAATTAAATTCTAGTAAGATTCTTCTGTTCTTGTTAAAACAAGAAGATTGCCTTTTGTAAAACAGAAGCCCTTGGATCAAAGATCCAACGGTGGGGAAAATTCCCCAAATCACTCCGAGAAAGATCTCTTTAACAAATTTATGGGCACTATATAAAGGCCCCTAGACCCCAATCAACAGGAGGAATATTGTGAGAGATTGAGAACCTCAAAACAGAGAGAACCCTGAAGAAATTTCAAGAAAAAGGTAAAAACCTTCATAAAATAGAAGAATTTCTTCTAATAGTTCATTGATCTAAGAACAAGATCAATGATCTTCATATAATAATAAGTGCTTTGCACTCTTTTATGAACCACTGGTTCTCTGAAAACAAGAAAAAAACAAGAAAAAAAACTTGTTTTCTTTGATCTAAATTGGATCAAGAAATCAAATAGTGCTTTGCACTTTTTATGAACCATTGGTTCTGGAATCTTAAAGATTCTCAAGATTATTGGAATAGTGCCTTGCACTTGCAAAAACTGCATTGTTGCGCTCCTGGGTTGGCTCAAGCCACCAGAGAGCACCACGTGTCAACATCTGAATCACTTGCGCTATGCGCTTTTAAGAAAGAGCCTTACTCTCTGAAATTGGCGCAACTCACCAGAGCACGCCACGTGTCAGCAGCGCAAGCGCAGCGCACTGGCGCAGCGCACTGCGCTTGCGTGACACGTGTCACCTCCACAAGCGCTTGCGCTCATTTATTGGCGCAAAGCGCCTGACAGGCCACATGGCCACTGTCAGATGATTGATGCACTGCATCATTAAAAAGAAGGGCTGAGCCCAATTGAAAAGGCCTAACAGGCCTAGTAAATGCTATGCATTATTTTCAAATAGATGCAATGCATCAGAGCCCAAATAAAATTGATACTCTGCATCATTTATAAAAGGGCAGAGCCCAAACCAAACAAAAACAATGCTCTGCATTGTTTAAACAAGGACAAAGCCCTAGTAAAGGCCTAATAGGCCAAATGCAAATAAAAGTGTTGAACATTTTTCAACTGGACTTAACCCAATCATGGCCGTAAGTCTCAAACTAAATTGACTAAGCACGGCTACTCTCCTAAATCAATTTACGTCCGGTTCGAGGGTACATCTCCGAACTCCTCTGACCCCTATCGTTGTAATCCCTCAACGACGTCAGAGAGGTGACGGGTCCCGACGACCACACACCCATATGGACTGCGGGGTCCTTAAACTCGTGGACTTATGCGTCCTTAAACTACCAATGGACCACTATGTCCTTAAACTGGCAATGGACCACCATGTACCTAAACTGGAAATGGACCACTACGTCCCTAATCTGGAACAATAGAGCCAATTGCTCTTTTGTTGGATCTAAACGATCCCGTTAAGTTGATCTTAGTATGGAGATTAGACTAATGTATCCTTAACAAACGTTTAAGTTGATCTTAGCCTCAAGATGGCTAACGCATCCTTAAAATAAAACACCAAACCCAAATCTATGTAACTACGGATTTGGACTAATCCACGTCTGACGGGCGACGGCATAACTTAGTCTCCGTATACAATCCACGGACAACCACAAACAAAACAAACACACACGACACGAAGTGAAATTTCTGGAGAAGGAGAAAGTTGTTACCACGATGCGGTAGCGTAATTAACTGCAGGGGCTTGCGCCTGCAGGGAAGAGCGTCCCCACAATCAAAAAAACCCTCAAGCGAGGGGGAATCTGACGAAGTCTGCTACATCGGCCGCATCCGTCTAAACCTCCGATACACGGTACCATAAATCAACTTGGCATCTTCGGAGAGGTGGACGGATAAAACCAAATAGTATCTGCCCTGAATCACAGGCAAGACGTCCATGCCTTGGCCGCCGTTCGGAGGGGAACATGGACACTTAGGAGATTGAGCCTACTAGTGAGGACTTGGATCGGCTTGCTTACGACTCAGAGCTCTAGCTTCATTGTACACATTTTATATCAGTACTTTTCATTTCTGTCAATCCACTGTTTAGGCATTGCTTTCATTCAGTTGTATTTGTTGGATATAGTGCCCTCAAAGTCAATTATTTGATCGCAGGTTCATGATTGCAATGATTGAGGGAGGACCTATACCGATATGACAGTCTTGCTCGAGATGATAGTATGCTATCTGGTTTATCTTTATCATCGTATATATGCTTTAGTTCACTATTGCATGATGATAGAGCCCATAGGATTCTTGCTTGACTGCCAGCAGTATGATGGCGATCATATACGTGGGAGCTGGTGTCTGTAAGCACATCCTTAAAAGTGTCCCTAGTCGTGGGAGTTTCGAGACAGGGCATCGATACTCCAGAGTAGACTAGTGTATACAGTCGAGACCCCGACGAGGGGCGGTGGCCGGTCTTACAAGCCACTGGTGTCAGTTGGTTCACCTAAGATGTATACAGATGCTCTTTGGGTTATGAGTACACCGGACAGGACTCGCCGGGAATATGCTAGTTGGTATTATACATATCGTCAGATAGCAGTTCCCTGGTGACATGTGTACAGGTTAGTTTGTCGACCTGAGATCGTCATTTATCTCGTGTGAGTTCCCACTGTGCTTTGATTACTACCCTACCATGCTCAAAGGAGACGTGCAAACAGGTTTTAGTTGGGTACAGTCCCGAGCCACATGGAGGCAGTGAGCGGATCGTCGGGGATTCGTCTCTCCCGTATTGGGGGTTGATGTCGCACAGTGCATGGGTGGCCATCACTAGAAATCCTCGGCCGGGGTAGTGGAGAATTACTGATTTGGATCAGTAGTTTCTCAGGAGGTGATGGGCTTCATACCGACACGAATTATCGCGTTATTAGGGGTCTGACTTTATCCACCCCCTAGACTCGATATGCGATACTCTTAGACGAACGGACCGGACTGTACGGATATTGTCACTGTCAGACTCAGTAGGGTTTCTGGATGAGTTCGCTCGTCAGCTTCCCTTCCAATCAATACATAAGCAACCGTTACGTACAGCTGGTACCTCTGATGTGCTAGTGGTTATACCCAGTTCCAGTGTGTTGATGAGTCATTAGAGTCCCCCACAGACAGTTTCCCAAGTTCGGGCGAAACGTTGTAGAGGCCGTATGGTTTAATGGCAGGGTTCGGAAAATGCACGTGCGTTTACGCACGTGTCATATTTCGGGCAGATAATACTGGTGGGCTTTGGTTTAAGCCGGATCCGAGTATTATACTGTGTAGATATAATATCTGTCTCAATTGCATTTGTATTCGGTTGTAATACAAATGCGGGTATGTTTATACTGTTACGGGGTTATCCTGAAATTCATTTCAGGATCGCTTTTGGAAGTTGCCAGTTTCCAGTTTCTATCACCCATATTTAACATTCGGTTAAATACGGATTTATCTTTTCTTGTGCGAGTCATGATTCTAGAAGGTTCTAGATAAGGTGACTCATTGTTAGCATTTATTGTCTTGATGACTCATTGTTGCATTAATGGTTATTGATGAGGTGTATTAGTGTGTCACCATTTGCATTAATGGTTGATGACTAGGTTCATATGACTCATGCTTTGTTTTAATGTTATGATAAGCTTCATGTTTATGGTCACCCTCCTCCTTGCTCCTACACTCACCCCCCCATCCATATAGTGGCCGGCCCCTCTCTTGTGAGGAGTTAGTTGTTGATTTTGAAAAGATTATAGTTTTGGATTCATGGAAATTAGATAGCCTCAATTCTCATTTTCACCCGATCCAAAAGGCAACTTCATTAACCGTTCGTCCATAGCTTTGGACGAATTGAGACAAAGTGTTCTACTCATTCTCTACATCAATCTTGGTCATCTCTTTTAGCAAACTTGATGATCGAGTTGCCTCGGTTCAGAGGCGGGAGCCCGTTTAAAGATCCGTCGACGTGGTGCCACCTGGACGAGAAGACTGAAGATTCAGGAGATCGGAGCAGCCGCAATAAAGCGTGGGATGATGGTTGAAGACCGAAGGACTCGGATCGTTCGGTATAACATTTCTACCCACTTTGTAGTTTGTTAGTTTAGCTTTAATGGCAGATCCGGGTTATAGTATACGGTAGCGCCAGTTAAAAAGTTTTTGTTCCGCATTTGGCGTCTGTTAGACGGCCGGGGCGCTACCGTGTACTTACAGTGGTATCAGAGCCTCACCATTAAGCTTTACTAACATGTGCTAACGCGTTTAAAATATCGATCGAGCGGAATTTTCAAAATCGCAATTTCATGTGTTAAAGTTTCTGTTAATTTTAAATCTGTTCCAAAAATTATTCTGACCATACCAGAAAATCGTTCAGGCTTTTATTAGAAAACAGAAGAAATTCGATCCACTGATCCGACCGTACGGCCGCGGATCCGCCGCCAAAGCCATGCTTTGGCCGCAGAACCGCGGCCATCTTGGTGAATCAGTGGGCCATATTTCTTCTGTAGCTTCTACATGGGAAATTGTAGTTTCTGGAAATATTCTTTTGGGCCCAGTGTTTGTTACTGTACAGCAGATATTGTGGGGCCCACTTCGGGAAGTTTTGTCGATCGAAATTTTAAACTTGTTAGTTTGCAGTAATTACATTATATCTCCGACCGGGAATTTCATTTGAGCGGTAAAATGCGTCTAATTGCTATAGCTCTTTTAGACGGATTTGCGAACGTGATATTCGCGTTGATGTTCTGTGTTTTGCTGTGTTGTTGCGGATATGTCGTGGTGGATAGCAGTGTGCAATGGTAGTGCTTTTTGAATTTATTTGTAAATTTGATATTGCAGGGCGAGCATCCAACATGTGGACTGCCGTCACTGCCTGTTTGTATAATATTCTTTTGGGGCACGACCGGGCTGAGGTCGATGTACCCGTTGTGCATATTTTTATTGCTGTACTAGGTTTACCCCGCGACGGAGTGCACGGATAGCCGGGTTCTGGAGGGCAACGGGTCCATATCTCATGGCTTTGAGAGGCAGAGGGGCCTCATTCTAGAATTGGCAGACTATTCGCCGCACTCGTAGGGGGTAAAGGTTGATCCAAGGTGGGGTGCTCAAGTTACCGGATTCCGTGAGGTGCCGGGTGGTCCATTCACTTTGCTGTAGGGGGCTGCCTCGCTTCAGGTTTTGGCAGGTAACTTGCCGCACCCTTAGGGGTCTAGGTTTCATTGCACAGGCTATCCACACGACCAGGGGAACGTCGGGTTTCAGTAGCGGCTCTGTGAAACCCGGGGATCCCAGATTATCTGTATTGTTCTGTGATGCTTATTACTTTTCTGTAATGTTGCATATTATCATGCCTGGAGCGATTACTGTATATTGGTATATATACTATTAGATGTTGTATATATTTTACACCCGCGCTAGTCCAGTCCCCGCTCTGTCGTTAGTTAAGTAACCTAACGGGTGATGACGGGACCCAGTGGCGAATGCGAATGACATATACGTACATTTTATTTTTCGTTCTTTTCTGGTGTGATTGATTGATGGGACTGCATTGATTCTTATCAATGCAAGGATAAAACAAACCTATATTTGATGTTGTTGGAACAATTTTAAAAGGTGTTTTTACAAAGATATTTCTTTTTGTTTTGCATAGCGGTATTCAGTTGGAATATCCTGCACCTCATTCGACGAGGCAAGGGCCGAGATCCCTTCACCGGGAGTGACCCCTTGGGCAGAAGTTTACGTCAGGGTAATAACTTCACTATAGTCGATTACAAGTTGCTTTGCATAGCGGAATTCAATTAGAATATCCTGCACCTCATTCCACGAGGAAAGAGCCGAGATCCCTTCACCGGGAGTGACCTCTTTAGCAAAAGGTTTTCGCCACTATATTTTTATAAAAAGCTATCAGGTTCCTTCAACGAGATCAAGTTCATTACGTTAAAGGTTTTTCGCCAAAAACCAGCCGTAGCCCTCCGTCGTATCTTATGAATGGTCAGTAGTATTCAAGCTATGTTGGTCTGGCCCTTAGCCAGGACATAGTGATTGGTAGCTGCTGGGGTGTTCACATGTTGCATAGATAGATGCGTTGGTTTGGGACAGTCGTACAGCCTTGTTGGCCCTTAGTCAAGGGCGAGTACGGGTGGGTTCAAATTGACCTAGACATTGACGGGTAGAACTTGGCATGTGACTTATGATGGGTTGGCCCTTAGTCACGATCATAAGAGCATGGGGCAAAAATCACATCGGGAGTTTCTAAAGAAATTGAAACTTGCCAGTTATGAGCATACCTTCTGGAGTGTGATAACGTGAGTGGATTCCATCACGTTATCATGCGATGATAGTTGGATCTCGATTCTCACTGATGAGTTGGTTTACTCTTCGGGTGATCCCGATTGATTCTTCTTTTAAGTTTGGAGGAGAATTTGACGGTACAGTGGGAGGTTTCCTGATTAGATAAAATGATAACCATTCTGATCTAGGTTAGAGTGCATGCAGAGTGTTTCTTTTCTCTCTCTCTTTGGCAGCGACCATTGACCGACCCTAGACTATGACTCAGTGACCAAGTTGACCGAACCTTCTTAAAATACTGGCTTTTGGATTGTCTATAGTTGCATAAGTCATTGTCGCTCCTTCTTTTACCCTTTGAATTTCTCAGAACACCCCGTATTACTACGGACATCCACTTCCATTGGAAAGATCCATCGTATGGTTATATACGAACTCGGAGGGACTTCTTCGAGGATGGATCCAGGTTCAGGAGAAATAGAATTGGTTTATTCAGTTGTCTTTTATTATCACCTTCTCTCAGGTTGCGAGGGCTCCTTAGTTTAGGAGAGTACACCTATTACGCTTATTGGATAGTCTTATTCCAAACCATAGGCTAGTGCCGAAAGGTAGGGAATGAAGAAATCCAATTAGCCTAAGTAGGGTGTGCAGAAGGTAATATGTAAAGACAAGATAAAGGGATTAGAAAGAGGGTAAAGTAAATTGAGACTATTATCATTCACGACCAAACCGCGTACTTCATCGCCACTCCTATTTCACCTTTGCTTTTTTCCCCGGTTCGGGAGAAATAGAATAAGGTATTATTCAGTTGTCTTTTTATCATCACATTCTCTCAGGTTGCGAGTACTCCTTGGTTTAGGAGGGTACACCTATTACGCTTATTGGATAGTCTTCTTCCAAACTATAGGCTGGTGCCGAACGGTAGGGAAGGAAGAAAACCATTTAGCCTAACGTTAGTATACAGAAGGTAATGAATAAAGACAAATAAAAGGATTTGGAGAGATGGCAATTGAAATATACGGTTACAGTCATGAATTGGATTATGGAAGAGGCATTACTAGGATTACCAAGATACCCCTATGAAATATTTTCATGTTTCAGTGCATTGTTAAAAGAAAACTGATTTCCCGATTAGATACTTACTCCAGGGTATTTATTTACCAGGTATGATTCTCACATCTGTATGGTTTTACAGATGATAAGTGGGAGTAAGTTATTAGGAATTAGGTGATCATCCTCATTATATCGGAATTCGTTATAATTGGTGATATTTGAGGAAATCGCCTGGGTACAGTTTTCAACCTATGATGCACAGGTTTTGAGTTATTCAACTCAGCGGACTTATACAGAGTATTGTATGTTGTCCAGTGTCCATCAGGACAAAGGGGCAGGTCCTCGTACTATTTTCTGTTTACTTATGACTTCTCTAGTTTTTAGACAAGTGTTTCGAACAAATACAAGGTCTAAGTTTTTAGAAGTTGTGGGTATAAGAATAAAGTAGAGAACCAAATGTCGCAAGTATCGGGATTCTTCAAAGAGATCGAAGATGTAGATTCTTGTGATTGGTATTCAGATGATAGTAATGTTTTTTTTGAGAAACTTGTTTCTCTTTCAGGTTACTCATAATTGGATGTATTCCTAAGTTGAGTAATGCTGATTAGCCTCTCTCTATTAAGTTGATATGCACTGGAGACATCTGCATGATTAGAATCTAGTTCCAATTAAATAAGTGCCAAATATTTCTATATTGGATATAGAATGGTTCATATCTTAATGATGTTAAGGTACGGGAAGTTGCCCAGCTTATGCTTAAAACCAGACACTGGATAACTCAAGGCACGTTTCTGTAATGGCAGTTTGTGGGTTGACCCTGGCTTTGACGAGGGTTGATTTTCTACCATCTGGAAGATCAATAGTGATATTGTTCTTGACTCGCCACAGTTTTAGTAAAATGGATTTTTTCAGAAAACAGTAGTGGGAGTATGGTAGAACTGGAAGTGATTCCAGAACCACAAACGATTACGGAAAATTTAATAGGACCTATATATATTCAATCAGGTTTGACATTCCAATAGCCACTCCGCAGATATGGTGGGTAACCTCAGACACCCGAGAGGTACTCCGGTAGCCTCAAGGACGGTGATAGGAAGGTTCTTGTTTACCCAGACTTGACACTACGGTTGTTCCAGGCTATGAGACCCGGCAGGAGGTTATGTATAGCGTCGTTCTAAACTAGCTTTAGAAGTGCAGGTATATATTATTCTGTCAGAGGGTTGTCGTAGTCAGTGGGAGCAGCGGAAGCACAGTGGGCAAGTAGCTTGTGTCTATTTATAGGCTTGAGCAGATATAGCGGAGATAAGATCATTTATTTTTGATGTGACAGTCATGGCTTTGACTTCATCAGAATAGGGGATGGATCTCTTAAGAAGGTAGTAGGGTGTGATGACATACACAAAGTAGGAAGTAAAATTCCTATACTACGATCGGTTGTACTTTGGTCGTCACACAGTTGTTTCTCTTCAAAGGATATGAATATAATATCAGACATTCTGGTTACTAGATCTATGGTTTTAGATCTAGATTTGGGTAGCTTCCCAATGTGGGTACTTTGACAGTATTATAATAGTATTTTAGAATAGATGACTCCTGGCATGGTGGTGTACCTGCAGGTGATGGAGTCACCCTCTCTAAAGGTGTCTTACAGACTAAAGGGGAGAGGGATATGCATGATTGGCAGATCACTTGCTTAGGCAATTGAGTCAATCGTGAGAATTGTCAAGTACCACACCAGATGTTGTTTTTGCACTAGATGCAATAAGTTTATATTAATCCAATCCTGAAGAAACATAAGGAAGCAGTTCTAGAACATAAGTGCATGTTCTACGGATTTGATGACGGCTGCCTCCTTCGGGAGACGGTTATCATTCCAGGCTTCAAAGGTGACCTGGATGAAAGAGTGAATGTCAAAGTTATAGTTTTCCCTATGATGAGGGACGGTATTATGGACAGTTGGTCCAAGAGGATACTGTGGGAGGCATGGTGCTGGATACTGATTAGGTTCAGTTATCAATACAGTCTAAGAAGTTTGGATTTGGAGTTCATTTATGAACTAGGTCTCATCAGATATCCAGACATATTCTAAGACAGGTATTACTCGATTCGGGAGATGGCTTTCTCCGCGAACTTGAGATTAAGAGAGACATAGAAAGAAACATCAGGGCGGATCCACTCACTGAGGCTATTTCTCGAACACAAGAGTTTTACAAACTAGCTTTGTGAAACTGATTAGTAGAGAAGTTGGGTGTTCGGTATCACACGGGTTGTTAGTATGCGACATCGCAATAATTAGCCTTAAGTGCAAGTGGGATATTGTTGGATATAGTGCCCTCAAAGTCAATTATTGGATCGCAGGTACGTGATTGCAATGATTGAGGGAGGACCTATACCGATATGACAGTCTTGCTCGAGATGATAGTATGCCATTTGGTTTATCTTTATCATCGTATATATGCTTTAGTTCACTATTGCATGATGATAGAACCCATAGGATTCTTGCTTGACTGCCAGCAGTATGATGGCGATCATATACGTGGGAGCTGGGGTCTGTAAGCACATCCTTAAAAGTGTCCCTAGTCGTGGGAGTTTCGAGACAGGGCATCGATACTCCAGAGTAGACTAGTGTATACAGTCGAGACCCCGACGAGGGGCGGTGGCCGGTCTCACAAGCCACTGGTGTCAGTTGGTTCACCTAAGATGTATACAGATGCTCATTGGGTTATGAGTACACCGGACAGGACTCGCCGGGAACATGCTAGTTGGTATTATACATATCGTCAGATAGCAGTTCCCTGGTGACATGTGTACAGGTTAATTTGTCGACCTGAGATCGTCATTTGTCTCGTGTGAGTTCCCACTGTGCTTTGATTACTACCCTACCACGCTCAAAGGAGACGTGCAAACAGGTTTTAGTTGGGTACAGTCCCGAGCCACATGGAGGCAGTGAGCGGATCGTCCGGGATTCGTCTCTCCCAGTATTGGGGGTTGATGTCGCACAGTGCACGGGTGGCCATCACTAGAAATCCTCGGCCGGGGTAGTGGAGAATTACTGATTTGGATCAGTAGTTTCTCAGAAGGTGATGGGCTTCATACCGACACGAATTATCGCGTTATTAGGGGTCTGACTTTATCTACCCCCCTAGACTCGATATGCGATACTCTTAGACGAACGGACCGGACTGTACAGATATTGTCACTGTCAGGCTCAGTAGGGTTTCTGGATGAGTTCGCTCGTCAGCTTCCCTTCCAATCAATACATAGGCAACCGTTACGTACAGCTTGTACCTCTGACGTGCTAGTGGTTATACCCAGTTCCAGTGTGTTGATGAGTCATTAGAGTCCCCCACAGACAGTTTCCCAAGTTCGAGCGAAACGTTGTAGAGGCCGTATGGTTTTATGGCAGGGTTCGGAAAATGCACGTGCGTTTACGCACGTGTCATATTTCGGGCAGATAATACTGGTGGGCTTTGGTTTAAGCTGGATCCGAATAATATACTGTGTAGATATAATATCTTTGTCTCAATTGCATTTGTATTCGGTTGTAATACAAATGCGGGTATGTTTATACTGTTACGGGGTTATCCTGAAATTCGTTTCAGGATCGCTTTTGGAAGTTGCCAGTTTCCAGTTTCTATCACCCGTATTTAACATTCGGTTAAATACGAATTTATCTTTTCTTGGGTGAGTCATGATTCTAGAAGGTTCTAGATAAGGTGACTCATTGTTAGCATTTATTGTCTTGATGACTCATTGTTGCATTAATGGTTATTGATGAGGTGTATTAGTGTGTCACCATTTGCATTAATGGTTGATGACTAGGTTCATATGACTCATGCTTTATTTTAATGTTATGATAAGCTTCATGTTTATGGTCACCCTCCTCCTTGCTCCTACACTCACCCCCCCATCCATATAGTGGTCGGCCCTTCTCTTGTGAGGAGTTAGTTGTTGATTTTGAAAAGATTATAGTTTTGGATTCATGGAAATTAGATAGCCTCAATTCTCATTTTCACCCGATCCAAAAGGCAACTTCATTAACCGCTCGTCCATAGCTTTGGACGAAGTGAGACAAAGTGTTCTACTCATTCTCTACATCAATCTTGGTCATCTCTTTTAGCAAACTTGATGATCGAGTTGCCTCGGTTCAGAGGCGGGAGCCCGTTTAAAGATCCGTCGACGTGGTGCCACCTGGACGAGAAGACTGAAGATTCAGGAGATCGGAGCAGCCGCAACAAAGCGTATGATGATGGTTGAAGACCGAAGGACTCAGATCGTTCGGTATAACATTTCTACCCACTTTGTAGTTTGTTAGTTTAGCTTTAATGGCAGATCCGGGTTATAGTATACGATAGCGCCAGTTAAAAAGTTTTTGTTCCGTATTTGGTGTCTGTTAGACGGCCGGGGCGCTACCGTGTACTTACAGTATTTACTTTTCCATGTATTGTAAAAAGAATGTGAATAAATAAAGTTGTTGTTTTATTATATCTTGTCTCTTGTGCATTTATATTTATATTGCTTAGATACGCTTAGCGTATTTACTTCATAGTAAATACGTAGCGGCCTAGTCGCGTTCCCTTCACCGTACACTGGGAAGCGGGGCGTGACATCGTGAGATGACTTCTGATCCACAGTTTGGGCCGAGCAGGAATCTGCTCGCTGTGAATTGGCCGGGTAGGAATCTACCCGACGGCCCTATGAGAAGGCTTCCGAGCAGGAATCTTCTTGTTGTGAGTTGTCCGGGCAGGAAGCTACCCGGCGGCTTTGTGAGAGGGCATCTGATCCACAGTTTGGGTTGAATATGAATTTTCTCACTGTGAATTGGCCGGGAAGGAAGTTACCCAGCGGTCTCGTGATAGGACTTTCGAAACTACCCAGCGGCCCCGTAAGAGGGCTTTCAAGAAGGAGTCTACTCGTTGTGAGTTGGTCGGGCAGGAAGCTACCCGACGGCCTCATGAGAAGGCTTCTGATCCACAGTTTGAGCTGAGTAGGAATCTACTCGCTGTGAATTGGCTGGGCAGGAAGCTACCCAGCGACCCCATGAGAGGGCTTCCGAGCAGGAGTCTACTCGTTGTGAGTCGGCTGGGCAGGAAGCTACCTGACGTCCTCGTGAGAGGGCTTCTGATCTATAGTTTAGGCCGAGCAGAAATCTGCTCACTGTGAATTGGCCGGGCGGGGAGCTATCTAGCAGCCTCGTGAGAAAGCTCCTGAGCAGGAATCTACTCATCATGAACTGTTCAACGGAAGGTTGGATTGCCATGACGTCGATACTTGCGCGTCCCTGATTCCCGGTGCCACATGGAGTATGGAAGGTATCTTGAGATCCGCGCGAATCTCCCGAAGACGTCGTTAAACCTTTCCTGATTCGTGCGAAAGGGAGGTGGCCAATAGTCGGGTGCCGCGTGGCGGCACCATATCGGGTGGATGTGATACTCCATAATATGCGCCTTGGCGAGACAGGATCTCAACCGGTGGGAAATTTTTGTTGAGGTTATAAATAGTGGAGCCTTTGCCCCCTTTTAGGCACCCCTATCAATTTGCTTCTAGTTGCCCTCATCTCCTCCTCTTTTTCTTCGCCCGATCTTCGTAGTTCATTGTTTCCTGATGGCCGGCAATAAGTACAATATCCGAGATATCTTAACATGCAATGACATCTATCACCATGATTTTGACAGTTCCGAGGCAACATACGAGGCCGTGATAGGTCGCCTAGAGCGTCATTGCGGGCATTTACTCCCACGCCGATCTTCTCTCCTGCAGATGCTCATCTACATGATTTGGAGGTCCTCCCCTGGCCTTTTCAGGGTATTGTCCTAACAAGCACTGAAGGAGGTCGTCGACAAGATGCGCACGGCCCATGGGTTGGGTCTGATCTCAAAGAGCAGGCGAGAACGCTCGATAGATATCCTTGTAGGGTGTTTTTTGTCACCCCATTGAGATGGGAATACGCGCGCGCTTGTCAGGCGTACTATAGATTCCCCTTGTCTAGGGTAGGCTGGGGTCTATTGATTGTGGGGATCCGAATCTCCGGCAGCCGCGGACTAAGCTGCCGTTAATTACCCCTCGCATTTGGAGCGAGAGAACCTCTGATTGACGGGTTAAACTGGTCATGCGAACTCAATGTGTAGTGTTGTGTTTTGGAGGGGTTTTGTATATGTGTGTGTGTGTGTGTGTGTGTGTGTGTGTGTATAAGGGAAAAGGGCATCCAAAGAATGCGTGGGAGAAAACGCTCGGGCGCTAGCGCCTTTGGGCGCTAGCGCTTTGAGTGCTGGGGCGCTAGCGCTTTGGGTACTAGCGCCACATGTGTCAGGCACGTGGGCGCTAGCGCTTTGGGCGCTAGCCCAAGAGCGCTAACACCCCACGTGTCAGACACGTGGGCGCTCAGGCACTAGCACTTTGGGCACTGGCACAAGTGCACAAGAGCGCTAGGGCGCTAGCGCTTTGGGCGCTAGCGCAATCCAATGGAAGTGGACGTTCGTAGTAATACGGAGTGTCTTGGAGAAAAGGGTAAAAGTAGGAGTGGCAATGAGGTTTGCAACTCTGACAATCCAAAAGCCAGTGTTAAAGAAGGTTCGGTTAATCTTGGTCACTGAGTCATAGTCTAGGGTCGGGTCAATGGTTGCTGCCAAAGAGAGAGAGAAAAGAAACACTCAGCGTGCACTCTAACCTAGATCAGAATGGTTATCAGTTTATCTAATCTGGAAACCTCCCACTGTAACCTCAAATTCTTCTCCAAATCCGAAAGAAGAATTAGTCGGGATCACCCGAGGAGTAAACCAACTCATCAGTGGGAATCGGGATCCAACTATCATCGCATGATAACGTGACGGAATCCGCTCACGTTATCACACTCCAGAAGGTATGCGCATATCTGGCAAGTTTCAGTTTCTTTTGAAACTCCCGATGTGGATTTTTGCCCCATGCTCTTATGACCTTGACGAAAGTCAACAAATCATAAGTCACATGTCAAGTTCTACCCGTCATTGTCCAGGTTAATTTGAACCCACCCGTACAAGCCCTTGACGAAGGTCAACAAGGCTATACGACTGTCCCAAACCAACGCATCTATCTATGCAGCAGAAAGGTAACAAGCAGCTACCATACACTATGCCTTGACGAAGGTCAACAAACATAGCATGAATACTACATGCTACCCGTCTGAAACGACGGAGGGCTACGAATGGTTTCTGGCGAAAAACCTTTAACGTAATGAACCTGATATCGTTGAAGGAACCGGATAGCTTTATAAAAATATAGTGACGAAAACCTTTGCTAAAGAGGTCACTCCCGGTGAAGGGATCTCGGCTCTTTCCCCATAGAATGAGGTGCAGGATATTCCAACTGAATACCACGATGCAAAGCAAAAGTAATCGGCTATAGTGAAGTTATCGCCCTAATGCAAACTTCTGTCCAAGGGGTCACTCCCGGTGAAGGGATCTCGGCCCTTGCATCGTCGGCTGAGGTGCTGGATATTCAAAACCGAATACCACTGTGCAAAACAAAAGAGAACGTCCTTGCAATAACAGCTTTTTGAAAAATGTTCCAACAACATCAGAATAGGTTTGTTTATCTTGTATTGATCCGAATCAACGCAGTCCCATCAATTGATCACACCAATAAAGAACGAAAATAATGATGTACGTATATGCCATCCGCAATCGCCACTGGGTCCCGTCATCACCCGTTAGGTTACTTAACTAACGACAGAGCGGGGACTGGACTAGCGCGGATGCAAAACATATACAACATCTACTAGTATATATATATCAATATATAATATTCGCTCAAGGCGTGATACCAATGTAAGTGCACAGAAACTTGGTTTTTTCCAGGCGTGTTTTGTGACTTTTTCCGATCGATATTCTAAACACTTTGCTAACTTACTAGTTTATGTTTAGCTAAGCTCTGATACCACTGTAAGTCGACGTTGCTCACCCCGGTTCTTACGGGGAGGCGAAAACGGCGAAAAACAAAAAGATCCCACAAAGACAAACACTTCCATATATCTCTACTACACAACCTAGGGCATCTAGAGTAGCGATCTCATTGCCCTACTTGCCTCGGCTCGAGGTGGAGCTCGGTGTACATCTCTCGGGTGGATCGTCTTCGACTCAAGAAGGCCGCGGAGGTGACCAAGATCCGGATCGTTCCTTGGATCTTGGATAGACGAGCGGGACAACGGAATGAAGACCCGAAGGACCGGTTTCGTGAGGTATAATTTCTACGGCATAGTAGTTAAAGCCTCTAGTAGTTTGCTAGTTTCTAGTTTAGCAAAGATCCGGCTTTTAGTCCATGTTACCTTTGTGCTAAATTATTGTTTTTCGCCGTTTCCGCCTCCCCGTAAGAACCGGGGCGAGCAACGTGGACTTACAGTGGTATCAGAGCCTAGCTAAACATAAACTAGTAAGTTAGCAAAGTGTTTAGAATATCGATCGGAAAAAAGTTGCAAAACACGCCCGGAAAAAACAAAGTTTCTGTCGATTTTTTATACTGCTCAAAAAGTGATTTAACATATATGAAAAATAGTCTCAGGGTTTTGTAAAAACACTGCAGAAAAACAATCCAGTGACTTGATCAAACCACCGTGGTTCCGCGGCCGATTTGACTCGGAAGTGGACCTGGTTTTGTGCAGCGTTTTAGTTTGGCTGTTTTGGGATTTTTAATACATGTTTTTTCTACCCAAATTTTCCAGAGAGCAAATTGACTTTTGGGGTGGTTAAAAATCCGTATTTCGATCGATATTCCGTAGACTTTGGCTAATGGATATTATCTGTGATGTGATATATGTATTGAACGTCCGCTAATCACTATACGTCGATTAGTGGGGGTTATACATATCTTTGATCTGTAATGTTGATGTTTGGTGGATATGAACTCGGTGGATTGTCGCGGATGAATAGCCGGGGTGGATGTGAGATGAGAGTTTCTTTGATACGCCAGTACATGGCCATAGTGCAAGTGGGAGATTGTTAGTGTATATGCCCTAGAGGCGGACACGTGGGCGCTTGGGCGCTAGCGCTCTGGGCGCTAGGGCTCTGAGCGCAAGGGCGCTAGCGCTTTGAGCGCTAGGGAGGCAAAAAGGACTTGGTTCCTGCAATGGGTGTTGTACTCCCAGAAAGGAACACTTATTATTTTGTATGTGTGTGTGTGTGCGCGCGCGCGCGTGTGTGTGAGGAGTTAAACTCCTAGGATAATTTGAAGCTGATAAAGGGGCTTCTCCCCTTGAGCCCTGGATCTTCCCCAAGTGGGGTTTCTGGAGATGGGTCTCTTTCTTCCTTCTCTGTTGGCAGGATCTTGAAGATCAAGAGATGCGAGATTTTAAAAATCTCTCCTTTTTGAGATCTGATGGAAGATCTGAATTCCCCTTTGTGGGTTTTGTGGTGAAAAACTATTTAGTTTTGGAAAAGGAAGAGTTAAACTCTTGATTTAATTCCTAAAGAGAAGAAGGTTTAGAACCTTGAGGAATGAGAAGGAGGCACAAAAACCCTAATCTTTTTGTGAGGAATGAAAAGTCTTTTTTAGATATTTTCATCACGTTGCTTTATATAGGCTTACATATTTACATATAGCCCCTTGGGCTTTACAAAATGGCATTTTGCCCATCCCATGGCTCATGTGCCATTTCTTTTTGCACATAAGCCATGGGCTTACAAAAAATTGGCTTTATGCCCATTTTGTTTACATTCATGCATAAAAAATTACATAAAAATTATTTATTGCATGATTTCATTTTGGCGTGGGGGAGGGCCGGCCGCTTCATGTTCGGACTCGACCTGGGCATGGGCCCACTTGGCTTGGGGTTGACTTTGACTTTGACTTGGTCAACCGGGGTGCAATTTTCGACTTCAACAAAGTGCCCCCCATCAATAAATGCACACCACATATGTGAGTCGTGTGCATGAAATTGATGGATCTTCTTTTGCGTGGAGGCGACTTGCTTTGGTTCCCACTTTTGGGATGCACTGCCCTTTTTACGACATGGACAGTCGACGCTTGACGCGTCTCCGAGACGGAGTGTCTGTGGTAGACGTTTCCCTGGCCCGGAGCAATTTGGTTCCCACTTTGTAGGAAGCTTGCACTTCCCTTTTTGCGACATGGACGGTCGACGCTTAACGTGTCTCCGAGACGGAGTGTCCGTAGTAGACTTTTTCCTGGCCTGGAGTGATTTGGTTACTGCTTTGTAGGAAGCCTGCACTGCCCTTTTTGCAACATGGACGGTCAACGCTTGACGCGTCTCCGAGACGGAGTGTCCGTGATAGACGTTTCCCTGCCCGGAGTGATTTGGTTGCCGCTTTGTAGGAAGCCTGCACTGCCCTTTTTACGACATGGACGGACGACGCTTGGCGCGTCTCCGAGACGGAGTGTCCGTGGTAGACTTTTCCCTGGCCCAGAGTTATCTAGTTCCTGCTTTGTAGGAAGCTTACACTGCCCTTTTTGCGACATGGACGGTCGATGCTTGACGCGTCTCCGAGACGGAGTGTCTGTGGTAGACTTTTCCCTGGCCCGGAGTGATCCGGTTCCTACTTTGTAGGAACCCTGCACTGCCCTTTTTGCGACATGGACGGTCGATGCTCTGATCCGGAGCGATTTGGTTCCCGATTTGTGGGAAGCCTGCACTGCCATTTTTGCGACATAGACGGTCGACGCTCTGATCCGGAACGATTTGGTTCCCGATTTGTAGGAAGCCTGCACTGCCCTTTTTACGACATAGACGGTCGACGCTTGACGCGTCTCCAAGACGGAGTGTCTGTGGTAGACTTTTTCCTGGCCCGGAGTGATTTGGCTCCTACTTTGTAGGAAGCCTGCACTGCCCTTTTTGCGGCATGGACGGTCGACGCTCTGATCCGGAGCGATTTGGTTCCCGATTTATGGGAAGCCCGCACTGCCCTTTTTGCGACATGGACGGTCGATGCTCTGATCCGGAGCGATTTGGTTCCCGATTTGTGGGAAGCCTGCACTGCCCTTTTTGCAACATGGACGGTTGACTTGATTCCGAGACGAAGCATAATTTTGACTTGGAAGGCAGGTACACCGAGGCGAAACATGATTTCGACACGGGGTGCACTCTGAGACGAAGCATGATTTCGGCGCAGAGCTTGTTGGCTGACTTGATTCCGAGACAAAGCATAATTTCGACAGGGAAGGCAAATACTCCGAGGCGAAGCATGATTTCGACACGGGGTACATTCTGAGACGGAGCATGATTCCAGCGCAGAGCTTGTTGGTTGACTTGATTTCGAGGCGGAGCATAATTCCGGCAGGGAAGGTAGATATACCGAGGTGAAGCATGATTTCGACACGGGGTAAATTCTGGGACGGAGCATGATTCCGCCGCAGAGGTTGTTGGTTTGATTTGATTTGGGTTGACATCAGGATCGCTATACTGGAATATGGTACCAGGAGCGAATCATCATTTGCCATGAGTGGATTTAGGAATTGGTTTTGGTTTGGCATCCGCATTGCTGCACTGGAATAATGCCAGGAGCAACTCATCATTTGTCCCGGAAGGATTTGGGAATTGATGGCTTAGGAGACAGGTTTAAATCCCTATCACCTAAGGCTTTTCAATTTTATGGGCCGTAAGGGTCCCATAAAAGCATTTTCTCCCTACGAGTCGAAAGGATCTTGTAGGTGTATTTTCTCCTTAGGAGTCGTAGGGACTCCTAAGTGCGTTGCTCCTTTATGAGTCGTAAGGATCTCACGTGGGAATTTTCTCCTCACAAAGTCGAAAGGACTTTGCAAGTGCATTTCATCTCTTTTTTATGAGTTTGCGCCCTTTCGGGTTTTCACAAACTCGCCGGCAGTCCTGCTGTTTTTACTCATGGAGCCCTTTCGGGTTTTCATCCGTGCCCATTTTGCTTGTGGACATATCCCTTTTTTTTGAATCTTCATCGCCGGTAGGACTTTGAATGTGGTCTCACCGGTAGGACTTAGGAGAGATTGGGATCGTTTTACGCCCGTGGATTGTATATGGTTTTGCAGGATGTATGATCCAGACCGTAGGGCAGGAAAAATTTCGGGATTTTGTTGGCGTCTGCATCGCTGCACTGGAATATAGTACCAGGAGCGACTCATCATTCGCCGTTGAGGTATGGGATTTGGAATTTGGTTGGCGTCTGCATCGCTGAACTGGAATATGGTACCAGGAGCGACTCATCATTCGCCGTTGGGGTATAGGATTTGGAATTTGGTTGGTGTCTGCATCGCTGCACCGGAATATGGTACCAAGAGCGACTCATCATTCGCCACTTGGGGATTTGGATTTTGGCCGGTGTGTGCATCGCTGCACTGGAATATGGTACCAGGAGCGACTCATCATTCGCCATTGGGGTATAGGATTTGGAATTTGATTGGCGTCTGCATCGCCGCACTGGAATATGGTACCAGGAGTGACTCATCATTCGCCATTGGGGTATAGGATTTGGAATTTGATTGGCGTCTGCATCGCCGCACTGGAATATGGTACCAGGAGCGACTCATCATTCGCCATTTTTTTTGTTTTACCGCGATTACTTTATCATTTCATCTTTTCTTATCGCGAAGGTGGCGATTTCCCTATCATTTCGGCTATTTATTCGCTGTCGCCCCATCATTTCGGCTATTTATTTTCATCTTTATTTTTACTCGCTGATTTTTATTGCGAGTTGCCCCATCATTTCGGCTTTTCATCATTTTATTTTTTTTATTCTTTTTTTATTTACACATTTTTACATTCCCAGTTTAACGACTTAGAGGTCGATTATTCACAGTTTAATTACATGGTGGTCAGCTGGATTAGAAGCTTGGAGAAGATACCCGATTGAGCAGTTGTTAGGGGCACCGCCAAAGCTTGCTCGAGACGCGTTGTAGCTTTGTTGGTGTTGATGGCCTTGCCCCTAGCTGGGGCTAAAGAAAGTCGTTCAGACACCGACTTGCGTTTGGGTTGGGGCGCCCTCGAGATCACCACATTTGGTCTCCTTCCTTTCGAGACCGGTCTGTCTGTTGCTGGAGCTTGAGGAGCTGGTATGGCGTTAGCTGGCATGAACAAAATAGAGCCGAACTGTAGCAGCGGCTCCTCCCATTGTCGCCCGAGACTGGCCGGAAGGACCGTCCTGGAGTCTATCTTCATCGTGTAGGATACGGGAGCTGAGTTCATCTTTGGGGACATTGTTGAGAAGTAATTGCTTAAAAACCTGCATGAAAGAGCATTATTTTAGTATAAATATAGATATGTATATTGATTGAGTTCGCATGAACGTTTAACCCGAAATATGGGAGGAAAGATTGGTCCCACCGGGCGTGCCAGAATCTGTAGGGTGTTTTTCGTCACCCTGTTGAGATGGAAATACGCGCGTGCTTGTCAGGCGTACTACAGATTCCCCTTGCCTAGGGTAGGCTGGGTTTTATTGATTGTGGGGTCCGAATCTCCGACAGCCGCGGACTAAGCTGTCGTTAATTACCCCTCGCATTTGGAGCGAGAGAACCTCCGATTGACAGGTTAAACTGGTCATGCGAACTCAATGTGCAGTGTTGTGTTTTGGAGGGGTTTTGGATATATCGGGGGCTCCGCAGAGTTTTTACGGGGGAGGTATTTTTAGTTTGGAGTATGTGTGTGTGTGTGTGTAAGGGAAAAGGGCATCCAAAGGATGCGTGGGAGAAAGCGCTCGGGCGCTAGCGCTTTGAGCGCTGGGGCGCTAGCGCTTTGGGCACTAGCGCCACACGTGCCAGGCACGTGGGTGTTCCCGCCCAAAATTTCTGCGCAAAGAGCCTAAGGCATCAAATGGCAGCGGTACGCTTCAGAAAATGCGAACCAGTATTTTCCGGGCTGAATTTTGACAAATTCCCGAATGAGAAACAGCTAAATTCTGATGGTATCAAAAGCGTCTCGAAAAATCCTTCGATTTGATATATTATGGGCCTCATAATTCACCCGAGATCAAAAGCTATGAGGCATCACGTGCCCACACGTGATCGGGCATCACATGCTTACACGTGACCATTTACAGGCAAAGCCTGTAGGCACGGAATAAAATAAATAATTAAATGGGGTCACGTGCCATCACGTGATAGGCCTTTGAAAACCCACTAAAGAAAATTAAAAGTGCAATCAGGAATACCCCAATGGGGGATCATGTGTCCACACGTGACCAAAGGTCATGTGTCCACACGTGATGGGTTCTTAGGCTCTTTAACTAATAGAATTAAATTCTAATCAACAGGAGTCACGTGCCCACACGTGATGGGCCTCTTAAACTCACTAAAAAGGGATTAAAAATCATAATAAAACAGCAAGGAATACCCCAATGGGGCATCACGTGCCACACGTGACCAAAGGTCACGTGCAGACACGTGATAGGTTCCTAAGCTCTCTGAATTAATAGAATTAAGTTCTAATTAAATAATTAATCAGTGGGGTCACGTGCCAACACGTGATGGGCTCTTAAACCCTCTGAAATAATAAGAATTAAATTCTAAACAATGGGGTTACGTGCCAATACGTGATAGGCCTCTAAACCCATTAAATAGAGTTAAAAAGTATAATAAAACAACAGGAAAAACCCCAATGGGGCATCACGTGCTCACACGTGACCAAGGGTCACGTGCTGACACGTGATAATTCATGAGTTCTTTGAAACAACAGAATTAAATTCTGGTCAAATTCTTTATCGAGGGGGTCACGTGTCAACGCGTGATGGGATCCTAAAATCTCTGAAATAATAGAATTAAATTCTAATTAAGGGAAATAAAATACCCTAATATTTATTTAGATCTTTCCAAACAAAAAGATTGCGCTCTGTAAAGAGGAGCACCGTTGGATTAAAAATCCAAGGGTGATTAAAAATCACCAATTTATGGAAAGATTTTAGACAAGGAAAGATTTCTCTAAATCTCACCGAAATAACAAACAGAATATCTTTGGATTGAAAATCCAACGATGAATAAAATTTACTGAATGATCTAAAGGATCATATTAATTATGAAAACAAACAAAATCTTTCAATGAGAGATTTACTAAACAAATTGATTCTTTTCCTTCTCCTATAAATAGGAGCCAAGAAGAGAAGAGAGAGGGAGAATTTTGGGATCTTGAAATTTTCTAAAGGCAAATAGCAAAGAGAAAAGAAAGGAGAATTTAATTCTCAAGAAAGGAAACCCTAGGTGAGAAAAGGGAAAAAGACCAAAACTTCAAAAGGGGAATTTAATTCTCAATCTAAGAGTTTAACTCTTCTGCAAAAGAACTTAGTTCTTTCTCAGGTTGAAGATTTGCGGAAGCAAATCTCCCTATAGGTTGAGAATTTAATTCTCATCGGGTTGAGATTCGGCCATGCAGATTCAAAACTTAGAAGGAGAATTGAGTTTGGAGAATTTAATTCTCCCAAATTCACAGGAACTTAATTCCTCCAAGATAAAACTAGGGTTCAATCCTATATGAGATTTTAATTCTCTCAAACTCATAGGAATTTAATTCCTTCAAGATAAAATTAGGGTTTAACCCTATATGAGAATTTAATTCTCTTAAAGTTATAGGAATTTAATTCCTCCAAGACAAAACTAGGGTTTAACCCTATATAAGAATTTAATTCTTTCACATACATGGGAATTTAATTCCTTTAAAACATAATTAGGGTTTAACCCTACAAGAGAATTTAATTCTTAAAAATAAAGAGACTTGAAAGATCTCCATGCATGCAAAGAATTAAGGTCACGTGGCCCCACATGACCCCTGAAAAGATTCCCCAAAAATAAGAAGGAAAAAGCTTTGAGGCAATGCCTCACGTGCTCCCACAAGACCTCCAAAAACAACGAGAATAAAGGCAAAGGCAGATTCTAAGTTGGGCGCTCTCACGTGTTACCACGTGACCCCTTGATAAATGCTTCAATAATCAGCGCACAAATCTCCATCACGTGCAAACACGTGATGGCCAGAAAATCAAAAGTGTTTAACACTTATTTGCAGAACAAAGTAAAAGGAGATCTGGCCCCACCTTTGGGTGCCCTCACGTGTCCCCACGTGACTCCTTCCTATCTAGTATTTAACACTAATTTGAGAATTTTATTTTCAGTGTTTAACACTGTTCTCTTCTAGTGTTTAACACTAATTTGAGAGTTTATTTCCAGTGTTTAACACTGTTGTTCTCTAGCGTTTAACACTATTTTTAGCCAAATTGGCTAATTTTTCCAGAGGCAAAAGCCTCCCCTTCAACTGAATCTCAGAATTGAGTAAAATTCAGAACTATAATGTTTAATGCTCAGTCAAAGATAAAAATGTTACCAAAGCCCTCAAACTCTTATTTGAGCATTCCTTAATGATGAGGGGCTGAACCCAGACAAATGTCTAATGGTCCAAAGGGCCAATATTTCAAACTTAATTGGACTTAGCCCAAGTTGGCCATAAGTCCTCAATTCAGAATTTACTGAGCCAATGTGCTCATAATCTAATTAATGGATCTTAGTTCCAAATTAGACTACAGATCACCCAATCAACTATAGTTCGAGGGTACATCTCTTCACTCCTCTGATATTTGTCGTTGTAATCCTTCAACTTCTTCAGAGAGGTGACGGGTCCCGACAACCACACATTTCACGGACTATGATGTCCTTAACCTTGACTGTGAGGTCTTTAAACTCACGGACTATGATGTCCTTAACCTCGACCGTGATGTCTTTAAACTAACATTGGACTGTGGGGTCCTTAAACCCATGGACTATGATGTCCTTAACCTCGACCGTGATGTCTTTAAATTAACATTGGACTATGGGGTCCTTAAACCCATGGACTATGATGTCCTTAACCTCGACCGTGATGTCTTTAAACTAACATTAGACTGTGGGGTCCTTAAACCCATGGACTATGATGTCCTTAACCTCGATCGTGATGTCTTTAAACTAACATTGGACTGTGGGATCCTTAAACTCACGGACTATGATAACCTTAACCTCGACCGTGATGTCTTTAAACTAACATTGGACCGAGATGTTCTTAAACTAACAATGGACCGTAATGTCTTTAAATTAATCGACCGCAATATCACTAAACTAAACAATAGAGTCCAAATGCTCTTTTGTTGGATCTAAATGATCCCGTTAAGTTGATCTTAGTCTAAAATTAGACTAACGTATCCTTAACAAATGGTTAAGTTGACCTTAGTCTAAGATTAGACTAACGTGTCCTTAAAAAACTGTTAAGTTGATCTTAGTCTAAAATTAGACTAACGCATCATTAAAAAACGTTTAAGTTGATCTTAGTCTCAAATGAGACTAACGTATCCTTAAACCCAACCCCAAACCCAAATCTAAGAAAATACGGATTTGGACTAATCCACGCCCTACGGACGACAACATAAATTAGTCTCCGTATACAATCCACGGGCAACCAAAAACAAAACAAACACACACGACACGAAGTGACCATCTGGAGAAAGAGAAAGTGGCTACCGCAATGCGGTAGCGTAATTAACTGCAGGGGCTTGCGCCGGCAGGGAAGAGCGTCCCCACAATCAAAAACCCTTCAAATGAGGGGGAATCTGACGAAGTCTGCTACATCGGCCGCATCCGTTTAAACCTTCGATACATAGTGCCATAAATCAACTTGGCATCTTCGAAGAGGTGGACGGATAGCACCAATTAGCATCTGCCCCCAAATTCAGGCAAGACGGACCTACGCGGTCACGTCTCTGTATTTGGCGGGGAACAGATTCCAGCACGCCCGGTGGGACCTTTTCCTCTTTCCACTCCACACTTCGTGTGTCATGTTTCGCGAACGAGTCGCGGTTTGACATGGTTGCCCCTGGATTCGAGGTACTAAGATTTGGTGTCTTGCTCCGTGCAGAGAACAGAAGATCAATGGCTTCAAACTGCACTAACTGCAACTGCAATTCTCGCTCCGTCCCGTCCGGAGGATTGACTTACTGGACCTCCATCTTCGCTATGCCTGTGGAACAGGTGACTCAGGCCACCACCGGATTGTTCTTCGGGACCATGATTCCGCCAACAAGCTTCAACGCTCCTGTACCATCACAAGAAGCTCCGAAGAAGTGGGTCTTTGATCGGCTTGCAACTACTGCGGCCCCTCTCGACGGGTTGCAAAAATCCAGTGCCTCAGTTTTCAATAGACTGGGCCAAAGCTCAACGGGCCCGTGAAGAAGCCTGCAATACCAGAAGGCGTTATCCCGAAGCGGATTGCCATTCCTACACCTGAAGTCACCAAGGCGGCTTCTCCAACTAAGGGGTTGGTCTTCACAAGACTGTCCGTTTCAGCTCCCACTCCGCGTGAAGTAACCAAGGCCATTTCCCCTGCACGAAAATCGGCCTTCTCAAGATTGGTCGTTCCCTCTCAGCGAGCATCTGTCTTTGACAGACTGACGCCAACAGCAGACTCTCATCAGAACAGGGGGCACGAAAAAGCTGATCCAACAGCGGAGGTGATCCCGGCCGCACGACATGCTCGACGTCGCCACTGGCGCCGATTGAGGATAGCTGGGGGCAATTCCCCTTCTGGACTGACTCCGCCAGCTCCAACGGTGGAAATCGATGCTTCTGTTCCAACCGGGAATAGCTTTGAATTACTTAACAAGGTGCGCAGGAATTCGCCAACTGCCGTGCTAAAAAAGTCTCCACCGCCTGTTGAAAAGATCACAAAGGCGAAGCCAGAACAACTCCTTCAGCGGCTGTCGTCCAAAATTTACAAGGTTTGGCGACAGGTCCAAAACTCGATGATTGATCAAGACTATCCCCGCCAACAGAAAAAGATGAAAGCGCGGCGAGAAGAGGACAATCCTGTCAAGCCATAAAAAGTGTCGTCTACCTAGGTGCCCGTCGCAACGGCCCCCTCAACTTCGACCGCCCACAAAAGAAGGAGGTCGGAGAAGATCCCTGCGTCTTTGGCAAATCGCAAAGACACTGAATCTAAACGCCCTAAGTCTGGGGGTATGGTGGTGCATACCGTCTATATGGCATCCGGAAAAGAGGATAGCCGTATCTCCACAGGTCATCGACCGCTTACGCGATCAGTGACTAAGGCTCAAGAGCAACAACAACAAAAGCTCCAAGAGATGTTAACAGCTATGGCCGCACTCACAGGACCGAAAGCAAGCCCAGAGACATCCTCGAAGCAGCGCCGTGAGCAGGAAACTGATGCTGAATTCCTTCGGAGAATGCTTAAGAAGAAAGACAAAGAGGCCACGGAACAAGAGGCCAATATAAAACAAATGGCCCTTCTATTCCAAGATATGGTAGGCATGATGATCCAGCCGGATCCCCCAGCCGAAAATCCTCCAGTAATAATTGAAGATGATAGAGGAGAGACATCAAATCCTCTGCCTGCTCTGTCAACAGCCAAGGAGGAAACAATCTCCAAAGCTTCCCTGGATGATTACATCGCTCAGCAGATACGAGTTCACCAGGCGAATGAAGCGGCTGGGCAAATTGTTAAAACTGGACGACCCTATCCGGGTTGATATGACCAAATAAGGTACCCGCCGGAATATACGATCCCTAAATTCCATGTATATAAAGGGACGGGAAATCCACATCAGCACGTCTCTCAATTCAGAGCCTTGTGCGGCAACACCGGAGGTGACGATAAGCTACTGCTTCGCCAATTCGTTGGCAGCTTGTCGGAGACGGCATTCGAGTGGTATTCTGAACTCCCGAACGACTCTGTCAAAACTTTTGCAGAGATGGAGCTACTATTCACCCAGCGATTCGCGAGTGCTAGTGAACGCACCCCAATAACGGCATTGATCAATACCAGGGTGAAGCCTGGAGAAACATGGGTACAGTATGCAATACGGTGGCGAAATTTATGGTCGAAATGCGAGCAGCGCATCGAAAAAGCGCCTGCGGTGGGCATGTTCATGGGTGCTCTTGATCCTCAGGCGACCATCTCTCAATTTATGATGTTTTTCAAGCCGACCACCTTCCAGGCCTTGATCGACAAGCTGGCCCAAATGGACCAGATGGGCCATAGACCATCCTCCTCAAAGACGGATCCTCGGAATGAGAAGGGGAAAGGGAAAGCAACCTTCGTTGCCAACGCTTAACAACAACCGAGTGGCCCGAGACCGGTTGTTCGCCAAAGCAACAAGCGGCAATCCCTTGATGAGAAGTTGAGACGTCCTTTCTCGTTTCCCCGGGATAAAACAAGGAAATTGTTTGAACTGGCAGTGCGCAATGGGCTCATTACTCTACATGAGTCGAGACACCCACCGCAACCAAACGACGTCAACGATCCCAATTACTGCCCCTACCACCGAGTATTGGGCCATCCGATCGAAGACTGCTACGTCTTCAAAAACTGGGTTGAAGACCAATACCAACAGGGCAAGTTCGCGCTTTCTGAAAACTGGAAGGTGAATCCGCCACAACAGCACACTCCTAAAAGGGTGGACACACTGGGGGCATCGTGCTCTTTTATAGAAGAAGCTCCATGGGAAGTCGTTCTTTCGATAAAAACTAAAAGAATGCCGAAAGATCTTCAAACATGTCCGGCGATCAGGTGGAAAAGCCCGCTAGAGCCGGAGACCATCGACGGGATGCTGAAACCATGCCCAACATCGGGAATTAATAGCAATGGTCAAAACGCTAAGGCCCACCCGTCAAAGTCTTCGAAGAAAAAGAAGAAGACCAAAAAGCCCGCGCAGTCTAAAGACAAGCGCACGGATCTGCAAAAGCATATTGACGCGCTGAAAGAATACAACCAGAGGGCGCGAACCCCAGTCACGCTTCAAGAGTTCCTCAATCACATCCTTGAGAATGAAGATAACGACAATGATGAGGGAGACTACTTTTCAGAAGAACCCGAAGATTATATGGCAAGTTGCCACTTGATCGCTCATTTGTCGCTAGGTAACAAAGCAGCTCACTCGGCGTTAGGAGATAACGTAGAGGAGCTGGGGGTAGGAGCAGTGCCAAGACCCTTGGATTATGTGACAAGGTCTATCAAGGAGAAACCTACTTGTTCATAAAGCATCCGGCGAAACTTCGCCTCAAAGCTACAGCGGACCGAAATGTCCCTAAACTAACGATGGACCGCAATGTCCTAAAACTTGCAACTGACCGAGACGTCTATAAACTACTACGGACCGCGACATCCCCAGGCTAACGTGGTGTTAAAAAAAATGGTACGTCCATAAGCAAGATGGGCACGGATGAAAACCCGAAAGGGCGCCGTGAGTAAAAACAGCAGGACTACCGGCGATGTTTGTGAAAACCCGAAAGGGCGCAGACTCGTAAAAAAAATGGTACGTCCATAAGCAAGATGGGCACGGATGAAAACCCGAAAGGGCACCACGAGTAAAAACAGCAGGGCTACCGGCGAGTTTTGTGAAAATCCGAAAGGGCGCAATCTCGTTAAAAGACACTTGCAAGGTCCTCTCGACCTTGTAAGGAGAAACCACCTGCGTGAGATCCTTACGACTCACAAGGGAGCAACACACTTAGGGATCCCCATGATTCTTAAGGAGAAAATACACTTACGAGATCCTCACGACTCGTAAGGAGAATTCCCCTTTGAGACCCTCGCGGCTCACAGGGCTCAAAAGCCTTAAGCTACAGGGATCTAAACCTGTTCTTAGCCATCACAATCTCCAATGCTGCCCTACAAGCGGTTCAATACTGACCCTTGTATACAATCCACGGGCACGAATAAACCTTTCCCTAACAAAGTCCCACCAGCGACTAGGCATATGCTCACACGGTGAGCGACCCTTGAAAGTCCTCTCGACTTATAAGGAGAAAACACTCTTGTAAGATCCTTACGACTTATAAGAGAACATACACTTAGGAATCCTCACGATTACTAAGGAGAAAACGCACCTACGAGATCCTCACGACTCGTAGGGAGAAACACCTTTATGAGACCCTTACGGCTCATGAAGTCAAAAGCCTTAGTCAACGGGATCCTAACCCTGTTTGCTAAGCCACCTTTGTTCGACATCGACAGAGGCAAATGATGATTCGCTCCTGGCAATGTCCCAGTGATAGCGATGCTGATGCCTAAATCGGTATCAAATTCCAAGTCCTTTCATGGCAAATGATGATTCGCTCCTGGCAATATTCCAGTCTCAGCGATGCTGATGCTAAGATTGGCACCAGATTTCAAGTTCCACACTCGCGATAAAAAATCAGCGAGCCAAAAATGCATATGAAATAACCGAAATGATGGGGCAACTTGCAACGAAATCAGCAAGTAAAAATATATGCATACAAAAACAGCCGAAATGATTGGGCAACTCGCAATAAAAAGCAGCGAGTAAAAATAAAAATAGCCGAAATGATTGGGCACCGCGAAAAATAGCCGAAATGATTGGGCAATCGCGATTTTCACGATATAAAAAGCTGAAATGATAGAGCATCGCGGAAAGAGATTAAAAAAAATTATGAAAGAATGAAACTTTTGCCCTGCTGGTGAGGTCACATTGACTCCTGTATACAATCCATGGGCACAAACAAGAAGGGAACCATATCGTCCCACCAGGCTTCGTCGAAGCGAAGCCAAATCTCGACGGTTCATAGACAACCTAAAGACAATCCCGTCATTCGTCGCAAAATTGCAGACACAATGTCAACAAACGAAGCGAAGGAAGATCCCTAGCTTCAGGGTCTCAACGTCAACATCGACAACTTAGAGATCAACATCGGCATTCTTCCTCCCTCCAATCGGATGCAGACGCAACATCAATAAACGGAACCATAGCAAAGTCCCCTAGTTCCAAATCTCGACGGTTCACAGACAGCCTAGAGACTACCCCGGAACCATGGCAAAGTCTCCTAGTTCCAAATCTCGACAGTTCACATACAGCCTAGAGATCACCAACGGCGTTTCTCCTTACTCCAGCAGGATGCAGAAGCGACGTCAACAAACGACCCCAGGGTCAAAACAACGGAACCATAGCAAAGTCCCCTTGTTCCAAATCTCGACGGTTCACAGACAGCCTAGATATCACCAACGACGTTTCTCCTCACTTCAACCAGATGCAGACGTGACGTCAACAACCGACCTCAGAGTCGCAACGAAGCGGAGCCATGGCAAAGTCCCTAGTTCTAAATCTCAATGGCTACATCTACGGCCCGAAGACCAACAACGGTGTGCCTCCTCATTCCAGCAGGACATAGATGCTACACCATCAATCGGAGCCACGGCAAAGTCTTCAGTTCCAAGACTCTACGGTTCACAGACAACCTATAGTCAACCAATGACTTCCCCGCCGGATCAACGCTCCGTCTCGGAAACAAGTGAACCAACTCCGAGGAAATCAGTGTCCTTGGCAATAACTCGATTCAGGGAAATTAGTGTCCTTGACGAGAGCATCTCGATTCGCGTCGACCCACAAGGAAATCAGTGTCTTTGCAGGAATCTCTCGATTCGTTTCGACCTCCAGGGAAATCGGTGTCCTTGGCAAAACCTCGATTCAAGGAAATCAGCGTCCTTGACGAGGGCATCTCGATTCGCGTCGACCAGCAAGGAAATAAGTGTCTTTGCAGGAATCTCTCGATTCGTCTCAACCCCAGGGAAATCGGCGTCCTTGATAACCCCCTCGATTCAAGGAAATCAGCGTCCTTGACAAGAACATCTTGATTCGCGTCGACACGCAAGGAAATCGGCGTCTTTGCAGAAATACCTCGATTCGTCTCAACCCTAGGGAAATCAATGTCCTTGGCAAGCTCTACGATTCAGGGAAATCAGCGTCCTTGATGAGAACATCTTGATTCGCGTCGATCCGCAAAGAAATCAGCGTCTTTGCAGGAATACCTCGATTCGTCTCAACCCTAGGGAAATCAGTGTCCTTGGCAAAAACCTCGATCCAGGGAAATTAGCGTCCTTGACGAGAGCATCTCGATTCGCGTCGACCCGTAAAGAAATCGGCGTCTTTGCAGGAATACATCGATTCGTCTCAACTCCGAGGAAATCAGCGTCCTTGGCAACCTCCTCGATTCAGGGAAATCAGCGTCCTTGACGAGAGCATCTCGATTCGCGTCGACCCGCAGAGAAATCAGCGTCTTTGCAGGAATACATCGATTCGTCTCAACTCCGAGGAAATCAGTGTCCTTGGCAACCTCCTCGATTCAGGGAAATCAGCGTCCTTGACGAGAGCATCTCGATTCGCGTCAACCTACAGAGAAATCAGCGTCTTTGCAGGAATACATCGATTCGTCTCAACTCCGAGGAAATCAGCGTCCTTGGTAAAAACCTCGATTCAGGGAAATCAGCGTCCTTGACGAGAGCATCTCGATTCGCGTCGACCCGCAGAGAAATCAGCGTCTTTGCAGGAATACCTCGATTCGTCTCAACTCCGAGGAAATTAGTGTCCTTGGCAACCTCCTCGATTCAGGGAAATCAGCATCCTTGACGAGAGCATCTCGATTCGCGTCGACCCGCAGAGAAATCAGCGTCTTTGCAGGAATACCTCGATTCGTTTCAACTCCGAGGAAATCAGTGTCCTTGGCAACCTCCTCGATTCAGGGAAATCAGCGTCCTTGACGAGAGCATCTCGATTCGCGTCGACCCGGGGAGAAATCAGCGTCTTTGCAGGAATACCTCGATTCGTTTCAACTCCGAGGAAATCAGCGTCCATGGCAAAAACCTCGATTCAGTGAAATCAGTGTCCTTGACGAGAGCATCTCGATTCGCATCGACCCGCAGAGAAATCAGCGTCTTTGCAGGAATACCTCGATTGGTCTCAACTCCGAAGAAATCAGCGTCCTTGGCAAAAACCACGATTCAGGGAAATCAGCGTCCTTGACGAGAGCATCTCGATTCGCGTCGACCCGCAGAGAAATCAGCGTCTTTGCAGGAATACCTCGATTCGTTTAAACTCCGAGGAAATCAGCGTCCTTGGCAACCTCCTCGATTCAGGGAAATCAGTGTCCTTGAAGAGAGTATCTCGATTCGCGTCGACCCGTAGAGAAATCAGTGTTTTTGCAGGAATACCTCGATTCGTTTCAACTCCAGGGAAATCAGTGTCCTTGGCAAAACCTCAATTCAAGGAAATCAGCGTCCTTGGCGAGAGCATCTCGATTCGCGTCGACCCGCAAGGAAATCAGTGTCTTTGCAGAAATACCTCGATTCGTCTCAACTCCGAGGAAATCAGTGTCCTTGGCAAATACCTCGATTCAGGGAAATCAGCGTCCTTGTCGAGAACATCTCGATTCGCGCCGACCCGCAGAGAAATCAGTGTCTCTACAGGAATATACAACGTCGGCAAAGCGGAGCCACGGCAAAGTTCCCAGTTCCATGACTCGGCGGTGCACAGACAACCTAAAGTCAACCCTCGACCTTCCTGTTGAAGCAATGTTTTGACTCGGGAGTAGGTCAATTCATCAATCACTTACGAGTCCTCTCGACTTGTAAGGAAGAAAATTCTCTTGTGAGATCCTTACGACTCTCAAGAGAAAACACACTTAGGAATCCTCACGATTCCTAAGGAGAAAATATACCTATGAGATCCTCTCGACTCGTAGGGAGAAAAAAATCTTTATGAGACCCTCACGGCTCATAAAGTTGAAAAGTCTTAGGCGACAAATCTGAACCTGTTTTCTAATCCATCGCTTCTTATCTCGATTCAGGGAAATCTGCGTCTTTGGCGAGAACCTCTCGATTCGTTTCGACCCGCAAGGAAATCAGTGTCTTTGCGAGAATCTCTCGATTCGTCTTAACTTGCGGGGAAATTAGTGTCCCTAAGCATAAAGAAAATTCTCTTGTGGGATCCTTACGATTCTCAAGAGAAAACTCATTTAGGAGTACGCACGACTCCTAAGGAGAAAAGACACCTGCGGGATCTTCACGACTCGTAGGGAGAAAAGCCTTTGTGAGACCCTCATGGCTCATAAAGTTGGAAAATCTTAGGCAACAGATCCTAACCCTGTTTCCTAAGCCATCGCTACCTTATAAAGAGTTCAAGATGAACTGTTATTTACCATCTATGGGCCACACTTGCCAAAGCTACATGCCACTGAAATGAAGAAGTTACTCATGAAGCATATAAACTACTTCATGCCAGAGTAAGACATAAAGAAACAGAAGGGTGCGGCTCATGGAGCTGAGGGTTTGGAACTATATCCCTTAAGAGTCGAGATTTGAGTCAATGATAAATGACGACGCTTGTGACCGCTCGTTATCTTCTCAGATAAAGATCCTGAAGATTATATACCAACCCGAAACTGGTCATACGCTATGAATTACTCTGCACTACTTCACCCACGTATATACTTACGTGGGCAAAGTAGTGGGGGGCATTTGTTCCTGCCCAAAATTTCTGCGCAAAGAGCCTAAGGCATCAAATGGCAGCGGTACGCTTAAGAAAATGCGAACCAGTATTTTTCAGCCTGAATTTTGATGAATTCCCGAATGATAAACAGCTAAATTCTGATCGTATCGAAAGTGACTCAAAAAATCCTTCGATTTGATATATTATGGGCCTCATAATTCATCCGGGATCAAAAGTTATGAGGCATCACGTGCCCACACGTGATCGGGCATCACGTGCCTACACGTGACCATTTACAGGAAAAGCATGTAGGCACTGAATAAAATAAATAATTAAATGGGGTCACGTGCCATCACGTGATAGGCCTTTGAAAGCCCACTGAAGAAAATTAAAAGTGCAATCAGGAATACCCCAATGGGGGATCATGTGTCCACACGTGACCAAAGGTCACGTGCAGACACGTGATGGGTTCTTAGGCTCTTTAACTAATAAAATTAAATTCTAATCAATAGGAGTCACGTGCCCACACATGATGGGCCTCTTAAACTCACTAAAAAGGGATTAAAAATCATAATAAAACGGCAAGGAATACCCTAATGGGGCATCACGTGCCACACGTGACCAAAGGTCACGTGCAGACACGTGATGAATTCCTAAGCTCTCTGAATTAATAGAATTAAATTCTAATTAAATAATTAATCAGTGGGGTCACGTACCAACACGTGATGGGCTCTTAAACCCTCTGAAATAATAAGAATTAAATTCTAAACAACGGGGTCACGTGCCAACACGTGATAGGCCTCTAAACCCATTAAATAGAGTTAAAAAGTATAATAAAACAACAAGAAAAACCCCAATGGGGAATCACGCGCTCACACGTGACCAAGGGTCACGTGCTGACACGTGATAATTCATGAGTTCTTTGAAACAACAGAATTAAATTCTGGTCAAATTCTTTATCGAGGGGGTCACGTGTCAACACGTGATGGGATCCTAAAATCTCTGAAATAATAGAATTAAATTCTAATTAAGGGAAATCAAAAACCCTAATATTTATTTAGATCTTTCCAAACAAAAAGATTGCGCTCTGTAAAGAGGAGCACCGTTGGATTAAAAATCTAAGGGTGATTAAAAATCACCAATTTATGGAAGGATTTTAAACAAGGAAAGATTTCTCTAAATCTCAACGAAATAACAAACAGAATATCTTTGGATTGAAAATCCAACGGTGAATAAAATTTACTGATTATGAAAACAAACAAAATCTTTCAATGAGAGATTTACTAAACAAATTGATTCTTTTCCTTCTCCTATAAATAGGAGCCAAGAAGAGAAGAGAGAGGGAGAATTTTGGGATCTTGAAATTTTCTAAAGGCAAATAGCAGAGAGAAAAGAAAGGAGAATTTAATTCTCAAGAAAGGAAACCCGAGGTGAGAAAAGGGAAAAATACCAAAACTTCAAAAAGAGAATCTAATTCTCAATCTAAGAGTTTAACTCTTCTGCAAAAGAACTTAGTCCTTACTCTGGTTGAAGATCTGCAGAAGCAAATCTCCACATAGGTTGAGAATTTAATTCTCATCGGGTTGAGATTCTGCCATGCAGATTCAAAAGTTAGAGGGAGAATTGAGTTTGGAGAATTTAATTCTCCCAAATTCACCGGAATTTAATTCCTCCAAGATAAAACTAGGGTTCAACCCTATATGAGAATTTAATTCTCTCAAACTCATAGGAATTTAATTCCTTCAAGATAAAATTAGGGTTTAACCCTATATGAGAATTTAATTCTCTTAAAGTTATAGGAATTTAATTCCTCCAAGACAGAACTAGGGTTTAACCCTATATAAGAATTTAATTCTTTCACATACATGGGAATTTAATTCCTTTAAAACATAATTAGGGTTTAACCCTACAAGAGAATTTAATTCTTAAAAATAAAGAGACTTGAAAGATCTCCATGCATGCAAAGAATTAAGGTCACGTGGCCCCATGTAACCCCTGAAAAGATTCCCCAAAAATAAGAAGGAAAAAGCTTTGAGGCAATGCCTCACGTGCTCCCACGAGACCTCCAAAAACAACGAGAATAAAAGTAAAGGCAGATTCTAATTTGGGCACTCTCACGTGTTACCACGTGACCCCTTGATAAATGCTTCAATAATCAGCGCACAAATCTCCATCACGTGCAAACACGTGATGGCCAGAAAATCAAAAGTGTTTAACACTTATTTGCAGAACAAAGTAAAAGGAGATCTGGCCCCACCTTTGGGTGCCCTCACGTGTCCCCACATGGCTCCTTCCTATCTAGTGTTTAACACTAATTTGAGAATTTTATTTTCAGTGTTTAACACTGTTCTCTTCTAGTGTTTAACACTAATTTGAGAGTTTATTTTCAGTGTTTAACACTGTTGTTCTCTAGCGTTTAACACTATTTTTAGCCAAATTGGCTAATTTTTCCAGAGGCAAAAGCCTCCCCTTCAACTGAATCTCAGAATTGAGTAAAATTCAGAGCTATAATGTTTAATGCCCAGTCAAAGATAAAAATGTTACCAAAGCCCTCAAACTCTTGTTTGAGCATTGCTTAATGATGAGGGGATGAACCCAGACAAATGTCTAATGGTCTAAAGGGCCAATATTTCAAACTTAATTGGACTTAGCTCAAGTTGGCCATAAGTCCTCAATTCAGACTTTACTGAGCCAATGTGCTCATAATCTAATTAATGGATCTTAGTTCCAAATTGGACTACAGATCACCCAATCAACTATGGTTCGAGGGTACATCTCTTCACTCCTCTGATATTTGTCGTTGTAATCCTTCAACATCTTCAGAGAGGTGACGGGTCCCGACAACCACACATTTCACGGACTATGATGTCCTTAACCTTGACTGTGAGGTCTTTAAACTCACGGACTATGATGTCCTTAACCTCGACCGTGATGTCTTTAAACTAACATTGGACTGTGGGGTCCTTAAACCCATGGACTATGATGTCCTTAACCTCGACCGTGATGTCTTTAAATTAACATTGGACTGTGGGGTCCTTAAACCCATGGACTATGATGTCCTTAACCTCGACCGTGATGTCTTTAAACTAACATTAGACTGTGTGGTCTTTAAACCCATGGAGTATGATGTCCTTAACCTCGACCGTGATGTCTTTAAACTAATATTGGACTGTGGGGTCCTTAAACTCATAGACTATGATGTCCTTAACCTCGACCGTGATGTCTTTAAACTAACATTGGACCGAGATGTCCTTAAACTAACAATGGACCGTAATGTCTTTAAATTAATCGACCGCAATGTCACTAAACAAAACAATAGAGTCCAAATGCTCTTTTGTTGGATCTAAATGATCCCGTTAAGTTGATCGTAGTCTAAAATTAGACTAACGTATCCTTAACAAATGGTTAAGTTGACCTTAGTCTAAGATTAGACTAACGTGTCCTTAAAAAATTGTTAAGTTGATCTTAGTCTAAAATTAGACTAACGTATCATTAACAAACGTTTAAGTTGATCTTAGTCTCAAATGAGACTAACGTATCCTTAAACCCAACCCCAAACCCAAATCTAAGAAAATACGGATTTGGACTAATCCACGCCCTTCGGGCGACAACATAAATTAGTCTCCGTATACAATCCACGGGCAACCAAAAACAAAATAAACACACACGACACGAAGTGACCATCTGGAGAAAGAGAAAGTGGCTACCGCAATGCGGTAGCGTAATTAACTGCAGGGGCTTGCGCCGACAGGGAAGAGCGTCCCCACAATCAAAAACCCTTCAAATGAGGAGGAATCTGACGAAGTCTGCTACATCGGCCGCATCCGTTTAAACCTTCGATACATGGTGCCATAAATCAACTTGGCATCTTCGGAGAGGTGGACGGATAGCACCAATTAGCATCTGCCCCCAAATTCAGATAAAACAGACCTGCGCGGTCGTGTCTCTGTATTCGGCGGGGAACAGTGGGCGCTCGGGCGCTAGCGCAAGAGAGCCAGAGCGCTAGCGCAAGAGCGCAAGAACGCTAGCGCTTTGAGCTCTAGCGCCCCACGTGTCAGACACGTGGGTGCTCAGGCGCTAGCGCTTTGGACGCTAGCGCAAGAGCGTTAGGACGCTAGCGTTTTGGGTGCTAGCGCTTTGAGCGCTAGCAACCCACGTGTCGAACACGTGGGTGCTCGGGCGCTATCACTTTGGGCGCTAGCGCAAGAGCGCTAGCACTTTAAGCGCTAACGCCCTACGTGTCGGGCACATGGGCGCTCGAGCGCTAGCGCTCTGAGCGCAAGGGCGCTAGCGCTTTGAGTGCTAGGGATGCAAAAGGGACTTGGTCCCTATAATGGAAGTTGTACTCTCAGAAAGGAACACTTATTATTTTGTGTGTGTGTGTGTGTGTATATATATATATATATATATGAGGAGTTAAACTCCTAAGATAATTTGAAGCTGATAAAGGGGCTTCTCCCCTTGAGCCCTGGATCTTCCCCAAAGTAGGGTTTCTGGAGATGAGTCTCCTTCTTCCTCCTCTGTTGGCAGGATCTTGAAGATCAAGAGATGCGAGATTTTAAAAATCTCTCCTTTTTGAGATCTGATGGAAGATCTGAGTTCCTCTTTGTGGGTTTTATGGTGAAAAACTATTTAGTTTTCGAAAAGGAAGAGTTAAACTCTTGATTTAATTCCTAAAGAAGAAGAAGGTTTAGAATCTTGAGGAATGAGAAGGAGGCACAAAAACCCTAATCTTTTTGTGAGGAATGAAAAGTATTTTTTAGATATTTTCATCATGTTGCTTTATATAGGCTTACATATTTACATATAGCCCATTGGGCTTTACGAAATGGCATTTTGCCCATCCCATGGTTCATGTGCCATTTCTTTTTGCACATAAGCTATGGGCTTACAAAAATTTGGTTTTATGCCCATTTTGTTTACATTCATGCATAAAAAATTACATAAAAATTATTTATTGCATGATTTCATTTTGGCATGGGGGAGGGTCGGCCGCTTCATGTTCGGACTCGACCTGGGCATGGGCCCACTTGGCTTGGGGTTGACTTTGACTTTGACTTGGTCAACCGGGGTGCAATTTTCGACTTCAACAATCCTTCGCCAATCTTTCCAACAGAGGTTGATCATAGCTTCATGCTTGGTAGCGGGAGTCCCTGACGGAATCGTAGCTGCTCGGGCCCATGGGTATAGACAGAGGGAGCGATGGGATGCCGCCTAGGCTCGGCTGTCGAATCTCTGATTTGAGTACCATAATCAATGCTTTCAAGACCCTCTTCCCTATTTACTGCAATCGTTAAGAAGTATTTTTTCTTTTTCCTTTGTGAGACCCCGGGCATTTTTGTAAGGCTAAGAAACCGAGAATACCTCTTATCAATAAAATTTATCTTTTGCTTATGAATTTTTCTTTGCTCAGAGTGTCGAACATTGAAAATTTTTATTTCTCTTTCCAAGTGCATGTAGATCGGTGCTCCTCCTTCCCTCATTCCCCGCAGAGTCGAGGTAAGACGGGCGAAGGGAGACTTAGGCCGGCTACATATAGACGTGCCCACGTTTTAGTCATCTATCTGAGTAAAGGGCAGGTCTGGGGTACTTCGTTTGCCTCCCATCTGGGCTGGAGAGAGATAGACTGTTGGCTTATGAGTGATCTTAGGATTCACGGGTTTGGCCGGGCAGGAATCTACCAGCCGTGAATGGATGCGACGAGCAGGAGGCTGTCCGCCGGCCTCGGAACCGAGTAGGAATCTACTCGCGTAATGGCTTAGCTTGGAAATAAAAACAAATTTAAATGACAGAAAAAGATAAATCTCATTATTCAAGAGAGTACATTGTCATTTATACAATTTAAATTTTTCGACATTATACGGCCGCGGAAAGTTACACCCCAAGAAAACTTGGAGGTGGTAGGCTCCTCTGGGAAACACCTCGGTAACGAGAAAGGGACCATCCCATTTCGGGGGGAACTTGTGTAGCTTCTATTGATCCTCGAATTCATTGTGTCGTAGAACTAAGTCTTCTGTTTTGAATGCTCGGTGTTTGATTGTAACGACCGTGTACTCTAGATGCGGAATAAAAACGTTTTATAATTTTTTCGGGGTCAAAACAATTATTTTACTTCTTCTATTGGTAGAAAACACTTTAAAAATATTTTTCCATGATTAAAATGAATTAATATGATTTTTAGGAATTTTGGGGAATTTTTAAGAATTTAAATGGATTTTTTTATCGAAGGAAAAAGTTTTTAAAATCGACAAGGGGAGCTATTTTGGACCAAATTTGGTTGCAAAGGATATAAAACATCAAAATACATTTTCTATAATTTTCCCATATTTTAAAAATATTTTTAACTATTTTAAAATAATTTTTAGAAGCCAAAAACAATTTTTAAAACATTTTTTAAATATTAAAAACAAATTTTATTAAATTTTTAGTGCGGGAATGAATATGGACCATCGGATTTAAAAACCAACGGCCCAGATTATGTCGACAGTTTATTAAAAGATAAAATAAAATAAAAAAATATTTATAGGCGTTTTTGATCTGGACCGTTGGATCAACGATCCAACGCTCAAGGATCTCCAGCGCCAACCCGAATTGGAGCCCACGCCAGCTCACGCGTGATAGGATGTGGGTCGTTGGATCTGGTCGAGTTACGGTCCGGATCTGGTCAGCTCGTGGATCGGCTCCTGTAGCGGCTGGAGAAATTAATAGGGATTTTTAATACCAGAAAATTCCTATAAATAGTCTTGGGCTTCTAAAATCTCGCAAAAAATATATGTTCCACACGAAAATCTCAAAAACTTTCCAGAGCTTTGTCTTTGAGTCTTCTACACTCTGGACCAAGTCCCAAAGGCAAAAAATTCTCGGCTTCAAGATATACCTTTTCTCGTACAACCCGACGCTCGCCGACTTTCATTTTCCTAGCACCTTTCAGGTATGATCTCTCAACACTTGACCCCCCCTGTTATCTTCATTATAAAAATATTTATCTGTGAAAAAAAATTCAGGACCTAATTATTATTTTTTAACTGCATTATCTATTTTACGGGTTTTGACGATTAAAAACAATATTAAACCCTAATAATATAACGAACTTTTAGCAGTTATCCTTCACGCTAAAATCACCGGGTAACGGACAACCCTAGATTCATGCTTGGACATATGGAACTAAGTCTTAAAGAGACTATCATGACCGGGATAACTTTTGCAGGAATAAATATAATTATTCTACGGTGTTAAATAAAAGTTATCGATAATTAGTTCCTTAATTATTAAAATATGGAAAAATTATAATAAATTTTTATATATTAGTTTTTTTTTAAATAAAAGTAATGGAAAACATGCAAAACCATATTTTCACTAAAATGGGTATTTCACAAAAATACCATCAACTCCTAAGAATTTATATTTTTTTTATAATACCACGAACTTTGGAAAAATAGTATTTTCTTTAAAATAACCTAAACCTTTCCAAGTGATATTTTTATTGAAATACCATGATCTTTTCTGAATCATAATTTTTACGAAAATACAATGAACTTGGTAGAGTAATTAGTTTTATTAAAATATCATGAACTTTTAAAAGCTAGGGTTTCCTTGTAAATACCAATAATAATCCTAAAACTAGATTTTTACTAAATACCTTTAAGAAGTGGAACCTTACCAAAAATACACCAAATTTCGAAAGTTAAGTTTTTAGAATTTCACTAAAATACTCTTACCTTTTTATAAAGGAGGTTCTTTTTATTAAAATACCACAACCTTTATAATAAAAGATAATTTACGTTAATATACCATTGTTTTTATATAAACAATAATTACGATAAAATACCATAATCCATTATAAACTAAGGTTTCTATAAAATATTGTGTTTACCTTACAACTATAATGGAATGAGATATAACCCACGACTGTAGAAGTCCATATCGACCGAGATATCATCTACTTAAATCCAACTTTTGATACATTACACGACATGACCTACGATGCGGTTAGAGTTAGAATGCGCGAACTTAGGTATGGAATACTATTATAAATGAAGATCCCTGCGGGCAGGGTGAACAGTCCCAATATGGACGACTACCACGAATGAATTGAACAGTCCCAATATGGACAACTACTACGAATGAATCGAACAGTCCCAACATGGAAAAATGACATTCCATGCTTAGCACTAACTCTAATTCGCAAAACCTTCACACTGAATAAAACGAGGCTGGGTAGTTTGATTTGACAAGGTGGTATACGGACTCGGATTCTCCTATTACTCGATCAGATCCGGGAAAGTGGAACAGTACATTTCACCTTCCCCAACCGTGTTCCGTAGTTAGAACGGAATAATCTCGAGAACCCACTACCCTTGTCTAACAAACTAAATGAACATATTTCCTATAGTTTCCGCACGCAGTATACCTTAATTTACTAAATACCTACAATACATCTATTATACCTCTACATACATATGATATCATATATTACACACACTTGTTCTCTTTATCATTACTTTCTGTTGAGAAAATCCTACCCGAGTGTAACTCACTGACGGACTTCCTTTCCCTTTCTCGATCCTTAGAACGTCCGTTAGATGAGAACGAGGTTAATGAAGAAGGAGACGATGGAATGGAGCTCACTAATGAATACTATGCGAAGTTGACACAGGAGTATTAGGATAGCTCTTCTATTGCCCACCTGTTTAGGGCTTGCTTTCTTTTAATCAATGTAATCAAACTATTTAGTTTACTTTCAGTACTTTGGGATATAATAATTTTAGTTAATGGAAATAAATGCTTCTTCTTTTATTATCAGTTTTGGTCATTGCCTGCATGATTTATACGCTTAACGTAACTGTATCGAGAAAAGACTACCCTCGACACGGTTAGGTTGCGGACCTCAGCACGTCACTGTTTCGTACTTTTGGGAAGCGGGACGTAACAGGTTTTAGTGGTGGCCCATGCAGGTTCTCAATGTACTAAAATGAAACCAATAACTAACGTTATTATGTTTGTGAATCTTATCCACTTACACTGTCTTCATACATCTTCCATTGTTATTTCTATCTTCCTCCACATTCTGTATTCTGACCATGGCCTTTTTCTTTTAGGTCATGGCCAATCTAGAAGCTTTACCCCTTCCCTACGAGGACAACATGTCAGATATTACCTTCGAGGATACACTTGGTTATTCAGACGACGAGGTCGTAGGACCACTGACGGTTATCTCCGACAGTGACTCAGAGGAACCTACCGAGAAAGAGCCAGAGGAAGAGAAACCCATCGAGGAAGAACCAGCGGAAGAGGAACCAATTGAAGAGGCCCCAGCCGAAGAAGAGGCCCCAGCTGAAGAGGAGGCTCCCATTGGGGCGGAGGAACCAGAAGAATACGGTCCTCATATATGGTTTTTTAGGGAGACGTTCTATATTCGAGGGCATGCTTATCGATGCATGCGCCGCACTCCTCCACGCTTCTATCACCGTGAAATACCAGGCTCACCCTTCTACTATAGCTTTGCAATGAAGGTCAACAACCGACGCGCTAGAGCTGAGCGGTTCCACCCGTTTGTTTGACGGACAGTGATCGAGACGATCAGTATTAGTTTTAGTTTGTACCAGTTGGCCAAATAAACCTATGTATAGCAGTAGGTCCACGTTTATCTTTAGTTGTATCTCATTTTAACTTTTATTAATGAAATCTTAGTTTCGAGCAAAACTCTCTTGTGTCTCGTGCCTTTTCCTTTCTTAGTTTAGCTCTTGCATTAATTGTTATTCTTTCGTGCAAGTTACTATCTGGTTTTATCCTCAAATCTGTTCGTTACCTAATCCACTTTCTTATTCAGTTAACGATGGCTAGTCGTCACCATAACCACAACAGGAGAGGAAATAGGATCCATGAGGCCGCGGCTCAGCAAGCAGCCATGATGAATATGATGCAAGGGCTGTTAGACCAACAACAGCAACAAACCGTCGCCCTTCACCAAGAGCTGCGAGAAAGTAGGCAGCAACAGGATGAGCTATTGGAGAAGGCATTAGCCCCGACCCCCCCAAGGATCCGCGGGAGTTAAACAATTCCGATCATTGCATCCGAAGACTTTTGCTGGGACAGGGACTCCATTAGAAGCTGAGGAATGGCTTCGGGGAACTGTCAATGACCTTAGGGCTACTCAGGTCCTAAAGGATGCATGGGTCAGCATTGCCAAGAAGAAACTCACGAACAATGCCCGAATATAGTGGGAAGTTGAGGAAAGTAGACTGACGGAGCCTATCACTTGGGAAACCTTCAAGGTGTGTTTCGATACTCAGTACTTTCTAGTAGTAGCACATATGGATATGGAGCAGAAGTTCGTTCAGTTCCAACAAGGGTCTATGTGGGAGATGACTGTAGACCAATATGTGGTTGAATATGCTATGCTTAGCCGTTTCGCTCTCCATCTTGTGGCCACCCCTGAACTGTATGCTAAAAGATTCTGATATGGGTTGGATCTTAGGACACAGTCAGCCATGTCCTATACCGCTCTCCCCACTTATGATGCGATTCTGGAGGCACCTCGTAATTATGAGGATCTGGAGAAAAGGATCAAGAAGAGCGATCATTCGTCCGGGATGAAACGACCGGCAAATCAAATTTCAGGAGGATCGTCTTCCAAATTCAATGGAAGACAACAGTTCAAGAGGCCAGCAGGGCCAATTGTCCCATGAAAACCAACCGTCACATACAACCACTGCGGCAGAGTCGGACATTACATGAGGGGCTGCCGTATTTTGAACAAACTCTATATAATATGTGGGTCACTAGATCATGCTATAGGGAACTGTCCTCAGGGAAGAGGACCACTAGGCCCTGTCAACAAGCCAGGCAATAATGGGGCACCACAACAGGGGAACCGACCACTTCCTGCTGCTAAGCCGACCGGTCAAGGTGCGCCAGCTAGAGGACTACCCTTGTCTTCGCAAAAGCATGTTTTTCAGTAAGCTCAGCAAAATAGTCCCAAGCGCCACGCCTATACTATGACAGCCGAGGAGGCTGAGGCCACGGGGGAAGTCATTACCGGTATCCACTCCTTTCCCTCTTTTTTGCTTACGGTATCACTGTTATTTTTGTTATCCACGTAAAGTTAGGCTCACCCATACCCTTACTTTTAAAACGTAGGTGTCCTTCTAGTATCCTCTACACCTGCACTTACACTTTTTGATTCCGGCGCGTCACACTGCTTTATGGCACAAAAGTTTGCGACAACCAACTCCATTCCAGTGACACCCCTCGTCACTGAATGGAATGTCAACATAGGAAACGGTGTGATCAAGTCCACTACGGGGTACAACCTATGTCCCATGGTGATCTGCAATCGGGGTTTCTACGCCAACTTCATGGTGATAGATATACCTAATTTCGACATAGTCTTGGGCATGGACTGGTTGAGTACTTTTTACGCTACCATCGACTACCGTCAAAGGAGGGTAGTGTTTGAGATTCCTGACCATCCAATATTTGTATTCGAGAGCGGGAGTCGATCCTTGGATCCAACAACTTATAAAGCTGTACCGAGGAAGGAGAGGTTATATACTTTACATGAGGAGGAAGATATGCTGATGGTGGTTCGAAAGTTCGAAGATGTGTTCACCGAGGTGTCTGAGTTACCACCAGATCGAGCGATTGAATTCGAAATAGACTTGATGCCGGGCACTCAACCAATCTTACGAGCACCATATCGAATTGGGCCGGCAGAATTGACCGAGCTTCGAATGCAAATTGAGGACCACCTTAATAAGGGATTTATTAGACTGAGCACGTTACTTTGGGGTGCTCCAGTTCTTTTGGTATCTAAGAAGGATGGAACCAAGCAGATGTGTATAGATTATTGGGAGCTAAATAAGGTCACAATCAAGAACAAGTATCCTCTGTCGAGGATAGACGATCTGTTCGATCAGTTGGAAGGGTCTCGAGTGTTCTCGAAGCTAGATCAGCAGACAGGTTATCATCAACTTAAAGTCAAGACATCTGACATTCCTAAGACGGCTTTCTGGACTAAGTATGGACACTACGAATTTCTAGTGATGCCTTTTGGAGTGACCAATGCCCCGGCAGTATTCATGAATCTGATAAACCAAGTGTTTTATGAATACTTGGACAAGTTTGTCATCATTTTCATCGACGATATTCTTGTGTATTCAAAGGATCGAGAGGAATATGCGGAGCATCTGCGTAATGTGCTTGAAACTTTGCGTCAACATCAACTGTACACAAAGCTCAGAAAATGCGAGTTTTGGTTGGAGCGAATAGCTTTCCTGGGACACATTGTGTCGGGCGATGGAATTTCGGTAGATCCGTCCAAAATTACCGCTATACAAAAATGGCCGACACCAGGAACAGTTACGGAGATCAGGAGCTTCTTGGAGCTTGCTGGATATTACCGCCGGTTTATTAAAAACTTCTCCAGGATTGCGGAACTGATGACTTGTTTGACTCGGAAGGATGTGCCGTATGTGTGGACTGAGGCTTGTGAGAAAGCGTTCTCAGAGTTGAAGACTCGTCTAACCACAGCGCCCATTCTTACTATTCCCGACAAAACTAGAGGTTTCGACGTTCATTACGATGCCTCGGGAAAAGGATTGGGATGTGTGTTACACCAACACGGCAAGGTAGTGGCATATGCATCGAGACAGCTGAAGATTCACGAACGCAACTACCCGACCCATGTTTTGGAACTCGCTGCGGTTATCTTCGCACTCAAAATCTGGGGGCATTATTTATTAGGGGAGAAGGTAGAGATTTATATCGATCATAAGAGTTTGAAGTGTTAGGAATATGTATGCCCTAGAGGCCATTATTGTATGATATAGTGGATACTTGACCATATATATAGAGGACTTTCTTGCTCGATATGATAGTATGCTATCTGGTTACTCTTTATCTTAACATGTACACATGTATTATTATACTATCTCTCTGATACATGTTGATAAAGCCCTTAGGATGTTTGCTTGATTACTAAGACTATGATGCAGATCATACTACTGGGACTTATGTAATCTACAAGCACATCCTTTAACAATTCCTAGTCGAGGGAGTATCGAGACAGGGCATCAATATTCCAGAGTAGACTAGTGTGTACGTTTCTTGACCCTGTAGGGGGCGATGGTTGATCCCATATCCATTGGTGTTTGACATCAAAGATTATACAAAGGTGCTCATTAGAGAATGGGTACACCGAACAGGACTCGCCGAGAACTCCTAGATGGTATTATACCTATCGTCAGATAGCAGTTCTCTGGTGACACTGGTACAGCCCGAGATCGTCATACAGTCTTGTGTGGTTCTCACTGTGCTTTGATTTCCTCCCTACCACGGCTCAAAGAAGTCGTGCAAACATGTGGATTTTGGGTACAATCCCGAGTCACATGGAGGCAATGAGCGATAGATGGGGTTTCGTCTCTCCCGGTATAGGGAGTTGATGTTGCGCTATATTTGATTGGCTATAACAGGAAGTCCCTGGCCAGGGCTGTTGATGAGATTTACTGGTAAAAGTTATCAGTAGTTTCTCGTACCATTATAGGCCACACATCGGCACGACTTATCAAGTTATTGGGGTCTGACGATTCCACCCCCAGACTCGATATGCGACATATCAGACGAAGAGACCGGACTGTACGGTAAGTGTTACTTATAGGCTTCATGGGAGTTTGGACATGCTTGCTTGTTGGTCTTCTATTCGCTCAATACCTAGGTAGCCGTTACATCCAGCTAGTACCGTTGACGGCTTATGGGTAACTGATGTGATCATTACCTACTGCTGGCATATTGACAAGTCTTTAGAGTCCCACACAGAAGTTTCCTAGTTCAAGAGAAACGAAGTAAGGCACATATGCTGATATGTGCGGGGGGCCTAATTAAATACGAGTATGTGATACCGTATTCTAATCTGGCGGTTATTTGTTATCAGTTAGGTTATATGTGATATAACCGGATTATCGAATCAAGTGTTGATTTGATAATATGATATACAGATAAATGATATTAGTCGGTTATATGTGATATAACTGAATTATTAAATCAAGTGTTGATTTAATAATATAATATATATTTATATTTGATATAATTATATATTAACTAATATAATTTGCTCACTAATTATTTTATTCATAATATATATTAATATATATATATATATATATATATATATTATATGAAGCATGGCATGGATTTTCTATTTTTGGAAAATAGAAAAAGAGGTGGAAATTGGAGAGATATTTATGGTATGGGTGTGGTATGGCATTTACATTTATTTTATTAGTCTTGACTCATTATTCAAGCATGGTTGCAATTTATTATTGCAATTTATTTCATGCTTGAATAAGTGAGGTCAAGAGTATTGACATTCTACACTTGTGTGGTTTTTGCATTAGCCATTTTTCGTGAGTTCATTTGCTTCACTCTCTTGAGCTCTCTCCATCTTCTTCTTCCTTTTCTACAAAACCCTAACACTCACATGAGATGTGAATCATAGGGTTTTGTGATAAATCCTAGTGAGCTTAGAACCCCTACTTCACCATCCTACACTTGATTAGCAATTAAGTGTAGTGTGTTTCCTTCACTAAAAAGTTTAGTGAAGAGGTAGCTTGGATTAGCGGAGCTTCGAGTGGATCATCTTCGGCACGAAGATTGCAAAGGAAGCTCGATCCAACTTCAAGTGAATCCTAGTGGAGTCGCGTGGACTACTACACGGAGCTAGAGAAAAGAAGGACACGGTCTAAAAAGGTTGTAGCCTATTTCTCTTTATATAGTTTTCTTGATATCAAGCTAAAACCCTAATCATCTAGTTTAGATTCTAAGTTAGAGTTAATTAGTACCCCAAAAATTTTAAAAATGGCATGCTTGATGCTAGTAAAACCCAGTAGTGGTGATAATAAACACTTTCATGGCATCAGAGCTAAAGCTAGAAGATTATACGATGTAGTTAGAATTACGAAAACAAAACAACTCCAAAACCAAAACCCAAAACACCAAGTTTCTGTAAATTTCAAAATGGACTCTGAAATTTTTTTAAACAAGTGCAGAATGTTACATGTGATGTAACTAGAACACCAGAGAAAAATGAGCACAAAACTTGGATGTTTGGCTGGCGAGAATGCCTATATGGCCGGCGACGCCGGTTCTATAGTGATGTATTGGACTCATTTTTGTTTGGCGTTCTGTGATGTTGAGTTTTGGGTTTTCAGGTTATGTTTGATTAGCCCAGTTTGCATGTGATGCTAACTTTTCTATTGGGGCTATTCAGAGTGTTTAGTAGTCGTATTTTTACATCGTTTCAGGTTTAAATTTGATATGTGATGCAATGGTTGGAATCCACATTTAATTAGTTTTGAGAAAACTAGTTAGTGATTGTAAATCTAACATGTTAGTCTCTTTTGATCGATTGTCATGAAGTTTCGATTCGGATCGAAAATCCATCGCAATCGCGTATCGTACGCAAATACTCGCCGGATAACTTTATTAGGTAGCCACGCCACATACCCCTGACCAAGTGACTGTAGGAGAACCTCGTTGCTAAAAGCATCCACTCGGGTGCTCGCGGCCACAGTGTTCCGCCTAAGTGCACTTCGTCGATGGCATCGGGGGTGCGGCCATCTACTAAAGTTCCAGACGAGCATTCGATCAGGTAGTCGGGAATCTTGTTGAATTACCCGACTAAGTTATTGAAAAGTGTTTTCGAATAGAGACTAAAATGCAAGGTTTATAGGGTTAGGCATGATATCCGGAATATGAGATATTCCGGGTTTATGATGTCTAAGGAAAATGCGGATTCTAATTATTGTAGTTTTTCATTTCTTTTCTACGGCCGTAAGTGTAATATGTGGTGTATCCCAAATCTCGTTGCTATATGTCAACGGAATTTGGGATACGCATATTTACTTACGTTGATGACATGTGATATTATGTATTGCTGAGATATGTTATATTGGATCGTCGTGAATGAATAGCCGGGGGTTTTGCGTGAGATGAGAGTTTTTCAATTTTCATTCATGTAAAAATTTGTATGTAATATTCTTTTATTGGGACACTTCCGGTTTGAGGATGATGTCACCATTGATGTATATTATTTACTTTTTCGAATTAGGATAGACTAAGGCGGGGAGCACAAGTAACCGAGTTCTAGAGTCTAGTGGGAGACCATCTTGAAGAGTCGGGACTGGGTCTCCAAACTCTAGAATTGGTAGGGTTGCTTGTCGCTCTCGTAAGGGTCTAGGGATGTGGGTTTGGCTATTCATCACGACCGTGGAATCCGTGTTTTTCATTATTGGCTTAATTTAAAACACAGACTTTCTAGTATATCCAATATTTTATATGTTGACTTCTGCTGCTTGGTTCTGTGATGTGATCATTGTTAGTTATATGTATGCCCTAGAGGCCATTACTATACATAGGATGTATATTGTAGTGGATGCTTGGACATATATAGGGAGGACTTTCTTGCTCGACATGATAGTATGCTATCTGGTTACTCTTTACCTTAACATGTACACTGATTGTCTCTCTGTTACATGTTGGTAAAGCCCTTAGGATGTGTACTTGAATACCTGGACTATGATGCGGATCATACTAGTGGGGACAAGGTAGTCCATAAGTACATCCTTCAAGGTCCCTAGTCGTAGGTGTATCGAGACGGGGCATCGATATACCAGAGTAGACTAGCGTATACCTTCTCGACCCATACAGATGGGCGATGGATGATCCCATATCCATTGGTGTTTGACATCAGAGATGATATACGGGTGCTCAGTGAAGACTGGGTACACTGGACGGACTCGCCGAGAACTCCCAGATGGTATTATACCTTACGTCAGATGGCAGTTCTCTGGTGACACTGGTACAGAGTAGTCTGTTGACCCGAGATCGTCATAGAGTCTTGTGTGGTGTTCATATCAGATTTTTTCATTTTTATACCGCCCAATTTTTATCACATTGTATATCGGTAGGTACTCTTGAGCCGTGTTTGCTAGTCAATTGCAGGATACAGGTTCTCGACTCTAAACGGTGAAATTCATGGAAAAACACGGCAAAACCCGGGTTCCTGCCAACCACAGATAAAACACGGATCTCCGCTCTTTATCCGTCTGTTGCCACACACCAGTTTAAGAGACAAAATGGCAAATCAATGTCGTTTTCATGCACAAGGCTCAATGGCAACACAAGATCCAAGAAATCTACACGGAGCTCGAGGAAATCATGACAAAAAGATCCACATCAAATCACCTTTTGCTCAACAGAAATTCTGGAAAAATCGTGAAGAAAATCTGAGAAAATACATATACCAGAATAAAGGGCCCACGGAACTAGGGAGCACCACCAAATATGAAGGCACGATCCCTCTAAACGGCCGCGGTTCCGCGGCATTAGCAGGCTTAGGCCGCGGAACCGCGGCCGTACGGCCTCCTCAGTTGACGAAGTTTCAGGGGTATTTTGGTCTTTTCATGTAGTGGCAGAATTTTGCCCTAGATTTCCAGTTCCCTGCCTATAAATAGCCCAGAACCTTGTGAAGCCAAGGGTGCATAATCTTGTATTTTTTCTAGGTTTTAGAATACCTGTTCTTCTTCCTCTTCTCATCTCTTCTCCATTGAAAAACTTGTAGTGAGCTTTTGTGAGTGAAGAATGATGAATAAAGAAGTTCCTTTTGTTATTATACTTGTCTTGTTCTCTTATTATTGCTTATAATTTTCATTTGTTAACTTAGTTGTTGTTATTTCTTGTTGTTTCTTTCTTTATCTTTTTTCTTTATCCTTAAAACAACCATGATGCTTACGCTTGATCCTTGCCAAGGCGAGGTCGCAAATAGCTAGTTGTTATCTTCTAATCTCTTTCTTTGTATCTTCCTCTTTGTTTTATTTTCTTTTCATTATGATGTGTGAGTAGTTTCCATACTTGTTAGGGTAGGATAAGGGAAGTTTGAGAGAAGGAAATCTCTCTCACTCTTTCCTTGCCCAACATCTTAAATCGACTCCCGTTAATTGAACCACAATCCGCTCCCTCCGGCACCCTATCCTACATGATAGCGGTGATTCCGTAGTGAGACCGGTTGTGGTTGAATTAACCGGAGGTTATGGCTAAGAGCCAAGAACGGACGGACAAGCACCAAAAGGAAGAACTTAAGCGTTGGAAAGCGTAGCTTATACTCGCAAGTTCCTTCCTAGTCGTGCTAATCCCCGTTGTTGCCGATTACCGTAACACCGATATTAAGGGTGGCAACGAAAGAAGTGAGCGACTCCTAAGTCAAACTAACCTAATCCTAACCCTAACAAGCTCTCTTTACATATCATTTTAACACTTAGATAATCACAAACAAATCTGGACTTTCGGACTTAACTCGTTAAAGCACATAGAAAAAGATTCCCATCTCCCTGCGGATGACCCGTACTCAACCGGCTAGCTACAAGCGAAACCGTTTTGATTGCGGTAATTAACTAAACTTGAACACGCAGAATCCCTACCAATCAAATGGCGCCGTTGCCGGGGAGACGGCAGTTTTTTTCCTTGTGTAATTTCGGGTTAACTTGTGAATATAAATATAACCAAAACAAAAAAATATATATATATATATATATACACTTTGTAAAGAAAAACCATCTTGTTATTTTTGATTAGTTTTGTGCAAGTGCGCAGGATAATACGAAGTTCGAGTTCAGTGCCAAAGACGTGGGAAGATAGACCCACATTTCGCGGCTACACCGCGACAGATTCAAAACGAAGCAAACGGTCTACTGTAAAAATCTGGAGCAGATACAGTGAGCAAGTCAAGATTCAGCAAATCCAGACAAACAGAGGACACGCAACAGAGCACAACCCAGAAAAATGAAGGCTCAATCCCACCATCTTGCCGCGGAACCGCGGCATGAGCTAGCTTAGGCCGCGGAACCGCGGCCGATTGGTGGCCTCAGGGTGCCAAATTCTCTGTAAGTGTCTCTCATCTCTCCCCCACTCCTCTGGACTCCAATAAACTGTGTTTTCTGCAGCTTTCTTTGCGCAAACTCTCTTCCCCCTTCCAATAAACTGTTTTTGTGCAGGATTCTTTGCGCCGCGCTAAAAAAATAAAAATTGTTTGCAGTTGATTTGTTACCGCTTTGCATTCATTAATACGGACTTAAGGGGCTTGAAACCAATTCAGATTGGGTGGGGATTTCCTCACCCTTCCCAGGACCCCAAAAATCACAAAAAGCATATGCATTGACCATTGTTAATTAAAAAATACTAGACTCAGCCCTAAGGACTTCGCGCTCAATAGGACAGAGGACTAGTTACAGGCATCGGCCGTTTATCCTATCTGACTTTTGCGGTGTCTAGGCAAGTATGTCGAAGGCAAGTGGTTATTTAATTAAGGAACTTCGCGAAAGCGTTGGACAACCTCCCACTTACCTGGCACTTACCTGGTCGCAATTGACGGAGAAGAGGCGGTTTGAGGTCCTATTTCTAGCCCTCTGGAACAGTTAGGAGCTGTCTAGCAGACCTAGGTGACCCTAGATCTAGGTGTGATTGTGCATATCTTGTTTGTGATTGCTTAAAGCCGTAAGTCCGTACATATTTCTGTAAAGCTCTTTCTAAAAATAAAAGGAAAAAAAGGAAAAAAATCAAAAACTTTTATAAAAACTTGCCCTTTGTCGCCAAAATCCATTTTTCACCCACCACCCATCGCTTTTCTCCATTGACGTTTTCTTACCCTCACCTTCTCCACTTTGACTATACTAAACTCGTTTAGTGTATGTCCGCTTGGACTCGGGACACTAGCGCCCGCCTAGTCCGCGTTACGTTAGTCGCTACCGACTACGCGATCGACTCAGACGTCGAAACTCCGTCCACTCCTCTTTCACCTTTACCTTTGCCGGCCAACTCCGACGTTGACCGGAATTCTGTTCATACATCTTCACCTTCACCATCACCAACCTCTTCTTCCGCGATGTCAGGATTTAATCCGAACATCTCTTTGACTACCCCTGGATTGGCTCCACATCCTACGGAGACCAATAACCCACCACCACCGCCTGTTGTAGCGCCGCAGCGAATCGCGCTCCAGGATCGTTTCTATCCCACCCGTTCTGCACTTCCCACCTGCCTTTCTCTTCCACCGGCAAATGGGGATAATTTTGAAATTAAGCCCCACTTCATCAACATGCTTCCAAGATTTCATGGGCTTGAATCTGAAGATGCCTATATCTTCATCAATAAATTTCAAAACGTTTGTGCCATGATGAAAACCACCCAGCTGTCGGACGATGCTATACGTCTACGGGTCATTCCGTTCACTTTATGCGATCTTGCTGAAAAATGGCTGTATAGCACCGCTTCCCACTCCATAACCAGTTGGGACGAGTTTGTTAAAGCGTTTCTCAAAAAGTTCTATCCGAATCATAAAACCGCAAGGATTCGCAATGAAATCAACCAATTCTCTCAGCTTCCTTCTGAACCCTTCTGGAAGTGCTTTGACCGGTACAAAGACCTTCTTGTTCAGTGTCCTCACCACGGTATAGAGAAATGGCAACTTTGCCAAACCTTATACGAGGGCCTGAACCCAGCAACGAAGCAGTTGTTGGAAACCATCTGTCAGGGCCACTTCCTATCAAAATCTGACAAGGAAGCGTGGCAATTCTTTGACGACCTTGCGGAGCAAACGCTACAATGGGAGAGCACCAGACCGACTTCTTCTTCTTCTACCTCCACTTCTACCGATCAGTCTAGGGTAGGAATTCACCAACCTGATGTCTCTATTGCGATGAAAGCTGAAATGGCTGCAATAACGAGAATGCTTGAAGCGATAGAGAGCAAATTTTCTTCTCCTGCTCCTACCCCTGTTCTCCCCCTTTGTACCATTTGCGCTTGTTGCTCCGATCTTTCTCACTTAACCGAAGAGTGTCCTTACAATCCACCATCGCAAGGACAGGATCAGGTTAATGCTGCATTTCAGCAAAGACCGAGGAATGATCCATACTCTTCCACTTACAATCCCGGTTGGAGGAACCACCCCAATTTCGCCTGGAATCAGAATCAGAATCAATTCCAAGGCAACAATTTCCAAAGGCCCCCTCCGCCGCAACAACAAGCGCAACAACAAACTCAACATCAATTTCAGCAGCCCTTCCAACCCCAACCTTTTCAAAATCAGACGAACAACTTTGCACCCAACAATTCTTTTCCACCGAACAACTTTGTTCCGTCAAACAACGATAAGGTTTCCTCGCTCGAACGAAATCTGGAAGCGTTCGTTAAACAATCGACACAATCCACTACCAACATCCAGTCTTCCATTCAGTTCTTAGTGCAATACACTGCCGCTCACGAGCAAAGCATCAAGACCATCGAGGCCCAGATTGCACAGCTGAATACGGCCTTAAGCGAGCGAGAGAAGGGGAAGCTCCCGTCCCAGCCACTCCCAAATCCCGGTCACCCACAGAATGTACATGTTGCTCTTGAACAACAGAATCATAATGTGAGTGCCGTGACCACATTAAGATCGGGAAGGATGCTGCAAAATAACTTTGGCACACGGATCAACGATGACACCCCGGCCGCTGCTTCTTCTTCTTCTTCTTCTTCGTCTCCTGCTTCTTCGTCTTCTGAGCCTATTCTCCATTCTTCAAAAGGATCTCCTCCTTCTTCTTCTTCTTCTTCTTCTTCTTCTTCTGCTTCTTCTGCTCTGAACGGACCCGCTTCTCACTCCACGAAAACACCTGTTCTGGGATCCGTTCCAACTCCACAATCTCCTCCACAAGCATTAGACTCAACCAATTTTAAAAACGTCCCATTTCCAAACCGGTTGAGGTCTAATAAACAAAATCCTCAAATGGAGAAGATTCTGGAGTTATTTAAGCAGGTTAACATTAACATTCCTCTTTTAGATGCCGTCCAACAAGTCCCATCCTACGCGAAAATTTTAAAGGACTTGTGCACGAAAAAGAGGAAGTCTCAGGTACCAAAGAAAGTTTTCTTAGCTAGTGCTGTGAGTGATGCTCTTACCCAATCTTTACCACAAAAACGGAAGGACCCTGGCTGTCCTACGATTTCTATTACCATTGGGGATAAGAACATCAACCGCGCACTATTAGATCTTGGTGCCAGTGTTAATCTGCTTCCGTACTCAGTATACGAGCAATTAGGCATAGGAGAGCTGAAACCCACGCACTGCACTCTCCAAATGGCCGACCGATCGATCACCCATCCTAGGGGAGAGCTAGAGGATGTGTTAATCAAAGTCGGGGACTTCATATTCCCCGTTGACTTCATTGTATTAGACACACAGCCTGTAGCTAACCCCCGGAATCAAATTCCGGTGATACTCGGTCGCCCATTCCTTGCAACCTCAAATGCTGTGATCAATTGTCGCAATGGTTCGATGAACCTCTCTTTTGGAAACATGACAATTGAACTCAACATTTTTAGGTTGGGGAATCAGCCCTCCGAACCTAATGCTCATATACTGGACGTCTGCTAGATCCAGGAGATCACCCCAGAAGAGTGTGAATTCGAGGAGTTTCTGTTCGATCATGATAACCTTAACGCCACTAGTGCGTTCCTCCTCAAACCTGCTGCTGTTTCTGCGCCCGACAACGACTACGAGTGTTTCACGTTTTTTGAACGATCTTAGCCTCTCGCAACCCGAGTTTGAATCCTTCGAATTGCCGGTTGAGTTACCTGAACCATCCGACTCGGTCGCTTACACTCGTTTTGAACTTTTGCTGGAGTCCTTTGAGTTCGAGACCTCTGCACCAATCTTGCCTTCAATCGTTTCACCTCCGACGCTCGAACTCAAGTCTTTGCCATCTCACCTTAAGTACGCTTACTTAGGTGAGAACGAGACCCTCCCTGTAATCATCTCGGCTTCTCTAGCTCCAGAGCAAGAGAAAGCCCTTCTCGCGGTCTTAAACAGCAACAGGCAAGCTTTTGGCTGGTCCATGGCGGACATCAAGGGGATTAGTCCCCTGATCGTTGAGCATCACATTCATCTGATGGATGATGCCAAACCAGCCCGGGATCCACAAAGACGTCTCAATCCAGTCATGAAAGAGGCTGTGAAGAAGGAGATCGTAAAATGTCTAGATAGTGGTATCATTTACCCTATCTCTGATAGCCAGTGGGTTAGCCCCATTCACGTTGTCCCTAAGAAATCAGGTATAACGGTCATCACTAACGAGGCAAACGAGTTAATCCCTACTCGCACCCAAACTGGGTGGCGAGTATGCATCGATTACAGAAAACTCAACGCCGCAACGCGGAAAGACCACTTTCCGCTACCTTTCATTGACCAAATGCTTGAACGATTGGCCGGACACGAGTACTACTGCTTTCTTGATGGCTACTCCGGCTATAATCAGATTCCCATCGCCGAAAAAGACCAGGACAAGATCGCATTCACTTATCCTTTCGGCACGTTTGCATATCGTCGCATGCCCTTTGGGTTATGCAATGCGCCCGCTACCTTCCAGCGGTGTATGATGGGAATCTTCTCAGACATGGTGGAAAAATTTCTGGAGATTTTCATGGATGATTTCTCCATCTTCGGCGATTCCTTCAACGAGTGTTTGCTGCATCTTGACGCTGTCCTTACCTGATGTAAGGACAAGAATCTCACTTTGAATTGGGAGAAGTGCCACTTCATGGTGCGCGAAGGTACTGTCTTAGGATATATCATCTCGCAAAATGGCATAGAGGTCGACAAAGCGAAGATTGAGGTCATTTCCAATCTCCCTCCTCCCCGATGCGTCAGAGATATCCGAGCCTTCCTTGGCCATGCCGGTTTCTATAGACGGTTCATCAAGGACTTTAGTAAGATTGCTGGGCCCTTGACTCTTTTGCTGGCCAAGGATACGCCATTCGACTTCAACTCGAGCTGTGTGATTGCATTCGAGTCATTAAAAAGCTCACTCACTTCTGCTCCTGTTCTTTCTTCACCTGACTGGACGTACCCATTTGAGATTATGTGCGATGCATCCGACTTTGCCATTGGTGCTGTCCTTGGACAACACATAAACGAGATGCCGCACGTAATCTATTATACGAGCCGAACCCTGAACGACGCCCAACTCAATTATACAACAACTGAGAAGGAATTCTTAGCTGTTGTATTTGCTTTAGAGAAGTTCAGGCCCTACCTCATCGGCTCTCCAGTCATTGTCTACACAGACCATTCTGCTCTGCGCCATCTTTTTGCGAAGAAAGATGCAAAATCTCGGTTAATACGTTGGATCCTTTTGCTTCAAGAGTTTGACCTTGTCATTAAGGACAAACGAGGATGTGAAAACGTAGTTGCCGACCATCTCTCACGACTTCCTTCTTCGCCTTCGCTTCCAATTCCGATCAACGACGTTTTCCCGGATGAACAGCTCTTGACAGTATCTTGCGAACCCTGGTTCGCAGATATTGTGAACTATTTGGCCACGGGATTACTACCGACTGAATGGTCAAGTCAGGACAGACTTCGCTTCTTATTCCAAGTAAAACACTTTTACTGGGACGAACCCTATTTGTTCAAGTACTGTCCTAACCAGATTATTCGTCGGTGTGTCCCTGACGAGGAATTCAAGAGTGTGCTGTCATTTTGCCATGATCAAGCGTGTGGCGGGCATTTTGGCCCCAGAAAGACAGCTGAGAAGATCTTGCAATGTGGTTTCTACTGGCCACAACTCTTCAAAAACGCTCATGACTATTGCAAGACTTGCTCCCGGTGCCAACACTTGGGCCGGATATCCCGGAGGAACGAGATGCCGCTCCAACCGATCTTGGTTGTGGAGATTTTCGATGTTTGGGGGATAGATTTCATGGGGCCGTTTCCCAGCTCTTTCGGGAACTTGTACATCCTTCTCGCTGTTGATTACGTCTCTAAATGGGTCGAGGCTGTGCCCAGCCGGACTAACGACAACAAGGTTGTCATTAGGTTTCTTAAAGAAAACATTTTCTCCCGTTTTGGGCACCCCCGAGCGATCATTAGCGACAATGGAAGTCATTTCTGCAACAAGACTTTCGAGGCCTTGATGCGAAAATATTCCATTAATCATAAGCTCTCTACGTCCTACCACCCCCAAACCTGCGGGCAGGCCGAAGTTTCAAATCGGCAAATCAAGCAGATACTGGAGAAGACGGTTTCCAAAAACCGTACGGATTGGTCGCTGAAACTCACAGATGCCCTTTGGGCATTTCGAACCGCTTATAAGACCGACCTTGGCATGTCTCCCTATCGGCTTGTGTACAGAAAAGCGTGCCACCTACCTGTCGAAATAGAGCATCGCGCATTTTGGACGATAAAGGAGCTGAATCTGTCTCTCGAAGATGCGGGCAGCCATCGGAAGCTGCAGTTGAACGAATTGAGCGAGCTTAGGGATGAGGCTTACGATAACGCGGTTGTCGCTAAGAATCGAACGAAGGTGTTTCACGATAAACACCTTTTGCGCAAAACTTTCGTACCTGGTCAACAGGTACTGCTTTACGACACCCGACTACACTTCCATCCAGGAAAGCTCAGATCTCGCTGGAAAGGGTCGTATTTTGTGTGGAATGTGTATCCGCATGGCGCTATGGATTTGGAGAATCCAAAGGACGGTTCATTTTTCAAAGTAAACGGACACCGACTAAAACCGTTCCTTAGCGCCGAACCAACAGAGGAGCTCCTGTTCTTACAGGAGCCGGTTTACCCTGCATAATCTTCCTCTGCCTACCTCCAAACTTCGGTTATCCAGCCAATAACAAGTGGACACTGTTCCAAATAAGTTTGGGGGTATGTATATACCATTTTGTACATTTTTTGTGGATATTCTTTTTCTTTTTCTTTTTCTTAAAACCAAAAAATACAAAAAAAAAATTTAAAAAAAAATTTTTGTGTACATCTAACCGACAATTTTGGCCCTTCAAATGATCCCTTCATGCAATGACAGTGAGGACACTGTCCAGTTTAAGTTTGGGGGTACGTTCAGTACGCATTTCTTACCTTCGCATTCATATGTATTTTTGCATCTGCATATTAAAATCTATAAAATCCATCAAAATCTGAAAATTTTCTTAAAACATAAAAACTTTTCTGTCAAGTTAGCTAGTGGGAGGACTCTGATTCAACATTTTCGACGGTTTTGTTTGATTAAATAAGAATAACTAAATCTTATGTTTAGATTTTGAAAACCTGAAAGATAACTCTCCTTTGAAGTTAACTATAGCTGATATACGTCTTTACATCACACTACACGTGTCGTGAGTTTTTGGGAATTAGATGACAAGTCTTTTCTGTCTAAAAACTTTTAAATGGATAAATGATTTTCTGAGGATCAAATAGGTTTGTTCTGAAATAAGTAATGTCAAGAATAGTTTATGAAGTGAAGTGAATATGAAGGAATGTTATTGATGCCTTAATTGGAACTAAGTCTGAAAATAACCCATCCGAAACTTGATTGGAATGATTACACACCAAAACCCACTAAACACGTCTTTTATCCAAAAAATAATTGAACTGTCGGTTATATCTCCGTTCGTATTGAATCATCATGATCTTCACGTCAAACTTTCTTTTGTTTTTTGGACCTAGGTAACTTGAGTAATTAAGTCCGCTGGGGTGTTTCTACACCTAATGCCCTAAAGCCAGCTGGTTTGGGTGCATTGGCCCAAAACTCGCTAAGAAGCCTAGAAAGTCCAGATTAAAACAAAGTCAAGCAAGTGTTCTCTCCGAGTTAAAATTCCTAACGGTTCTTTGTGTGAGAATAATCTTGATAAAAGACAGGCTTTTATAAAAAACTTAGCGGAGATATGAAGGTTTTACTCTATGATAAAGACTATTGCACGTTCACAGAGGTGTGTATGAAATGAAAATAAGAAAAAGGTGGAGTGAAATATAAGACTAGTTTCCTGTTAAGGAAGATAGAAATTCTAAAGTTGAAACTTTACTGGAAAACGAAACTTGAAAAATGCTTAACTCTTTATAAAACTTATGTGATCCTTTCAAAATTCTTATCTAGGCTTTAGTGTGTGATATGATGACTTTATTCGATCCTTCTGAAACTTAACAACACTATTTGCACTGCACGTAAAGATATATAAAATCTGTAGTTAAATAAGAAGCGAGGTGTGAAAAATAAGGGTTTGATAGTCTAGACTTGGGATCATAGAATTGTTATTTTCTGAAACAAAACTTTAGGGTTTGAATCATAGTTATTTTGCAAAACTAGCTTGGCCGAATTTTGTGGATAGTATCCGCTGAAAACCCTCAGGAGACAACACTCCTCCTACTAGGGACACCTAGAGGTTTAACGGCTTGTTGCACATGCGCAGTGCAATCGCGTTCCCTGCGAAAGTGAGGTTAGGAAATTTTTTGAATAAATTGGCTTTGCTCGGGACGAGCAAATGATAAGTTTGGGGGTATTTGTTCATATCAGATTTTTGCATTTTTATACCGCCCAATTTTTATCACATTGCATATCGGTAGGTACTCTTGAGCCGTGTTTGCTAGTCAATTGCAGGATACAGGTTCTCGGCTCTAAACGGTGAAATTCATGGAAAAACACGGCAAAACCCGGGTTCCTGCCAACCACAGATAAAACACGGATCTCCGCTCTTTATCCGTCTGTTGCCACACACCAGTTTAAGAGACAAAATGGCAAATCAATGTCGTTTTCATACACAAGGCTCAATGGCAACACAAGATCCAAGAAATCTACACGGAGCTCGAGAAAATCATGACAAAAAGATCCACATCAAATCACCTTTTGCTCAACAGAAATTCTGGAAAAATCGTGAAGAAAATCTGAGAAAATACATATACCAGAATAAAGGGCCCACAGAACCAGGGAGCACCACCAAATATGAAAGCACGATCCCTCTAAACGGCCGCGGTTCCGCGGCATTAGCAGGCTTAGGCCGCGGAACCGCGGCCGTACGGCCTCCTCAGTTGACGAAGTTTCAGGGGTATTTTGGTCTTTTCATGTAGCGGCAGAATTTTGCCCTAGATTTCCAGTTCCCTGCCTATAAATAGCCCAGAACCTTGTGAAGCCAAGGGTGCATAATCTTGTATTTTTTCTAGGTTTTAGAATACCTGTTCTTCTTCCTCTTCTCATCTCTTCTCCATTGAAAAACTTGTAGTGAGCTTTTGTGAGTGAAGAATGATGAATAAAGAAGTTCCTTTTGTTATTATACTTGTCTTGTTCTCTTATTATTGCTTGTAATTTTCATTTGTTAACTTAGTTGTTGTTATTTCTTGTTGTTTCTTTCTTTCTCTTTTTTCTTTATCCTTAAAACAACCATGATGCTTACGCTTGATCCTTGCCAAGGCGAGGTCGCAAATAGCTAGTTGTTATCTTCTAATCTCTTTCTTTATATCTTCCTCTTTGTTTTATTTTCTTTTCATTATGATGTGTGAGTATTTTCCATACTTTTTAGGGTAGGATAAGGGAAGTTTGAGAGAAGGAAATCTCTCTCACTCTTTCCTTGCCCAACATCTTAAATCGACTCCCGTTAATTGAACCACAATCCGCTCCCTCCGGCACCCTATCCTACATGATAGCGGTGATTCCGTAGTGAGACAGGTTGTGGTTGAATTAACCGGAGGTTATGGCTAAGAGCCAAGAACGGATGGACAAGCACCAAAAGGAAGAACTTAAGCGTTGGAAAGCCTAGCTTATACTCGCAAGTTCCTTCCTAGTCGTGCTAATCCCCGTTGTTGCCGATTACCGTAACACCGATATTAAGGGTGGCAACGAAAGAAGTGAGCGACTCCTAACTCAAACTAACCTAATCCTAACCCTAACAAGCTCTCTTTACATATCATTTTAACACTTAGATAATCACAAACAAATCTGGACTTTCGGACTTAACTCGTTAAAGCACATAGAAAAAGATTCCCATCTCCCTGAAGACGACCCGTACTCAACCGGCTAGCTACAAGCGAAACCGTTTTGATTGCGGTAATTAACTAAACTTGAACACGCAGAATCCCTACCAATCATGTGGCTCCCACTGTGCTTTGATTTCCACCTTACCATGTCCAAGAGGGCGTGCAAAACGGTGGTTTTTGGGTACAGTCCCGAGTCACATGGAGGCAATGAGCGATAGGAGGGGATTCGTCTCTCCCGGTATAGGGAGTTGATGTTGCGCTGTGTTCGATTGGCTATAACCGGAAATCCCTGGCCAGGGTTGCTGAGATTTACTGGTAAGTGTTACCTGTAGTTTCTCGAAATGTTATAGTCCTCATATCGACACGACTTATCGTGCTATTGGGGTCTGACGTTTACCACCCCTAGGCGAGATATGCGACATATCAGATGACGAGACCGGACTGTACGGTAAGTGTTACTGGTTGGATTCACAGGAGTATGAGCAGGCTTGCTCGTCGGTCTTCTGATCGCTCAATATCCGGGTGGCCGTTACGTTTAGCAGACCGCTTGCGGCTTGTGGGTGTTTGATATGATCATCACCTGCTGCCGGCGTATTGACGAGTCTTTAGAGTCCTACACAGAGGTTTCCTGGCTCAAGCGAAACGAAATAGGAGCGCATATGAGATATGTGCGGGACCGAGAATAATGCGTGTATGTGATACCGTATTCTATTCTCGCGATGAATGTATCGATTGGTTGTATGCGATATAACCTAGTTATCGAATCAAGGATTGATTCGATAAGCCGATACATTGGATACTAGTCGATTATATGCGATATGACCGGATCATTAAATCAAGTGTTGTTTTAATGATTTAATGCATAATTATATATTTGATATATTACTTTGCATTAACTAGTATTGGTTCACTTTAAATGGATTTTCTCACTTGATGTGCACATTGTATATGTGATATATTTTTGTGTGCACTTGATTGTATCATGTTTGATGATACATGCTTACTTGAGTTTGTGTAAAGATTAAACCATGGTTATTTAAATGGTTAGGGTTTTGATTTTCATATCTATTTATTTATTTATTTATTATGGAAAAGATAAAAAGAAAATGGTGGCTTTCTTTGTTTGTTGTTGAAGCTTCATGAAGCTTTGACTAAGTGACCATTTTGTCTTCATGCTTAACCCTAACCATTCAAATTAACCATAGTCTATTCTCTACACCTAACCATGGTTAGTATATGATAAGTATTCATATTATTTTCTTTTTGAAAAGAACATATCATATTCATTATCTTCTTCTTCTTCTTCAAGATGAAGAAGCTTGCCTCCATCAATGGCAACTAGTGAAAAAGAGTGAGAAATCCAATTCTAAAGTGAACCCACTTCCTATTTCTTCATCCTCTACCACTTGCCAAGTAGTATAGGGTGTTTTCTTCACAAGTTTCAAGACTTGGTGAAGTTGGAGCTTGATCTTGTGTTGCCTCGACGTAGATCATCTTCGGCATCGAAGCCGACGACCAAGCCCGTCCATTTCTCCGATGAAGCCGACGCTAGAGTCCGGGATCCGATATGGACAGCGAGAGGACTTCATCATGGAGCCATGGAGGTGGAGAACCGGATCTACAAAGGTTGTAGCCTCTTTCTTTAAGTTAAGTTGTTAACTAGTTTCATTTTTCGCCTAAAACTCTAGTCAAGGATCCGTATTAGGGTTTCCCGGCACTTGTAAAATTTAAAATTGGCATGGTTGATGCCTTGTGAGACCTCATTAGTGTGCCTAGAAACCCTACAGTGGTATCAGAGCCTAGCTAGAGCCTTAGGCGATGTGTAGACGACGTTTGAAATCCGAACGAACATCGAAACCCTAAAGCAAATTGCTCTCTGGAAATTTTCTGAAAATTTGGATTTTTGTGAATAAAAATTGCCAAAAAATTCAGCAGGGAATTCTATGAGTTACTGTGAAGCACGTGACGCTAACTCTACCAAAGAGCCGCGGAACCGCGGCCCCACCCTGGGTTTCGCGGCGGTTCCGCGGCCATTTTGGTGAGTTAGACCACGTGGCTTGCACAGTAATTCTTGTCTTGAAGTGCTGAGTCTTCTGGAAATTTTTATATTTTACTCAATAGTTGAGTTTTCTGGGATGCTTTGGGGCTTTGATGATTCGATCGGATTTTTCTAATTTTGTCTGCGTGCTTTTCCGGATATTTTAGAATATGTTAAAAAGTTCGACCGGATATAAATACCTAATTTTTCCCCTGTCAGGAAATTTCCAAGTGTTGGATTTTTCCGTGGTTTAACGACGTTCTAAGTAGTGCAAGTTACGCGATGGTCCCTCTAGAAGACAACAAACCTTAACTCGATTATGTGACCGTTTTGAACTGCCCTTTGAACCTTAGGGTTTGGGGCAGTACGGCGAGCCACATGTGAGGCGTTGGCTTGACCCTTCTACGGCTGGACCGTTGGTACTGAGGCATGAACTGGATGTTTTTAAACTTTTTTCATGTGTTGATCTGTTTCGGGAAAAATTGGGTGTTCGTTTGTTCGATCAGAAAGTTTAACATTTTCTATTTATCTGGAATGTGATACAATAATTGGAATTCACAAGCAGTTATGAGATAACTGATTTGAATGTTATAAACATAGCACTTTAGTCTCACTTGATCGGTTGCCACGGAATTTTGATGCGATCAAAAGTCCGTCGCGATCATGTAGCGTACGCGGATACTCGCCGGGTAAACTTAATAGACAGCCTCACTCCATAGCCCCGACAAAGTGACTGTAGGAGAACCCCGTCGCCGAAAGCATCCGTTCGGGTGCTCGCGGTAGCGGTGTTCCGCCTTGGTGCACTTCGTCGACGGTATCGGGGGTGCGGCCGTCTACTAAAGTTTGCGACGAGCATTCGATCAGGATGTCGGGAATTTTGTTGAATTGCCCGACTTGATATTGAAAAGTGTTTTCGATAATGAGACTAAAATGCGGGGTTTATAATTGTTAGGCATGCGATGTCTAAGGAATTCATTTGATTAGGCATGCGATGTCTATGCAGGTTGCGGATTCCAACTGTTGTAGTTTTACACTTTCTTTTCTGTGACCGTAAGTGTAATATGTGATATCGCCGGTTTCGTTGCTATATGTCAACGACAATTGGGATGCGCATATTTACTTACGTTGATGACATATGATGTTATGTGTTGCTGGATATGTTATATTGGATTGTCGTGTCGTGTTTGAATAGCCGGGGGTTTTTTTTTTATGTGAGATGAGTGTTTTCATTTTCATTCATGTAAAAACTTGTATGTAATATTCTTTTATAGGGGCACTTCCACGTTGTGGAAGATGTCACCTTTTGTATATTATTTACTTTTCCGCACTAGTATAGACCCAAGGAGGAGGGCACAAGTAACCGGGTTGTAGAGTCCAATGGGAGACCAACTCGAGGAGTCGAGTCCGGGTCTCCTAACTCTAGAATTGGTAGGGTTGCTTGCCGCTCTCGTAAAGGTCTAGGGGTGTGGGTTTGGCTATTCATCACGACCGTGGAATCCGTGTTTTATACTGGCTCGTATTGAAAACACGGACGTCCTAGTATATCCAATATTTCATATGATTCTTCTGCTGCGATATCTGTGATGTGATCATGTGATGTTCTGTGATAGATACTGTATATAGTATATATGATATATTATATAGATGTTACTTATGTTTTACACCCGCGCTAGCCCTGCCCTGCTCTGCCGTTAGTTACCTAACCTAACGGTGCATGAGGGGACATCGAGGCGAATGCGGATGGCATAAGTGTACGTCGTATTTATTTGTGATGTTTAGGTACTTAAATGATGGGACTTCATTAATGTGATTAATGAAATAAAAGAAACCTAAAGATATTGTAGAATCGAATTTCAAAAATAAAACAGGTAGCTACAGTTCTTGCTTTGCACAGCGGTATATGTGATATATCCTGCACCTTATTCGATGAGGAAAGGACCGAGATCCCTTTACCGGGAGTGACTCCTTTAGCAATAACTGGCAGATGCTACACACTCGGTTTGTCTTCTGATTGCTTTTAAGAGTTTTTGCTTTGCACAGTGATATATATGATATATCCCGCACCTCATTCGACGAGGAAAGGGCCGACGATCCCTTCACCGGGAGTGACCCCTTTAGCAAAACTAGAAAAGCCTCAAAAACACTCCATTTTAAAATCATTTGATTCTACAACGATATCAAGTTCATTACGCAATAGGTTTTCAGAAAAACCTGTCGTAGCCCTCCGTCATTTCAGATAAGTTGTATATAGTATTCGTGCTGCATTTGTTGGCTTTCGTCAAGGTGCAGTGTGCGGTAGCTATATGCTGCTTATCTGCTGCATACGATGCGATTGGATTAGGGTAGTCGTGCGGCTTTGTTGGCTTTCGTCAAGGGTCGTGCGGGTGGGTTTAATTCAATCAAGAAATGTACGGGTTGAACTTGACTAGCGGGCTATGGTTTGTTGGCTTTCGTCAAGGTCATAGCACGTTAGGGGCAAAATATTATCGGGAATTTCAAGTGTTGAAATTTGCAATGAGATTGCATACCTTCTATGAGATAGTTGGATCCCGATACCCACTGCGAGTAAGAGTTACTCCTGGGAGAGTTTTATACATTACAATTAGCCGATCAAGTAGGTGTCTAGAAAGGTGTTAACGAGGTTACGCCTCTGGGAAAACGAGGTTTACATTAATTAGGTTCGTGCGAAAGCACGGGGGACCACCCTCAAAGTACCGACACTGGCCTGGCTGAAAGATTGGCGAACTTGTAGTGTGTAATTAATCCCGGCTAGTCTTTCCTTTTAGGGTTTGAAGGAAGATTTGATTAAAACAGTGGGAGCCATCCTGATTAGATAAAATAATAACCAATCTATTCTTGCTAGAGCGCACGCTGAGTGTTTTCTTCTCTCTCTCTCCAGGTAGCGACCATATCACGCCTTAATCAAGATAATAAAACGGATATATTGACCGAACCCGCTTGTTATACTGAGCTGGGGAACGTTGGTCCCGCTCCAACTTATAATTGTTATAAGACAGAGCAGGAAATTGGGGAATACCAGATTTCCCGTGCCGCCCAAACGAAGAAAGTGCATATGATGCATCTCCTTCGGGTGTGTTCGTTACACAGAACTGTTTCTCAGTATCCTCTGCGTCCTGGGTATCTGATACCGGAACAGGATCCCGGATATGTAATCTGTTTCATAGGGCTACAGAAAGGCAGAGAACTGAGAACGGGTGATAAATTTCATGAGACAGAAAACGGGGCAAGTGTTGCAGCCAAGTCTGTTGGTCACTGTCACCCTGTATTCCAAATACATTGATTCTGAACGAATGTTATTAGATACCGAACCTGATATACAAAATCATATCAGTCTCTTTATTAGTAAAGAAATGATAAAATTTTGTATTGTTGGATAATGTTTTGAACATTTCCTATATCAAAAGTTGATCGGTTCAGGCACGTTATCTAAAAGCATTGATGTTCTAAATCAAACTACAGTTCTTAGTATATGGAACACACACAAGAGGAAGAGTTCAGAAATGAACAAATCCTTCTTGAGGTATTGTAGACTAGGTCATATCAATGCGACCCGACTAGCTTAAGTTACATATAGATGCATATTTAAATCAGTTTGAATTTACATCTTGTGAAACTTGCCGGTCATGTCACAGAGATAAGATGACCATAGCTCCATTTACTGGAAACAGAGAAAGAGTTAGTGAACTCTTGGGATGATACATGTTGATGTATGTAGGTCCCCTGTCTACACTTGCCAAGACCGGTTCTTTTTACTTCATTACATTCTCTGATGATCTTTCGAGATTCAGACCTATGTTCCTGTTGAAACACAAGTCCGAACCTTTTGAGATATTCACAGAATATAAGTTAGAAGTAGAGAACCAAAATACGGGTATAAGTATTATGTCCTATGATGAGATCAGGGAGGAGAATACTTGTGCATGGAATTCCTGGACTTTTCTAAAGGAGAATGAGATTCTCTCTCAGCATTACTCCTCCGTATACACCATAGAACGATGGTATATCGGGGCGGAGCAATCTCACCCTATATGATAAGGTGTGCTCTATGATGAGTACTACTGAGTTACCTATTTCTTTTTTTGGGAGTTATGCACTTGAGAAGCTGCATACCTATTGAATAGGGTTCAAATCAAATGAGTTGCCTACCACTTCATATTTGATATGATAAGGGAAGAGCCCATCTCTTAAGTTAATTAAGATTTGGGGTTGTCCGGCCTATGTCTAAAAGCAAAATCCAGACAAGCTTGAGGCAAGATCTGTTATGTAGAACTGGAAATGTTCCAGCTATACAAACTGCAGCTGATGATTTGATAGAACCAAAGGATTCAGTAGAGACCAACGAACCTCAGCCACTCCGCCGATCTAGTAGGGTTTCTCACCCACCTGAGAGATACTTCGGTTACTCTATGACAGTGGGAGCGAGGATTGCATCATGAGATGATGACCCAACTAGTTTCGAGCTGGCCATCAGGAGTGGGACTCTGTAAGAATGGCTGGATGCTTAGCGATCTGAGATGGAATCCATGTACACCAACAAAGTATGGACTTTGGTTGCTATATCTGAAGGGTTAAATCCCCATCAGGAGCAAGTATATCTTGAGAAGATTACTTGGTGTAGATGGAAAAGTTGAGACTTTCAAAGCTAGACTTGTTAAAGCTTTTCGTCATCGACCAGGCGTGGATAATGATGAAACCTTTTTAAGTGGCTATGCTTAAGTCCATCCAGATCCTACTTGCCACGGCTACATACCATGACTACGATATCTGGCGGTTGGGTGCCATGACTGCTTTTCTAAATGATGTTTTAGAAGAGAACGTCTATAAGTACACAGCCGAGGGCTTCGTAGACAGTGGGAGCAGCGGAAACGTGCACAAGATGCTTTATAGGTTAAAGCAGGCATCGCGGAGTTGGAACATCTGTTTTTATGTGTTAGTCAAAGAGTTTGACATCATCAAAATGGTAGATGAACCTTGTATAAACAAAAAGGTAGTAGGGAGTATGGTGGCGATCCTCATAGAGTACGTGGATGACATACTCTTGATAAGAAAGAAGTTTCCTATGCTACGCTCGGTCAATCTCCGCTTATCACAATGATTCTCCATATACGATCAAAGTGATACCTCCTAAATCCTGGGTTTTGGATCTATGAGATAGATCTAATTGGATGTTAGGATTCTCACTAGTTGTAGTGAGATGGTATCAACCGATCCTGGGGAGAATCACTGGAAGGGTTCCAGGGTGATAACTACGACTGAAAGTCAGTCACAGGCATTATCTTTACCCTCAGTGAAGGGACGGTATGTTGGAAGAGTTCCAAGCTAGATACCGTGGCATACTAGACAATAAAGGCTCGATACATCGCTACTTAAAATGCTACCAAAGAGGTAGTCTGGATGTATATTTGTTCATGAGATGAACTTAGTTCCTCCCATTGTGTGACAATGGAGTTGTGGCTTATGCCAAGGAACGTCCATCCCATCAGTGATCCAGACATATTCTAAGGCAAGTGTCACCTGATCATGAAGATGGTTGATCTCCAGGGGATCGAGGTAAGGAGGGTTGATCTCCAGGGGATCCAGGGTTGACTCAGAGGACAACACGGCGGATCCACTCACAAAGGCCTTTTCCCAGAGAGAGACTTTTATGGGATGGTTGAGTATGAGATACTACAACCACTGCTATCAGATGGCCCTAGTGCAAGTGGGAGATTGTTAGTTATATGTATGCCCTAGAGGCCATTACTATACATAGGATGTATATTGTAGTGGATGCTTGGATATATATAGGGAGGACTTTCTTGCTCGACATGATAGTATGCTATCTGGTTACTCTTTACCTTAACGTGTACACTGATTGTCTCTCTGTTACATGTTGGTAAAGCCCTTAGGATGTGTACTTGACTACCTGGACTATGATGCGGATCATACTAGTGGGGACATGGTAGTCCATAAGTACATCCTTCAAGGTCCCTAGTCGTAGGTGTATCAAGACGGGGCATCGATATACCAGAGTAGACTAGTGTATACCTTCTCGACCCATACAGATGGGCGATGGATGATCCCATATCCATTGGTGTTTGACATCAGAGATGATATACGGGTGCTCAGTGAAGACTGGATACACTGGACGGACTCGCCGAGAACTCCCAGATGGTATTATACCTTACGTCAGATGGCAGTTCTCTGGTGACACTGGTACAGAGTAGTCTGTTGACCTGAGATCGTCATAGAGTCTTGTGTGGCTCCCACTGTGCTTTGATTTCCACCTTACCACGTCCAAGAGGGCGTGCAAAACGGTGGTTTTTGGGTACAGTCCCGAGTCACATGGAGGCAATGAGCGATAGGAGGGGATTCGTCTCTCCCGATATAGGGAGTTGATGTTGCGCTGTGTTCGATTGGCTATAACCGGAAATCCCTGGCCAGGGTTGCTGAGATTTACTGGTAAGTGTTACCTGTAGTTTCTCGAAATGTTATAGTCCTTATATCGACACGACTTATCGAGCTATTGGGGTCTGACGTTTACCACCCCTAGGCGAGATATGCGACATATCAGACGACGAGACCGGACTGTACGGTAAGTGTTACTGGTTGGATTCACAGGAGTATGAGCGGGCTTGCTCGTCGATCTTCTGATCGCTCAATACCCGGGTGGCCGTTACGTTTAGCAGACCGCTTGCGGCTTGTGGGTTTTTGATATGATCATCACCTGCTGCCGGCGTATTGACGAGTCTTTAGAGTCCTACACAGAGGTTTCCTGGCTCAAGCGAAACGAAATAGGAGCGCATATGAGATATGTGCGGGACCGAGAATAATACGTGTATGTGATACCGTATTCTATTCTCGCGATGAATGTATCGATTGGTTGTATGCGATATAACCTAGTTATCGAATCAAGGATTGATTCGATAAGCCGATACATTGGATACTAGTCGGTTATATGCGATATGACCGGATCATTAAATCAAGTGTTGATTTAATGATTTAATGCATAATTATATATTTGATATATTACTTTGCATTAACTAGTATTGGTTCACTTTAAATGGATTTTCTCACTTGATGTGCACATTGTATATGTGATATATTTTTGTGTGCACTTGATTGTATCATGTTTGATGATACATGCTTACTTGAGTTTGTGTAAAGATTAAACCATGGTTATTTAAATGGTTAGGGTTTTGATTTTCATATCTATTTATTTATTTATTTATTATGGAAAAGATAAAGAGAAAATGGTGGCTTTCTTTGTTTGTTGTTGAAGCTTCATGAAGCTTTGACTAAGTGACCATTTTGTCTTCATGCTTAACCCTAACCATTCAAATTAACCATAGTCTATTCTCTACACCTAACCATGGTTAGTATATGATAAGTATTCATATTATTTTCTTTTTGAAAAGAACATATCATATTCATTATCTTCTTCTTCTTCTTCTTCAAGATGAAGAAGCTTGCCTCCATCAATGGCAACTAGTGAAAAAGAGTGAGAAATCCAATTCTAAAGTGAACCCACTTCCTATTTCTTCATCCTCTACCACTTGCCAAGTAGTATAGGGTGTTTTCTTCACAAGTTTCAAGACTTGGTGAAGTTGGAGCTTGATCTTGTGTTGCCTCGACGTAGATCATCTTCGGCATCGAAGCCGACGACCAAGCCCGCCCATTTCTCCGATGAAGCCGACGCTAGAGTCCGGGATCCGATATGGACAGCGAGGGGACTTCATCATGGAGCCATGGAGGTGGAGAACCGGATCTACAAAGGTTGTAGCCTCTTTCTTTAAGTTAAGTTGTTAACTAGTTTCATTTTTCGCCTAAAACTCTAGTCAACGATCCGTATTAGGGTTTCCCGGCACTTGTAAAATTTAAAATTGGCATGGTTGATGCCTTGTGAGACCTCATTAGTGTGCCTAGGAACCCTACAATCATATAACTGCGTGAGACAAATGTTATATATATATATGATATATATAATAAACGTTGCTTATGTTTTGCACTCATGCTAGTCCAGCCCCTGCTCTGCCGTTAGTTAAGTAACCTAACAGTGCATGATGGGGCCCCGTGGCGAATGCCGATGGCATAAGCGTACGTTCTATTTTCGGTTCTTTTCTGTAATGTTTAGGGAAACATGAATGGTGGGACTTCATTAATGAGATTAATGAAAAGAAAAGAAACCTAAAAATATTGTAGAATCAAAATTGTAAAAAGGTAGCTCTAGTTCTTGCTTTGCATAGTGGTATTCCTTAATAAATATCAAGCACCTCATTCGATGAGGAAAGAGCTGAGATCCCTTCACCGGGAGTGACCTCTTTAGCAAAACTAGCAAATGCTACAACTCACTCGGTTTTATTTTTATAACTTCTCTGGTTCTTGCTTTGCATAGTGGTATTTCTTGATGAATATCCAGCACCTTATTCGATGAAGAAAGTGCCGAGATCCCTTCACCGGGAGTGACCTCTTTAGCAAAACTAGCAAAAGACACAAAAACACTCCTTTTCAAATCATTAGATTATACAACGATATCAAGTTCATTACATTAAAGGTTTACTTCAAAACCAATCGTAGCCCTTCGTCATTTCAGATAAGTACTATTTAGTATTCGTGCTACGTTTGTTGGCCTCCGTCAAGACGTAGTGTGCGGTAGCTAATTAGTGCTTATCTGCCGCATATGATGCGATTGGATTAGGGTAGTCGTACGGCTTTATTGACCTTGTTAAGGGTCATACGGGTGGGTTTAATTCAATCAAGAAATGAACGGGTTGAAATTGACTAGCGGCCTATGGTTTGTTGGCCTCCGTCAAGGTCATAGGAAATAGGGTAAAAACTATTATCGGGAATTTCAAGTGTTGGAATTTGCAATGAGATTGCATACCTTCTATATGATAGTTGGATCCCGATACCCACTGCGAGTAAGAGTTACTCCTGAGAGGGTTTTCCACTTTACAATTAGCCAATCCATTAGGTGTCTAAGAAAGATGTTAACGGGGTGATTCCACTGCGGAAACGAGGTTATTTAATTAGTTCTATACGAAAGCATGGGGAGACTCCCTCGGAGTACCAATACCTGCCTGACTGACCGATTGGCAAACTTGTAGGGTGTAATTAATCCCGGCTAATCTTAGCTTTTATGGTTTGAAGGAAGATTTGATAAAAAAAGTAGGGGACATCCTGATTAGATAAGATAATAACTAATCTAATCTTGCAAAGAGCCCATACAAAAGTGATTATCCTTCTCTCTCTCCTGGTAGCGACCAATGACACGCCTTAATCAAGATAATAATATGGATGAATTGACCGAACCCGCTTATTATACTGGGCTAGGTTCCACACTATCTTATGACTGTCATAATCTGAGCAAAGAATAGTAGAATACCCGAATTCCCACGCCACCCAAAACGAAGGAGCATACTGATGCATCTTCTTCGGGTGTGTTCGTTACCGAGAACTGTTTCTCAGTTTACTCTACGTCCTGAGTATTGGATACCGGATCAGGATCCTACGTATGTAATTTGTTACATGGGTTAAGTAGAGGCAGAGAACCGGGAAAGGGGATATGTCCCTCATAGAAGAGAATGGTGCAATTGTTGCAGCCAAAACAGTTGGCAAATATCACCTTGTATTACCAAGTGGTAACATAATGATTCTGAGCGACTGTTATTTCGTACCAAAAATATTGTGAATGTTTTCCTAGATCAAGTGTTGATTGGGTATGGTATGTTGTATAACGGTATATATGTTCTAAATCACAAAACAGTTCTAAGTATACAGAACACACACAAGAGAAACAGTTCAGAAATGAACGAAGCTTTCTTGTGGCATTGTAGACTAGGTCATATCAATGCGACAAGACTGGCTAAGTTGTATAAGGATGGATATTTGAATCCGTTCGAATTTTCATCTTATGAAACTTGCGAGTCATGTCTCAAAAGCAAGATGACTAAAACTCCGTTTAATGGACACGGAGAAAGAGCTGGTGAACTCTTGGGACTAATACATAGTGATGTATGTGGTCCTATGTCTATACATGTCAGGAATGGTTTCTCGTACTTTATTACATTCACCGATGATTTCTCAACATTCGGACATGTGTTTCTGTTGAAACACAAGTCTGAAGCTTTTGAGAAATTCAAAGAATATAAGAACGAAGTAGAGAACCAGACAGGTAAAAGTATTAAAATCCTTCGATCTGATCGAGTAGGAGAATACTTGAGTACGGAATTCCGTGACTATTTAAAAGAGAATGGAATTCTCTCTCAGCTTACTCCTCCGTATACACCACAGCACAATAGAATATCGGAGCGGAGGAATCGCACCCTGTTAGATATGGTCGCTCTATGATGAGTGTTGCTGAGTTACCTATTTCCTTTTGGGTTATGCACTTGAGATAGCTGCATATCTATTGAATAGGGTTCCGGCCAAATTTGTGCCTACTACTCCATATGAGATATGGTATGGGAAAAGACCATCTCTTAAACGAGTTAATATATGGGGTTGTCCGGCCTATGTTAAAAAGCAAAATCCGGACAAGCTTGAGTCAAGGTCTGTTTTGTGCAAGTTTGTAGGATATCCAAAATATTCTTATGGATATATCTTCTACCATTCTAAGGAACAAAAAGTGTTTATTTCTCAACATGCCACCTTTTTAGAAAAGGAATTTCTTGTAAAAGAAATTAGTGGCAATGAGGTAGAACTGGAAGAAGTTCCAGTTACACAAACTATTACTGACGATTTGGTAGAACCGAAGGATCCAATAGTACCCAACGAACCTCATCCACTCCGCAGATCTAGTAGGATTCCTCATCCACCTGAGAGATACTACGGTTTTCTCATAGACGGTGGGAGCGAGGATTGTATCATGGAAGATGACCCAACTAGTTTCGAGCAGGCCATCACAAGTAGAGACTCTGTGAAATGGCCGGATGCTATTCGATCTGAGATGGAATCCATGTACACCAACAAAGTTTGGACTATGGAAGTTGCTCCTGAAGGGGTAAAACCCATCGGGAGCAAGTGGATCTTTAAGAAGAAAATTGGTGTAGATGAAAAATTTGAGACTTTCAAAGTTAGACTTGTAGCAAAAGGTTTTCGTCAACGACCTGGTGTCGATTATGATGAGACATTTTCTCCTGTTGCCATGCTTAAGTCCATCAGGATCCTACTTGCCATTGCTGCATACCATGACTACGAAATCTGGCAAATGGACGTCAAAACCGCTTTTCTAAATGGTGGTTTAGAAGAGAGCGTGTACATGACACAGCCAGAGGGCTTCGTAGACAGTGGGAGCAGCAGAAGCGTGTGCAAGCTGCTTAAATAAATCTACGGATTAATGCAAGCATCGCGGAGCTGGAACATCTGTTTTGATGAAGCTATCAAAGAGTTTGACTTCATCAAAAATGTAGATGAACCATGTATATACAAAAAGGTTGTAGAGAGTAAGGTTGTCTTTCTCGTATTGTACGTGGATGGCATACTCTTAATAGGAAACAATGTTCCTATGCTACACTCGGTCAAGCTCTTCTTATCACACAAGTTCTCTATGAAAGATCTCGGTGATGCCTCCTACATACTGGGGATAAAGATCTATAGAGATAGATCTAAGCGGATGTTGGGATTATCCCAATTCAGGTACATTGACACCATACTAAAGAAGTTTAATATGGAAGATTCTAAGCATGATAATTTACCCGCTTATACAGGAATCACTCTCTCCAAAAGAGATGTCTCCCAAGAATGATTTGGAGAGGGCTCGCATGCAAGGGATACCCTATGCTTCGGTAGTCGGGTCTATCATGTATGCGATGTTATGTACCATATTGGATGTAGCTTACTCACTAGGTGTAGTGAGCAGGTATCAATCAGATCCTGGGGAAAAGAACTGGACAGCTATGAAGAACATTCTTAAGTACTTGAGAAGGACTAAAGAGATGTTCTTGGCGTGTGGTAACGGTGAACTCTAGGTGGAGTCCTTTACCAATTCGAGCTTCAAGAGTGATAAGGACGACAGTAAGTTGGTCTCGGGTTTTATCTTCACCATCAATGGAGGGGCGGTATGTTGGAAGAGTTCCAAGCAAGATACCATAGCAGACTCGACGATGGAGGCTGAATACAACGCTGCTAATGATGCTGCCAAAGAGGCTGTCTGGATAAAGAAGTTCATAGCTGAACTTGGTGTGGTTCCATCCATTGAGCATCCAATACCTGTGTATTATGATAACAATAAAGCTGTGGCTTTGGCCAAGAAACCCCGGTCCCATCAGAGATCCAGATATATTCTTAGACGGTATTACCTGATCAGGGAGATAGTAGATCGCCGGAAGATCGAGGTCAGGAGAGTTGACACGAAGGATAACACGGCGGATCCACTAACAAAGACCCTCCTCCCCCAGACACAGTATGAGAGACATTTTGGGATGTTGGGTATGAGATACTACAACAACTGGTCTTGGTGCAAGTGGGAGATTGTTATGAATATGTATGCCCTAGAGGCCGTTATTGTATGATATAGTGGATGCTTGGACATATATATAGAAGACTTTGTTGCTCGACATGATAGTATGCTATCTGGTTGCTCTTTATCTTAACATGTACGCTTGTATTATTATACTGTCTCTCTGATACATGTTGATAAAGCCCTTAGGATGTTTGCTTGACTATCAGGACTATGATGCAGATCATACTACTAGGACTTATGTAGTCTACAAGCACATCCTTTAACAGTTCCTAGTCGAGGGAGTATCGAGACAGGGCATCGATATTCCAGAGTAGACTAGTGTGTACGTTTTTTTGACTCTATAGGGGGCGATGGTTGATCTCATTTACATTGGTGTTTGACATCAAAGATTGTACACAGGTGTTCATTAGAGAATGGGTACACCAAACATAACTTGCCGAGAACTCCTAGATGGTACTATACATATCGTCAGATAGAAGTTCTTTGGTGACACTGGTACAGGTTAGTCTGTAGACCCAAGATCATTATAGAGTCTTGTGTGGTTCCCACTGTGCTTTGATTTTCTCCCAACCACGGCTCAAAGGAGTCGTACAAACAGGTGGATTTTGGGTACAGTTCCGAGTCATATGGAGGCAATGAGTGATAGGAGGGGTTTCGTCTCTCTCGGTATAGGGAGTTGATGTTGCGCTATGCTCGATTGGCTATAACAGGAAGTCCCTGGCTAGGGCTGTTGATGATATTTACTGATAAGAGTTTCAGTAGTTTCTCATATCGTTATAGGCCACACATCGGAATGACTTATTAAGTTATTAGGGTCTGACGATTCCACCCCCAGACTCGATATGCGACATATCAAACGAAGAGACCAGACTGTATGGTAAGTGTTACTTATAGGCTTCATGGAAGTTTGGACAAGCTTGCTTGTTGATCTTCTATTCGCTCAATACCTGGGTAGCCGTTACGTCCAGCTAGTACCGCTGACGGCTTGTGGGTAACTGATGTGATCATTACCTACTGCTGGCGTATTGACGAGTCTTTAGAGTCCCACACAGAAATTTCCTAGTTCAAACGAAACGAAGTAGGGCACATATGCTGATATGTGCAGGAGGCCTAATTAAATACGAATATGTGATACCGTATTCTAATCTGGCGGTTATTTGTTATCAGTTAGGTTATATGTGATATAACTGGATTATCCAATCAAGTGTTGATTTGATAATGTGATATACAAATAAATGATATTAGTCGGTTATATATGATATAACCGGATTATTAAATCAAGTGTTGATTTAATAATATGATATATATTTATATTTGATATAATTATATATTAACTAATATTATTTGCTCACTAGTTATTTTCTTCATAATATATATATATATTATATGAAGCATGGCATGGATTTTCTATTTTTGGAAAATAGAAAAAAATGTGGAAATTGGAGTGATATTTATGGGGTGGGTGTGGCATGGAATTTACATTTATTTTATTAGTCTTGACTCACTATTCAAGCATGGTTGCAATTTATTATTGCAATTTATTCCATGCTTGAATAAGTGAGATCAAGAGTATTGCCATTCTACACTTGTGTGGTTTTTGCCTTAGCCATTTTTCTTGAGTTCATTTGCTTCACTCTCTTGAGCTCTCTCCATCTTCTTCTTCCTTTTCTACAAAACCCTAACCCTCACATGAGATGTGAATCATAGGGTTTTTTGATAAATCCTAGTGAGCTTAGAACCCCAACTTCACCATCCTACACTTGATTAGCAATTAAGTGTAGTGTGTTTCCTTCACTAAAGAGTTTACTGAAGAGGTAGCTTGGATTAGCGGAGCTTCGGGTGGATCATCTTCGGCACGAAGATCGCAAAGGAAGCTCGATCCAACTTTAAGTGAAGCCTAGTGGAGTCGCATGGACTGCTACACGGAGCTTGAGAAGAGAAGGACACGGTCTACAAAGGTTGTAGCCTCTTTCTCTTTATGTAGTTTTCTTGATATCAAGCTAAAACCCTGATCATCTAGTTTAGATTCTAGGTTAGTGTTAATTAGCACCCCAAATTTTTTTTAAAAGGCATGCTTGATGATAGTAAAACCCAGTGATGGTGGTAATATACATGTTCATGAAGTATATTTTTCCTCGGAAAGAGCTCAATATGAAGCAAGGGAGATGGCTAGAACTAATGGCAGATTTTGATATAAACCTGCAATATCATCCATGGAAGGTAAATATGGTCCCTGATGCTTTGAGTTGCCAGCCGACGGCGTTGAGTCTTGCTACTCACTGGAGGAATCTACAGGACCTCAACAAGTTAGAGATGGAGGTAATCATGCCCGGGGTATCCTCTTCACTTATGAATATGGAAATTCAGTCCACATTGGTGGATCGGATCAAAGAAGCTCAAGCTGGAGATATAAGATTACAAAAGATTCGAGAGAAGGTAAAAACAAACTTGCGAACTGACTTCATCATTCATGAAGACATGTCACTAAGATATAGAAGCAGGATTTGTGTGCCTACTGATGAAATCAGAGAGGAATTGATGAAAGAGGCGCACAGTTCTCCATACTCCGTTCATCCTGGAGGGACGAAGATGTACAAGGACCTCCGTTAAAACTATTGGTGGTATGGTATGAAGCGGGAGGTAGAAAAGAGTGTATCCAAATGCCTGATTTGTCAACAGGTGAAGGCTGAACACCGCTGAATTGCCGGTCTTTTACAGCCCTTACCGATACCCGAATGGAAATGGCAGAACATCACCATAGATTTCGTGACTGCACTCCCTCACAGTACCAAGGGCAACGATGAAGTATGGGTAATCGTGGACCGGCTTACCAAGTCTGTGCATTTCATTCATTTTCACGTCAGCCAGTCAACCAAAAACCTAGCGAAGAAGTATATGGAGGAGATCGTCCGATTACACGGAGTACCTGTATGCATCGTTTCTGATCGAGACACACGTTTCCAATCTCATTTCTAGAAAATTCTACAAGAGAGTCTTGGCACAAACCTGAGTTTCAGTACAGCCTATCACCCCCAAACCGATGGCTAATCCTAGAGAGTTATTCAGGTTCTCGAAGATATGCTCCGAGCCTGTATGTTGGATTTTGAGGGATCTTGGGAGGACCACTTGCACTCATTAAAGTTCGCGTATAACAACAGCTACCAGGCAAGTATCGGTATGGCACCTTTCGCGGCATTATATAGGAGGAAGTGCAGGTCTCCATTGAGCTGGGATGACATTGGACATCGAGAACTTCTAGGACCAGAGTTGATTGTCGAGACCGTAGGAGTGGCGAGAACCATAAGGGAACAACTACATATAGTTCAGGAATGACAGAAACACTAGGCAAATGCAAAAAGGAGGCATCTAGAATTTCAACCAGGTGAATATGTGTTCCTGAAGATCTCGCCGAATCACGGAGTGATACGTTTCGGGAAGCGGGGAAAGCTCAGTCCGCGATTCATCGGCCCATTTGACATTCTTGAACGAGTTGGGGAGGTTGCGTATCGTCGAGCCTTACCACCTTCTTTGGAGAGCGTGCACGACGTTTTTCATGTTTCGCAGTTAAGGAGGTATGTTGGTGACCCCATTTATATTTTGGATCATTCCGAAATCACAGTAGGGGCTGACCTAATCTACGACAACAACCAGTCGAGATCTTAGATTGGAAGGAGAAGATATTGAGGGACAAGACAGTCCGGCTGGTTAGAGTTATGTAGAGGAAGGACTCTCCGGGCGAATCCATGTGGGAGAGAGAGGATGAGATGAGGGAACGTTATCCCCATCTATTTGTAACCTCTACTATGTAACCACTTGTTCCCTTCCGAATCACGGAGACGCGACCGTGTAGGTCCGTCTCGTCTGAAATTCGGGGCAGATGCTAATTGGTGCTATCCGTCCACCTCTCCGAAGATGCCAAGTTGATTTATGGCACCATGTATCGAAGGTTTAAACGGATGCGGCCGATGTAGCAGACTTCGTCAGATTCCCCCTCATCTGAGGGGTTATTGATTGTGGGGACGCTCTTCCCTACAGGCGCAATCCCCTGCAGTTAATTACGCTACCGCATCGCGGTAACAACTTTCTCCTTCTCCAGATGGTCACTTCGTATCGTGGGTGTTTGTTTTGTTTGTGGTTGCCCGTGGATTGTATACGGAGACTAAGTTATGTTGTCGCCCGTAGGGCGTGGACTAGTCTAAATTCGTATCTTTCTTAGATTTGGGTTTGGGGGGGTTTGGTTTTAAGGATACGTTAGTCTCATTTGAGACTAAGATCAACTTAAACGTTTGTTAAGGATACGTTAGTCAAGGATACGTTAGTCTAATTTTAGACTAAGATCAACTGAACGGGATCGTTTAGATCCAACAAAAAAGCAATTGGGCTCTATTGTTTAGTTTAGTGACGTTGCGGTCGATAATTAGTTTAAGAACATTACGGTCCATTGTTAGTTTAAATACATCACGGTCGAGGTTAAGGACATCATAGTCCATGAGTTTAAGGACCCTACAGTCCGATGTTAGTTTTAAGACATCACGGTCGAGGTTAAGGACATCATAGTCCGTGAGTTTAAGGACCCCACAGTCCAATGTTAGTTTTAAGACATCACAGTCAAGGTTAAGGACATCATAGTCCATGAGTTTAAGGACCCCACGGTTCGTAGTAATGTGTGGTTGTTGGGACCCGCCACCTCTCTGACGACGTTGAGGGATTACAACGACAAATATCAAAGGAGTGAAGAGATGTACCCTCGAACCGGGTGTAAATTGATTGGAAGAGCAGATGAGCTCAGTTCAATTTAAATTGAGGACTTATGGCCAGAATTGAGCTAAGTCCAGTTAAAAATGTTTAACATTTTATTTTTATTCTGCCTGTTAGGCCTTTGTTTAGGCTCTGCCCTTTTAATAATGCCAAGCATTGGGCTCTGACATTTTTTGTCTTATATTGAATGCATAGCATTTATCAGAACAAAGTATGTTCTGACAGCGCGCCACGTGGCGCACTAGACGCTTTGAGCCAGTCAAAGAGCGCATTGCGCTTCTGTCGGTTAGCGCACACGAGGAGGACACGTGTCGCGCTTAGCGCTAAGCGCTAGTTTGTTAGCGCACTGCGCTTTTAATTTATGAGCGCGCTGCACTAGTTTATGGGTGCGCCAGTAGGGGTGGTAATTGAACGAGCCAGCTCGGGTTCGATTAAGGTTCGGCTCGGTATCAGCTCGTTCAAATTCGGTTCATTTATTAATGAGCCGGACATGAGCCAGAAAGCCTGGCTCGTTTATTAAACGAGCCGGACTGGAGCTCAGCCAGGCTCGTTCGGTATTGACTCGGGTTCGGCTGGGTTACACAGTTTGAAAACAAAACAGTAATATTTAATATATAGCAGATTCTATATAACTCTCAGAACACTTAATTCAATTAAATGACGGTATATAAAGTGTACTGAGATAAATATAAAACCCAGCACTTAGACCCATTCAATGCCCAAGATGTTAATGTTTTTTAATTTTCCATATCTGAAAACCCTGAGTTTTAAGCATTATTGTTAATTATGTTTTTTTCTTGGAAGATACTATTAATATGAGTAAATGAGCTGCAAACGAGCCGACCTCACAAACGAGCTCTAAACGAGCTCAGTTGAGCTCGGCTCGTGAACTCGGCTCGTTTAGTTAATGGGCCACAAATAAACCGAACACGAGCTGGGCATATTTAATCGAGCCGGACTCGAGCCGAGCATCTCTAGCTCGATTAACTAAACGAGCCGGACTTGGGCCGACAAAAAGAACCACGAGCCGAACTCGAGCCGAGCTTGGCGGGCTCGAGTTCGGCTCGTTTACACCCCTATGCGCCAGTGAGTGACACGTGGCGCGCTTGGCGCTGAGCGCCAACCCAAGAGCGCAGTGTGCTGTTTTCAGGAGCGCAAAGCACAGATTGTGTCTATGGTTGACACGTGGCATGTTTTGGTGCTGAGCGCCGATCCAAGAAGCGCAAAGGCGCAGTTCATGAGTGTAAAGCACTTTCTAACAGCGCAAAGCGCATTTTGATCAATTTTAAGATCAGAGAACAAATTTACGTTCTTCAAAGGAGGCTTTGCCTCAAGATCCAAGAACAACGGTTCTTGTTTTTATAAAAAGGCTCTGCCTTTAAAGATCAAAAGATCTGTGAATGAAGTAAAATACTTCTTTTTATATTTTTATGATTAAGTCTTTTGATCTTTTCTTTTTAATCAAAGACCTTGGTCTTTTTATAGATCTAAGATCTTTTTAGAAGATGTTTCTTCTTTTTACGAGATGATTTCATCTCTGTTGTTCAAGAATTAATTCTTTACCAAAAAGATGAAGAAATGATCTTCTTTCTTCTAAAGGATTGCCTTTCTTTCTCTTTGAGTTTTTCTCAAAGTTTCCAGAGGTTTTTTCTTTTTTTTGAGACTTGAAGTCTTGGGGCCTTTATATAGGGCCAATTGATTTGTTAAATCAGTTTAAGAGATCTTTCTCTGATTGATTTGGAAATATTTCCCACCGTTGGATCTTTGATCCTAAGGTTTCTGTTTTACAGAAGATAATTTTCTTGTTTTAATAAAATTGAAAAATCTTTCCATGACAGAATTTTAATTCTGATTAATTAATAATTTATTATTATTAGATCTTTTGATCTAACGGTGGGGAATTTTTAATTCCAGCGCTGACGCACCTTGCGCTAGCGCACCTACGTTCGACACGTGGCGCGCAGCGCAAGCGCGGCGCAACTGCGCTAGCGCACCCGTGTTTGACACGTGGCACGCAGCGCAGAGCGCAGCGCAACTGCGCTAGCACACCTGTGTTTGACACATGGCGCACAGCGCGCAGCGCAACTGCTCTAGCGCGCCTGTGTTTGGAAGAATCAGGAAGAATAGAATAACACGAGGATCGAAGAATGAAATCAACGCGCAGCGCAGAGCGCTGGATCTGAAGCGTTGCTTCAACTTTTAAATTTTGAATTTTGAAACAGAGCTTTGCTCTGATTGGGGGTGCGCTGCCTAGGGCATAGCGCTCCTGGCGCTGGCGTGTCTGCTCTTGACACGTGGCACGCAGCGCGCAGCGCACAGGATCTGAAGCGTTGCTTCAATTTTTGTATTTTGAAATTCAAAACAGAGCTTTGCTCTGATTGGGGGAAAGGAAGCGTCGCTTCATTCCAAATCTTGGAACTTGAACAGAGCTTTGCTCTGATTGGGGGAAGCAGAAGCGTCGCTTCAAAACCTTGAAATTTGAATAGAGTTTTGCTCTGATTGGGGAAACAAATGCCCCCCTACCGTTGCGCTTACATGGTCCACATGTGAGCACAGCGGTGGCAACATCAGAAGTTGAAGAGGCGGCTTAGCGCCTATAAATAGGACCTTTGGTCCTCTAGATGATTATCATCTTCTTTGAGAATTTTGTTCAGAGCACAGCTCTTCTGTTTGAGAACTTCTCAAAAGTAAAAAGGAAACTCTTTCCAAACTTAGGTAAAATTTTAGTAAACCTTAATGAGTTAGGGTCTTACCTATTAACAGAGCTTTACTCTTAATAGATCTTTGATCTTCAGAAAACCCATTTAGGGTTTCACTAACAGAGCTCCATGGATCTTTGACCTAAAGAGAACTCTTTTAGGGTTCCGTTAATAGAGCTTTGCTCTCCAAAAGGATTTTACTTATGATTTCTTAATTCATTAATGGAGTTTTGCTCCTTTCAAATCATATAGAAGAACTCTTAAGAGTTTTTCATGGATCTTGAAGATTAAAAAATGGAATTTTATCTTTGATGAATTATATCATCTTCTCAGAGCAAGGCTCTCAATGTTCTCGGGGAATTTCTTTAAATTCCCCTCATAATTGATCTTGACAGGTGCCACTCCTGTCTGTAGAGCATTGCTCTCAAGGAGTTTAACTCCCTGTGTCTGCCTGTTTTTAATAAGAATTCGCTTAATCAGTCTGTCCGCTAATTTTTGTCGATTTTCTTTTTCAGGAGTAATGGACGCTCACATGTATGCCCTCGACGAGATTATCTCTTACGGAGACATCCGCTCACTCGGCCGTTCTCAGAATCGAGAATTCACAAACGCCGAGTGTGCCGAAATTATGAGTCGCTTTGACGCATACAATGATCAACTGCTTCCTCGACGCTCCTCTCTCCTGAAGCTTATTGTGGGAGCGATCTGGGAAGCGCTTCCTCTATTCTGTACTGGCATGCCACTTAGGGCATTGGATGCCGCCGAGGATAAGGTGCATTCGATGTATCTGATGAGCCTAATCTCGAAGAGAAGGCGAGACAATCTTATCGATCTCCTGCATCAGCTTTTCAAGAGTCGGCCATACTTGCTGCCTATCGGAGGGTGGAGGACATCCGTGAGAATCCCGACGCTTGTGATCATGAGAGAAAGCATACTAGGATGGTTCGGAATGCCTGGAAGATTCTGGACAAAGTCACTTTTGAGTTCCTCAATCCATGCCCTGGATCTGAGGTTTTGCCATTGTAATTGTTTTGATAATGTTTTTGTTTACTGCTTTCATAATTGTAAGAACTTTTTCGCAGTATAAATGGCAAGTTTCTCATTTCAGTTTGCTTTATTTTACACACTAAATCTTTTGCGTATGCATGAACGGGTATGCCTCGAACGCTTAATTAGATGCGAATCAAATGTTCTCCTTGTCGCTTTCTTCTCCTTGCTGTGTTGTTGCCATGTGATTTTAGTAAGTGCGGTCTGTAGATAGCCTATAGCTGTCAATCTTGGATTCTTTGTAGAGTGGTGATGGCTTAGAAAACAGGGTTAGGATCTGTCACCTAAAAATTTTCAACTTTGTGAGCCGTGGGGGCCTCATAAAGAATTTTCTCCCTACCGGTCGAGAGGACCCCGCAGGTGTAATTTCTCCTTAAGAATCGTGAAGATTCCCAAGTGCATTTTCTCTTGAAAGTCGTAAGGATCTCACAAGAGAATTTACTTCCTTACGAGTCGTGAGGACCCGCAAGTGATGGGTGAAGTTGTCCTTATCCGCATTTCACGGAGTCAGGGGTCGCTCTGGATGCTTCCCACGGGTTCATTGCCGTGTTTGGCGAGGACCAGGCTTCCCTCTGGACGTTTTCCAGGATACCGTAGTTTAAAGACGTCGCGGTCGAGGTTAAGGACATCATAGTTCGTGGATTTAAGGACTCCACAGTCCGTCATTAGTTTTAAGACATCACGGTCGAGGTTAAGGAAATCATAGTCCATGAGTTTAAGGACCTCACAGTCCAATGTTAGTTTTAAGACATCACGGTCGAGGTTAAGGACATCATAGTCCATGGGTTTAAGGACCCCACAGTCCGATGTTAGTTTTAAGACATTACGGTCGAGGTTAAGGACATCATAGTCCATGGGTTTAAGGACTCCACAGTCCGTTGTTAGTTTTAAGACATTACGGTCGAGGTTAAGGACATCATAGTCCTTGGGTTTAAGGACCCCACAGTCCATGAAATGTGTGGTTGTCGGGACCCGTCACCTCTTTGAAGACGTTGAGGAATTACAACGACAAATATCAAAGTAGTGAAGAGATGTACCCTTGAACCAAGGTAAAATTAGTTTAAGGACATTACGGTCTATTGTTAGTTTTAAGACATCACGGTCGAGGTTAAGGGCATCATAGTCCATGAGTTTAAGGACCTCACAGTCCGATGTTTGCTCTGGATGCTTCCCACGGGTTCACTGCCGTGTTCGGCGAGGACCAGGCTCCGCTCTGGATACTTCACACGGGGTCATTGCCGTGCTCTGCGAGGACCAGGATCCGCTCTGGACGTTTTCCAAGGGGTCAGAAGTGACATAATCCGCGTTCCACATAGCCAGGAATTTTTCTCTAGATGCTTTCCACGGGTTCATTGCCGTGTTCTGCGAGGACCAGGATCCGCTCTAGACGTTTTCCATGAGGTCAGAAGTGACATAATCCGCATTCCACGTAGCTAGGAATTTTACTCTGGATGCTTCCCACGGGTTCACTGCCGTGTTCTGTGAGGACCAGGCTCCACTCTGGATGCTTCACACGGGTTCACTGCCGTGCTCTGCGAGGACCAGGATCCGCTCTGGACATTTTCCACGGGGTCAGAAGTAACATAATCCGCATTCCACGTAGCTAGGAATTTTGCTCTGGAGCTTCCCACGAGTCCATTGCCGTGTTCTGCGAGGACCAGGCTCCGCTCTGGTTTCTTCACACGGGTTCACTGCCGTGCTCTGTGAGGACCAGGATCCGCTCTGGACGTTTTCCACGGGGTCAGGAGTGATATAATCCACATTCCACGTAGCCAGGAATTTTGCTCTGGATGCTTCCCACGGGTTCACTGCCGTGTTTGGCGAGGACCAGGCTCCGCTCTGGATGCTTCACACGGGTTCACTGCCGTGCTCTGCGAGGATCAGGATCCGCTTTGGACGTTTTCCACGGGGTCAGAAGTGACATAATCCGCGTTCCACGTAGCCAGGAATTTTGCTCTGGATGCTTCCTACGGGTTCACTGCCGTGTTCGGCGAAGACCAGGCTCCGCTCTGGATGCTTCACACGGGTTCACTGCCGTGCTCTGCGAGGACCAGGATCCGCTCTGGACGTTTTCCACGGGGTCAGGAGTGACATAATCCGCGTTCCACATAACTAGGAATTTTACTCTGGATGCTTCCCACGGGTTCACTGCCGTGTTCGTCGAGGACCAGGCTCCGCTCTGGATTCTTCATACGGGTTCACTGCCATGCTCTGCGAGGACCAGGATCCGCTATGGACGTTTTCCACGGGGTCAGAAGTGACATAATCCGCGTTCCACGTAGCCAGGAATTTTGCTCTGGATGATTCCCACGGGTTCACTGCCGTATTCGGTGAGGACCAGGCTCCGCTCTGGATGCTTCACACAGGTTCACTGCCGTGCTCTGTGAGGACCAGGCTCCACTCTGGACGTTTTCCACGGGGTCAGAAGTGACATAATCCGCGTTCTACGTAGACAGGAAGGGTTGACTTTATCCGCATTTCACGGAGTCGGGGTTTGACTCTTGGTTATCTGTGTACCACCGAGTCATGGAACTGGGAGTTGCCTCTGTTCCGCTTTGCTTGACGTTGTGTGTGTTGTAATGAGACGAATGTTGAGATGATCTCTAGGCTGTCTATGAACCATTGAGATTTGGTCTCTCCTTCTGATGAAGCTTGGGGAGGAAGGGTGTGATTCCTTCTTTGTTTGCGCCCCTGGATTGTATACAGGGATTGACATGATATCACCTGTAGGGCATAAATTTCATTCATTCATTTTTTTATTTCTTTCCGCGATGCTCTATCATTTCAGCTTTTATATCGCGAAGGTCGCGATTGCCCCATCATTTCGGCTATTTTTCGCGGTGCCCAATCATTTCGGCTATTTATTTTATTTTTACTCGCTGCTTTTTATTGCGAGTTGCCCAATCATTTCAGCTATTTTGCATGCATACATTTTTACTTGTTGATTTTGTTGCAAGTTGCCCCATCATTTCGGCTATTTCGTATGCATGTGTGGCTCGCTGGCTTTTTTTGCCGCAAGCTTGGGATTAGACACCGATTTCGGCATCAGCACCGCTACAACTGGGATATTGCCAGGAGCGAATCATCATTTGCCTCTGTCGATATCGAACAAAGGTGGCTTAGCGAACAGGGTTAGGATTCTGTCGACTAAGGCTTTTGACTTCATGAGTTGTAAGGGTCTCACAAAGGTATTTCTCCCTACAAGTCGTGAGGATCTCGTAGGTGTGTTTTCTCCTTAGGAATCGTGAGGACTCCTAAGTGTATGGCTTCTTATAAGTCGTAAGGATCTTACAAAAGAGTTTTCTCCTTATAAGTCGAGGGGACTCATAAGGGTTGTTCACCGTACGAACATATCCCCAGTCACGGGTGGGACTTAGTTAGGGAAATGTTTATTCGTGCCCGTGGATTGTATACAAGGGTCAGTATTGAGCCGCTTGTAGGGCAGTATTGAAGGTTGTGGGGGCTGCTTAAGAACAGGTTCAGATCCTTGTAGCTTAAGACTTTCAAATCTTATGAGCCGTGAGGGTCCTATAAGAGGGTTCTCCTTACGAGTCGTGAGGATCTCGCAAGTGTAATTTCTCCTTAGGAATCGTGGGGATCCCCAAGTGTGTTTCTCCCTTGTGAGTCGTAAGGATCTTACGCAGGTGGTTTCTCCTTACAAGGTCGAGAGGATCCTTGCAAGTGTCTTTTAATGAGATTGCGCCCTTTTGGGTTTTCACAAACACCCGCCGGTAGCCCTGCTGTTTTTACTCACGGAGCCCTTTCGGGTTTTCATCCGTGCCCATTTTGCTTATGGACGTACCGTTTTCTTTTTCTTTTCTATCTTTTTTTATTTTAACGAGGCTGCGCCCTTTCGGGTTTTCATAAGACTCGCCGGTAGCCCTGCTGTTTTTACTCACGGAGCCCTTCCGGGTTTCATCCGTGCCCATTTTGCTTATGGACATACCGTTTTCTTTTTTTTATATTTTTTTTGTATCAGCTCTAGGATGCTGCAATCCACCATAGTTCATCGACATCTCGGTCAACAGCTGGTTTTAGGACATGGTGGTCCGTTGTTAGTTCTAAGCACGTTTCGGTCCGCCGTTAGTTTAAGAACGTTTCGGTCCGCCGTTAGTTTAAGGACGTTTCGGTCCGCTGTTAGTTTAAGGACGTTTCGGTCCGCTGTTAGTTTTAAGGACGTTTCGGTCCGCTGTTAAGTAAGCCGGTTACTACTTATAGAGTTTGTTCTTAGGAAGATAGAGAGCGGACATAGTCGTCGTCATCTATCATTGACCTCGGCCGTGACTCGTCAAGCGTAATACTTCTTCAGGAAGCGACCGTTTATTGGCCTGAAAAGTCTTTCACCGTGCATGTCCATGAGTAGATAGGCTCCACCCTGGTAGACCTTGTCTATGATGCACGGGCCTTCATAGTTCGGCTCGAATTTTCCCCGCTTGGCGTGATTGGGGATCATAGGTCTTTTGACCACTAGCACGAGTTCGCCTTGGAGTTCATCCATATCCTCAGGTTCTTCTTCTGAAAACATTATCACGTGACAGGTACGAGCTCGCTTCCAATACCGATGTGGATCTGGTTCTACCCTTATGGATTTGGGTTCATGCTTCTGCGGCGGGGTTACCCTCCAGCTACTGGATAGAGCGAACTTGTCGAGATGATATTAGTCTTCAACCCAGTTCTTGAAGGTGAAGCAGTCTTCAATAGGATGTCCTATTGCCCTATGATAGGAGCAATAGTCCGGGTGAGAGACTTCGCCTGTTTACTGGGGATGTTTGGACTCCGGAAGTATAAGCATTTGATGTCTTATGGCAAGATCAAGTATCTTCTTTGTCTTGTCTTGAGAAAAAGAGTATGCTCGACTCATCTTCTTCATAAGGGACAAATCCGGACCGCTCGATTCATGATTGGGTGACTTCTTGGTCCCGCTTTGTCGCTGTCGAACGCCTTTTCCGCTCTTTGACTTGTTTCTGCCTCTGCGTCGGGCCTTTTGCACAACAGGTTGACAGGGAGGGGCATTTTCATCTTTCGCAGCCTGTTGAAGAAGGCGTTGCGTCCTGGCTTGCTCGTAGATGGCCATTTCGCGATTATGGTCGTCTCGAACTTTTTGACCAGCTTCCCTTATAATCTTGTCCATTTGTTCTTCGAACGACGGACTGGGCATTTTCACGTCGGGGGCTCTTTCTGGTTCAGGGTTAGCATTCTCCCATTGAGCATCCCCTTCTTCATCAAAATCATGTACGACGTAGCAGTCGCGGAGTAGCTCCCGTTTCTTGGACCAAACATATCCAAGCCCGATCGTTTCCATTCTCCCATTGGGCAACTTGCGCTGAGTTCCGGGAACGTTCCAGATCCTGTCATAGAACTTAACTTTTCGAGCGGTCTGTTTGAAGGGTATCCCTTGGCGCTTCAATAGCCTTTTCAAGCCTTCCGTGTAACATCTAGGCAGACGGATGGGCTGGAGCCTGTCGAGCGTAGAATCGGCGTCATGCCAAACTTCTTTCTCCACTTTTGTTTCCGTAGATCGGTAGAATAGGATTGCCTGTTCACCTTTTCGCCTGGGAGGGACGTAAAATGTTTGTAGCACTTGCACGCTATAAGCTTCAAGTGCGTCGAGATCTTTATAATGCTCCCGCGGAATCATGGTAATTTGCAAGCTCTGATTATCACCGGCGAATGCTTGTATTGGTGGCCGAGCGGAGAATATAGTATGGACCTCATCTTCCGAGTCGCTGCCAAAGATCAACATAGGAGCGGACGGTCTTGGCTTGTTGTACTGGGGTGGACCTGAATAAACTATCTCTTCCTCTTCCTTAGTATCACTCCCGAAGATCGGAATGGTGGTGATAGCTTTGTTTTCCGGTTTGTGACATCTCTCTGTGTTTTCGAAATCTGGCAAGAAGTATTTTGCATCTTCGTACTTACGGACTTCGTTCACGGAGAATGGGTTCAGCTATCCTGTTACGGTATACTCGAGGCCATCTTTAAAATACTTCATACACTGGTGCTGTGTAGAAGGAATAATGTTGTATTCGTGTAACCAAGGCCGGCCGAGTAAAGCGTTATAGCATGTCTTGGCATCAATGACATGAAATTTAATATCCGTGACAAGTAGCCTGAATCGTAATGTCAATATCACAGACCCGAGAGTCCGCGATGACTGGGAGTCAAAACCGGGGATGGTGATTTTATCACGAGCGAGATGCTGGATGCTCATACAGATTTCCTTCAACACTCGCACGTTGAGGAGATTGACGGAAGACCCATTGTCGACCAGGATTTTGCCTATCTTTATATCGTGGCAGTACCCTGAGACATAGAGGGGACGGTTGTGCTCGCACGTCCCAATGAGGAGGTATTCGTCGCCGAAGGTGATATCGGATGTATGTACTTCCTCCAGATCGTCCTTCATCTTTTCTTCGGCGAGAAAAGCTTGGAATTGCTCTGGCTCTTGTAGCGCCTTGATCAATGAATCTCTCGCTTCTTTGGATAGTAAAAGGGCGTCGAAGATGCTGAGCTGCGAGGGTAACTTCCTCAAGTGCGCCAGAACGTTGTAATCCACCTTACTTTTCTTTGGCGGGTCCTTGGCGGTCAGCTCTTTCATGACTTGGTCATCTAGGGCGATATCCTCAGAGACCTTTTCTTTTCCCTTATCTTTTCTATTCGTGGGTCCGAGATTCTTTTCTGGAAGCGTACGGTTGCACAGTTGAATATTTTCACAGGCCTTCGATTCTTCCTCTTTCCCCAAGATGGGTTCCTTAAAGAGAGGGCCAAGAGCCATCTCTTCGTCAGAGTCGCTTCCGAAGGTGAGAACTTGCGATCCCCCGGTGTTGACTGTGCGACAGTTGTCGGTAGTTCTTTTATGCTCCTCGGTCGCACTTCTTTGCTCCCGACGAGTTTTGCGTTTCATCCGCTTGAAATGTTGCCGGTGAGCAACATACCCTTGCCACCATCTTTTAAAAGCGTCGCATTCTTCGGTGGGGTGCGAGATCTTCCGATGATATGAGCACTAGCTAGGATGCATCTCTGCTTCACCGGGAGTGTTTCCTTCGGAGGGTGGTAGCTTCATTCCCATTGATATGGCTTTAGCAAACCTTTTCCTCGTCTTGAACTTGTTTTTATCCGCGACGGATGTTCCTTGATTCGGTGGGAGTGTCTTGACTCTTTCATCTAGTCGCCGGCGTTTGGCTCTTTCAAGTATGGCCATCTCACGCTCTCGATCAGCTTTATTTTTCAGATGAATCTCATTCAGGAAGGCGTCGATCATTTCGTCTGACGGCCATAGAAGTTCCGGCTCAGGACCTGCCTCCAGTCTCTCTGTGCAAGGAGCTTCTTCATTATCTAGAGATGAATGAGATATCACATGGCTGCTTGCTACGTAATCCTCAGATCCATCCGACGAGTCTTCTCCATCATCTTCGTCCTCAAGGACGTGGCCGAGGAACTCTTGAAGCGTGATTGGGGTTCGCGCCTTCTGGTTATACTCTTCCAGCGCATCAATCTGTTTCTATAGGTCTGTGCGCTTGTCACCAGGCTTCACGGGCTTCTTGGATTTCTTCTTCTTTTTCGAAGATTTCGGCGGCTGGGTGTAAGCACTTTGGCTATCAACACCAATCTTTGGAGTTGGGCGCGGCTTCAGCATCCCTTCGATAATCTGGGGTTCCAGCGGGTTCTTCCACCTGATCGCCGAGCATGTCTGGAGATCATTCAGCATCCTTATGGTTTTGGCTGAAAGAGCTACCTCCCATGGAGCTTCTTCAACAAAAGAGCACGTTGCCCCCGGTGTGTTTGTCTTCTTAGGAATGTGCGGTTGTGGTGGGTTTACTTTCCACTTCTCAGACAGCGCGAACTTGCCTTGTAGGTACTGATCCTCGATCCATCCCTTAAAGACGAAGCAATCTTCGATCGGATGGCTTACCGTTTGGTGGTAAGGGCAATAATTGGGATTATTCACTTCGACGGGTTGCGATGGTCGCCTTGGATTCAGCAAATTGATAAGCCTGTTGCCCATCGCTAGTTCGAACAGCCTCTTCGTTTTATCCCGCGGGAATGAGTAAGGACGCTTCATTTTCTCATTATAATACCGCCGTCTCTCTTCCAGTTGATCCGCTAGCTTTGGGACGCTGGGCTGCTGTTGGGTATTCGCAACGAAGGTCGCCTTCCCCTTACCTTTTTCGTTCCGCGGCTCCGGCTTCGGAGGAGACAGTCTATGCCCCATCTGATCCATCTGGGCTAACTTGACGATTAAAGCTTGGAAGGTGGTCGGTTTGAAGAACATCATGAACTGTGAAATAGTTGCATGAGGGTCTAGAGTACCCACGAACATGCCTACCGCTGGTGCTTCTTCGATGCGTTGTTTGCACTTTGACCACAGATTCCGCCATCGGATTGCGTACTGAACCCACGTCTCGCCCGGCTTCATCCTGGCATTGATCAATGCCGTTATTGGGGTGCGTTCACTAGCACTTGCGAATCGCTGGGTGAACAACAACTCCATTTCTGCGAAAGTTTTGACGGAGTCATTTGGAAGTTCTGAGTACCACTCAAACGCCGTCTCCGACAAACTGCCGACGAATTGGCGGAGCAAAAGCTTATCATCGCCACCAGTATTGCCACAAAGAGCCCTGAACTGGGCGACGTGCTGGTGGGGATTGCCCGTCCCCTTGTACACATGGAATTTGGGGATTGTGTATCCCGGCGGGTATTTTATCTGGTCATACCAGCCCAGATATGGTCGCCCAGTTTTGACGATTTGACTGGCCGCTTCATTCGCCTGGTGAGCTCGTATTTGCTAAGCTATATAATCATCGAGCGCAGCTTTTGAGATAGCCTCCTCTTTGGCTGCTGAAAGAGCCGGAGGAGGGTTAGATGTTTCCCCTCTGTCGTCTTCAATAATGATCGGAGGGTCTTCAGCTGGAGGATCTGGCTGTATCATCATCCCGACCATGTCTTGGAAGAGAAGTGCCATTCACTTTATGTTAGCCGCTTGCTCCACGGCTTCTTTGTCCTTCTTTTCGAGGACTCTGCGAAGGAAATCAGCATCGGTTTCTTGTTCATAACGCTGTTCCGATGACGCCTCCGGGCTTTCTTTTGGTCCGGTGAGTGCGGCCATTGCAGTCAGCATCTCCTGAAGCTTCTGCTGTTGCTGTTTCTGAGCTCTTGTGATGGAAATGGTGAGTGGTCGGTGGCCCGTAGAAGCGCAGCTATCTTCCTTCCCGGATGCCATGTAAATGATATGGACCGTTATGCCCCCAGACTTAGGGCGTTTGGGCTCAGTGCCTTTGACATTTGTCGCAGGCATGGGGATCTTCTCCGGCCTTCTCTTCTTATGAGCGGTCAAAGTTGAGGGGGCCGTTGCAGTGGGCACCCAAATAGCTTTTCGTGACTTGGCAGGATAGCTTTCTTCTTGTTGAACCTTCGCCCTTTTCTGTCAGCGAGGGTAATCTTGATCAACTACTGAGTTCCAAGCCTGCCACCAAACTTTGTAGATTTTGGAAGACAGCCGCTGAGGGGACTGTTCTGGTTTTGCTTCCGCAACATTCTCCACCGGAGGAGGAGATCTTTATAGCACAGCGGTAGGAGAATTCCTGCGCACCCTATTCAGCAGCTCAAAACTGTTCCCGGTTGGAACAGCAGCATTAATTTCCACCGTTGGAGCTGGTGGAGTTAGCCCAGAAGGGGAGTTGCCCCCGGCCTTCCTTACTCGGCGCCAGTGGCGACGTCGAGCGTGTCGAGCTGATGGAGTTGGCTAGGTGACGGGGATGGCCTTGTCTTGTAGGGTTCCTAGGCACTCTCAAGAGGTCTCACAAGGCATCGAACATGCCATTTTTAAAAATTCTAGGTGCCGAGAGACCCGACTACGGATCGTTTGCTAGAAAACTAGGCGAAAAAGCTAACTAGTTAACACTTAACTAAGGGATACGGATATACAACCTTTGTAGATCCATTTGTCCACCTCCATAGCTCCATGAAGAAGTCATCTCCGCTGTACAAATCCGAAATCCGGGCTCTTGCGTCGGCTTCATCGGAGAAGAAGCGGGCTAGGTCATCGACGACGTGCCGAAGATAATCTACGTCGAGGCATCGCTAAATCAAGCTCCGACTTCACCAAGTCCAAAAACTTGTGAAGAGAACACACTCTACTACTTGGCAAGAGGTAGAGGATGAAGAAATAGGAAGTGGGTAGACTTTAGAATTGGATTTCTCACTCTTAATCATCAATCACCATTGATGGACCTTAGGTTTTCTTCTTGAGTTGAAGGAAGAAGAAGAAGAAATGATATGATAAGATTAATTAAAAAGAAAAGAATAATCCAATCTTTATCATAACATGACCATGGTTATGTGTAGAGACTAAACCCAAGTTAAGTGAATGGTTAGGTTAGGAATGAAGACAAAAATGGTGACTAAGTCAAAGTATTCATGAAGCTTCATGAATGAACAAAAGAATGCCACCATTTTTCTTTTCTTTTCCTTAAATGAATAATGAATATAAATAAATGAATAAGTATATAAAACCCTAACCATTCATATAACCATGGTTTAATCTTTACACAAGCATAAGTCAACATGTATCATCAAACATGATACAATGTATATGCACAAAAGTATATCACATATACAACTTGCACATTGAGTGAGAAAATCCATATAAAGTGAACCTATACTAGCTAATGCAAAGTAATATATCAAATATATAATTATGCATTAAATCATTAAATCAACACTTGATTCAATGATCCGGTCATGTCGCACACAACCGACTAGTATACAATGTATCGGCTTATCGAATCAACGCTTGAATCGATAACTAGGTTATATCGCATACAACCATCCGACACATTGATCGCGAGAATGAAATACGGTATCACATACACGCATTATTCTCGGTCCCGCACATATCTCATACGCGCTCCTATTTCGTTTTGCTTGAGCCAGGAAACCTCTGTGTAGGACTCTAAAGACTCGTCAATACGCCGGCAGCAGGTGATGATCATATCAATCACCCACAAGCCGCAAGCGGTCTGCTAAACGTAACGGCCACCCGGGTATTGAGCGATCTGAAGATCGACGAGCAAGCCCGCTCACACTCCAGTGAATCCAACCAGTAACACTACCGTACAGTCCGGTCTGATCGTCTGATATGTCGCATATCTCGCCTAGGGGTGGTAAACGTCAGACCCCAATAGTTCGATAAGTCGTGTCGATATGAGGCTCATAACGGGTCGAGAAAATACTGGTAACACTTACCAGCAATTCTCTGATCAGCCCTGGCCAGGGACTTCCTGTTATAGCCAATCGAACACAGCACAACATCAACCCCCTATACCGGGAAAGACGAATCCCTTCCTATCGCTCATTGCCTCCATGTGACTCGGGACTGTACCCAAAAACCACCGTTTTGCACGCCCTCTTGGACGTGGTAAGATGGAAATCAAAGCACAGTGGGAACCACATAAGACTCTATGACGATCTCGGGTCAACAGACTACTCTGTACCAGTGTCACCAGAGAACTGCCATCTGACGTGAGGTATAATACCATCTGGGAGTTCTCGGCGAGTCCGTCCAGTGTACCCAGTCTCTACTGAGCACCCGTATATCATCTCCGATGTCAAACACCAATGGATATGGGATCATCCATCGCCCATCTGTATGGGTCGAGAAGGTACACGCTAGTCTACTCTGGTATATCGATGCCCAATCTCGATACACCCACGACTAGGGACTTTGAAGGATGTACTTATGGACTACCTGTCCCCACTAGTATGATCCGCATCATAGTCCAGGTAGTCAAGTACACATCCTAAGGGCTTTACCAACATGTAACAGAGAGACAATCAGTATACACGTTAAGGTAAAGTTCAACCAGATAGCATACTATCATGTCGAGCAAGAAAGTCCTCCCTATATACGTCCTAGCATCCACTACAATATACATCATATGTATAGTAATGGCCTCTAGGGCATACATATAACTAACATGTCTTGCCCCATGTTCAGGTGAGGGGCTGTTGCTGGTGTCAGCCTGTTGAAGACTGATGTCTTTTGAGTAGCAGGAGCGGGAGTGGGAGTTGGGACAGTCAGTCTTGTAAAGACCGACCCCTTAACAGGAGAAGCCGCCTTGACGATTTCAGGAGCAGGGTTGGTTACTCTCTTCGGAATAACCTTCTCTGGGATTGCAGGCTTCATTGTGGGCCCACAGGAATTTTGGCCCAATCTGGAGAAGACCGAGGCGCCGGTGCTGGACGACCCGTTGAGAGAGGCCGCAGTAGTTGTAAGCCTATCAAAGACCGACTTCTTGGGAGCTTCTGGTACGGGCACGGGGGTGCTGAAGCTCGTCAGCGGAAGCATGGTTCTGAAAAACAATCCCGTGGTGGCTTCAGTGACCTGTTCCATGGGCATCGGGAACAGGGAAGCCGCTTGGGGCCCGTAGGCTATGCCCCCAGTTGAGGCAGGACGTGGGTTGCAGTTGCATGTGGAACACTTTGAGCAGGTGAACGCCATTGATCCTTCACTTTCTTAACCAAGCAAAACGCCAAATCATAGTACCTCGAAACCCAAAGGCAACCATTAGCAAACCGCGATTCGTTCGCGAACACGACATACAAAGTATGGAGTGGAAAGAGGAAAAGGTCCCACCGGGCGTGCCAGAATCTGTTCCCCTCCGAATCACGGAGACGCGACCGCGTAGGTCCGTCTCATCTGAAATTCGGGGCAGATGCTAATTGGTGCTATCCGTCCACCTCTCCGAAGATGCCAAGTTGATTTATGGCACCATGTATCGAAGGTTTAAACAGATGCGGCCGATGTAACAGACTTCGTCAGATTCCCCCTCATCTGAGGGTTTTTTGATTGTGGGGACGCTCTTCCCTGCAGGCGTAAGCCCCTGCAGTTAATTACGCTACCGCATCGCGGTAACAACTTTCTCCTTCTCCAGATGGTCACTTCGTCTCGTGGGTGTTTGTTTTGTTTGTGGTTGCCCGTGGATTGTATACGGAGACTCAGTTATGTTGTCGCCCATAGGGCGTGGACTAGTCCAAATCCGTATCTTTCTTAGATTTGGGTTTGGGGGGGTTTGGTTTTAAGGATACGTTAGTCTCATTTGAGACTAAGATCAACTTAAACGTTTGTTAAGGATACATTAGTCTAATTTTAGACTAAGATCAACTTAACGGGATCGTTTAGATCCAACAAAAGAGCAATTGGGTTCTATTATTTAGTTTAGTGACTTGCGGTCTATAATTAGTTTAAGGACATTACGGTCCATTGTTAGTTTAAAGACATCGCGGTCGAGGTTAAGGACATCATAGTCCGTGAGTTTAAGGACCCCACAGTCCGATATTAGTTTTAAGACATCACGGTCGAGGTTAAGGACATCATAGTCCGTGAGTTTAAGGACCCCACAGTCCGATGTTAGTTTTAAGACATCACGGTCAAGGTTAAAGACATCATAGTCCATGAGCTTAAGGACCCCACAGTCCGTAGTAATGTGTGGTTGTCGGGACCCGCCACCTCTCTGACGACGTTGAGGGATTACAACGACAAATATCAATGTAGTGAAGAGATGTACTCTCGAACCGGGTGTAAATTGATTGGAATAGCAGATGAGCTCAGTTCAATTTAAATTGAGGACTTATGGCCAGAATTGGGCTAAGTCCAGTTAAAAATGTTTAACATTTTATTTTTGTTCTGCGTGTTAGGCCTTTGTTTGGGCTCTGCCCTTTTAATAATGCCAAGCATTGAGCTCTGACATTTTTTGTCTTATATTGAATGCATAGCATTTATCAGAACAAAGTATGTTCTGACAGCACGCCACGTGGCGCACTAGGCGCTTTGCGCCAGTCAAAGAGCGCATTGCGCTTCTGTCGGTTAGCGCACACGAGGAGGACACGTGTCGCGCTTAGCGCTATTTTGTTAGCGCACTGCGCTTTTAATTTATGAGCGCGCTGCACTACTTTATGGGTGCGCCAGTGAGTGACAGTGACGCTCTTGGCGCTGAGCGCCAACCCAAGAGCGCAGTGCGCTGTTTTCAGGAGCGCAAAACGCAGATTGTGTCTATGGTTGATACGTAGCATGTTTTGGCGCTGAGCGCCGATCCAAGGAGCGCAAAGGCGCAGTTCATGAGTGCAAAGCACTTTCTAACAGCGCAAAGCGCATTTTGATCAATTTTAAGATCAGAGAACAAATTTACGTTCTTCAAAGGAGGCTTTGCCTCAAGATTCAAGAACAACAGTTCTTGTTTTTATAAAAAGGCTCTGCCTTTATAGATCAAAAGATCTGTGAATGAAGTAAAATACATCTTTTTATATTTTTATGATTAGATCTTTTGATCTTTTCTTTTTAATCAAAGACCTTGGTCTTTTTATAAATCTAAGATCTTTTTAGAAGATGTTTCTTCTTTTTACGAGATGATTTCATCTCTGTTGTTCAAGAATTAATTCTTTACCTTAAAGATGAAGAAATGATCTTCTTTCTTCTAAAGGCTTGCCTTTCTCTCTCTTTGAGTTTTTCTCAAAGTTTGCATAGGTTTTTTCTTTTTTTTGAGACTTGAAATCTTGGGGCCTTTATATAGGGCCAATTGATTTGTTAAATCAGTTTAAGAGATCTTTCTCTAATTGATTTGGGAATAGTTCCCACCGTTGGATCTTTGATCCTAAGGTTTCTGTTTTACAGAAGATAATTTTCTTGTTTTAATAAAATTGAAAAATCTTTCCATGACAGAATTTTAATTCTGATTAATTAATAATTTATTATTATTAGATCTTTTGATCTAACGGTGGGGAATTTTTAATTCCAGCGCTGGCGCACCTTGCGCTAGCGCACCTACGTTCGTCACGTGGTGCGCAGCGCAGAGCGCGGCGCAACTGCGCTAGCGCACCCGTGTTAGACACGTGGCACGCAGCGCAGAGCGCGACGCAACTGCGCTAGCGCACCTGTGTTTGACACGTGGCGCACAGCGCGCAGCGCAACTGCGCTAGCGCACATGTGTTTGACACGTGGCGCGCAGCGCAGAGCGCTGGATCTGAAGCGTTGCTTCAACTTTTAAATTTTGAATTTTGAAACAGAATTTTGCTCTGATTGGGGGTGTGCTGCCTAGGGCGCAGCGCTCCTGGCGCTGGCGTGTCTGCTCTTGACACGTGGCACGCAGAATGCAGCACACGAAATCTGAAGCGTTGCTTCAATTTTTGAATTTTGAAATTCAAAACAGAGCTTTTCTCTGATTGGGGGAAGGAAGCGTCGCTTCATTCCAAATCTTGGAATTTGAACAGAGCTTTGCTCTGATTGGGGGAAGCAGAAGCGTCGCTTCAAAACCTTGAAATTTGAACAGAGCTTTGCGCTGATTGGGGAAACACCACTCTTTCGCTTACCTCCAGAATTTCAAGGACGAAATTATTTCAAGCAGGATAGATTGTAACGACCGTGTACTCTGGATGCGGAATAAAAACGTTTTATAATTTTTCTCAAGGTCAAAAAAATTATTTTACTGTTTCTATTGGTAGAAAACACTTTAAAAATATTTTTCCATGATTAAAATGAATTAATATAATTTTTAGGAATTTTTGGGAATTTTTAAGAATTTAAATGGATTTTTTTTATCGAAGGGAAAAGTTTTTAAAACCGACAAGGGAAACTATTTTGGACCAAATTTGGTTGCAAAGGATATAAAATATCAAAATACATTTTCTATAATTTTCCCAGATTTTTAAAATATTTTTAACTATTTTAAAATAATTTTTAGAAGCCAAAAATAATTTTTAAAACATTTTTTAAATATTAAAAACAAATTTTATTAAATTTTTAGTGCAGGAATGAATCTTGACCGTCGGATTTAAAACCAACGGCCCAGATTCTGCAAACAGATTATTAAAAGAAAAAGGAAATAAAAAAAATATTTATATGCGTCTTTGATATGGATCGTTGGATCAACGATCCAACGGTCAAGGATCTCTAGCGCCAACCCGAACCGGGGCCCATCCTGCTCACGCGCTATGGGATGTGGGTCGTTGGATCTGGTCGAGCTACGGTCTGGATCTGGTCGGCTCGTGGGGTCGGCTCCTGTAGCGGTTGGGGAATTAATAGGGATTTTTAATCCCAGAAATCCCTATAAATAGCCCTGAGTTCTAAAATCCCCCAAAGAATATCTGTTCGACACAAAAATCTCAAAAACTTTTCAGTGCTTTATCTTTGAGTTTTCTACACTCTGGACCAAGTTCCAAAGGCAAAAAATTCTCGACTTCAAGATATACCTTTTCTCGTACAACCCGACGCTCGCCGACTTTCATTTTCCTAGCTCATTTCACATAGGATCTCTCAACACTTAACCCCCCTGTTATCTTCATTATGAAAATATTTATCTGTAAAAAAAATTCCAGGACCCAATTATGATGTTTTAACTGCATTATCTATTTTATGGGCTTTGACGATTAAAAACAATATTAAACCCTAATAATATAACGAACTTTTAGCAATTATCCTTCACATTAAAATCACGGGGTAACGGACAACCCCAGATTCATGCTTGGACATATGAAACTAAGTCGTAAAGCGACTATCATGACCGGGATAACTTTTGCAGGAATAAATATAATTATTCTACGGTGTTAAATAAAGGTTATCAATAATTAGTTCCTTAATTATTAAAACATGAAAAAATTATAATAAATTTTTATATATTGGGTTTTTTTAAAATAAAAGTGATGGCAAACATGTAAAACCATATTTTCACTAAAATGGGTATTTCACAAAAATACCATCAACTCCTAAGAATTTATATTTTCTTTATAATACCACGAACTTTGGAAAAATAGTATTTTCCTTAAAATACCCTAAATCTTTCCAAGTGATATTTTTATTGAAATACCATGATCTTTTCTGAATCATAATTTTTACGAAAATACCATGAACTTGGTAGAGTAATTAATTTTGTTAAAATATCCTGAACTTTTAAAAGCTAGGGTTTCCTTGTAAATACCAATAATAATCCTAAAACTAGATTTTTATTAAATACCTTTAAGAAGTGAAATCTTACCAAAAATACCCCTAATTTCGAAAGTTAAGTTTTTAGAATTTCGCTAAAATACTCTTACCTTTTTATAAAGGAGGCTCTTTTTATTAAAATACCACAACTTTTATAATAAAAGATAATTTACGTTAATATACCATTGTTTTTATATAAACAATAATCACGATAAAATACCATAGTCCATTATAAACTAAGGTTTCTATAAAATACTGTGTTTACCTTACAACTATAATGGAACGAGATATAACCCATGACTGTGGAAGTCCATATCGACTGAGATATTATCTACTTAAATCCAACTTTGATATATCACACGACATGACCTACGATGTGATTAGAGTTAGAATGCGCGAACCTAGGTATGGAATACTATTATAAATGAAGATCCCTGTAGACAGGGTAAACAGTCCCAACATGGACGACTACCACGAATGAATTGAACAGTCCCAATATGGACAACTACTACGAATAAATTGAACAGTCCCAATATGGATAAATGGCATTCCATGCTTAGATGATATACGCACTACCTCTAATTCGCAAAACCTTCACACTGAATAAAACGAGGCTGGGTAGTTTGATCTGACAAGGTGGTATACGGACTCGAATTCCCCTATTACTCGATCAGATCCGGGAAAGTGGAACAGTATATTTCACCTTCCCCAACCGTATTCCATGGTTAGAATGGAATAATCTCGAGAACCCGCTACCCTTATCTAACAAACTAAACAAACATATTACCTATAGTTGCCGCACGCAGTATACCTTAATTTACCAAATACCTATAATACATCCATCATACCTATGCATACATATGACATCATATATTACACACACTTGTTCTCTTTACCATTACTTTCTGTTGAGAAAATCCTACCCGAGTGTAACTCACTGACGGACTTTATTTCCCTTTCTCGATCCTTGGAACGTCCGTTAGATGAGGACGAGGTTAATGAAGAAGGAGACGATGGAATGGAACCCACTAATAAAGACTACGCGGAGTTGACACATGAGTATTAGGATAGCTCTTTTATTGCCCACCTGTTTAGGGCTTGCTTTCTTTTAATCAATGTAATCAAACTATTTAGTTTGCTTTCAGTACTTTGGGATGTAATAATTTTAGTTAATGGAAATAAATGCTTCTGCTTTTATTATCAGTTTTGGTACATTGCCTGCATGATTTATACACTGAACGTAACTGTATCGAGAAAAGACCACCCTCGACATAGTTAGGTTGTGGACCTCGGCACGTCACTATTTCGTACTTTTGGGAAGCGGGGCGTGACATTGACCCGGGTATTGTAATATCGGGCGGTCTATTGCTGATATTCAGCCATTTTTATTTGCGTCCGGTCTCTATTTTCTAATAGGATGTCCAGGTTGCTTCAAAGGGCCAAGACATTGGCTTCATCGTCGAAGTGTTCAACTCGATAACTGGGTAAGCCGATTTCCGTGGGGACCATTGCATCGGTGCCATAACAGAGACTGAACGGGATTTCCCCCTGGGTGTCTTCTTCAACGTTCGCAATGCCCACAGTACCCGTAGTAGTTCTTCGATCCATCCGCCATGTCTTCCTTCCAGGCAGGCTCTGAGGTCCCGGATGACAACTCGGTTTGCTACCTCGGCATTCCTGTTGCACTGCAGATGAGCGACCGCGGAGAACTTCATTAATATGTGGTAGTCCCTGCAGAATTCTCTGATTTTGTCGTTTTAAAGTTGGTTCCATGGTCGGTGATGATGCACCTCGGAATTTCAAATCGGGCGATTACGTTGTTCTGCAAGAACTTCATCGTGGAGGTGGCATCCGGTTTCCTAATCGACGTGGCTTCGACCCATTTCGTAAAGTAGTCCATAGCGACAAGGATATATTTGTGCCCCCTGTGCCAGAGGGGGGTTGGTTAATCATGTCCATTCCCTACTGTGCGAATGGCCAAAGGGAGCTCAGCGGTGTTAACTTTGTGGCTGGTAACCGAGAAATGCTGCTGATGAGTTGACACGCCTTGCACGTTTGTTCGAGCTTTTTGCGTCATTGTGGATTGTCGGCCAATAATACCCCTGCAGCGGTGTCTTTTGAACTAAATTGCGGGCTCCCTGATGTGTGCTTCCGATGTGTATTACTTACAGAACGTACTCAGTTTCGTCGGAATCGATGCATCTGAGTAAAGCTTGGGTGTACGACTTTTTGTACAAGTTTCCTTTGCTCTATATGAAGTGGCGAGCTTTCATGCGGAGCCGGTGCGCTTCTATTTAGTCCTCGGGGAGTATTCTGTCCTTGAGGAACTCCACAATGGGCTTTCTCCAATCCGGGATACTCTCTTGACTGGTGTAGATCTAATATATCACTTCTTTATCTTCGACGCTGGGTCGTGGCAGGATCTCGAGGAGGATGTTCCTCTTGTGATTGGCCGAATAGGAGGAGGCGAGTTTGCTCAAGGCGTCTGCTTCGACGTTCATGCTCCGGGGAACCTGTTCCACTTGAACTTTCTCAAAAAAATTCCGTAACCTTTTCACCTCCGCGAGGTATTTCATCATCAGGGGTTCATGGGCTTCAAATTTTCCGGTCACTTGGCCGACGATTAACACGAAGTTGCTGCGGATTCTGATTCTCTTTAGCCCCACCCCTGAGGCGATTCGGAGGCCGGCCAATAAGGCTTCATACTCCACGGCGTTGTTCGAGGCCTTGAAGTCGAACCACAGAGAGTGTTCCATCTCGGCTTCATTGGGACCGCATATGACCAACCCAACCCCACTTCCTTCTTTTGTGGAGGAGCCGTCCATATAGAGTTCCCAGTCTGGAAATGGACCGAGCTTTTCTTCAACCGAAGGTTGTGGGTTCGGATCTCGTGTCGACACTTCTTCTTTGTTGAGAATGGTACATTCGACCACGAAGTCGACTAGGGCTTGTGCCTTAATATCTTGCCTTGGTCGGTACCAGATGTCAAATTGCAACAGCTACCATTTCCAAGCGGCCCAACGACTCGTGGGAATCGAGGATGTTCCCCAGGGGTCGGTGAAAACGATGATCGTGTGAGCCTAGAAATAGTGCTGGAGTTTCCTAGAAGCGACGAAGAGTGCCAGGACTACCTTTTTGATGGCCGGGTACCTGGTCTCTGCGTTTTTGAAAATGTGACTGACGTAGTAGACCGGCTTATGTATCCCCTCGGATTCTTTGATGAGCACGGAGCTTCCTGCCTGGTCGGAGACGGCCAGGTACAACAGCAGCTCGTGTCCTTTGACTGGTCGGATGAGGAGTGGTGGCGTCGACAGATGAGTCTTGAGCTTCACGAAGGCAGCTTGACACTCCCTGGTCCACTTGAACCCGGAGATCTTCCTTAAGGCTTTGAAGAAAGGTAGGAATTTTTCGCCGGACCTGGACATGAATTGACTCAGAGCGAATACCCTGCCTGTGAGTCGCATGATTTCTACATTGCTCTTAGGCATTGTCATATCAATGTTGGCCTTGATCTTCTCCGGGTTTGCCGCGATTCCTCGGTAGGTGACCATGAATCCGAGGAACTTTCCATCCGTGATGCAGAAAGCATACTTAGCCGGATTCAGCTTCATTTTGTTCTTTTGCAGGACCCCAAAGGTCTTGCCAAGGTCCGTGGTATGCCCGAATGACCGGGTCTATTTCATGAGCATGTCATCAACGTAAACTTCCATATTCTTCCCGATCCGTGGCTTGAACAGCTTATTGACCAGCTATTGGTACATTACCCCAGTGTTTTTGAAGCTGAAGGGCATTATCTTGTAGCAGTAGACCCCTCGATCGGTGGTGAAGGCAGTGATCTCTTCATCAGCCGGGTCCATCCGGATTTGATTATTACTATAAGAAGCATCCATGAAGCTCAGCAGCTCATGACCGCCCGAACTATCCCTCGGCTGATCTATCCGAGGGAGCGGATAATTGTCTTTCGGGCATGCCTTGTTGAGGTCGGTAAAGTCGACGCACAGGCGCCACTTCCATTCGCTCTCTTGATCATGACTATATTGGCTAGCCAAGCTAAGTAGTCCAGGTTTCTGCTAAAGTCTGTCGCGAGTAGTCGGTCCACCTCCTCCTCAATTGCCTTCTGTTTGACTGGCGCGAAACTTCTTTTCTTTTGTCAGACCGGCCAGGCTTTTGAGTCAACTCCGAGTTTTTTGGAGATCACCTTAGGGTTGATCTCCAGCATGTCTGCAGGAGTCCAAGCAAACACACCCGGATGAACTGGATAAGGTTGTCCCGAATTTCCCCGGTCAAGAGGGAGCCGATCTGGACAGTTCGGGTGTTGTCTCCCTCCTCGAGAGGAACCACGGACAAGGCCTCCACTGGGGAACCCCGGATCTCCTTTTTGTCATCACATGTATCCAGCGATTCCCGAGAATTGCACGGTCCCTCAGGCAGATCAACTTCTCTTTCCTCGGGTAGCGTCGAGGCGATACATACCCTAGCGGTTTGCCGGTCTCTGTAGGCCCGGCCTATCCCTCCATCGCCCAAAGAAAACATGAGCGTGAGGTGGTAGGTTGAGATATGAGCTTGAAGGGCGTTTAAGATGGAGTGACCCAAGAGGATGTTATAAGATGAAGGAACCTGGGCGATGAGGAAAGTCACCGACATTGTTTGTGTTCTTCCGGCCTCCCCAATATTGAAAGGGAGAGTGATCGTTTTCTCACCTTGGACAGAGTGGTTAGTAAATTTGGAGAGAATGTTTGTGGTAGGTTGGAGATCGGATGGATCTAATCCCATATGCTAAAAGCAGTCGTAAAATAGGATATCCGTTGAGCTTCCCGAGTCGAAGAGGATTCTTCTGACTTCGTACCGATTTACTTGGGCCATGATCACCAGGGGGTCATTATGCAGGACGAATATTCCATGAAGGTCTTCATCAGTGAAGGTGATGGGAGCAACCTTCTTACACCTCTTAGAGGGAGGAGCACTTAAGGTCATGACCGACCGGATGCGGCAGGTGCCCTCGTCGCTCGGAGTCGAGCCAACGGAGACGACCATGATCTATCCGACCGTCAACTCTTCGGTTGGAGCTTGGTGTGCTTGCTCTCGATCTGCTTGATATTTGTCTCGTAGGTACTTTACTAGGTGACAGGAGCAAATCAGCTTCTCGATATAATCGCGGAGCTGTTTGCAGTTCTCGGTCGGGTGTCCCTGTGATCGATAAAAAGCACAGTATGGGCTGCGGAGTTGTTTTCCCGGCCTCTATATCATTGGCGGGATTTTGAAGAATCTCTCGCTCTTTTCCTCCTCTAGCAGCTCGGCCTGAGAGACATTCAGAGGAGTTTACTCATGAAATCTCGGAGAATAAGGTTTCGGACGATCTATCTTTTTCTTCTCCTCTCGGTCCCATTTCTTTCGGTCCGTCTGGTCTCCACAGGGAAGGTTGGCGTTCACTTCAGACTCAAGTTGGATTTCCCGCTCGGACCAGACTTTTATCTCGGTTATGGTCTTCGGTTGCGCTAGTGCAAAAGAGCGGAGCCACTCTTTGTGCCTAAGATCGGATCTCAAGGCTGTGATGACCATCTTATCCTGGTGCTCGGGTACCTCCAGGAGGGCATTGTAGAACCGGGTGAAGTAATCCTTTAAAGATTCCCGGTCCTCACTCTTGACGGTGAACAGGTAGTCAACCGTCCTCTTCTGTCGTCGGTTGCTAACAAAATGACCGAGGAACCGAGCAGCTAGCTCGTCGAAGGTTAAGATTGAACACGGAGTCAAGCCGCGGAACCAGTCTCTCCTGGCCCGGATGAGGGTGGTGGGGAAGACTCGGCACCGAGCCACATCCGAGTTATCTTGGAAGCTCATGCCCGCTGTGAACGCGACCAAGTGGTCTTTTGGATCGGACTTCTCGTCGAAGAGGGTCACCTTAGGCGGTTTATTTCGAGATGAGATCCGCTTATTCAGCAACTGCTCCATGAAGGGCCTCGTGAGGGAATCCGCGGAGTATTTTGGTGATCCTTCGGGCAAACTGATGGTGAGTCGCATGTCCTCGATCTTCTTCTCGAGGACCTCGATTTGCTATTGGTATCCCGAGAATTCTCTATAATCAAAGTGCCGGATGTCTTTGCTTCGGGCTTGCGCGATGGAGCGGCTTCAGTTCCACTCTATCATGTTTCTCAGATCCTCTGGGTGAACCCTTCATGGATCGCCCCGACGTGCGCTATGTGCGCGGCCTCGATGAGTATGGTGAAGTCAGTTTTCTCTATAATCAGGCGACCTGACCGACGTCTTTTCGGAGGGTGAGGGAGCGCGGCGAGCGTTGAAGCAATAATTTGTTTGGTTCTAAAACCTCGGCATTGGACTGTCCGGTGCCCACTGAGTCATGGAGTCATTCCTCATACATGAGTTATGACTGCTGGAATTGGTATGCCGGTGTTCCGTGACGTCGAGATTAGCACGAGCGAGGCCGAGGACTTGAATGCACCCCTCTGCCGCCTCATGCCCGCCGTCGTTCCGGGGAGCAGGGACGGCGGTTTGGCGGGTGTGGCCGGCAGTTTGGACATGAGCGAGCGTGTCCACCATCGCCATGAGTCGGTCGATCCGTATAGATAAGGCTTCGACGACATTGGGAAACGGAGTAGAACCGCCCCCGCCTCCGTTGCGAAGGACGGGGTAGCTCGTGCTGGGATCTTCGTTTCAATGATCGCTGGCCATCGAATCGAAGGCGGAAGCTCAATTTTTTTGGGTGGAAAAGAGCCTTCCCACAGATGGCGCCAGTTGATAGAGGTCGGAATCTCCCTCCTATGTTGTCTTCTGTCAATCTTGTTTCCAACGAGGCTAAACGGTTGAGATTTGAGGTGAAGATTGAACATGTGGATCTCCATGGGTTGTTGTTGACGCCAAGCTACCTGCAAAGGAAGTCCTGGGACGGGAAACCACCGTAGGACCCTCCGACGGTCAAGTAAGTACCAAGAAATAATTGACCAGAGTAGCGGCGTATTGGATTCAGTTCGACTTACTTGAATTGTCTGGAGGAGTGGTTTATATTGGGGTCGCGTTGGAGCGAGTCGATGGGAGATTCTCGTCGTCCATTTTGTCCTTGCATCATGTTCGTGTTGATGGCGAGGATATGCCCATTAATGGCGAGATACACCCATTAATGGCGAGATACGCCAGCATGGGGTGCGGGACGTGGAGCGGCGGAGATCTCGTCGAGGCGAGATACACGGAGCCATTACTGGGGCGCTCGTGCTCTGTGCTCCCGGCCAAATAGGGACGCCGAGGAATCTTAGGTATAGGATAGCTCGGAGACGAACAATTGGCTGGCTGTTAGCCGAAAAGGGAATGTACTCCGGGGAGGTCTCCAAAAGGTCGGATGCAATCTCGGAGGCGATGTGCCGAGAAATGTCCCCAATGCATCATACTTATTCCAGCTCTGTATCCTCCAGAAATTTGGTGGGCTTACGTAGATGACACATCATTCGCTACGTGCCGTGATCTTGGGAATTCCCACTTATGAGTATCATCAATGGCATAGACAAAAGGCAGAGTGAAGTCCATTTCCATCTGATATTAATTTTCATGCCCCATGTAGGCCCTTGCAATGTCAAGTTATTGTTTCCATGTTTGGTTTGAAATGTTGCATCCGGATATGGCAACATGGCAGGTATAAACATTACTGTATCCGTATTTGTTCTTTTAATGATGGATATGTAAGTCGCTAGTAAATAGCCATATCCGTATTTGATAATATCGGATGCAAATACGAAACATTTATTAAAATGATGGAGACAGATACAAATTGAAGATATGTATGAAAACGATTTAAGATCAATCAAATAAGAATGCGGAGCGGTAATGTGTATGTGAACGATAAATCTTTAAATACTTGATCACTTTGAATATTGAAAAGCAGAGTTTTTATGGCAGAAGGTGTAATAATGTGCTTATTAAGCTTGCTACATACATTACCAAAAAAGAAAAACTACATACATATATAGAAAATCAAGAATATTACTCCCTTCATTTTATTTTAGTTTTAGTTTAAATGTACCTTTTACCCATCCTTTTTATGTTTCAAATCTGTGCCCCTTTAAAATATCAACAAAAGTGTTTGAAAATCTACCCCCATAATTGATACAATTTAGATATGAACTTTCAAAAATAATCCTTAATTTCTTAAAACAAAAGGCTCTTTCCCATTTTCAAATCCTAATAGGAGATTGACATAGAGACTTAACATTCATATCATTCAATCTCAAATTAGATATACACTTTATTAAATGGTTCAAGGGTTGCTATGCATCCCTTTCCCAGGCAACATATTACATAGCACTCACAATAGCAGCGGTCCCGTATTTAAGTGTGGACTCCCACATGTTGTTGTGTTAGTGTCAGGTGGTTTATCATGTAGAAAATCGTGTGGCTACCCTTTCCTCCTATTAATTAATGTATAATGAGCCAAAAGTGCATTTAAAGTAGTATATGTATTGTAGTAAATAAAAAGCAAGAGCATGTTTGGTTGCTGGATTATTTGCGATTTGGATCGTGGAATCTTAGAATTCCATAATTTTGTTTTTGGTTGGTGGATTTAGATTTCTAGTATTTCTTTGTTTTTTCATGGGGGGTCCACCACAAAACATGGATTCTTGAATCCTAAATTTTTTTAAGGATTAGACACTATTCATTGTAGATGGGACTCGTGGTACTTTATTTATTTAATAATCCTCTCTCTATCTATCTCTTTGTAAAATCCTCAAATCCAAATCTCACTTTCTTTTCACCAACCAAACAAAGATTAGAAGGATCTACAAATCCAATACCATGAATCAAAAACCAACCAAACAACAAATTATCAAATCCAGAAATTTTCAACCGTACTATTTTGGAATCCAAATTTCTAAATTCTACAACCAAACATGCGCTAAGCAGAATCAAAAGGTTGAGCATCTCTCATTCCATATGGAATATCATTTATTTGAATTCTCGTAAATATGACAAACTCTAAGAAGATAAAATTTAACTAAATATTTTGTCATACTATTCGAGATTTATTAAATAAAAATACAAGACCATTCGACCACATTGGATTCCAAAAAAGAAATTTAAAAAATCCCTCTTCATTGTATATTTATATGGCACAACACAATTAGGAATGCAATATATCAATATAGACTCAGATAAGATATTGCTCTTTTAGGAGCACCTGTTACCAACCCACTTCCCTTTGTCAGCTAAGCATAAATGGGTTCAGATAAAATGAGCATTACAGCTCAGCAAATTGATACATGTTTGGACATAAATAGAACTAGTGTGTTGCACGCCCGTGTAGCTTTAAATTTCAAAATCCCGTTCACATGGAAGGAGGGGAGAGAGGGATTTGAAATTTAGAGAGAGAGAGAGAGAGAGCGAGGAGTGATGTGGCAACTTGAGGGTCCAGAGAAGAACGAGGGAATTTTGTGCTTTTTTTTTGTTTTCTTCCCAAAAAATGAGGAATAGACATGTGGCAGTTGTTTTATTAGACATAGGTTTAGGTTATAATAGTATAGATTAGGTTATGTTTATGTTTCTTGAAATAATTGCTAATATAATTGCTTTTTTTTAGCAGAGACTAGTTTGAAGTTGTGAGATTGCAGTGCTATAACTTCTTTGAGGTTGGACAAGCTCCAATTATTATGTACAAAAAACAAAAAAAATAAAAACTGATGTGGCTTACTAAACGGCAAACTAATGTGTCCTTTATGTGGTCCAAAGCTCCTGCCTTAGAGACAGCAACTATTCTTGATTGTGATACAGGGCAGTGATCCATTGCAAACCTGTCCGTGTTTTTTTAAAAACGGGAACTCCCGATCTACAACATATTTTAACGATCCAATCTGTTCAAGTTGATCACCCTACATTCAAATATATGTATATAATATGTATATGAAAAATCAAAGGATTTAAAAATCTCTAGATTATGCATCAGATGACGTTTATATTGCATTATCGAAATACGTTCATTTTTGCACCCATCAATGCATAGGCTAGAGGTCTTTAAATTCTTTGATTTTTGATACACACACACATATTTGAGGGTAGGATGGTCAACTTGAACGGATCGGATCGGTAAAATATGTCGTAAATTGAAAGTTCTCCTGATAATACTGTTTTCACTTGATGTCTACCAAAAGAAATAAAGATGAGTCTAATTCATCACAAAAGAAAACACTATGAAGAGAAATATGAGTCCAGCAGAACATAATTTCACATAACAAATTTAATTCATTAAGTCCACATTCTAGCGAAAAATTAGGCATTGGTATGCAAGGTTACTAGGCCTGTTGTATACAACATCACCAATCTATGTGATATGCAGCGAGAAACCAGGGTAAAGCGTCACCATTTTGCTTACAATAAACCGTCCGTGGTATGACACAGATCAAATTATCGCCCTGAGTTTCTCACTTCTTTTGCAAGTTCATTTCTCTTTATATACTGTGCCTTGTGTTCCTTGTGACAGACGCAAATTCATTTCTCTTGATATAGTGTACCTAGAGACAGAATGAAATATTTTTGCAAGCAACGGTAATCTTATTGAGGGAGTAAATAAAGGCTCCCTGGGGCATCTCTTCACTTTCTTTTTTCATTTCATTTTGCCTTAAGTTTCTCAACAACAGTAATCATAACTATATCCGATGTACAAATTCCCCCGAAATTTCCCAAGATTCCACCATTTTTGGAATCTGATACAAAAACAACTTAATCATATACTTTCACCGTTTCCCGTTCGCTCTTCTTCTTCTTCCACTGCACTTCGCACAGCTTCAGAAAACACATCTACAAACTTTTTTTTTTGCCTTTTTTTTGGAGGTATGAAGCCAATCTGTACTGTTAACAATTGTTGGGTCCAAATTCATAGACCCAGAGTTTGTGCCGATAAATAGATTCTGCTACAAGTTTTGTGCCACTGCTATGTTCATAGGGCTAACTAATGATCCATACCACAGGCTTTTGAGACTTTTAACTGGTTGGAACAACCAGCCTTTGAAGTTGCTTAAGTGGTGACATAAGCTGCGCAAAGGATGGACGCTTACTTGGGTCACTGCACAATTAAACCACTCTATCAGTGCGTTAGCAAAAACGATTTTTTCATGTCAAGGAAAATTTTTCGCTAATTAAACCTAACTGGTTTCATTAAAAGTTTTCAACATGTTAAATCTTACAAAAGTTATAGAAAATAGGCTTTATTTACTGAAAACTCCTCTTGAGTTTGGGCATGTGACATAAAACTACAATTTTCTTTGAAAACTACGAAAACCAACTTGACTTAACAGTCAACATTAAAGGGGAGCATTTTGCATTCATAATTAATTATTATATCAACAATTTTAAATAATTATTAAATATCAATTTGGAATTTTTTAAAATAATTATTAAATATTAATTTGGAAAAATTAATAATAGTGGTCGTCGCCAGCGGCGAAAGGAGGGCACCGGAAAAAGAAATGAGAGAAGATGATGGGTTGATGATATAGATGATGGAGGCGGCGAAGTTGAGGAATGGGGGAGGCAGCGGAGTCAAAAGAGGGGCGGAGCCGATGGAGGGGGCAGGGGTAAGATCGAGGCCAAGGACGGGGTTGAGGGGCAAGATCGAGGTGGCAAATTGGGGGAGGCCGAGGACGGGGTTGAGGGGCACGGTAGGAGGCTTGAACGGCGGGGAGAGGGGAGGCAGATTTGAAGGGGAAGGGGGTTTGGACATAGAGGAGGAAGATGAAATTGGATTTAGGGTTAGGGCTAGGATGGTGGAGGAGAAAACAAAAAGAATGATGCTCTGGAGAGGAAGGAAGAAGAGGGTGGAGGTGGCTGAGGCGATAGTGGCAGGGGCCGACTCCAGCTCCGGCAATGGGAGCCGGGTCAGGGTTAGTTTTTTTTTAATTTTCTATTTTTAAGGAATTAGGGTTAGGGTTAGAAGAGTAACTTTGGGTTTTAAAATTTTCTGTTGACGTGGCAACTTAGTTGACGCGGCAATGACATGGCTCAGTCAATACTAACGTGGCACCGTTAAGTAGGTTGGTTTTCTATAATTCTGAAAAATGGTAGTTTAGTGTCACGGGACCAAACCTATGGAAAGTTTTCAGTAAATAAGCCTCGAAAATAAATACAATCCTATAACTACATGCAAGTGCAAGCTGCACAATTTCGTGCTCAAAGCGAACTAGAGTGAAGTTGCATCAGAACTATAATATGTAATATTTAGGAATGCCTGTAAAGAATATACAAGTTGCATCAACCTAGGGCAAACTGATGAAGAAGTTATGGGATGCATGTAAAAGACAAGACAAGGGGTTTCTAATAACGGTATGTGAGGGGATTTGTTTGGCATAAACATAAGTTAATTTTAGACAAGCATGTTATGTGGATGCTATTATAAATAGAATTGGTCAAGCAGATTGATTTTGATTCTTCTTCTCTCTCTCTACAGAACACTGCTAGAAACCAACACTAAAGAGATGTGCATCTTGCAGCTAGAGGATCACAAAATGATTCACAACAGTAAAACTTCTCAGATATACATAGCTTCCCTAGGTTTTCTGATTTACTGAAATAAAAATAATAAAATTTTGAATAAAAACAAGACAAAATTATGCGAATTTTCTAAAAAGAAATTTCCCTGCAGCACTATATCGGTATATGAGCCTGATAAGGGTCAGAAATTATGCATAATCCCACATACATAATTCGAATAATGTTAACAAAGTTAGATCATTACACTTGCATTTATTATGGCTAGATGTTCAAAGTCATCATGTCAAATGATATGCCGTTTATTGGTCGAGGTGTATTGTGTCAAATAGGCGCTGAATAAAACCCCTTAACTTCCTCTTTTGCTTTGAAAAATTGATATCTGTTATAAGTTATGACAAATGCAAAGATACCATAAATAAATGCTTTCAGTTTAGTTTTATGTAGGAATTTTGTACTGATGGCCTCCCTCTTCAACCTTCTAAACATGAAATCACAGTTGATGCGGTACTTCTTAAAACAAAGATATTGGGTGTCTTCACAGATTGGTTTGGGAACTTGTATTCGTTAAAACAATCCTGATCATTCTATTCCTTGACATAGCTAATATTCAATTCCCATTAAGATGTGTGGGCCCCATTGATAAAAAGGTTTGTCATCCCATGGTTGAATCCAATTAAGTTGTGCATATAAGCATGTATAAAATAAACCACACTATCTACGAGTCTGCACAATTGAATGAGAAATAAATTTTGGACATAGAGATGAGATGGACAATGGAAATCATTTCAGCAAACATAATTGTTATTATCATAATCAATTGAAATTATGTTCCTTGAAACAGTCACCGGAAACATGCCAAATTGCCAAATAAAAAATGCTGAACTGAAATTGATTAGCAGCTAAAAAAGATTACCTATCCCAACAATCAGTTATTATTTGGGCAACCATTGGATCAACCTCTTTTGGTATGTCGAGGCGTCTATTCTGGAACCCAACAGCTCCAACGACTTGCATGGGGTTCATACCACTCCATGGCATGAACATGGTAGCTAGCTCCCATAGTATAACACCAAAGCTATAAATATCACATCTGAATACGAGAGAGATCACTCTAGTTAATGAGGCAACCAACTTCTATGGTAATCAATTGTGCTTATATCAAATGACATAATAGTGAACTAACTTCTCATTTGAAGGTTCATTCCGCAACACTTCTGGTGCCATCCACTCTGGCTGCGACCCAAAAATGGAAATTATGAAATCATTGCTTTGATATAACAGTAATAATTAGAAACACACGCTAATGAAGAAGGTGATACTTTTAACGCATACAGCATGTAACTATGATGCACAATGAAGACTCGTCATAAGCAACCAAGAAGAAGCTAGACCATAATCCCATTTACGAAACAGATTGTTGTGGGTACTTCACTGGCAAGTTCAATGATAAAATGGCCTCTGAGATGTTTTCATAAAATGAACATGAAGGAAAATGAACTACAATGCATGCAACACATGTCTTTACATCAAGGGATATTAAGATGTTTTCAAACAAGAGAACTTTCCAATATCTAAGGTGCTTCAGTTACATGATGTGCGTTGAATTTGAAAACATCAATGAGGGCCACGGACACTTTTGAGCTGTGCAATTACAGAGAAAACAACAGCAATCCTACAATTTATGTTTAATATAGATTTCATTCAAAACAATAGGTTTCAAACAGAAGATTTTTGTGAATTCATGGTCGTAATTGTATTTCGCTTGTTAACGGAACCTAAAAGGAAAAGGGACCACCAAAAAAAACAATAGAAAGGTGAAAACTTATGAGTGCATGATAAATATAAGAGCTTTAGTGACTCGCCGTTCCCGCTGTCGATTTTGAAGACAAGAAGGTGTGATGCTTCAACCTTGACAAGCCAAAGTCACAAACCTACAGAAGGCTCAAATGTATTCTTGTTAGCTTTATTGCTAAGAATAAAGTACACACTCTATAAGCATCACAATACAAGTAAATAATAGTTAGTATATGTACAATTCTGTGGAGAAGTTATTAATCAAATTCGGTATCATCAACCATGAAATATGTTTGTCATGTGCTGCTGTTTAAATGTACAAAGCAATGAGCAAATTTTAAAAACCCTGCTATTGCATCAAAACTCCAAACATGTAGTGAGAGTTGACGGAAATAATTTTATATTTTAACACTCCCCTTGCAGGTTGAGCACCCTTTTGTGGACCAAAACACGGGCTTTTGTGTAGTGTTTTCTCTATTATATCTGCATTTCAAATGCATGGGATTTGAACCTGAGATCTTGGTGGCTCGGTAACATCTTAAAACCCCTGCCTGCTTGCACCAAAACTCGAAGTTGTGGCGAGAGTTGCGGAAGAGAGACAATCATATTAGGGTTTATATGGAAACCATCCACTAATTTTTATGGGTTTGGATCCTTCTTAATCGGGATAGATGGTACTCATAATACATCAAAACCCATTTGAGTAAATCTGACCAAACACAAATTCTCCAACACAAAGAAAAAGGTAAATAATGTGAAAGCACAGGAAACAGACAACAGCTAATAGAAAATGTAAATTAGTTACAAGAAAATCCAGTTTAGTCCAAATCAAGGCTCAGCGACTGCACTCCCAATTCAAATCATTACCAACAAATGTATGCTCCTAAATGATGTGTGTAAACAAGAACTTCTGCAAATTTAATACAGGATCAAATGTCCTTCAATACAAATCTAAAATTTTCCAAGGTATGACATTCAAATGGGTATCAAAACTAGCTGGGTGGAATAAGCCTACATAGTAAGGTCAAAATTCTAAACCGCAGTTTAGTATATTTCGATGGGGAAAAATCAATGATTTCCCATGATGCACAGTTCTTACATGAACTGGACATACTGGAATGCCATATCAAACTTTCAATGGACAAAGGAAACAGTATCAGATTCTAGAGCTGCCAAGTATGGAAGAAGGGTATTATGTTACAGGTAAAGGATTGTATACCTATGAAGGGGTCACGGTACCAATCACAGCATGGTAGCATGGAAATTATAATAATCCAGAGTGTAATTTACAAAGGCATAATATATAAGAAATATCAAGGAGTTAGTACATGAAGCTTTCTTTAAGGAGGTATACCTAGAAGGTGGCAATACCTGATAAACAAATTTGACATGAATCAAACCTGAAGTTAGTGAATACGGGTCACATTCACTGCAACAAACAGGTCAATACCAAGGACCCCTTTTAATAAATGGACGAGGTACAGGTTTGAACCATTGACCTGGTATTACATGTTTATGTATGTTGGTGGGGTGTACATTGATAAGCATGGAGTGTTTCCCAGTTAACTCGTTGGCCCATAGGTTTAGTTGTGCATGTATTAAGTTTAATTCCTGCCATGGGCGTGATTAATTAAAAATATATATTTCCATGACTCTTTCAAAATGCAATTAAATTATAAAAGATTTGTTGTAGATAGCTGGATAGTGCGCCAGATTCAACTAAACTATCCTGCTACATTTCCTATTAATTTTTTTTGGGGTGGGGGGTGGGGGGTGGGGAGGGTTTGTTTCCGACCCGACTGTGTCCATATATATAATAACCATTCTTCACCTTTCTTTTATTCCAACCTCGTGTTTATGCAGGGTGAAAAATCCGCTCAAACTTTTATGACATGAAATGTAACTTGACTCAGGATTTGAACATCGGATGGCATGAGCTCGTTTATATCAACCCAAAAAGAAGTAATGATTCATGCAGTGTGCCAAAAGTTGTTTCAACTGTTACAATCTAGTGGAAGAACACAAATAAACATATTAAGGATTCGTTGATGGAAACACCGGAGCTAGCATTCGGCCCTATTTGGCTTTGAGCCAACGTCTTTTTTTGATAATAGAACTTATTTTTGAGTTGTAGAAATGTAGTTAAAACCTAGTGGTGCAAAACAGGACAATAAATTATACATGAAAATATCATATATTGACCAAAAATAATGAACACAATGCTATACCAATGTTGAAAATAACGCAAAGCGTAGCGTAATTTGTTTCAACTGTCACAACTTTTACAACATGTTGAAAAAAGACCTTGTTTCAACCAAGGATGTAAATCGCGTATGGCGGTCAGGGGGTTTCATGACGGATAGCGGACAACGGCCTTTATATATAAATGACTCTACAAGTGTTATGAAATGAAGTAAATTATAGAATTAGATTAAATAACATTTTACATAAGTTTCCATACACATCAATATTCAAAATAAAAGGAACAATCATCATCATTATCCAAAACCAAAAAGCAAAAGTGTTAGCATTAAACCATAAGTTTCATACATCATAATTCAAAAAACCAAAATGAAATAAGTTTTCAACAAACAATCAAGTATCACAAACACAAACTCAATCATCAACATCAGAGTCGGAGGTAGAATTATCATTTGCGGACGCCAGGACGCCCGCTATGTCCTAACCTGCTATAAAATCATACTGGTGCATCCCGTATAGAGCCCGAGAGTCTAAATCGCTATAGCAGCGCTATTGCGGCTGCTATGGCCGCAATTTAAAACATTGGTTTCAACTGTTACAATCTAGTGGACGGACACAAATAAACATATTAAGGATTCGTTGATGGAAACACCGAAGCTAGCATTCGGCCCAATTTAGCTTTAAGCCAAGGTCTTTTTTTTTGGATAATATAACTAATTCTGAGTTTTAGAAATGTAGTTAAAATCTAGTGGTGCAAAAGAAGGCAATAAATTATACATGAAAATATCATATAAACACTTGACAAAAAGTAATGAACACAATGCTAGACCAATGTTGAAAATAACGTAAAGCGTAACGTAACACTCTTATCCCCAAAAAGCGAAAAGCGTAACACAGCGTAAGTTACATAAATTATTAACATTTTAATAAAAAAAAATATAAAATTAGATGCCTGAATTGTTAATATTTTAGTTCTATTTACATTCGGGTGGCGATATTGCCAAACCTTTATTTGATAAATCCACACCAAACTTGTGTATTGACAAAATTAACCCCAACTACATCAGCCTTTAATTCCCTCCAACCTAAATCGCATCCCATCACACCTCCGCCTACGGCCCCTCACCCGCCGCGTCGTTGCCCCCGATCTCTCCTCCAACCCGACTGCCCTATCCCATCCCATCCCTCCCCATCTCTTTCCTCTCCCAGCTCCGCCTCCTCAACCTCTACTCTCTCCTTCGACCGATCCTCTCGCTCTAGTGTTCCTCAACCTTAGTGGATCGGCAACATGTTCGAAGGCGGGATCGGCACTGTCAGGTACTAACTCTCGACAAGTACCTCGACGCTCTCATCTCGATCTCGTCGCAGGAGGATTTTGGCAACAAGATGGAGGAGCTCGATCTCGTTGTTGACGAGCCCGCGAAGCTGCGGATCTTCGTGCGAGGCTGTGAATATTCGTGATCTCGCTGATGACGACCATCCTGCGATTGACATGGGGCAATGCTAAATCAACGCCATGAATGAGATCCGGATAGGATCAAGAGGAAGGAAAACATAAAAAGCCAAAAATTAAAGGCTGGTATAGTTGAGATTTATTTTGTCCATACACAAGTTGGTGTGGATTTATCAAATAAAGATTCTGCAATATCGCCACCCTTTAAATTCTTGTAGATTTTCCAACAAAAACTATGCATGCATCAATATCTCCAACAAATCAACTCAATATGCCTAAATTCGATGCCAAATCTTATTGTGATTGTATTGTAGTTGTATCTGTATTAGCAACAAAAATATCATGTAATTTGATGTAAACAACCAAAATTCCAACAAGTTAAGCTAATTTTATCTACAACCAAGATAACAAAATCAAATATTTGGGGCACATATCTATGAAAATTGTTGCTGCAGGGAAGTTGAAGCCGAGAAGATCGAAATCGAAACTGAAGCGAGGAATTTAAAGTCATGTGTCGAAGTCGAAGTTTTGTGCTTGAAGTCGAAGCAAGGGAGATCGAAGTTGAAGGGGATATTGAAGACGACGAAGTGGTAGGGGAAGTCGAGGGCAACTCAAAATTGAAGATGAAGGCAATCAAAGGGAAGGTCTAGGGAATAGATGAGGAAGTCGAGGGAATCGAAGACGAGAAAGTCGAGGGCAATCAAAGGGCTTGGAGACGAGAGGGAGTAGAAGGCCCCTCGAATCGACGAAGTCGAAGGGAATCCAAGAAGAGGAATTTGAAGACAAAGGAAATCAAAGAGGAGGAATTTGAAGACGAGGAAGTGATGCTTGCCCTAGGAGAGAGTGTGAAGAAAAGTCATCTGGTTTTTTATTATTTAGAAACTGCGTTAATAAAAAGAGCGCGCTTTTGCAAAACCGCCATGCGCTTTACGTAGCCTGCGCTTTTGCGCAAAATACCTTGCATCTAAATGAATTTACGTCTTGCAGAGGCGCCTCGTAGCAACATTTAGCGCCTAGCGACGAAACATGTTTTTCGCGCCTCAAATCACGTTTTTTTCAACATTGTGTTATATCTACATCATGTCACACCAAGTTATTTATTTTATATTATATATCTACGACACTTCATCATGCAGCATACTTTAGGTGTGCCAATGATCTAAACTTGGATTAACATGAAACAATACCAAACAAAAAGCCACATGACGATGACTAATGGAACGACTAAATTCTACCTTACGAAATAACTACACCCAACCTCCAACAACAATGTGATCCATGGTTATCTATCTTGGATTTGAAAAGGCTATTAACTTGCACTTTTAACTAGAAACGTCACTGCATCAAATTATCTAGAAAGTAACATAAAATGGAAGATACCCTTTGAATTTATTATCATAATTACATAATTTTGTATAGATTATTTTGCAAACTGTATTAGGATTTCTCGATTGAAACAAAAATTTAAATTCAGAAAATCCCCCTCTTTTAAAAAATGCACTATACCCAGCAGTTAATTTCTGTCAACTTCTCCGTCCAAAACATGCACCTTGCACGTAAACAATTTGAACCAAAATACCCCTAAAATAATATGACGAAAAAAAGAAAAAAATTCATCCCCGCCACTTGCGTCGAACCCCGACCTACTGTGACGATCCATGGCAACGGCCTCAACACACTATGATGACCTCTACTCTCTCTCTGAAAAAACTTAGCTGCTTCAAGATCCATCAAATTTTTTTAGGAGAAAAGCTAAAATTTAAAAAAAGCTTCTCTTTCTTAGAGAACTCAAATACTTCAAGCTCTATAAATTTTTCTTTTTTAGGAAAAGCTCCATCAAATTTTCTCTTTCCCTTTTCAAGCACACCCAAATGAATGTATCATATATACCCATATTCTTTCACAATTTCTAATATAGAATTTCTCATTCATTCTCACTAATCGTTGCAGAGATTACTAGTATTAATTAAGAGTCTTCTTATTCCTACTTATGAAAGGTTTATTATGTTCAATACCATGCGAGATTGAGATTCTTCATTGTCCAACTAAAGACAGGCCTAAATTAATGATGATTCCTACTAACCTAAAACTCTATTCAACCAACAATGAACCCAATTGTATGAGATAACTAGCTGTCGAGTAATTATGGGAATTAGATTTCTAGGATTTAGAAAGTGTCTCTGAAATGTGGGTTTTGCAAGATAAAACTCCATCTTATATCTGTCTTACCATCGCCGGAGTGGGGTCAATCGCCGAAGTGGGTTAGGAATCGCCAGCATGGTGGGTTCAGGGGTCGTCGGAACTGGGGTCAACGGTCGCCCGAGATGGGTTGTGGGTTCCCGGAGGTGACGGGTTCTCATCACAAGATTGTTGGAGAAAAAAAGGATTTTTGGAGGGGCATTATCATCTAAAACAATGCATGTGCAAGGCACGTGACCAATTTTGGATGGAAAAGTTGACAAAAGTTAACTGAGGGAAGAAAAGTGTGGGATTTTAAAAGGGGGTTTCCTACTTTTAGGCTATAATGGGGGTTTCCTACATTTAAGCCTAAAACAAAGGTTATACTTTTTATCGTGAAAAATCGTGTTCTCTGTGTTATGAGTTCATGGAGTTGGCAATATGATTTGGTGTAAGGAGCGATTCCTTTAGGGAGTGAGTTTCTTGGGTATGAGGCTCATGATCATCATCGATTTCATTGTCATCATTTCATCTCAAAACAATGATTTGGAATCTCAGTCAATACCGATCCGAGATGGCTAATTCCAATCCAAAAATGACCAATACCGTCTGATACCGAGTTATAGTGGCTTTACTATTTGATTAGTAAGGTGTATTAATGGATTAGGACTTAAATTATAGGCTATCCAATTACAGTTTATCTGACATCATTAATTACTAAAAAGCATATAAGAAATATAATTGTTATTTTCTCAATTTTAAAACTTTTTTCTTAAATGATATAAATTCGAATATTTCCGATCCGAGACGGCTGATACAGCCGATTCAAATAAAAAAATAACCACCAGAAACCGATATCAATTCCAAGATTTTAAACCTTGCTCAAAACGCTAGCTATCGACTTTTAGATCAAAGAGAGATCTAGAATTACGACAACGCGTCACTTCATCATCGCCATAGTCGCTCATCTATCATAGTTAATTATCAAGATCCATAACATGATCACCTAGATTCCCACCAAAATCTTTTTAACTGGTATTTGACTTTCTAAGTGGTGAAGGCGAAGCGTTGCAATTAGAAACTTCTTGTTGATTGGAGTTACATGGCAAATAGCAAGCAACAAGCATCATGTTAAAGGTAGAAGTTTAAAAGTTTCTTTGAAATAATTAGCTAAGGAATTCGTGTTGTACTAGTCATTAAATCAGACATCGGTAATATCGGCCGATATTGAACTCAAATAAGAATTATCGATAATGATATGTATCGTCAAATATCGGCCGATTATCGAATTATACGTGTCGGCTCAATATCGGCCAATATGGCTCATATCATATTATTATTAAATTTAAATTAATTGTATTTTGTTTATTTAATAAATTGGATTACATGGGAATTGGGTAATGGGCTAATATGTATTTTCTTTATTTAAATTAAAATTAGTCATGTATTTAGTTTATTTAATAAACCGGGTTACTTGTGTATCGGTCGATACGTATTTTGTTTATTTAATTATTAAATTAAAATTAAGTTCAAGTAGGAAGTATCACTTTTTCTCAATATTCAAGTCTTTATCACTCACTTCTCAAGTTGCAAGCATCATTTTATAAGTATAAAATCGTATTCTAAGATTCATTAATTGTTTCTATTTAAATATTTTTTGCATGATTTATCTTATTGCTGCATGTACATTATAATATTTTATATGCATTTATGATGGATAATAGTTTAAGATTTATCAAAAAAATATATTATAAAATAATTATACTTAGTGTTCGACACAGAGTAGACCAATATGTCTAATATGTATATAAAAACATCTGATATTATACTCAATATGCCTGATATCGATATCCGATATGAACCCATATCGCCGCGATATCGTCCGATATCCACGATACGATATTAAAAACATTCATCCGATACAAATCTGATAACTGATATTTGATACATTGGTATATGTTAAGATCAATTGATATTGGATACTTCAAAGCATATTAAAAATAGGTTATCTGTATTCCTTTTCTGAAATCACAAGATCATTTTTCTAAAAAGTATTGTTAGTTGGTTTAGACTCATTGGTTAACTTTTTTGCATGAATCAAATATATAAATTTAAAATCAATTGTGGATATTTCGCAGGTGAATTGTGTTTTTTACGTAATTGCGATGATTACTTGTTCGATCTCATATGTGTCTGTTCTGCATCATCTTGATTTTATCCATTAGAATTTGCATTCTGATGGGTTGCTTGTTTTGATCATTTTGCATTCGCACGCATATGTTACTTGGCTCTTTCATTCCCATCCTTAGCCACTACAACCTTTTGCTACAACCAAACTGTCATGGCAAGCTCCATATGAATATCTTAGCAGCAGAAACTTGCAAGGCTGAACACTAGCCTGTTATATCTAGAAAATTTTCAGGATGTTTGCTCATCATATAGCTTTTCAATACTTGCAATGTTTTCTCGTCGTATAGCTCTTAGATACTTTTAAAATGCTCTTCGATACTTGTATAATATTTAATTGGCACTACTCTTGTCCGTAATCATTTGTGAGGACAATTATTACCATTTATATAAACCGAATTGTTGATAGCAGTTATCTCTAATAAGAATTGAAAAAATTATATATCACATAAGTGAATTGAATGCAGTCCACTTATAAACCGAAAAAGAAAATAGTCAAATACTATTAGCTTGGTTGAGAATGTACCTTGACCACCCAATTTTTATCAACGAGAAGATTAGGGGACTTCAAATCTCGATGCACAATAGTTGGATGGCTTGTATGTAAGTAGTTCATCCCTTTGGCCTGTGAAACAAACACCCAAATTTAGATTGAAAATGGGGAGGCTAATACACAAGCTTAAGATGGTAAAAACTGTACCACATCAAGAGCCATTTTTAATCGTCGTTTTTCATCAAGTTTAATATTGGGACGATGCAACAACCTGTATAAACTCCCCCTGGCAAGAAATCCACAGTTCATCATGAATTCATGATGATAGAATTCACCCAACAAACAATAAAAGAATGAACTATAGATAATACAGCTTCCAGAACATAACAATGTTGAATTGTCGCCCAACATGCTAAAGTCGTACATATATTTAACAAGTTTCTTGTTTAATTAGATATATGCATCTGATATATAAATTGTCAACAAACAATCTGCTTAGCATGATGGTAAAATTACAAGTGAACTAAATGAGATATCTAGATTGGAACAGCTGTCAGTAAATATAGATCTTAAAACTAGTTAGAAACACGTACAAAACAAACCTTCAAGCGTTTAATAATTTCTACTCCCAGGTTTTCATATGCATTTAGGGTGTTGATTTCACTCAGCAATAAATATTTCTGTTTTGAGTTGAAATTCAAAAGGTTAAAAAGCTATAAACGAACAAGAGATTTATAAATCTAGTTAACAACCAAAAAGGAGTCTATATTATGCATGTGGTACCAGATGCCATCCATATCAGTAGGAGAATAATGGTGAACTAACCTTGGTAGAAACTCTGTTAATATTGAGAGATTTGGAGGGCGAGTTACAGCTCCCATGAAAAGAACAACATTTGGATGCCTTAACCTTAACATAATCTTCACCTACAGCAGCAATGTTCATATAGTATCAAAGTTGAACATTTCTTTGCATGAATAAATTAAGTTATCTGATGATGAATAACATCAATGATGAGCCAATCCAATGCTTACTTCACATCTGAATTGCTCCAATGCATCACCTGATAGACCCTGATCCAAGAATTTCTTCACAGCCACCTCCTGTAGGAAAGTTCAAGAACAAAATATTAAGACTCACTGAAACAAATTTTGATCAGCTGGTGAAAGCGTAAAAGAAAAGTTTTGATTTCAATACAAGAGATGGTGTGCGTGCATGCATATGTGCAGATCACTAGTACTCAATATTAATATCAAGTATGAAAGGTTGACATTGGATTAGTAGCGGTCACATATTAATTACAAAGTATGAATCGGTTATGGTATATTCCTCTAGGTACGGTGATTACGACAACTTCAATGGCAGGGACCTCCACTCTGTTAAACCAAGTATAGTATGATTATATAACCTCATTGGCATGGTATGCTGGGAAGGTAGGTAACAAGAGTTTCAGACATGCCTTGCTTGTTGTCTGTTAAAGATTTTTTTGGCATTCCCTTTGTTCTGGAAGCAGTCATTACGCTAGTTTTGGAGACTCACGGTGACAATTGAAATTTAAGAGAGATTATAGGACCAAGTATGAAAAAAGTAAACCATGTTGGACAAAGATGTAGAGAAATCTAGCTGGCAAATTGTAATCCATCTATTATATTGACCAAACTAAAACCTGCACGTTAGCAGCTTTCTGACTAATGACAAGATGTAAGATTGTGTTGCATCCACTCAATTCCCTGTTATTGAGTAGAAAGAGTTAACTGAGTATACTCTTATATTGAAATGGTATGGCTGAGATTATTGGATAGGATTCCCTGGTTTGGTAGATGCTGTTGGTTAACGTTTGAGTGCTCCTTATGAGAGAGCAGGCATTAAAACCCACTCCAAACAGTTGTGGTACATTGAGTGAAAACAAAAAGGGAAGAATACAAAGGCAAAAGAGCACAAGAAGCAAATGGGATACCGTGCCATTCCAATCTGCACGATAAACCTCCCCATACGATCCTGCAACAAAAGCAGTGAACTTTTTATGAATCGTCATGATGTAATTATAACTACAGATGCTATCCTTATAATATAACTAGAAGTAAGCTGGCATAACCAAAACTTCAATTTCAGTTTTTAGGATAGCCTGTCAATCAACTACTTAGAACTGTTCAAGTAAAAAGTTTCAGATTTAGCATTTAATACCCTACACAATCAATGATGCCAAAGAACATTACATCAGATTTTGTATTGACTAAATTAAACTCTTTGCTACAAAATCTTCAAATTTCACATGCAATGAACTGCCAAAAGAAATCATGAAACTAATGTTAAAAACCATGTAGATCAAAGGCTTATGTATGAAAAGATATAGAAGCAACTTACAAAAATTGTTGGGGATGCATACAAGCAGAAGGAGAAAAATGGTTTGACAAACCCTAGAAATTTTAACGGAGGAGAAAAGGTATGTAATAACTGGTTCAAATTATTTATGTTTATCTCATTGAGATAAACTTGGTTTCTTCTCATTCAGTGGTCATTTGTGTGTCTAGGTCGAATGATTTACATGATTTACATAACATCCATGTGGGGCTAGCAATACTACGAGTTGGAACTGGAAATATTCTAGTTGAAGACACATTAACCATAGCTGAACTCATCAAACATATTATGCCATAGTGATTAGTGCAATTCCCTACATTAAATCTTATTCTCTCCCTTCTTCTCTACGACTCTACCCATTTCAACTCTAGAAAAATTCTGGAACAACTTTGCTGCATGGACTTATAGTGCATAACCAAATTATGTGGTTTTCATACCTACAACCTGATAGGCTGATACAACACTCTTAAACAAACTCAAGGAAACAAATTGTGATTGACTAATTTATAGTCTTCTTAACTTGAATAATAACATGTGTATTTATAGTAGAAATAAGATTGTTTAAAAAAGGGGCACAATAGCAGTTGAAATTTGTTTACAAAAAAATAACAAAGTCAAACCATGATTTAAAGCCTACCAAGATCTAGATGCAAAACTAAAGTTTAGTGATTAGAAGTGGCATGTTTCTTTAGAAAAGTGGGAACGTACAAAGTCCTGCTTTCTTCTGACAGTATAAGTGAAAAGTTCGAAAAAGAAGAAGAAAGAAATTTTTTAACCAAACTAGAAAGCACTTATGTGGAACAAAAAGATATTCCCGAGAAATAAAATGAACTAATAACAAAGGAACAAGATACTTGACAAACTTTTATAATTACGGATAGACGAATGTCCAAGCTTTCTGCTTACCCAGACCAATTCGATCCCCAATCTGAAGGTCTTCCCAATGTATCTCCCATTCAGCAACACTCCCCAACAACGAGTTTATTCTTTCATTGTCAGCAGAACTCAAATTGTGCTGATCATTTTCGCCTATCCCAATAAATTTCAGTGGATCATTTGCATTCTGTTGAAAGTCTCTCACCAAAAGATTCCCTTGTAAGCTTACATTACTGCATTTGCATGAGTACTGTGTTCCTACTGTTTTTAAATACTTACAAATTGATTTTGGCTGGAATCAGCTTGATATGGAGCAAAAGGTACATGGATTAGGTTTTGGGGTGGTTCTCCAGATGCCACCGCAGTACCAAGAACTAGATCGTTGCCCTTCGCACGAGAATCATTCAGGAAACTTTCTTTAGCTTGAGCGCCATGTTCCAATATATCATAATTTCTTCCTTGCTTGTCAGATATCCCCTCAGGATAACTTTGTTGCTTCCTTGTATTATCGGCAGAGTTTGAAAAATCTGTGTTTCTACTAGGTAACTGGTTATCCCTTGGTTCTCCTCTTCCCTCCATGCCAGGATCCCTTTGTTCTCCCAGATCATGTGATACATTTAGATCTGAAAACAAATCTAAGGGTGGTGATGCTCCACTCTCCAACAGAACCGCATGCAGTTTCTGTGCAAATTCTGGATTTTTCGCCGCGGTAACAACGTATTTCGAAACATCATGAAGTTTCATCTGTTGAGCAGGTGATATAGCTTCTGGGATACATGATGTTTCAGTTCTTGATCTATCAGGTGAAGGGAGACGCATTTTATTTTCAAAATTTTCAGGTTGATTTTTTTCACTGTTTCTCCGATTATCAGTTACACCTGAAGGGGCAGCTCTTGATTTCTCCTCCAACTGCAAGCAGGCAATTCCTGATACAGAATTATTACCAGATGAGCTTCCTTCTGATCCTTGCGTTTTCTTCTCAAACTGAGAGTTAACATTGTCAAGGGCCAAGCACAAGTCTTTGACTGACTGGTCAATGGAATCAACACTAAGGTTAAATCCAGAATTTTGATGATGAGTGCTTGGATTTTCAGCAGGAATTAGTGCACCTGGAGCCCCCATAAGATCAACAATATATTCACTGTCACAAACAAAAATGGAGTTAACGACAAAATGCATTAATATATGTTATACCAACAATTACATTACACATATTTAAATGCATTTTAGGAAGAAAAAAAGTTAATTATGAAATAAAGACTAGGAAAATGTAATCCTTGTGTCCTCTACCTATAAAATAAATCATACTAAAAATAGCAGTTGCCTAACATATAGACTTGTAAACCTTTTTGTGTAACCTACTATCTGGATATGTAGGTATATATCTCCCCAAGAGCACCTTCCTTACCCCAGAGTAAGACGGCCTACTTAACCTTACCCACCCCCACCCACACAGAAACCCCTACAAAAAGAATAGTAACAACGAAAAATGTGTACCACCCAAGTTTTAGAATTAGATTACAGTACTACACCCTTCTTAAACTCCCATCAGCCCTATGTTAATAGCAACACTTGCACCAACCTTTGCACTATGGGCTATCCCAAGTGGGGCTTTAAAGGACGCTACATTATCTTTCAAGCAAAAGGTTGATTCCACGAGATACACCGTATGCTAAAAGAAGTTCGATTGGACAGATTAAACATCCTTATGATTTGACAAGTTTATTATTCAATTTGATGAGACTTTACACTCAATTTTCTATGTAAATGCCAATTCAAAGTCGCATGTACTAAGAACTGCCAATAATCCAGCAGTTAATTGGCGGCCAACCACCCAAAGGGGCTATTACTTGCCGGTTGAAGAGTAGAGAACAATACAAGCACATAATTTTGAGCAGTCCATTAAGCTTATGTAAGGTTTTCTTATGTTTAGTCAAGAAAAATAAGAACTGAAGGAGGTACAATAATATTCGCTAGGCATAATTGGCTCATCCACAAATATCATAGACCCATCCTATGTTACATGGGTTCCTTGTTAAGTTGATGATACGGATTCGTAAACCTACCGGATTCATTCGGATTTGTCAAGAGTTATTGAAGAATTATTTTGACACATTCTAAAATTGTATTGTACTCTAAACGTACCGAACATGCAGCAATGACTAAGACACTAACAATATATTGTTGTTTGAATTCTTATATATATATATATATATATATATATATATATATATATATATATATTAACAATAAAAATCAGTCTATCCCAACAATCGTATTTTAGAGTTTTTGAAGATTGTGAATCGGCAAATCTGATTCGAATTGTGTCTTGTATCCGTTCCGAAGCTGAATCCATGTTACCTAGGCATCCCCCTCATATGCATCTGATCTAGAAAGGAGGACACCATTGACTGCATATTTGTGGTGCCCAAATATTATAACACATAATCAACCAATCAAAATGTTTGAGAGACAATGACAACCACATATCGGTATTACTAACAATGCATAGTCAGCATGTAAAATATGTCAAGCAAGTTGTGATCAGAAGTTCTGCTACAGCTACAGTAAAAGGGTGGGAACTCTTGCCTTGATAGATTATAATGGTGAAATGATCCCCCATATAAAAGTCCACTGCTTATCATAAATTTTTATAAAAAGAAAAAGAAAAGTTTTCTTGAAATACATGGGGGGTATCAATACATAATGAAACCTTAATATCATACAAATGCACGCAGAGACATAACCACACAGCCAGGATAGGGGGGTGATCCCCCCTCTCAAAAAAACGCAAAACTCAAAATTTCACTGGTTCCGAACCCCCCCCCCACCAACCGGAAAAAAATACCTAACAGATATCATTGATTACCTAGCAAATCTCTGGAAAATCATAATATCCTTTTTTGACCGAATCTGGCAAATCATAATATCTAACCAAAATAAGATTGGAATCAAAACAGAACTAAATGCTTGCCAACAAAACCATATTTATGGGAATTGTTAGAATATCCGTAGTATACACGGGTTTATTATATGTAATTAGATACTTAATAGAGGTGTAATAGCAAAATGGATTTGCCTATATAAAGAGGAGGATTAAGCTTAAGCCAATCTATCCATTACATTTCCCTAATCATTTCTCTTTCTTCTCATGGTATCAGAGCCACTCATTTTCAGAGATTTGATCTGAGCCACTCATCTCATCACCGTCACTATTCACAAAACAAAAAAAACTAACCCTAATTCTACCCCAGCCGTTGCCTCCATCGTCGAAGCCTTGCTGGACCTCGCTTAAAGTTGACAAGCCTTGCCCAACCTCGCCAGAGCCTTGACTCCGATCGTCGCCGATTTTCTCAAATCAACCTCGTTCTTCGTTGATTTCACCTAGATTCGAAATCGATGAAGAACTAGGTCTCGTCCTCGATCGATTAGGGGTCGACTTGATGTTTTCCCCTTCGATTTGATGATCTCGAAGTGTTCTTGGTTGTTGAGTGTTCGAATCCCTCAGATTTGATTGTTGGAGCCTCGTTGAAGCTTGCTGGAGCACTGTGTTGCCACAGATTTGATCGGTTTGTGATTGATCCCTCGGTTTATCCATTATTTGAACTCGGGAAACCAGATTGTAGTCTATTTGGGGCTGTTTCGTTGGATTTCTTGGCTGATTTTGGTACTTTTGGGCTGATTTGAGGGATTCCTTGTTTATTTGGGGCTGGTTTAATTTGGAGTTTTTGCCATGGATTGTTGTGATGATTGCGTTGTTGAGGGGTTTGCACTCTCGAAGATTATGATCCGATTGAGCTTGGTGTTTGTTTGAGTTGTGGATTATTTGGAGTTTTGGTATTTGTTTGATTTGTGGTTGTTTGGAGTTTGGTGTTTCGATTGTCGGGAGGTCGATTGTGGTGGTTCTTGGTTGAGGAGAATCAGAGATGGTGACGGTGGCGGGGAGCAAGATAGAAGGAAAGTCGATCTCTTCGACGGATGTGTTAGCAACTAAGATGGTGGATTTCAAGCTTGATGATCTGAATTTCCATAGTTGGAAGCTAATGTTGGAGAGATGTCAAGGGAAGGGAAGAAGGACGATCACTTGACGAAGCCTTCTCCTGATTCAGTTATCGCTGATTGGGATGCGGATGATGTACAACTTGGCCATCTCATGCTCAGCTCGATGGAACGACGGATCATGGATGGGCTTATTCACTTGGGATCCGTGAAGAAGATTTGGGATCAGCTCCACTAGCTCTATTCATCGCAGCAGAGCATCTCGAAGGCTTATGATTTGGTGCATCAGTTGTACAAGATTCAGCAAGGAATTTGCTCGCTCAACCAGTATTACTCAGAATTTCGTCGTCTTGCTCAGATGGTCTCAGAGTTGTTCCCAGTCACTAGTGATGTTGTGGAGATAAGGAGGTGACATGAGGCTCTCCTCATGATCATTTTTCTTGGTGGACTACGTCCCGAGTACCAGTCTGCAAGTCCGACCTTACTTGGGAAGGCAGATATTACTCTTGCGACACCATATCACACTCTCCACTAGATATTCAAATCGGAGATTACCGATGAGCAGCCTGTCTCTGGTGAGTACGGCACACTTATCAAGCCGGAGAGTTCTCCCACCTATTACTCTCCACGAGAGAGGAAGCGAGTCGTGTACGCGGTAGAGCTGAAGGCAGAGGCCGAGAAAACTCTCGTTTTTGTGACTATTGCCATCAGGAGAGACATATTCGCGGTACTTGCTGGAAGCTGAATGGGAGACCTCCTCGCCCTGCTACCCATGCTCATATAGGGACTTCATCTTCTGCATCATCCGCTACTTCGACGAACTCGGCATCATCCGATAGTTCCGTCAAGTCCATGGAGGAGATTGCTCGATTGAGCCTTATTGTGACCTTGTCTGTCTCTAATATCCAGGCTGTATCAGCTACACCTTGTTGGGGTCAAAATTTGCACCCCCGGTTGACCGAGTCAAAGTCAAGGTCAACCCCCAAGCTAGGTAGGTCCAAGCCCAGGTCAAGCGGGCCCATGCCCAAGTCGAGCACGCGGCCAGCCTCCTCCATGCTAAAATATAGATCATGTAATAAATAATTTTCATGTAATTTTTTATACATGAATGTATGCAAAATGGGCATAAAGCCAAATTTTTGTAAGCCCATGGCTTATGTGCAAAAATGAAATGGCACATGAGCCATGAGATAGGCAAAAATGTCATTTTTGTAAAGCCCAAGGGGCTATATGTAAATATGTAAGCCTATATAAGGCAAAATGATGATGAATAAAGTAACACTTTTCATTCCCCCAAAAATAGGGTTCTTTGTGCCTCCTGCTCCTTCTCCAAGGTTCTAAACCTTCTCATTTCTTTGAATTAAATCAAGAGTTTTACTCTTCCTTTTTCAAAATTAAATAGTTTTCCACCACAAAACCCATTAAGGGGAACTCAGATCTGCCATCAGATCTCAAAAAAGAGAGATTTTGACATTTCACATCCCTTGATCTTCAAGATCCAGCAAACAACAAGAGGAAGAAGAAAAACCCCTTCCATTAACCCCAAAACACATTCAGGAGTCCAACTCCTCTCTGATTCCTCTTTTGAGAAATCTTTTTTCGAGGCTAAAAGCCTCTTATCCTCGCCGGCGCGCAGCGCTCATGCGCAAAGCGCCCGCGTGCCGACACGTGGCGCGCGCGCTTGCGCTCCAGCGCGCAGCGCAAGTGCGCAAAGCGCCCGCGTGCCGACACGTGGCGCGCGCGCTTGCGCACCTGCGCGCTTGCGCAGGTGCGCAAAGCGCCCGCGTGCCGACACGTGGCGCGCGCGCGCTTGCGCACCTGCGCGCAGCGCTCTTGCGCAAAGCGCCCGCGTGCCGACACGTGGCGCGCGCGCGCTTCCGCACCTGCGCGCAGCGCTCTTGCGCAAAGCGCCCGCGTGCCGACACGTGGCTCGTTTGCGCTTGAGCGCACAGCACCTAAGCGCACAGCGCTCAAGGCGCTGGCCCCACGCATCCCTTGGATGCCTTTTCCCCCTCTTTTTATGTACATACATATACATATACATATGTATACAAATTCACACATATACATGCTCCGCAACATTCTCCCCCTCCAAAAAATTTTCGGGCCGGGGCGCTGCCCCGAACCCCGCAAGGGGGCTGCTAGCCCCCTTGACCCCCAACCCGCTATCCGGGTAGCGGGACCCCTGTAAAAACTCTGCGTGGCTCCCGATATATCCAAAACCCCCCTTTCAAAACAAAACACACGTACACCGCACATTGAGTTCGCATGACCAGTTTAACCCGTTAATCGGAGGTTCCCTCGCCCCAAAGGCGAGGGGTAATTAACGGCAGCTTAGTCCGCGGCTGCCGAAGATTCGGATCCCCACAATCATTAAACCCCCGCCTACCCTAGGCAGGAGGAATCTGTAGTATACGCCTGACAAGCGCGCGCGTATTCCCATCTCAATGGGGTGACGAAAAACACCCTACACACCTCGGGCAAAACCACTTTCAGTCTCTCAGGAGGTAACCATACAGCTTTTATTACTGACTTATGTATGTTTTCCTTAAGTAATCGACTCGGGCGCGACGAATCATATGACAAGAGAGAAAGGCATATTGTTATTATATAGGCTAAGGCTCGGATGTACCCCCATTGACCTTAGCAAATGGCACCTCTTATGTTATAGAGGGAGTGGGGTCTGTTTGTGTCACATCACAGTTGCCTCTTTCTACGGTTTTATACTTGTCTGGATTTCCGTTCAATTTACTTTCTATTAGCCAGCTGACTCGAAATTTGAACTGTGACGCAACATTTTTTGCTGGTGGCCGTGTTTTTTAGTAGCTTAGTACGAGATGGACGATTGGCACAGGAATTGAGATTGACGGGTTATACCACCTCGATGAGCATCCATACCGCCCAACAGCTTCCACCCCTGCATTTTATGCATATTGTCGGTTTGGTCACCCTTCCCTACAGATCTTGAAGAGGAATGTTCCCTTTTTTAGTACTTTATCTAGTTTAAAGGGTGAGTCTTGTGAGTTGGGTAAGCATCGCTCAAACTACCCATCTCGTGTCAATAAGAAAGCTGATAAACCTTTTGCTTTAGTACATTCTGATGTTTGGGGGCCATGCCCCGTTGTTGCCCAAGGAGGTTTTCGCTATTTTGTGACCTTTATTGATGATTTTTCTCGAGTCTCATGGTTATATACAATGAAATCTACAAATGAAGTGTTTTCTCATTTCCAGATATTCTGTTCTGAAGTTCAGACTCGGTTTGGAGTCACTGTTGATACCCTGAGGAGTGATAATGCTAAATAGTATTTTAGCACATCCTTTAGGAAGTATATGGAGAAACTTGGCATTGTTCATGAATTTTCTTGTCCTTATACCCCCAACAAAATGGGGTGGCAGAAAAGAAGAATCGGCATTTGCTAGAGATTACTTGCACCCTTTTGTTTCATATGCGTGTGCCTAAATGTTTTTGGGAGGATGCAGTCCTTACTGCCAATTACTTGATCAATCGTATGCCCTCATCTGTCCTAAATGGATAGATTCCTCATTCTACATTATTCCCTTCGGTGCTGTCCTTTCCTATTCCTCCGCGGGTTTTTGGGTGTGTCCGCTTTGTCCATGATCTACAACTTGGGGGTTCTAAACTGGCCCCCAAGGCTATCAAGTGTATTTTTCTTAGGTATTCTCAGACTCAAAAGGGATATCGGTGCTATAGTCCCGGGTTACATCGTCGATTTATATTGGCTGACGTGACTTTTCATGAGTCCACCCCATACTTTTCTACATCTCACACACCTGTAGACATGGACAGTGACTTTCCTTTAGATATCTTATATCTTTCGTCACAAGCCAGTACCCTCTTCTGAGTCGGTTGATTCTCCACCACCGTGTTGGAGGCCACCCGTACTGTTTCTATTGACCCACCTCCCATCCCTGATTCCCCACTTTTAGGCCCACACCACCGGTTACAAGGGTGTATGCTCATCGGACCCGTACAGCTCCTGAACCTAACATCCTACTGCTATCTCCCAGAGTCTTAAGCTCCGCCGGAGGCTGACATTGATATCCATGTTGCCTTACGGAAAGGCACCGCAGCTGCACTTCTCATCTTATAGCTCATCATGTGACGACTTCTCATTTATCTCCAGCATATCGGGCGTCTCTCGACTCACATGCTTTACCTCAGTCCCTCTCCGATGCTTTATCCTATAAATGCGACGATTGATGAGATGCTCGTCCTTAAACAGAATCAGGCTTAGGATTTGGATCCTCTTCCGACTAGGAAGGTAATAGGATGCCGCTGGGTATACACCGTGAGTTTCGTCCTAATATGACACTTTACTGTTTGAAAACATGTTTGGTTGCTAAAGCGTATTCGCAGACTTGCGGCATTGATTATGCGGAGACCTTTTCTCCCGTGGCCAGGATGACTTCTGTTTGTTTGGTTATGTCTCTTACGGCTACCCATCATTGGCCACTACATCAGCTTGATGTGAAAAATGTGTTTCTTCATGGTTCTTTGGTCGAGTAGGTCTATATAGAGCAACCTAGGTTTGTTGCTAAAGGGAATCTGGTCTAGTTTGTCGATTGAAGAAGTTATTGTATGGCTTGAACCAGTCTCCTCGAGTGTAGTTTGGAAAATTTATCGAAGTGGTTATTTCTTGTGGCCTCAGATGGTGTCCATATGGCCGTTCGGTGTTCTATCGTAATAACACAAATGGCTTTCGCATTCCTTTGGTGGTACATGTCGATGACATAGTGATTACTGGCGATGATGCGGCTGGTATTGCACAACTTAAGCACAACCTTCAAACAAAGTTTCAGACTAAGGACCTTGGGAGCCTTAAATACTTTTTGGGTATCGAAATTGCTCGATCGAAGGATGGCATCTACATCTCACAGCGGAAGTATGTGCTTGATATGCTGATTGAAGCAGGGACGTTATGGTGCAAACCCACAGAGGCTCCAATGGATCCTAATACGAAAATGCTTCCGGGATAAGGTGACTCGGTTGAAGATCCCGGAAGATACCGACAGTTGGTCGATAAGCTGAATTACCTCATCGTCACTCGACCTGATATCTTATACCCAGTTAGCGTTGCGAGCCAATTCATGGCCGATCCTTGAGTAGCTCATTGGGATGCGGTGATTTGAATGCTTCGCTATTTGAATAATGCTCCAGGAAAAGGTCTACTGTACTCGAATCATGGACATTCTTAAGTAGCAGGCTTCACTGATACATTGGGCCGGGTCTCCATCCGATCGCAAATCTACTACATGATATTGCGTGTTTGTAGAAGGTAACTCGGTCTCTTGGAAGAGTAAGTAAAGCGCGGTGTCCCGCTCCAGCACCAAGTCAGAGTACCGGGCATAGCGAATACCACTTGTGAGCTTGTATGGATTCGCTTTATGCTGGGAGAGCTTGGCTTTGAGCCCACTTCCTCTATGCAGCTATATTGTGATAATAAAACTGCAATTTATATTGTCTCTAATCCTGTGTTCCATGAGTGAATGAAGTACATTGAGGTGGATTGCCACTTCGTGAAGATGTGATCATCGATATTTACTATGCTCAATCTGCTCATCAGTTAGTAGATTTATTCACAAAGCCCTTAGGAAGGAATATATGGAAGTTTATTTGTAACAAAATGAGCATGTTTGATATGTATGCTCCAGCCTGAAGGAGGTGTTAGAATACTCGTAGTGTACACGGGTTTATTATATGTAATTAGATACTTAATAGGGGTGTAATAGCAAAATGATTTTGCCTATATAAAGATAAGGGTTCGGCTTAGGCCAATCTATCTATTACATTTCCCTAATCATTTTTCTCTTCTCAGGAATAATAGACACTTTAGAAAGAATATATTTGATAAAACTAATTATTACAATCTGACCTTTTAACTTTCGTCCTAATTACTTTTTAGAGTTCCTTATATTTCGGATAATTCCTCATTATTTCTCCATTTTGATTTCTTTACCTCTGTCTCTCTATTTATCAATAAATCTATAGTTCTTTTTGGTAAATTATCTCTCAATATATTCCGAACAGCCAAGCAAAATTTATTAACCTTTTTCCTACAAACACAAACACGGTTAAAGTTGAGAAAATTGTAAGTATTTTTCATAAAATCATCATTATTATCATCATTATTATTATTAATGGGATTATATTTTTATACTATCTCTCTCAAATTGCAAAGCAAAAGTAGAATCGAAGGAAAGTTGAAGATGTTAGACCTTAACTTACTTACCTTTAGACTAATCGCAAGTCTCTTAACAATATTCTTATATCATGTTTTAGCTATTATATATTTTTACTAACATAATATGTATGTAGTTACTTCGTCACGTTATCAGTCTTCTGTTAGTATACACTTTGTTTAAATTATAGTATTAAAAATGCATGTGTATACTAAATTAGGAAAATTACTAATATATGAGTGCTATTGTTTATCTTACCTTTCATGTTTAATTGTTTATGAATTATGTAAGCTAGTAGTGTTAACTAGCGTAATGCATAATAGGTCCTTAATTTAACCTTAGTTATAGACTTTAAAAGTCTTATAGATTGAATTTTAGAATCCAAAATGGTATGCAATTGTGATGTTGGCCTCTTATATAAGTTTTAGAAATCAAAATAATTATAGTTATTTATTGATACGTATTTTTCCTATATGCACTCGTCGTTTTTAACAAATTTAGTAATGAGCATGACGGCCCTATTGTTCCGATGGAAAGAACCTAAAGTGAAAAAAATAATGTTTAATTATATATATATATAGTTTATGATCAATAAAACAAAAATTAGAAGACGAACAAACAATAATAAAATAATATTCTGAAAATTTAACCATTTTTTGATTTATTGATTAATTTCTCATGATTTTATCTACTTTAGTACTTTCAATTTTTGATCAATATGAGCAAACCAACAAAAATAGATGCATACTTCAAAAGAAAATCTTAAGAGGTCTTATCATCTTCAAATGTTGAGAATTTTTTCCAACGAAATACGGCGTCCTTCAAAATCTCTGAGACCCAATTCAAATTATGTTAACACATCGGGAAATATATGTACTGCTTTATCTCATGGTTTTGATGCATTCAAAAATATGAATACCAATTCTTTTGGTATTGATATGAATACCAATTCTTTTGGTATTGATATGTTATCTTTAGAACGTAATCTAGTACTTCGATCTCCAACCATGAGTTATCCTTCTCGCCAAAAGATGAAAATCGGCATGCGTATATCAAAATGAGTTCTTATCAACCACTCCTAAAAGAATATCCTAAAAGCGGAACAAACAATCCTCATCGATTTGTTGCTGTTTGGTTTAAAGTTTAAATCATTTCCATCATGGTTGGAATATTCTCCGGTAAAAGATGCAACATTTCGTTTGCCGTATATTTAGCAATCATTCGATTGGACAAGGTTCAAATTTTTTTTCCCGTCAATGGATTCAATAGCAGGAAAAAAGTAGATGATGGATGACCTTATAATTTTCTACTCCATGTATGAAAAGATCCTAATTTACCACACAGAATGGCTGAACAAGCATGCCAAGATTATATATGAAACAAAATCAACAAATACAATCATTTTTACCAAAGAAACCCTCTTCCGATATTATTGATAATACATTAAGACTTTAGACCTCTATGGATATGGTGTGTTGACTAACATTTCGAGCGTGTGCCTTTAGAGGGAATGAAGGGTTGGATTCGACAAATAAAGGAATTTTTTTTGAGCTAGTCAAGCTTTTAGCCTCCTATAATGAAAGTGTTGATGGTGTTCCGAAAATGCTCCAAAAAATGCACAATATACATCTCTCGTTCAGAAAGAAATTCTGCAAATTTTTCGCAAATTGACTGCAAGAAACAATCTGTGAGAAATTGGCGATGCAAAATTCTGCATTAAGCAAAAGATGAAGCCAAAAGAAAGTAAATAACCCTTGTTAAGATTTGTTGATACAGAGGGATTTTGTTCGTGAAAGATTTTTTGATTTGATTCATGTTTCCGACACTTCTGCTTTAACTTTGAAGAACGAACTATGTTTTGTTCTCTTTAAGCATAATCTTCATGCTCAAAATCTTTGTGGGCAAGGACATCATGGAGCCAACAACATACGTGGGGAGTGGAAAGATTTAACAGCACTATTCTTATAAGAATGTTCGTATGGATATATACATATTATATCTATTGCATGGCTCATCGACAAGAACTGACATTAGTAGTTACATCAAGGGAGGTGATTCATTTACATCAATTCTTTTCACTCTACAGCGAAGTGATTATTGTAAACATTATTGGTGCATCTTGTAAGAGGAGCGACGAATTAAATGAACTCAAGACGGGAAGAGGTTTAAATCAAATTCGCACTATACGGCGAGCTGGGAAACTCGGTGGGGCTCTCTTTTAGTTCTGTTGTTTGTCTGATAAATATGTTTAATACAACTTGTCAAGTTTTGCGGACTACAGTAAAAGATGGAACATATGCTCAATGAGGAGATGCACACTCAGCATATAATTGGATAACTTCTTTTGAGTTCATTTCATATTGCATCTAATGAAAGATCTCATGGGAGTTACTAATGATTTATGCCAGACATTGCAATATCAGACTCAAGATATTATGCACTGAATTTAGTATCAACAACAAAATTGTTGATTCAAAAGTTCAAAGAATCGGGTTGGACTTCATTTCATTGTGTGAAAGTCACAATATAGAAACTCTATAAATGGATGCATCATATACCATTTGGTCGAGGCCGAGCACGAGACATGATAACGTCACCATCAATTCGATATGTTTTCGTTGTAATGGATTCATAGTTGCACGAGTTGGAAAGCGCAGATTCAACAAGAATACAGTTGAGCTCTTGAAACTTGCTCAGGTTTGGATCTTAAAAGAGGTTTTAAATCTTTTAATGTTGATATATGTAATGTGGTGAAAAAATTCTATCCCAAGGACTTCACGGAGCAAGAAAAAATCGAATTGGAATTTCAATTCCAACATTACAATATAGATGTGTCACATGATGAAAGTCTACAAAATTTAACTATTGCAGAGCTATGTCAAGCATTAAAAACATGGCTTAATTCCAAAATACTACCAATTTCTTTGTCTCGGTTACGAGAAACTACCAAATTCTCTCCAAATTACGAGAATCCACCATGCTTTGAAAGTTGTGGTCGTTTCTTGCAATTATCGCTGACGTGACACATTATTTATGGTGGTTTTCATAGTTTTTGAAAGTTTTGTGATAGTTTTATATGGTCTTTGAAAGTTTTATGGTAGTTTCTTGTGTATTTAACAAGGATTTGGAAGTTTCTCATAATTAGGCCAAAGTATTTGGTAGTTTCTCGTAATTAGGCCAAAATATTTGGTAGCTTTTTGGAATTAAGCCTAAAAACAAACAAGTCAAAAAATTTCCCTCTTATTAATCGATTGCTTTGATTAGTTTTAACGCTTCTAGTTTTTATAACTACCGAACGAGCATTCTCAGCCATGAAGATTGGTCATACGCGTCTACGAAATAAAATGGAGGATGATTTCTTAAAGAATAATTTGATCGTTTGTATAGAGAAAGATATCGCTAATACAAACTAGATAATTAATGAATTTACTAGTTCAGAAAATTGCTTTTAAATAAATATAGCATCTATTTTGATTGTATTTCGAAGGAGTAGAACTCCCTCTCTTTTTTTATATTCATCTTTAAGTTGTATTTTAAAAGAGTCTCTCTCTCTCTCTCTCACTATTTTTCTTGCATCTTTATTTTGTAGAGGGGTAAGGCTTTGAAGTCCCCCTTCTCATATTTTCAATATTGATATAATTTCAAGGATTGGTTGGGGTATAGATAAGTTTCGGCTAATTTTTTGAGTTACCCCGCAATGTCTAAAAGCTAGTTTTGTCCCTGAATGCGCTGCAACAAGAGCATATACGCCCAGCAACCTATCATGGGCCTCAACATTATTCTACATAGTACATACATTGAATATAATAGCGACAAGAAAGAAATGATAAAGAAAGATCACCTGTCACAATCGACTTTAATCAAGTTTACAGCTCCTTCATCAGTACCAGTATAATAACTACCCTTCACTAGCTTACATGGCAAGTTTACACGATCAGCTAATACCTGGTACAGAAATATCAATCATTCCAAATCAATCACCACTAGTATCATTAAAAATAACATAAATTTAACAGGCATACTTACCAGCTTAATATGATAGATCACACAACAGCAACACAAGAGAGTATAAAATTATTCAGTTTCTCCTAACTAAGTGATGGTATAATTAGACCTAGCAGAACATTATAAATAAAGATAAAATCAAGTGCAAGTTTATTACGGCATACGTAGCACTTATTACGGCATAAGTTGCACAGATTATAATACATATACAAAATATGAAAGGGCGGTATTCATTGCTCCGCAACTACTCAAAATCACCAAATTTTTTAAAATACAAAATGAGTAACTTTTCATAATACCTGAAATTTCCCATAATCGGCATTGACTGTTCAGTTGATAAAACTGCACATTTAATATGACATTTTTCCTTCTATTTCTATATAATAAAAGGTGTTTATTATAATATATGATACATATGAGGGTTTATCTGTAAAAATACTATTTTCATGTGTTTATATATTATAATTAACATTTTGTAGGAAAAAGTAAGCACATAATATCCATGTAACATTTGGCTCATTTAAATATGCTTACCTTATTAAATACTTTTGACCAATTCTTAATGGTTAAGTTAATATCTCAATAAAACAAACTCTACTAATATTATTTGTTGAGTTATTGTGCAGAATTTTCAGGGCTGAAATCAAGGAAATCAAAGTTGGAAAAACAAACATGCCTAATTAAGAAAGTAAACTAAAGAAATCAATTCTGGCAGTGACGTAGAAAAGATTTTCAACTTCCAGAAATTCAAAAGATCACCACATGTCATCAAGATAAAGCTCCAGAAAAACAAATCATGTGATCTCCATATAAGGCCACGGTTCCGCCGCGTGTTGGACGAGTTAGGAGTTGGGATTTTCTCTGTTAGGATCTTAACCACTGGTTTCCAAATTAGGAAACTGGGGTTCTGGCTCTGAGACTATAAATAAGGACCGAGAGCCTCTTGGAAAAATCATCAAGCTGAAGAGATCACGAAGTCCACGACAGGCTCATGCATCCAGGCTGATCATCAACGGTTCATCTACCTCCTTAGAAGAGATCGAGAAGTAAACTAGCATTTTGTAATCATTTTCTAAGAGAACAAAGTGTAAATGAATTTTGTTGATTAATAAAGATAGTAGTTTTCTTATTCTATCTCTTTGTAGTTTTAATATGATTTCTCTCTCCATCTCTTCTTCTCCCAACATGCGCGAGTAATTCTTCGCTTGTTAGGGTTCATGGGATTAGGGCAGGTTAATGAATGATGAAGATCCTTAAACTCTTTTTAAGTCCTATAAAATTTATAAACTTTATCAAAAGAATAGTTAACATCCTAATTGGGCGCGCTATCAATTCATTGATAATCGCGGCCGCGATTAGAGATTAGATTAACTATTGTTTTGGTAAAGGCTAGATATGAACGGAGTTTCATGTCGAGATAGGGATTAAGAGTGGGACCCTTTTTCCCTCCAGAAATCCTAATCTACATGCATCACTGTCGTTCTAGTTTTAAATATATTAAAGGATAAAAAGAGTAATCTTTAATTAATCATCCATAACTACTAAATCCTAATGAACCCTACAAGCCCCCTTTTAATATTAAACTTACCTCCGTAGTTAATCTAGATCTATATTTTGCATCCTTGTTTAACGTAGATCTAGATCCTACAATCATTCTTCACCATTCTTATTTTCCCTTCCTAATCAACACGCCTAAAGTAAGAATAAAAGGTTCCACGTTTCCCTGAGGACGATCCGTACTCATCTCGGTCTAGCTACGCGCGACACCGTTCTGATTGCGGTTACTACAAACACTTTTTCACACCAATCAAATAGCGCCGTTGTCGGGGATACGTGCGTAATTTTTTAATTCTTACTATTTGTGTTGAATTCTTATTCGATCTATATCATAAATTAAACAAAACTGCAAATTGTATATTTAACAATTTATGTGTAAATTTTGCAAGGAGATATAGAGTCACAGACGTGAGGAAACAGAGAGCCAGAGACATTCATCAAGATTCAGAGGAGTACAGGAGGCCACGTAGCAAAATTCAAAATTCATCAACTGATCCTTCTTTCTTACGGCGGAAGCAGCAATTTCGCGGCGGAAGCACGGCGGGATTGGGGAATTAAGGTTCCAAACTTCTCTGGTAAGTTTCTCAACTTTTTCTCTCCTCTGAAATCCAATAAAATATATTTCCTACAGGATTCTTTGCAAAAAATTTGCCGCTCAAAAATCTTTTTGCAAAGTTTTGTAATTGGTTTGTTAATTCATATTTTAATACAGATTTTTAAGGGGCAAGACCAAAATTCAGATTATGTAGGGATTTTATCACCCTTCCTAAGCCCCACAAATCACAAACCGAGCATCTGCATCAACCCTACATTAATTTAAAAAATATCTAGACAAGACTCTAAGGACCGTCGCGCTCATTAAGGACAAAGGAAGGTCGTGGGTAATTTATCGCTTATCTGCATTATTTTTGTGGTGCTTAGGCAAGTGTGTCGAAGGCAAGTGGTTATTTAATTAAGGCCCGCTATTTTCGGTGATTCGTATAGCGGATACCTCCCACTTACCTGGCACTTACCTGGCCACAAAAGTAGTAAAGAGGTGGTAGAGGATTGATCCTACGGCTTGTCCTTTGGAAGTCTGGGAGCGGTCTAGAGACTTGACCTAGGTAACCTTAGTTCTAAGGTTGTTTTTGCATTTTTTTGTGTGATTTGTCTAAGTCCGGCACACTTTTCAAAACAGACCATTTTTAACAGTACACACGCTGCCACTTGAGCTAAACCGCTTAGTGCATGCTCGGCTGGACACGGGATTCTAGCGCCCGTCTTGTCGTTTTGTTCGCGTTCCTGCTATCGACTCCGAGGTCGGTACTTTTCATCTTCTTTTTCCCCACCATCCTCCATATCGACCGAGATGGCGGTACTCCATCAAATTATAACACCACGCTGCCACCGCCCGTAGGTGAGCAGAATCCACCGCGCATCTCTCTCCAAGAGAGATGCTATCCTATCCGTGGTCTACTTCCCACTTGCTTATCTATTCCACCAGCCAACGGGGATAATTTTGAAATTAAACCCCACTACATCAATCTGTTGCCCAAATTTCACGGGCTTGAGTCTGAAGACGCGTACGTTTTCATCACTAAATTCGAAAACGTATGCGCAATGATGGGTACTTCACAACTGACTGTTGATGCTATGCGCTTGCGTCTTCTCCCATTCACTCTGTGCGACTTGGCAGAAAAATGGCTTTATAATACTGCCGCACACTCTATCACTAATTGGGATGAATTCGTAATAGCATTTCTTAAGAAGTTTTACCCAAATCATAAGACCGTCCGTGTTAGGAGCGAGATCAATCAGTTTACCCAGCTTCCTAACGAACCATTTTGGAAGTGCTTTGAACGTTTCAAAGATCTGCTTGTCCAATGTCCTCATCATGGAATCAATAGATGGGATTTGTACCGAATTATATATGAGGACATTAATCCAGCGACAAAGCAGATGCTTGAAACAAATTGTCAATGCAATTTCATGTCTAAAGATGATGGTGAAGCTTGAAAATATCTGGAAGACCTCGCTGAAAACACTTTGCAGTGGGAAAGCGTAAGACCACCTTCATCTAGAGAAGGTATTCATCAGCTCGATGTTTCCATCGCAGTAAAAGCCGAAATAGCAGCGATGCAGAAAAAACTCGACGTTATTGAGAACAAATTCTCATCAGTCTGCCTAAATCAGATCACGCTACCCAAGACTGTGTGTGGTTGCTGTTCAGATCCTTCACACTTGACGGAAGAATGTCCTATGAATGCACCGTTTCAAGATCACGAGCAAACTAATGATGCTTTTCAGCAGCGACCTAGAAACGATCCTTATTCTTCCACGTACAATCAAGGATGGAGGAATCATCCTAACTTTGCTTGGAACCAAAACCAACCCCAAAATCAAAACCAGTTCCAAAACAATTATCAAAGACCTCCACAGCAACAGCAACCACAACCACAAAGTCAGCACCCCTATCAGTCACAAAATTTTCAAAATCAAGCCAACACTTCTGCACCGCAATTGACCGGTACCGATAACTCTTCACTCGCACAAACTTTGGATTTATTTATAAAACATTCCATTCAAATGTCGGCTGATATGAGGTCTTCTATTGATACCATTAAGAAAGACTCCGCCTCCCACGGTGAGAGTATTAAATCAATAAAAAACCAAATTGCACAGTTAAACGCCGCAATGAATGCGAGAGAGAAAGGGAAACTCCCATCTCAACCCCTACCGAATCCTGGCCACTCACAAAATCATAACGTGAGTGCCATTACTACGTTGAGATCGGGAAAAGTGCTAAATAACCGAGTGGGAGAGCAAGTTGATGATGTTAGTGATACCAATGATACCCCGGCTTCTACTTCTTCCCCTAATTCGTCTAGTCTCCCACCTTCATCCGAGCCTATTCTCCGTTTTCCCCAAGACTCGAACACTTCGCCCAATCTATCTAAGACGATTCCCACTCCAATTTTGGGATCGAATCCGTCCCCACAGTCTTCTCCACAAATGTTAGACCCAAAACTTATTGATCAAGCTCCATTTCCAAACAGATTAAGGGCCAACAGACCTAACCCACAAATGGAGAAGATTGTGGAAATGTTTAAGCAAGTTAACGTAAATATTCCTCTCCTAGATGTTATTCAACAAGTCCCATCTTATGCAAGAATCCTTAAAGACTTGTGCAGTAGGAAGAGAAAAACTCAAGTGCCTAAAAAAGTTTTCATGACGAGTAATGTTAGCACAGCTTTTACCCAGCAAATACCAAAGAAACGTAAGGATCCTGGCTGTCCTACCATCTCTATTTCTATTGGGGGTAAAAATATTAATCGTGCTTTACTCGACCTTGGCGCTAGCGTTAACTTGCTTCCTTATTCAGTATACGAGCAGTTAGGGATTGGAGAGTTAAAACCCGCCTATTGTACTCTCCAGATGGCAGACCGATCAATCACCAAACCTCGGAGTGAACTAGAGGAAGTGTTAATTAAAGTCGGGGAATTCATATTCCCTGTGGACTTTATTGTTTTAGATACACAGCCTGTGGCAAACCCACGCAATCAAATCTCGGTGATACTCGGTCGACCCATCCTAGCAACTTCTAACGCTGTAATTAATTGTCGTAACGGTTCTATGAACTTATCTTTCGGAAAGATGACAATTGAGCTTAATATTTACAAGCTAGGAAGTCAACCATCTGAACCTTCTGCTCATTTGCTTGATATTTGTTCCATCCACGAGATAGCTCCCGAAAGCTGCATGGATGAGGAATTTTGTTTTGATGATCTCGACAACACTAGTGAGACATCGTTTGATCTTGCACAACTTCATAGTAAGGATATGTTCAATGAGTCCGTCCCTGAGTTTGAATCCGTTGACTCGTCGCAAAAGTCAATAGCACTTTCCGAGTCAATATCCTATGCAAGTTTTGAACCTCTTAGGGAGTCCGAATATCATTCCCTTACCCCACCTTCTATTGTCTCTCCGCCAATACTTGATCTCAAACCGCTATATTCTCATCTTAAATATGCATATTTAGGTGAGAATGAGACTTTGCCAGTGATCATATCCGCTTCTCTGGCCTTAGAGCAAGAGAACGCACTTTTGGCAGTGTTGAGATCAAATCGGCAAAGCATTTGGTTGGACAATGGCTGATATCAAAGGGATTAGTCTCTTAATTGTTGAACATTATATACATCTGATGGATGAAGCCAAACCAACCCGAGACCCACAAAGACGGTTAAATCCCGTTATGAAGGAGGCGGTAAAGAAAGAAATCGTCAAGTGCCTTGATAGTGGTATAATTTACCATATATCTGATAGCCAATGGGTAAGTCCTATTCACGTGGTCCCTAAAAAGTCTGGCATCACGGTCATAACTAATGAGGCTAATGAGTTGATCCAAACACGCACCCAAACTGGATGGCGCGTATGTATTGATTACAGAAAACTCAATGCCGCGACGAGGAAAGATCACTTCCCTTTACCTTTCATTGACCAGATATTAGAACGATTAGCTGGACACGAATACTATTGTTTCATGGACGGATACTCTGGCTATAACCAGGTCCCCGTCGCCGAAAAGGATCAAAATAAAACCACATTTACTTGTCCTTTCGGTACTTTTGCTTATACACGCATACCCTTTGGGTTATGCAACGCTCCCGCTACATTTCAGCGGTGTATGATCGGGATATTCTCATACATGGTTGAGAATTTTCTGGAAATTTTTATGGACGATTTCTCCATATTTGGGGACTCCTTTGAGGACTGCCTTCGTAATCTTGACGCGGTTCTTACTCGCTGTAAGGATAAGAACTTAACTTTGAATTGGGAAAAATGACATTTTATGGTCCAAGAAGGTATTGTCCTTGGACATATAATTTCACGAAAAGGCATTGAAGTTGACAGAGCTAAAATTGATGTCATCCATAACCTACCTCGTCCCAAATGCGTCAAAAATATACGATCCTTCCTTGGTCATGCAGGATTTTATAGGAGATTCATTAAGGACTTTAGCAAAATTGCTAGACCCTTGACTCTTCTATTGACCAAGGATACTACATTTCACTTCGATTCGGATTGTGAGGCTGCTTTTGAATCGCTTAAAGGATCGCTCACTACAGCCCCCGTTCTATCATCTCCGGATTGGAACCACCCGTTTGAGCTTATGTGTGATGCATCAGATTTTGCTATTGGTGCGGTTTTAGAACGACACATTGATAAGATGCCACATGTAATTTACTATGCAAATAGGACCTTGAATGATACACAAATAAATTACACAACTACCGAGAAAGAACTCTTGGCAGTTGTATTTGCATTAGAAAAATTCAGGCCCTACTTGATTGGCTCGCAAATAGTGGTTTACACTGATCACTCCGCCTTACGACACCTTTTATCGAAGAAGGATGCTAAGGCCAGGCTAATACGTTGGATTCTATTGTTACAAGAATTTGATCTTGTCATCCGAGACAAGAGTGGATGTAAAAACGTTGTAGCTGACCATCTTTCACGCATCACTTCTTCACCAACATCGACCATACCGATAAATGACTCATTTCCTGACGTACAGCTCTTGACTGTATCCTACGAACCTTGGTTCGTAGATGTTGTGAACTATCTTGCGACGGGACTTATTCCAAGCGATTGGTCGAAACAAGACAAACTTCGATTTCTATTCCAAATAAAATACTTTTACTGGGATGAACCTTATTTGTTTAAATATTGTTCCGATCAAATCATTCGCAGGTGTATCCCTAACGATGAATTCAAGAGTGTGTTATCATTTTGTCATGATCAGGCATGCGGCGGTCATTTTGGTCCTCGAAAAACGGCGGAGAAAGTTTTGCAATGTGGCTTTTATTGGCCAACATTATTTAAAGATGCATATGAACATTGCAAAACTTGTCCGCGGTGTCAGCATTTGGGTCGGATTTCACGAAGAAACGAGATGCGGCTCCAAGCTATATTGGTTGTGGAAAAATTCGATGTTTGGGGAATTGATTTTATGGGCCATTTTCCCAATTCTTTTGGGAATTTATATATCTTGTTAGCGGTTGATTACGTCTCGAAATGGGTGGAAGCAATACCGTGTCGCACTAATGACAACAAAGTTGTCATTAAGTTCCTTAAAGAAAATATATTTTCGCGATTCGGACACCCTCGCGCCATAATTAGCGACAACGGGACACATTTCTGTAATCGGTCTTTCGAGGCTTTGATGCGGAAATATTCAATCACTCGCAAACTTTCTACGCCCTATCATCCCCCAACAAGCGGGCAGGCTGAGATCTCAAATAGGCAAATCAAACAAATTTTGGAGAAGACAGTTTCTAAAAATCGTAAAGATTGGTCAACCAAATTGACGGATGCACTATGGGCATTTCGCACCGCTTATAAGACCGATCTTGGTATGTCTCCATACCGTCTTGTGTTTGGGAAGGCATGCCACCTTCCTGTTGAAATCTAACATAAAACAATGTGGGCTATTAAAGAGCTTAACTTCGATTTTGATCAAGCGAGCAGCTATCGGAAGCTGCAATTGAATGAGCTAAGCGAACTCCGCGATGAAGCTTACGATAATGCGGTGATAGTAAACAACCGGACTAAACTGTTCCACGATAAAAACCTTTTTAGAAAAACTTTCACGTCGGGGCAGCAAGTCCTTTACGATTCCCGTCTCCATCTTCATCCGGGTAAGCTTAAATCTCGTTGGAAAGGACCTTTTGTGGTGCGGTATGTACACCCGCACGGGACAGTAGAAGTTGAAAATTTGAAAAACAGTTCAATTTTTAAAGTAAATGGGCATAGATTAAAACCGTATTTCTCTGTTGACCCAGCGGAGGAGCTCCTGTTTTTACAGGAGCCGCTTTATCAGAACTGAATTTCCTCCGCCTCACCTCCATGTTTTGGTAACATTTTGTCGTTTTAAGAATGGAGGTGAGTAAAAATGGACTTAACTGAATATCTGTGCGTGCCAAAGAACAAGTTTAGGGATAGTTTTCATTTAACTATTATTTTACCCCTTTTGTCTCTCCCTAAGTATACAGGTCCATGCTCTCAAAAGGAAACATCAGTGAGGACACAGCTGAAAACAGGTTTAGGAGAAAATTTGTATTCACTGAATTATCTTTTGACACTGGGCATTTAAATTTTTTTTTTTATATAATAAAAGAGTAGAAAGTGAAAAATTATATTTGAAAGATAGGAATAGTTTAAGAAAAACAAGAAAGTTAGATGTTTCCTTAAATGAAACTGGTAATAAGTAGTTATGAGCTGTTGTCCCAAGGGTCAGTAAGATGAAGAAAATTACTAATCTGAGGATAAAAATAAAGCCTGAAAAATAGTTCCTATTCTGGAAGCCAAACATTTGAATATTGATACCCTACTATACGCACTTACACACATCTTGAAACTCGGGATAGTAGAGGATACCTTGAAATGCTCTTGTCTAAAAACCAAAGTATGAAGAAAATAAAAGTGGAGAATAAAAGATAAAATGGTGAATAGAAAAATGAACCCCGGTTTTGTTATCACCGAGGCAGCAATAAAAAAATATAGCGAGGGTGTTTTATCACCTAGTGCCCTAGACCAACTGGTTTGGGAGCCACTGCTAAGCCTTAGGTGTTGCAAGACGAGGAAAAGCACCTAATTAGTAAGCACGTGAGTAATCGGCCGGTTAGTACCTCAAGAAGTATTAACGGTTGCATGAAAAATGTGTGAGCATATTCCGTCTAAATATCAATTAAAAAGTACTAAGATAGATGGACAAGAGTATGATTGCTTGAATTGAATTCTCCGAGTGTAGGGATGTCCAGTTCACACACATAGGGGTATATGATCAATGTTTAAAGCAAAGATAGGGAGGAAAACTAAAGGCGATGTTTTATTGAGGGATGATATGATTTCTAACATTTTTTCACGACCATTAAGATAGGGCTCATAGAAACTGAAAAACTGGTGTAGTTGAAAACTCTTATTTTCAAGTTCTTTCTTTTATAGTTCTTATTTTTATATGTAACTTTCACCATCTCTCTTTTATTATAGGATTTTGTGGGTGTAATCCACTGAAAACCCTCCGGAGACAACGCTCCTCCTACTAGAGACACCTAGGGGTTTAACGGCCTGTTGCACGCGCTCAGTGCAATCGTGTTGCCTATGTAAGTATGCAACTTAGTTCTTCTTTTTCTCCCTCTCTTGAATAAACTAGTTTGCTCGGGACGATCAAACATAAGTTTGGGGGTATTTGTTCAGTTGATAAAACTGCACATTTAATATGACATTTTTCCTACTATTTCTATATAATAAAAGGTGTTTATTATAATATATGATACATATGAGGGTTTATCTGTAAAAATACTATTTTCATGTGTTTATATTTTATAATTAACATTTTGTAGGAAAAAGTAAGCACATAATATCCATGTAACATTTGGTCCATTTAAATATGCTTACCTTATTAAATACCTTTGACCAATTCTTAATGGTTAAGTTAATATCTCAATAAAACAAACTCTACTAATATTATTTGTTGAGTTATTGTGCAGAATTTTCAGGGCTGAAATCAAAGAAATCAAAGTTGGCAAAACAAACCTATCTAATTAAGAAAGTAAACTAAAGAAATCAATTCTGGCAGTGACGAAGAAAAGATTTTCAGTTTCCAAATATTCAAAAGATCACCACGTGTCATCAAGATAAAGCTCCAGAAAAACAAATCATGTGATCTCCCTATAAGGCCGCGGAACCGCGGCCAAACCCACCTATTGGCCGCGGTTCCGCCGGGTGTTGGACGAGTTAGGAGTTGGGATTTTCTCTGTTATGATCTTAATCACTGGTTTCCAAATTAGGAAGCTGGGGTTCTGGTTCTGGGACTATAAATAAGGACCGAGAGTCTCTTGGAAAAATCATCAAGCTGAAGAGATCACGAAGTCCACAACAGGCTCACGCATCCAGGCTGATCTTCAACGGTTCATCTACCTCCTTAGATGAGATCGAGAAGCAAACTAGTATTTTGCAATCATTTTCTAAGAGAACAAAGTGTAAATGAATTTTGTTGATTAATAAAGATAGTAGTTTTCTTATTCTATCTCTTTGTAGTTTTAATATGATTTCTCTCTCCATCTCTTCTTCTCCCAACATGCGTGAGTAATTTTTCGCTTGTTAGGGTTCATGGGATTAGGCAGGTTAATGGATGATGAAGACCCTTAAACTCTTTTTAAGTCCTATAAAATTTATAAACTTTATCAAAAGAATAGTTAACATCCTAATTGGGCGCGCTATCAATTCATTGATAATCGCGACCACGATTAGAGATTAGATTAACTATTGTTTTGGTAAAGGCTGGATATGAACGGAGTTCCATGTCGAGATAGGGGTTGAGAGTGGGAACCATTTTCCCTCCAGAAATCCTAATCTACATGCATCACTGTCGTTCTAGTTTTAAATATATTAAAGGATAAAAAGAGTAATCTTTAATTAATCATCCATAACTACTAAATCCTAATGAACCCTACAAGCCCCCTTTTAATATTAAACTTACCTCCGTAGTTAATCTAGATCTATATTTTGCATCCTTTTTTAACGTAGATCTAGATCCTGCAATCATTCTTCACAATTCTTATTCTCCCTTCCTAATCAACACGTCTAAAGTAAGAATAAAAGATTCCACGTTTCCATGAAGACGACCCGTACTCACCTCGGTCTAGCTACGCGCGACACCGTTCTGATTGCGGTTACTACAAACACTTTTTCACACCAATCATTGACCAATACAAATTTCCCACAAACCTATCTAAAACAAAGGCCAAAAATACAGAAAGCTTATATGACCATGCTTAGGGTTGACCGCGGTGCGGATTTAACTTCAAGAACAAAAATTAAGTTTAGGACTATGGTTTGAAATTTCAGCCGATTCCGATCTTAGATGGTCGGTTCCCATCCCAAAAATTGCCGGTCAAGTTCCGAGACTGATACCATCCTATCATGTTGCATGGATTCATCAGCAAGGTGATGTATTCATATTGGATACGTATCCAAATCGGATTCTTTTAGATTCCTTAAGAATACTCGTCAAACTTATTTTAGCACATCCTAAAATTTATATTTTATTCTATATGTGTTGAACATGTATCAATGGCTAATATATCAACAATCTACCATGAATACTTAAAAATTAATCTTAGTTTAGATTTGCTAAAATGTTGATTTTTTTAATTATGCATATGTATTAAAAAACAGCATATCCAAACGAATCATATCCTACAATTTTGGAAAATTGTGAATCTGCGTATCTGACTCATCATTTCCCGTATCAGTATCCAAATCCATGCCAGCTAGCTGATACCAATAATATTAGGTTAATAATCATTTATAATGGGTTTTAATATTATGTCGTATGATACCAAGTAATATTGAGTTAATTATTTGTTATGGGGTTTTAGTATTAAGGTTATTAACGGTTTGCGGGTTTATCGATGGGCTAATGGTTTATTAATGGGTTTATGGGTTTATTACAGGTCATTAGATTATTATGGTTAATTTGACACCATTAATAGCAAATCATTAATTGCCAAATTGTTATGATTACATTTGTTGTTTTGTTAAGAAATTCCTGATTCCTAAAAATTCAATCTCACAAAATATAAATTTGATATTTCCGATCTAGGACGGTCAATACGGCCAAGATTGGCAATTCCGATCCCAAAAATGATCGTTTGATACCGGTCCCGATACCGAGGTTCTAAACCTTGTTCAATATATAGCTATTCTACAAAACACTGAATCCTAAAGATTTCAATTGTTCAACTCTAATCATGCCGTACTATTATGAACTCGTCTTCCTAATGCATCTAAATATTTTCGTCCTAAACTTCCCTACCAACTTAGCCTAAAGAAGTTTGAATAGGGAATGAAATCATGCAAACCACACAATCATATTATCATAAGTTGTGTACATATTTACCAAAAAATGACTAGAACTTGTCGCGGAATTAATCTCCTAAAGAGACATCGATAGTGTAAGTAAGACACCTTTGACCTATAAATCTTGTCCAAGTCCCTTAACCTTCATGATGAAACAAGATTTAATCATACAATGATATCATGGAGATCTCAAGGCATTATATAATTTCAAATTCACAATCTGTCATCTTTGAAAATTGTTGAAACATGCTACTATACTATGTAGCACGGATTCAAATACGGATTCGTGGATTCGCAATTTCGCAAAATCCTAAGATACGAGATACGTTTTTATAAAATATAATATCAATAGAGAATAATGAAGAAAAAATGTCCTAGAAGGCTTTTTCGTTAGATGGCGTCAAAAATCGTTGTCCTTCACGATTTTTTGGACGATCGGCACCCATCATCATCTTTATCATGTAAGATGTGGATACACCAAATTTTATGTGATTCCACCATTTTTCACCGTTGAATTAGCAATGTAAATAGTTCTATTGTTAGTAAACCGTTAATTTTGCACCCACTAAATCAACGGTGAAAAAGTGATGGAATCACACGAAATTTGGCATGTCTACATCTTACATGATAAAGATGATGGGTGCCGATCGTCGGAAAAAATCGTGGGAATATTTTTTCGTCGCCATAGGAGGAAATTCCTTCCTACGGCACCTTTCCTCCATTATTCTCATATAAATATATATTAGCATTTACTTATAAATATGTAGTAATATAAATAAAGGCTTAAATCCACAAAACTACCAAATAGTTTCATTATTTGGCAACTAACCACCAAATACTTTCAAAACTACGAATAACTACCTTGACTAACGGTGCCGTGTAAGCACCATCACGTCACTGCCACATCACCAAAATCGCCACGTCATCAAAAAACTACAAAATTCCTTAAACCATCCCCTTCTTCTTCTATAATCCTAGTTCTAACATAACCCATAAACCTTAGCCCTAATTTAGCCTCTATCATCATCACCGTAGACATTGTTGTCACCCACATCTCTCCATCGCCACCCCGTCGCGCCCTTCGTCTTCTTCATTCTTCTCCTTCACGGCCACCTCCACCCCCTCCTCCACTCACTGCTCCTCATGATCACCTCCTCCCCCTCTAGCTACCCCCTTCCCTTGTGTCCACCTGATCCTCACGGCTACCTCCCCCTCTCATCCACTCGCTGCTCCTCCAACCACTATTGCATCGTCGTTGCTTCCCTCGAATCCACCTCTCCCTATCTGCCCCTCAAATCACCTCCTTCCATCGCGGAGAGCTCCCTTGCGACCATCTCCTCCCTCTTTAGTCTTTTCCTTCGCAACCACCTCTCACCGCGGTCCGCTTCCATCGTCGCCACGTCGTCGGCCATAGAAAAATGTTGGTATTAACCATTCTAATAAATTAACTAATAATAAATTGATTAAAGGGGCAAAAATGTCATTTAACATGCATAAAGCACCTTCAACCGTTGACCAACGTTGACCATTGGATATGGTAATAGTTTTGAAAGTATTTGGTAGTTAGTTGTCACACAGCAAAACTATATGGTAGCTTTGTGGATTTAAGCCTATAAATAAATAATGGCATTATGCTAGATATTTAATGCACTTTCAAATTTTTGAAAGCTTTAATTTTTGAGAGAAGAGGAGAGGCGTTGATTCAAGGAAGGTTTGTGAGACATTTCCAAGTCCAAAAGAATCTGAGAATTTCCGAGAGTTTCGGGCTCCGATACACGATCGGGAACAATTTGTGAGGCACTTACAAGTATCCTCACTTCATAACTACCATACATAGCATGAGCTAATTAAAAGTTTAGAGTAGTAGTACCATGCTTGCTTGGCATCTTAACAACCACACACGGCAATAAGATGTGCAACAATAAGAAAATAGTCTATTAATTGTAATTCGATTATAGATGCATTGCAAACGTGAACCCTTGATCCATGATCCTATGGAACCTCTGCAGGGCTCCTCGCAGTCAATACGCTAAAAACCATCCAATAATATGATTATTCCAACGGCCGAAAGGCATCCTATACCATGTACCAATTATAATGGTAGATTCATGAAGAGATGCAAATATAGAGTTTTTATATGGCTTAGACCCATGACAACCTTGGTTTTAAATTGGAAAATAAGGGCACGTCATCATTAGGCGTCTCTCCCCCAGAAGTAAAACACATCTCAAAAAAGGGTTTAAGGAAACATTCTCATATGCAACGAGCACTACAATACATGCTAAGGATTTTGAACATGTCCCACTACATAGTTTCTTATGTGCCTTATGATGGACATCTAACTATTGTCTTCTTACCTTCAATTAGTTTTGTCAATTCTCACACCAATCAATCCATTACCCATTGATTGCAACTATGAAGTTGCTGTGGGCATACCCTAATTATCACATACATACATGTATAAGGACATGTTTGGTTGCAAACTAGTTTGCACTGTAAGGAAAACAAGAACTTTCAAATAACATGAAATTTGAACAGTCCACACCATTCACACTGCTCTTCATGCATATCAAAAAAGAACTTTAGATATGAAAACGAATCAAAAGATTTGAGGGATCTAAGCCATGCATCCAATGAACTTAGTGTTCTTCCATGGGGAATGCTTTCATTTTGCATCCACTAAATGCATATGTAAAAAGCATCGAAATCAGATGAAAATTGTTCTCCTCGATTTTAGGCCATGGAGATCAAGATGGACCATGCCAATAGTTATATTAACGCATTTACTTACGCTTATATGATTCATGAGTTAGGTGCATTTGTAGGTAAGTGTGCATGTGTGTTTCTCTGTGTCTATACAAGAGGATACATAAAACAATCCGTTTTCAATGTTTTATCAGATGATCAACACCATCCATGTTGATCTCCATAGCCAAAACCTAAATATACCAAAATTTCTGATTTAAGGTTGAAGCTAAAAGTCTACACTACATAAAAACCCACAATTTTGCAAACATCGAGTAGGTTGGCTGGTTGGCTATCTATTAAACACTTGAACCTAGCTTGGCAACTGGTTCACGTAAGTTGAAACGAAACAAGGATTCATATAAGATAATAAGACCTTGTTTTTCAAACTAGGGTAACCTAATTTACATGATTCAAGGTTACGGAATGTGGTATGCACAACTATGCGGTTGAGTTGGTGCATACTACAAATATTGTGTGTGTGGCATACGCCCCTGCATATGCGGTATGGCTTTTTAAAGTAAAAGAGAGAGGGAAGAAAGAAAGTAAAAGGAATAAAGAAAGAAATAAAGGAAAAATTAACTAAAAGTTACAATTTTGTTGTCTACTCAAATAAAAAAAAAATGAGATGCGTTGAAAAAACGTACTTTCACGAGGGAAGAAATAAAACTTAAAAGAGGAAAATAGAAATAAAGAGAAGAGAGCTTATGAAAATGAGCTTCATTTAAATTTAATCCTAGTAGGTCAAATGTGATACTTGACTAGCTAACACAGCATTTCAACCACAATCGCACAACACAATGGCTACGTACGAATTTTTAGCTTCGAAATGAGCTTCCACCCGTATAATGGGTCATGCGGCTCAATTTTAGACGCCAAGAGGATGCATTGTGCATATGCGGGTGCATATGTGCCGCATAAAGCACATTTTATAACAAAGACACGGTTTGAGGATGGTTATCGGAATTGTGGGCATATCTAATAATGTTTCATTTTTCAAAACCACATGTCCACAGTTGTTAAAAAGCTTTGTGCTTCAAATTATATTTTAGTTCCAAATAGCTGCAGTTAGCAAGGTTTGGCCTCTAAATTCCATGAAATCATGGTTTAGGCGACTGAAACTGGGTTCTCAAATAGCACCTTGAAGCCTGCATGCACCTAAAGCACCCAGAAGTGGTGTGTAGTACAGCAAGAAGTTAATTAAAGCATTGGATTATGCGGAACACCCAACAGAAAAAATGCAAACATCATGTGTCAAAATTTTATTGTGTTGTATTTAACATTTACGTTGGTCATCAATAGTGAATGACATAGTACTAATAGTAGTTCAATAACTTAACTTAAACATGAACAAAGTTGATACCTTGAAGAGTAGGGCCCTGTGGCGAGACAACCCTACTTCAAGCAAACCAAGTGGAAGAACAATAGTGTTCAACAATGTCCGCAATTCGAAGCTCTTAAATGTCCATCTTCTTAGCATATCCTCAGCATCAGTAACAGGACCGCCCATACTGTCAACAACAAGATCAGCTATCTTCTGAACTAGACCGCTAGAAATTGGTCCAAGCACCATTGCTTTGCATTCTAAAGCAATGGATGTGGCTCTTCCCTCAAGTTGTTGAAGTGCATGATCGATGGTGCGATTTATCAAGACTACTTCATAGTCAATGTTGTCTGAAACCGGTATTGATTGGAGATCCACCAACGAAGGCATCTTTCCTTGTGAGTTCGGATTTGATACAACACCATATACATCATAAAATCCATCCATCAGCTTCTCATCATAGTTTACAGCATTGTAACTCTGCAGCAGATAATATACTGATTAACACAAACCTAACACAAGCACAAAACATATCAGCTGAAATGACATGCTCTTCTGATATATACATAATAAAAGATGAACGGATAATAACATAAAATGAACTTAAATGAACTTACAACCACAATTTAATCATATAAGGATGATTCATTTGATTCATTTGATTCTAATTCAAGAATCCATAAGCCAGGTACTGCAGAACTCCAGTAGTTTTATATTGTTGTCAAACTGTAATGAACAGGTAACAGCGGTAATTCGTGATATGGTATCCATTTGATTTAATCTCATCAAATCTCAGAATTAATCAACTTCCATAACAAACTTTCACCCTAGCTAAGTAGTTACCATGCTCAAGCATGTTTAAGGTTTCAACCACTCAGGCATGTAGACTGATTTCATGCTTTATAAGCATACTAAACCTAATTTCGATCTTGTTCAGGGTTCTCCACTTGTAGAATAACATTTTGTAAAAGGAATAAGAAAAGAAAGCATAAAGCCATACCTGTTTTTAACTTATTTTTTCAAAAAGATTGCTTCTTTTCTTATTTCCCTTTTGAGGGGGAGAGCGGGGTTGTTCTCTATGCATGTTATTTGAGGGTTAAGCCGAACATAATACCACACACACTCATACTTTTAGAATCCAAATATCGTCTGGGCATAACATAGGGTTCTATAAGCATGCCAATCGTTAGGGGTTTTAGAGCGTCCCTAAGCAATTCTCCAAATCAAAAAGATTACAACCAAGCCATATGTCCAAGCTCCGCTATCATAGCCGGACCCGGACAAGGGATTGCTATTGTACTACTAGATCGAAAGCACCCCTAACTACCAAAACCCTAAAATGCACAAAAGGATTTCAATCAACAAATCAATCAAGAAACTAACCCAATAACGAAGCGAAAGAAACTCCATTGCATTATCCTCCCCTGCTCCGCCCCCAACCCCAGCCTCCGCCGTCACTGAGCTTACCAAGCTCATCCTCTTCGCCGCCTTCATCTGCACCGAATCCAAATCCTCAACCCCATCCGGATCCGACGCGCTCAGCGCCAGCGCCAGCTGGACCTGGTACTCCTCCTCAAACAAGCTGAAGTCGCTCCCTCCCCCCGCTGCCGCCGCCGCCTCCGCGATCGACGCCACCGGCGTGACCGCCGCCGCCTGTGGAATACACCTCGATCCACTCCCCAATACAGATCCCCGTCCCCCGGACGACACCGAGGACGAAGGAGAAGGAGACGACGACGCCGGCGACGTGTTTAATACGTTAGGCAAGAGATTCGGCTTCGGATCCGCCGGCGCCGCTACCAACCGATCCTGCTGGTGATCCCCGCCGCCTCCGCCGCCGATGTGGAGCTTTCGAAGGAGATGCTTCATCTTCGACATCGAGCATCAGATCGGAGATCGAAACCCTCGCCCTCTCTCTCTCTCTCTGTCTCTGTCTTTTGTTGATTGGTTTTTTATAGGATTAAATTAACAGGGGAAAGATTGAAAATTGATAAATTAATGGGATGGGTAAGGGGGAAAGGGGGAAGATTGGCCGACTCGCTGAAGGAAATTGCCAACTTGTGCGTGCTCGCTCGCTTGCTGGGGTGACCGCGTTACCGGCGACAGCAGGTCACGTGCGACGACTTTTGACTGGCGATTGCTTTCTTCGTCTTTCGGGAGTGGAAATTATTTTTACCGGCTGGGGATTTGGGGAGGAGTGGGCCGTGGCGCCCGGATCCCCTGCAGTGGTTTTCTGCTGTTGGGTGTTCTGCACTTGTTCAAATGGATGACGTGGCGATATTTGGGTGGGGTTGGGTTAAGGAGTGGACTGGAGGGGATCTGAGGCTCGCGAGGGAGGGAGTGACGTGGTCCCCATTGGCCATTGGTTGGATTTGTTGTTTTCAAGGGATTTTTTTTTTTGCCCTTTTGGATAGAAACCCGTTGAATCTTGGTTAATTTCACATTAGCTGCTGAAAGTTCTAGAAGGGGTTACGTTTTTGCTAAAATACCATGAACTTTGCCATAAACTCGTTTAAATTTTCTGTAAATTGTCAAAATCCCCCACAGGTTTTACCATTGACAAAAAACCTGGCCGTGAAGCAAATGTTAAAAACCTCTTGAAATTTTTTCCTACAGTATCTATATAATTGTTATATCTAATTAGCATATATATATCACAGCTGCATACATATAGTAAGCAACTTTATACAAATCGTATAAAAATTAGATATAGCAAGCAACTATACAGAACTATAGGCAGGGGGGTTTTTGACAACCGAAAACTTTTTCAAGGAGTTTTGATAACCGCTTCAGGGCAAGGGTTTTTTGTTAGCAGAAAAACTTGTCGGAAGGGCTTTGTCAATTTACTCTTTAAACTTTAGATAAATACCATCAACTTTACAAATCATGAAATACCATAAAATGAAGTGTTTTTTACTAAATGGTCCCTCAGAACTTGGATAATTGCTACAAACCCAATACTTAAATTACTATTTACTCCCCAAAACTCTAAATAATTTCTAAAGGTCCCCCGACTTGCCAGAAATAGTTTCTTTCTTCTAGTTCTCCTCCGTTAGGCATCTAACGGTGGGATGTCATGACTGGGGTTTCAAACCCCAAATTTTTCTACTACATCTAAAATCCCCAAGTTCGGTCCGGAATCAAAATTAGGGCTAGGGATTTGCACTACCAAAACTCAATTCGCCATGAATACAAGATTTTCTTTCTTTACCTTTTCTTCCCATGCACTAGTGGAATATAAATATGGTCAGATTCGCAAGTTAAAGACAGCTAGAAAACCTAAATTGAACGGAGAGATGTCAACGATAACTGGGGAGAGAGCTTTGAAATAGAGAATAAGAGCGACTCAAGAATAAAGTCGAGGATAATAGAGGATGTATTAAATAATTTCCTAACGGCGACGTTATATTTGGATGGAAATCTTGGAGGGAAAGTAAAAGGCAACAACTTAAATATTGGGGAAGTAAACAGTAATTATCCAGTATTGGGTTTTTTAGTAATTAACCAAGTTTGAGTGACCATTTAGTAAAAACCACTGTTTAGATGAGTGTTGGTATGGAGAAGCTGTCATTGCTATCATTGCTACCCGAGTACGGTAATTAAGTGGGTTCATAATATTTATCTATGTTTTACAAAATTTATGATATTTATAACGTGTCGTTTAGCTGTAGCGATCAATAATTTGGTGCTTAAATACCAGCTGAAAGCCAGGATGTGTATGCGAAAACTGATCGGTCAAGAATTGATCGACATCTAACATCTTATGCTTGAATAACAGTTAAAAACATATGCTTGGAGGAGAATGGATTGTCAATGATAATCAAAAACTCGGCTTAGCGGTTATATATCATGGTTGATGTGATGCCATGAAATACATTATGAAAGATACGAAATGTTGATGTTGTGAAGAAATACGAATCCGAAATACACGGAATCCGATGCTATAATGGTGGAACCAAGTTCACACTGGCTCAAGGCTCACAACACACAATAGAAAAAGAGTATCGTAAATGCGGGAAAATAAAGGATAAATTTAATTAATAATTCATGAGCATACAAAATAATAGAACTTGGAGAACTTACACAATGCAAGAGCAATGGATGTGTGTTTGTGGTGGAATAGTTTCATGAAGAAGAAATTGTCATAATTTGGCATAGGTTGATTAATTGATCAAACACTTTCTTGATTAAGGGAAATGGGAAAATGGAGTCATTAATGATTTTGAAAAGGATGAAAGGTTGGTGGATTAATTAAGCCAAATTCAAACTTACACATACAAGCATGGTGGTAGGAAATGTGTAAAGAGAAGTGGAGAATGGATGGGTGGATGTGGCATGCGTCTCTCACACACGTGCAAGCTTCAAAATACAAAATTTGCTCTCAACATATTATCCTCACTACCTCACTCATAAAATAGAAAATAAAAATAAATATAAAAATACTACTAGATAATTTTCCAAAAACACACCGTAACAAATTTAACACTCCTTTAAAATGCATTTTTGGAAAGTAGTCCAAGCTTGTTTCGAAGAAACTCGAATGGACCTTTAGAAAGATACTTGGTGAAAATGTTGACAACATTATCCTTACTTCTCACCTCTACCACACTAATAACTTCATCAAGCATCATCTCACGAATAAAATGATACTCGATCTCAATATGCTTTGTTCGAGTATGACAAACCGCATTAGTCACAAGCTTAATAGCAGTTTGGTTGTCATCTCGAATAATTGTTGGTTTATAAATTGAAAAGTGAATATCCTCAACTAACCGCCTCAACCATACACATTCTTGAGCCGCAAGAGACGAAACTTTGTATTCCGCTTTGGTAATAGAAAGAGACACCGAATCTTGTTTCTTGCTATACCAAGAAACACTCATCGAACCGCAATAAAACACATAGCCCGAAATGGACCTACGATCATTTAGATCACCACCCAAATTGGCATCGATGTAACCATCAACTCAAACTTTGAATCCCTCTTATAAGCCTAAATCAAGAGTAGACATAACATGCTTCAAGATTCGCTTCGCCATTTCAAGATGTGGATTTTGAGGGGATTGCATATAACCACTCACAAGACCAACCGAGAAAACAATATCTGACCTTGTGATCGTTAAATAAATGACACTTCCTACAAGTGCACGATAAGGTCGAGGATCCGAATTAGAAACCAAATCACAAAAAACTAAATACTCGGCAATCTTACCATACCAAGCCCGTGGAGCTTGTTTCAAACCATAGAGCGCTTTCTTAAGTTTGCAAACATGTTTCGAATGAGATCTTGAAATATAACCCGGCGGTTGCTCCATGTAAATATCTTTATCAATCTCACCGTAAAGAAAAGCATTTTTACATCGAATTGCCTTCCATCCATAACTCGCTCCCAAAGAAATAACTAATCGGACCAAAGTTATCTTCGCAACAGGGCTAAAAGTTTCTTCATAATCTTGACCACACTTTTGAGAAAACCCTCTAACAACGAGCCGTGTTTTACATCTCTCCACACAACCATCGGCTTTTCTTTTTAATTTGTAGACTCATTTGCATGTAGTCGGATCCACATCATTAGGCTTAGGAACTAAATCCCAAGTTTCATTTTTCAAGAGAGCACTTGTCACGCCCCGCTTCCCAAAATAAATAATATAAATAATAAAATAGCGAGGACGTGACGAGTCCCACGACATATCTATATCAAGAAACATACCTTCCCGATATAGATATGTTAAGCGTCTGCATATGTAGTAGTTGTATCACAATAATTTATAACAATATTTATTAAACAAGATAATCAAGGTTCACAACAAAATAACCAGTTTCAAGCGATACAAAAAAAAGAGGTTTCAAGCACAAGGCATACACAAGATACATGTCTTAAATTGATCAATAACAAAAGAAAAGAATAATATTTCAGAAATGGCTGGATGTGTGAAAGGTCTTGGGTTGATACGTTCTCCTCACCGGGCACTGTTTCGTCCCCCTCTAAAATAGAATATGATGTACATTTCAAGAAAACAAAAAAAGGAAGAAAACAAATGAAATGTCCATCAGCGAACTAACGCTCGGTAAGTCTCCTGAAAATCCAATAAAGATAATGAAAATATGATATTAATATAAAACAAAATCAACTCAGTAAATAGCAAGAAAAAATAATGTAAGCTCATATAAAAAGATATTGACGTATATATTTTTAAAACCATGTTTTATCTTATACGAATCGAAACAAGAATAGGGCATGCAATATCGTGAATATTCCGTTCGTCATGTCAGAACATCATATAGGGATTATAGAGGTAGCCTACGCGAATTCAAGAGGTGGTCCCCACCCTGATGACGTGGCACTTTGTTCTATGAGGCACTTAGTTCCGCATACAATAGTATTTACCGTCTTCTCGATATATACGACTCTATTTCTTTTCCAACTCCTCCATTACCCCATGTCAAAAACAACTGACTACATGAAGCATGAATTTTCTATAAACAAGAGTTAACCAGTAATATGAATCAAGTATCAATCACATATAAAGTAGTAATCACGTATCAAGTATCTAATGCGAAAAGCAAACCGACATAACTTGTAAAAAATCTCATAAAACATGAATAAATACTTGGAAAAACTATATAATGAAAACATGCAATAGTCATATAATTTTAGTAGGAAAATATGGTAAGAGCTTCCGGAAAATATAAATATACGGACAAGGAAAACTATAACAACCCTAAACTTTCTGTACAATTTTTTTCAAAAAAATACAGAAAGGGGTACTTGAGCCTGAGCACAAGTTATAAGTTTGTTTTGCTTTTGAACAGCAAGAAGGACCTTATAGCTCACTGGTAAGACCTTGCACTGCTGAACCAAAACACCAGAGTTCAAATCCCATCAGCCACACATTATTTTTATTTAAAATTCTTTTAATCTTTTAGAAACCCAAGAGTCTACACGTGCACTACACGTAATAGGGTAAGTTACAGAATAAACAAACGGGTCCACGAGTCAAGACGAAGCGACGGAGACACGTGGCAAGGAGACGCGGCTCGACTTGGCCAACTCGGGCCGGCGACTGGCTCGAATCGACCGGCGCCGCCGGGTTGACTTGGCCTGATCCCAACTTTTCTTCCTTCCCCTGCACCCTTTAGACTATCCCACTCCCCCTGCACTATTTAAATTCTCTGCAATTAACTACAGAATTAAAATACCCCCTTTTAATTTTTTTAATGCAAATTTAAATACGATTTTTATCACACCCTTTCACTACCCTAAACCTTAGATTTTTCCTATAAATACCATCGCTCAAATCACCCCCCTCACTCCCAAATCCCTGCCCAAACTCTCAAGAAAATTCCCAAGACTTTTTGTGTGCAAGTGAAGTTAGCAAAGGGCGAAGCTCCGACGAGCTTCCGACGACGATCCGAGAAGATTCCGACGACGAAACGACGCACCGGCACCTCCTACCTCTTCCTCCTTCTCTCTTCTAGGCTAATAACATGTAAGTCCCTAATTCTTCTTCTTTTCTCTATTCTAAAAACATTCAAAACTAAAACCCGACGGAAGCGGAATTAATCCGACTTCCGATTCGGTTTTTCCTTTAAAAGTTCTATTTTTCTTAAACACAATAATACCAAACTCTTATGTCATGACCATTAAACATTAACGAAGATAATAGAACAAGTTTGACATCAAAATAATAATCGTAGCAAGTATTATTCCGCTTTTACATTAAAATACCTTCATATTTCATTTCGACATACTTGAACTTTGTAAACCGTATTACCTTTAAATAGTTCACGAGATAATGACCTACCTCATCACAACACACATATGTAACATAGCACGATGGAAATTTGGGAACATAGTTTTGGGGAAAATACGATTTTACACATAACTACCTCCGACTTATAAAAACATTTTTCTACAAGATGTGTATTTTAACAAATCTTTGCAAATGTGCCTCTACAACCCATTTCGGAGAACCCGTTCGGTATGGTGCGGATTATCGCACATCTTCGGGCTTAGTAGAGTGAGATGCAGACCTCCGCAAGGAGCATACGATCTCGAAAGATTTAAAATACAATTTTCTTTAGAAAATGTGATTTCTATTATAAATAAAACTTATATTTTTAATAAATAAATATATATGTAATTAATATCAAAATATCTATTTTTAATATTTATAATATTCCACATTTCCAAAATTCAAGAAAAATATCCCATTTACAAGAAAATACTATGCAATTTCAATATTACAAATAAATACCATATATTATGAAATTAGGTTTTTATTCACTAGAAATGTCACATTGATAAAATATACATCCATGAAAACTCTAAAAACGATAATAAAATACTTGAGGTGTATTTTGAAAATTATACAAAATTATTTTTACATAAAACCTTCTCAAGTTATACTAAATTACAATAAGAATCCTAGTAAACATAGGTTTAAGCGGGACCAGTCTCTTGAGCCTCAAGGAGCCGGAGATATGTGTGATTTCCTATTTAAGCTATACAACTTAACAAACGGTGTTATCAACACAGTAATTGTCTTTGAAAAAGACACAAATTCTGCCGTCCATATACAGCAGTTACCGATAGCACTAAAACATAATTCAGGATTCAATTTCTTTTCTAATTGTCTGACTCAGACTGAGTCTCAATATAATCAATCTGACTTGAATATGATTCAAGTATCAAACTACAATTCAACATGAATTCATGAATCTATATATTCAATATGTTCAATCTAATCAATCTATATTGACTGAACCGAACCATGGATATATTCCATTTACATGTTCATCCATTATATCCGTTCCATTACTGATATCATGGTTTCGGCAAGTCATCCATCTATACAATTCAATTTATAAGATAATACAATACAAACAAGATATCGCGGGGTTTAAGGGGTAGATTGGTACGGAAGGTGTTAAAAGTGGCACGAGACAGCAACTATAAAGACACCTAACCTGAATTCAATTGCCATTGTTCCGTGGTATTATCGACGGAGCCTTGTACTCAGTATACCGCAGTCTCTGGTCTAGTGAGACTCCTCTCGTATACACTGGCTTCTTTTGTACCAAGCTACAAACAACTACGTTAACATAACAAACAACATTATAATAGTTATACTCTCTCTGTCTATTCTACTCTTCCCTACTCTTTGGGACTTACCGAGCGATTTGTTCGCTGACGACATTCTCTTTTTTCTTCTTTGGAATGTCGTCAGGTGATTCGGACTCACTGGAGATCGAGCCCACCATCGAAGATTTGGACCAGCTAGCTTTCGATCCAGAGCTTTAGATTCCTTGTACACACTTTCATTTCAGTACTTTTCATTTCCGTTATGCCATTATTTAGGCATTTCTTTTCATTCCATATATTTACTTTTCAGATGTATTGTAAAAAGAATGTTAATAAATAAAGTTGCTATTCAATTACATCTATTGTCTTTGTCTCTTGTGTATTTTACTTATATTGCTTAGATACACTTAGCGTGTTTACTTCTGAGTAAATACGTAGCGGCCTCGTCGCGTCCCCTTCGCCGTACACCGGGAAGCGGTGCATGACAAAATCTTACAGAAGTGTGCAAATCGATATAACAATCAATTTGCCGAAATCGTAACACATAAATCAAGACCCCGATCGACTTGAAATTCCTACAGCATCTCAAGAAAGATCTTTTGTTGTGACGAAAAATTATAAGAGATGGAGAGGGGGAAATATTTATTTATAGGACTAGGGATTATGATTTTGAGATGAAGGGCTATGATTAAAAAATATTAGATCTAATGGTTTAAAGAGAGGTTTTCATAAAAATAGGTTTGTTTTAAAAAAAATATCTTTAATTAAGATGAAATCTAATTAAACTCTTAAAAATACTTCATAAATAATCTTATCTTTTCAAATTTTTTAAATAAATCTCTTAATCTTTTCTTGTCCTTTAAAAATACCAAAATTGATTTTAGAAAATATTTTCTTTGACAAAAGATATTTTAAATTAAAAATAAACAAAATGTTTTCCTTTAAAATACTAATAATTTTTTTTATATTGAAAATCCTTTTCTAAAGATTCCCTTTTCAAAAACCCCTTTTATCTAAATCTAATAAAATTTAAAATCATGATTCTTTTTTATAAAAAAAAATTCCTTCTCATCACTTTTAAAATACTAGCAAATCAATTTTATCTTTTCAAAAATTAAAAATTATTTTTTATTAATTAAGAAATAGAAATAATAAGATTAAATTCAAACAAAATTTTATTTATTTCAAAATGGGCACGGTCGTTACAATCTACCCTACTTAAAAAAATTCGTGCTCGAAATTCCTATAAGGAGTATGTTATAGCAGTGCAAGGAAAAATTAGGATAACGCTCGCGCTCTCAATTGTCGATATTCCATTCAAAAGAAGAGTTGCAGAAAAGACGATCTAAGAGAAGGAAGGAAGGAAGGAATCAACAGAAATTTAACAAACTAAAAGTTACAAAATGTCTCGAGATATGATCTTTAAGAAAGTTGAAATTAAAGTTCAAGATGGATTTAAAGCATGGTATGAGATTCAAAGGAATGTTGGCCCTGTTGGATAATATCGTCTTGGTTTTGATATTGGATAAAACACTATTTAACTATTTTACGCACCAACTATACTTCTGGTTAAGTTTTATATTTTCAGTATGAAAGTCATAACAAGATTTGCAATATTGATGAAAAAGAACAAGTATAGCGATATCATAGAGCAAACGGATACGATGATACGTATATGGATTTTCAAGACATATAGATGAAGATATCAAAAGAACGAGCTCTAGTGTAAATGAAGTGAAAAAAGGATATAGCAATGATGATATATCAAGACAAAGAGTAAAGCATCAAAAGGACATGGATTCAGAGATGAAAACTCAAAGAGACTTAGAGAATGTTCTACAAAAGTGTTAAACTTGTATTTATCTTTTTATTGAGTCGCATGTATCTCGTATGAGTCACACGATTTTAAAGTTTTTAAAAAAATTCTCTAGTATCGGAAATATCAGTTCTTGAGACGTATCAACTTTATTTAAGATGTCTCACATATCCCTTGGCTCTTTCATTCCTGATCTGTTGCTATGAGACGTCTCATGTCATGTTTAAGATGTGTTGACTTCATGTCAAATTTGCCTGCATTTAACGGTTCTTCTTTGTTGCTTTAAGAAGTTTCATATCTTAGTTGAGACGTCTGTTGGGTTATGCAATCACCCTGGCCATCAAACCGTGGCCGAATGCGGAACAAAATTTTTCTAAACTGGCGCTAACACAACCCGATACTACGGATCTACCATTAACCCTAATCTAGCATACATAAAGAGAGTTAAGAATGGTTATACTGAATGATCCGTGTCCTTCGGTCTTTAATCATCTTCCCAAGCCCCTAGAGGCTTCCATGATCAAGCTTGATCCCCGGTCTCCCTCCATTGAAGATGATCTACCTGAGAATTTGTATTTCGAGCTCCAATCTCATAACCGAGATAACTAGGGTACCTAGTTCGCAAAACTAGATAGCCTAGAGAATGTAGAATCTAATGATGGATTAATTTGTCTCCAAACACCCTAGGTTTCTCAACACATGAGACTTGAAGGGTGGAGGTAGAAGAAAAAGCTTGAGGATGAGAGTGTGAAGCAACTCAAGAAAATGGCTAAGTCTTTTTTGTTGTGTTGTGTTGTGAGCAATAATGAAGCCTCCAATAAATATCTCAAGTCTCCAAAATATCTCAAGTCAACAAAATATCTCAAGACTCCAAAATATCTCACAACAAACAAATATCAAGCATGTTAGAATAGTAACCATGAGTCACTAGAAAGCCATACTACAATAAATGCATACAACACTTCACCCTCTCCACCTCATTAACCATTTAATCCTAAATGGTTAAAACTAAATGAGGTGGCATCTTATAGAAGTACCTTGTAATAAATTACAAGAATACCCCTCATCCGTATATACATACCCGTATCCGTATTCCGACAAAATACGAATACAATGAGACGAAAATAATCCAACAATATAATACTAGAATCCGGCTTAAACCAAAGCCCACTAGTATTATCCGTTTGAATCATGATATGTGTATAAGTGCACATATATGATTGAACCCGGCCGTAAAATCATACGGTCTCTACATCGTTTCGCTCGAAGCAGGAAAACCCTCTGTGTAAGACTCTAAAGACTCGTCAATATGCTGGCAGTGGATTTAACCACAAGCACGTCAGCGGCACTAGCTGTACGTAACGGCTACCCAGGTATTAAGCGAAAGGAAGGCCGACGAGCAAACTTATCCTGACCCCTACTGAGCCTGTCCGTGACAATATCCGTCCAGTCCGGTCTGTTCGTTTAAGAGTATCGCATATCGAGTCTAAGGGGTAGATATAGTCAGACCCCTAATAACGCGACATTTCTTGTCGGTATGAAGCGCATCACCAACTGAGAAACTACTGATCCAATTCAGTAATTCTCGACTACCTTGGCCAAGAATTTCTGGTGATGGCCATCCATGCACAACGCGACATCAACCTCCAATACCAAGAGAGATGAATCCCCGACGATCCGCTCACTGCCTCCATGTGGCTCGGGACTGTAACCAACTAAAACCTGTTTGCACGACTCATTTGAGCCGTGGTAGGGTAGTAATCAAAGCACAGTGGGAACTCACACGAGACAAATGACGATCTCAGGTCAACAGACTAACCTGCACACATGTCACCTGGGAACTGCTATCTGACAATAGGTATACTACCAACTAGCAGGTTCCCGGCGAGTCTGACCAGTGTACTCATAACCCAATGAGCACTTGTATACTATCTTAGGTGAACAAACTAACACCAATGGCTTGTGAGACCTGGCCATCGCCCCTCATCGGGGTCTCAATCAGTATATACTAGTCTACTCTGGAGTATCGATGCCCAGTCTCAAAACTCCCATGACTAGGGACATTTAAGGATGTGCTCATAGACCACCCAGCTCCTACGTATATGATCGCCATAATAATGCTGGTAGTCAAGCAAGAATCCTATGGGCTCTATCAACATGTAATAGCGATCTGTAATACCGCATAAAGCATGTATATGATGATAAAGACAAACCAGATAGCATACTATCATTTTGAGTAAGACCGTTCTATCCGTATAGGTCCCTCCTCAATCATCGCAATCGCGTGCCTGCAATTTAATAATTGATTTGAGGGCACTATAGCCAACGATCTCCCACTTGCACTTAAGTCTAATTATTGCGATGTCGCATACTCACAGCCCATGTGATACCGAACACCCAACTTTTCTACTAATCGGTCTCATAAAGCTCGTTTGTAAAACTATTGTTTGAGAAATAGCCTCAGGGAGTGGATCCGCTCCAATGTTTCTTTATGTATCTCTCTATATCTCAACTTCACGGAGAAAGACTATCTTCCGAAGTGAGCAATACATGTCTTAGAATTTTTCTGGATATCTGATGGGACCCAGTTCATAAATGAACTCCAAATCCAACAAACTTCTTAGATTGTGTCATCCACTGAATTTAATCAGTATCATGTGCCATGCCTTCCACAGTATCCGCTTGGACCACCTGTCCAACATACTGTCCCTCAAAAGAGGGAAAACTATAACTCAGACAGCCACTCTGTCATCCAGATCACCTTGGAAGCCTGAAATGATAACCGCCTCCTGAAGGAGGCTGTCGTTACCATACACCAAGAACATCCACTTATGTTCATAACTGCTTCCCAACGTTTCTCCAGGATTGGATTAATATATATGCTTATTGCAGCCTGTGCAAAAGCAATATCTGGTGTTGTACTTGACATCATGATTGACTAAATTGGCTAGGTAAGTGATATGTCAATATGCAAATCACTCTCCTCATCAGTCCAGAAGATATCTCTTTAGAGAGGGTGACTCCATCACCTGCGGGTACACTATCACGCCAGGAGTCGTCCATTCTAACATACTTTAGAATAATGTCAAAGTACCCGAATTATGACACGTTCCAAATCTAGATCTAAAACTATAGATCTAGTCACCAGAATCCCTGATATTTTATCCATATCCTCTGCGGAGAAACACTTTGTGACAATCACAGTATATAACCGATCGTAGTATAGGAAGATCTCTCCCTATCAAGTGTATGTCATCCAAATACCAGGACATCACTCCCTACTGCCTTCTTATCAGATCCATCTCTTATTTTGATGAAGTCAAACTCTATGACTGTCACATTAAAACTAGATGATCTATTTCCACTGTACCTGCTTTAGTCTATAAATAGACATAAACTACTTGCCCACTATGCTGCTGCTCCCACAGACTACAACAACCCTCTGGCAGAGTCATATACACGTGCACTTCTAAAGCTAGTTTAGAACGATATTATACTCATCCTCCTGTCAGACCTCATAGTCTAGAACAACAGCAGTGACAAGTTTGGGTAATCATAAACCTCCCTGTCACCGTCTTTGAGGGCACCGAAGTACCTCTCGGGTGCCTGAGGTTACCCACCAAATCTGCAGAGTGGCTAATGGATTGTCTAAACCAATTGAATCTTTAGGTTCTATTAAATTTTCAGTAATCATTTGTGGTTCTGGAATCACTTCCAGTTCTACCATACTCCCACTAATGTTTTCTGAAAAGAATCCATTTTACTAAAACCGTGGCGAGTTAAGAATAATATAACTATTGATCTTCCTGATGGTAGAAAGTTAACTCTCGTCAAAGCCCGGGATAACCCACAAACTGCCATTATTGAAACGTGCCTAGAGTTTGTCCAGATTCTGGTTTTAAGTATCAGCCGGACTACTCCCTATATCTTAACATCGTTAAGATATGAATTGGTTCTATATACCATATAGAAACAAATGCACTAATTTAATTGAAACCAGATTCAAAATCATGCAGCTGTCTCCAGTGCATATCAACCAAATGGAAGGAGGCCAAGCAGCATTACTCATCTATGAGTGCATCCACATATAAGTAACCTGAAAGAGAAACAAGTTCTCAAAACCATTACTTACGACGGAATACCTAGCACAAGTATCTACATCTTCGACTACCTCGAAGAATCCTGATACTTCCAACAAATGGTTCTCTACTTTATTCTTATACCTATAACTTCTCAAAATCCGGACCTTGTATTTCAAGGAAATACTTGTCAAGAACTGGAGAAGTCATGAGTAAACAGAATATAGTACGAGTACCAACCCCTTTATCCTAACGGACATTGGACAACATACAATACTTTGCATAAGTCCCCTGAGTTCAATAACTCAAACCATGTGCATTGTAGGTTGAAAACTGTACTATGGTTAAGTAGAATTGCATCGTTGTTGAATGCACCTTACCTAACCATCAACCGGTAGAGGTAAATGTCATAGACATAATTTCAAAAAGTTATATCTCACTTTATAAAATAAACGTACATATATATCAATTTGAAATTGGTGCATAACGACGGATATTCAAAACCAAATATTTGCCGTCAGGTAAAACCCAGGTGATATCCTTAAATATCATTAATTACAAAGAATTCTGATATGTATTGAAGATCTTATCACCCAATTCCCAATATCTTACTCCCACTCATCATCCATAATACCATACAGATGTGAGAATCAAATCTGGTAAATACATACCCTGGAGTTAGAATCTAACCGGGAAAACATTTTTCATTTAACACTGCACAGTAAAACTGAAACATGAAAATGTTTCAAAGGGGTAACCGGGTATTCCTAGTAATGTCTCTTTCACTATCCAGATTCATGACAGTAATCGTATACTTCCTTGCCCTCACTCTAATCCCTTTATATGTTTTTACTTATTACCTTCTGTACACTAAACTTAGGCTAATTGATTTTCTTCCTTACCTACCCTTCGGCACCAGCCTAAGGTTTGGAAGGAGACTATCCAATAAGCGCAATAGGTGTACTCTCCTAATACCAGGAGCCCTCGCAACCTGAGAGAAGGTGAAGAGAAAAGACAACTGAATAATTCTATTCTATTTCTCCCGAACTAGAATCCATTCTCGAACTGGAACAAGTACTTTCGAGTTCGTATGTAACTATACGATGGCATATCCAAGCAATATGGATCTTCGTAGTGATACGAAGTGTTCTGGAGAAATCCAAAGTGGATGTAGAAGTGGCAGAGGTATACGCGGTTTTGTCGTGAATGAAAGTAGTCGCAATTTCCTTTACCCTTACTCCAATCCCTTTATATGTCTTTACTTATTACCTTCTGTACACTACATATAGGCTAATTGGTTTTCTTCCTTCCCCACTTTTCGGCACCAGCCTATGGTTTAGATGAAGACTATCCAATAAGCGCAATGGGTGTACTCTCCTAATCCTAGGAGCTCTCGCAACCTGAGAGAAGGTAAAGGAAAAAGACAACCGAATAATCCTATTCAATTTCTTCAGAACAAGAATCCATACTCGAACTGGAACAAGTTCTTTCGAGTTCATATGTAACTATACGATGGAATATCGAAGCTATATGGATTTTCGTAGTAATACGAAGTGTTCTGGAGAAATGCAAAGGTGATGTAGGATTGGCAATGATATATGCAATTCCGTGACAATTCAAAAGCCAAAGTGTTTCAAGAAGGTTCGGTTAACTTGGTTCATGAGTTTTAATCTAGGGTCGGGCCATGGCCGCTGCCAAAGAGAGAGAGAGAAAAGAAACACTCAGCGTGCTATTCACCGCCGAAAACAGATACGAACCGGGATGGATTGTCATGCCTGAATTTGGGGGCAGATGCTATTTGGGTTTATCCGTCCGCCTCTCCGAAGATGCCAAGTTGATTTATGGCACCGTATATCGGAAGTTTGGACGGATGCGGCCGTTGTAGCAGACTTCATCAGATCCCCCTCGTTTGTGAGGGTTTTTTGATTGTGGGGACGCTCTTCCCTGCAGACGCAAGCTCCTGCAGTTAATTACGTTATCGCGTAGCGATAATCACTTTCTCCTGCTCCAAAAGTTCACTTCGTGTCCTGTGTGTTTATTTTATTTTTGGTTGTCCGTGGATTGTATACGGAGACTAATTTATGTTGTCGCCCGTAGGGCGTGGATTAGTCCAAATCCGTATACCTTAGATTTGGGTTTGGGTTGATTTAAGGATCATTAATCTCATTTGAGATTAAGATCAACTTAAAATTTTGTTAAGGATACGTTAGTCCAATTTAAGACTAAAATCTACTTAACGGGGTTTTAGGATCATTCAGATCCAACAAAAGAGCATTTGGGCTCCATTGTTTTAGTTTAAGGATGTTTCGGCCCGTAGATCATCATTTTTGAGGCGATGGTTGTAGTTTGAGGACATTACTGTCCGTAGTAGTTTGAGAACGTTACGGTCCGTAGATCACCATTTTGAGGTGAGGGTTTAGTTTAAGGACGTTTCGGTCCGTAGTAGTTTGAGGACGTTACGGTCCGTAGATCACCCTTTTTGAGGTGAGCGTTTAGTTTAAGGACGTTTCGGTACGTAGTAGTTTGAGGACGTTACGGTCCGTAGATCACCCTTTTTGAGGTGAGGGTTTAGTTTAAGGACGTTTCGGTACGTAGTAGTTTGAGGATGTTACGGTCCGTAGATCACCCTTTTTGAGGTGAGGGTTTAGTTTAAGGATGTTTTGGTCCGTAGTAGTTTGAGAACGTTACGGTCCGTAGATCACCATTTTATGCCTGTGTATTTGTTACGTGATGGGATGTACGGCGATGATGTGGGATACACCCAATTGGGGTGTGGTTTGGTTTAAGGTGTGCACGTCAGCTTGGGAAGTGCACCCAAAAGCAGTTGGTTGTCGGGACCCGCCATCTCTCTGAAGACGTTGAGGAATTACAATGAAATGCATCAGAGGTATGGAGGGATGTACCCTTGAACCAATTCCCGTGTCTGAGGGAAGAGATCATGGTGGACCATCTAAGAATCATTAGCCATTTTTGGGGGACTAAGATTAACTTAGGAAATATGGGATGAACATCATTTTGGATATCATGAGTCATGTTTGGGAAACAATGAACCTATGGGCTCAGTTGATCTGAATTAGGGACCTAGCTAACTTGGGCTTGACCCACTCAATTTTCTTTTATTTGAAAGAAGTGCTAAGTATTGGTTTGGGCTCAGTCCCCTTTTCTTGCAAAAAGTGCTGAGCACTTATGTGAGTTCTGACGCTCACACTTTACTCTCTCTTTTCTTTTGTCTCTATATGGAGTGCTGAGCACTCTTTATGGCGCCCACGTGTGAAGCACGTGAGGCGCCAGGCACTGAATGATGAGTGTCAAGCACTTTTATGTTCTGTGGCGCCCACGTGAGGGTCACGTGGGACGCTGGGCACTGCACCACCGAGTACTAAGCACTCCTTATTTTGTAGCGCTCACGTGAGGGGTACGTGAGGCGCTGGACGTAAGCTCCAGCCACCGAGTGCTAAGCACTCTTTATTTTGTAGCGCCCATGTGAGGGGCACGTGAGGTGCTGGACACTGAGCGCCAGCCACTGAGTGCTAAGCACTCCTTATTTCTCTCTCTCTTTTTTGAATGATCCACATGATCTTTATCTACTTTTGTTCACCTAAAATTTCCAAGAAGAGAGTTCTTCTTCCTCGAGAATTTAATTCTCTGTTCTTTCAAAGCTTTCTCTTTTTTTTCTCAAAGCTTATGGAGGGTTCTTCTATATTAGACTTGAAGTCTTGGGTCCTTTATATAGTAGAGGCAAGTCTGTTGATTAGTTAAAGAAATATTTTATTGAGAGATCTTAATTGATTTGGGGATTTTACCCACCATTGGATCTTTGATCCAAGGGCTTCTGTTTTACAGAAGGTATTTTTCTTGTTTTTAAAAAGATTAGGGAAATATTTTCCCACACAATTTATTCTGTAGATCGGTGATTCTTTAATCACCATTAGATTTTTAATCCAACGGTACTCTATTTTACAGAGGGCAATCTTTCTTATTTAGAAAGATTTGAGGAATATTTTCTCAACAGAATTTAATTATGCATTCTGATTATTTATCATCTCCGTTGGATCTTTGATCCAACGGCTCTGTTTAACAGAGAGTGGAATTTAATTCTACCAGGCGCCGGCGCTCACGTGCTGTGCACGTGCGGCGCTAATAAGAGTTTTTAACTCTGGCACTGGCGCCCTCGTAGCAGGCACGTGAGGCGCTGCCTCTTGAGTTTTGAACAGAGCTTTGCTCTTCTAAGAGTTTTTAACTCTGGCGCTGGCGCCCTCGTGGCAGACACGTGAGGCACTGCCTCTTGAGTTTTTGAACAGAGCTTTGTTTTTTTACTGTGGAAACAAATGCCCCCACCGCCGCGCTCACGTGGCTCACACGTGAGTGCAACAGTTGCATCTTTTCTACCGTTGGATCTTCTCGGAAGTGGAATCGTCTCCTTGTGTCTATAAGTAGGGCCTTTGGCCCTTGAGATGACCACTGTTCATCTTCCCTAGACTTCTTCTTTTTGAGAATATAATTCTCTTTTCAGAGCTTAGATCTCTGCCCAAGGAAACTCTTTTAGAGTTAAAACTTTGACAAAAACTTGGTAAGGATTACAATCGAACCCATTAACAGAGCTTTGCACTTCTTAGATCGTAGATCTTAAAAATGTATTTTAGGGTTTCTTAACTGATTAATCAGAGCTTTGCTCATATTTCATGAAGAACTCTTAGAGTTTTTAGGATTTTTCTTGCAGATCTTAAAGATCTTGGGGTTTTACCCTGTTAAAAAGCTTTGCTTTTGCGGGTTCTGGTAGATTACCCTATTGTTTTACAGAGCATGGCTCTAAGAAATTTTGGGGAATTTTATTCCCTCCTTAATTTTCTGACAGATGTGAAATCCATTTGCAGAGCACAGCTCTCGAGGGAGTTTAACTCCTTAGTCCAATGATATTTCTCATTAAATGAGAATCCTTTTAGGATTCTATTCTTAATGAGTGACTGCCCCATCAATGATGGGGCGTCGCCTAATTTTGTGGCTCCCCCTTTGTCCCACTGCCATGCAGTGCAATTTTTTTAAGTATCAAAGAACGTTAAAGTTCAGAATGTAACGTCAATAGCCGAACCTTCTCCTTTTGTGCAGGTGCAATGGCCTTCGAATATTCCTTCCCTTTCGTACGTTCAGAGAGCGCCTTTGCCGACGTACCCGTGGATCGAGAAGTCTTGGCGCTTATTAAAGATCATGACCCGGAGCAAAAATTTCTTCACCTGTGGAGGGTCATGGTATAATCAGATCATTCGGGGTCGGCGCAGTTTTTCTTGTGCAGCGCCCTCAGAGCCAATTTCAGCGATTCATTATGCTAATTCGCCTCAAGTGACTTATATCGTAGAAGAGGTCAACTGGACCTCGGAGGGTTTTCTTGAGCCCTCCATGACATCAATACCGGTACAACCACCGATGGCTTTGGACATTTTAGGGCGGCGCATATGCCAAGGCGAGTCACGCCCTTGGGGGCAAGTCTATATGATAGGGTCGACTCCTCGCCATTCAGCCGGCAACCTGCAGTGGGTTCGGTATATCCTGTCGGCCAAGAAGTCGCTGCTGCTGAAACTTGGGCTGTATTATGCAATCTTTGCGTCCCTTTTTCAATATCCCGTGCCTCCTGTGTGGTGGGTCAAGGCTTTTCTGGAACAGTGGAACATCCCAATCCACACATTTCTTCTATCGGACCGGGAGGTCTCAATTTCCTTGGAGGAGTTTACGGAAATTTCCGGCTTACCCGTCAGAGGGGAACATTACGAGGAGATACTTCCCCCTGATGAGTATATTTTTTCTACCAAATCAGTGGTGATGGACCTTACTCTAGAGAATGCCGTTCAACACCGGTTCCCGAGCCTCAGCAAGGTGTTGAACATTTATGAGAGTTTGTTCTTAGAGTCTGGAGGGTATGGGGTCGACTTTGCAGATTTCATTGCCCGCTTTCTTTGCCCAGAAGTCTTGTCAAAACAAGCCGCGAAATTCGCTAAGCTTGATGACCCGTTTGGTTTTGGTTTGGATAACTTGCCGACGGCAGAGGCGGATTGGAAGAATTTCTTCATTCCAGACGTTCTGGTCATCCATTTTGTAGAGCTCGCTGCTCCAGATGTCGATGAAGAAATGTTATTTCTGGGGTTCATCGGCCTGTGGTTGAATTGGTTTGTGCTTCTGACGCATCCTCGTTATATGAGGTCGTCCATCTTTTATCCAGCCCACCGCATGATTGCAGGGACGCGTGTGGCCATTGGGATCGTAGGGCTTGCTCATCTATATCATGGCCTGGGCTTAGCGGCAGACACTACTCAGCCAGGGGTAAAGCCCATACATCTTCCGTTGCACCACTTCACGTCGTGGATCGAGATGCACGTGATCGGTACTTTCGGTGTTCATAAATGACCCCGCTTCTACAACAGCTACAACTTTCCTCGGGTCATGTATCTGGTTGACGCTTCTGCGTCAGACCCGTCGTGGCGAGAGGCTCGACGACTGGTCCTCCGCCTGCGCATGGTTGGGGACAGCATGACCTTTGTCGATAGAGTCTTGATTATCAGTAAGGAATCTACTAAGGTGGTGCAACCGTTGCGTGACACTTTCAAAGACGGGGCTTCCACGTTGAGGGCTCAGGAAATCATTCACTTGTATTCTATCAGGCCGGGCTTCTTAGTATTCAGACATAACGCCTCAGTACTATTTATGAGGTACAACCCGCACCGCTTCGCTCAACAGACGGGTTATAATCAGGGTGTTCCTCTCGAGGCATTCTTAGCCGAGCCGGCTGCTACGGAGGAGGGTATTCGCAGCGCGCTGCACCACTTTATGCGATTAAATACGGAGTCCAATTTTCTCATTAGCGAGCCGAGCTATGTGCCGAAAGCTTCGAACGCTTACGTGGCGTGGTACCAGCATGCGACGAGTGCTATTATCAGGGAAGAAAGGCGGCTATTGCTCGATCACAAGGATGTATTCCCCGCTGGTAATCCATCGGTCCCTTTAAAGCGACGGATTGCCGTTCTTCCCTCCTTAAGAGAAGATATTACGGCTGTGGTCCTACGAGCTTTCCCTGAGAAGCTTCAATCGGGTGTTCCCTCAACTGCGGTAGCCGTGGCGTCCCCAGAATCCGGCGTTGGTTCGGAAATCGGGACCCGCCGCCCGAAGATTCCTGTCAAGCGCAAGCTCTTATCGTTGGCCGCTGGTGTTCGTTCGCAGAAAAAGAAGAAGTCTCTATTCTTTGCCGACGTCGTATTCGTCCAGGAGCCCCATGCTCTCTATAGTGAGGGGTTGTGCGAATACGACACCAATAAAGGTTTGTTCGACACGCCTGCGACCGATACTGATTTACAGGGTGCCTTCGCAGCTTCTGAGCGCCTGGCTCGCGCGGAAGCGGCGTTGATCTCTATCGCAAAGTCAGGTATACTTCGGTTATATTCTTCTGAGCCTATCCCTTCTCTCTTTATTATGCTTCTATTAACGCTTTCTTCTTCAACATGTATTTCTGCCGAAGAGGCTCTCGCGGTTTCCCTCAGGACATTCGAGGAGGAAGATAGGCTCCGCGCTTCTTTGGGCCTTGGTATAATTCATTTTATTATGCCTTTACTCTTTTTTATTCATGATCTGACCCTTTTCTTCACCCTATTGCAGGAACTACCGTAACTCGGGTCATTCTAAGTGCAGTGCCAATCCCAAGTGGCGTTGCAGCAAAACTTCTAGAGCCAGCGACTATGGTCACGGCCATCCCAAAGTCACCACAGGAGGCGTTGCTGAAGCAGCCGATGATGGACGCTGTAGCGGCTCCAGAGGCAGAGCTTGGTTCGGACGACGACGTCCCCCTGTCGGAAGTCTTAAGGAGGTCAGTTCTCACTGCTCAGACTAAGAGGAAGCGCAGGAAGCACGCAGCGAGGGAACGCGATGCTGTTTTGGCCACAGGTGCAGGCTCAAGCAGTATTCCGCCTGCTGACATTCCTTCGGCGGATGTTCCTTCTGCCCTGTCTACTGCCCATAGATAGGTTGCACGTGCAGCTCGGGAAGAAACTGAAAAGCTACTTCAAGGTAACGTAACGACCAGTCCTTTATTAGAACTTGGTCCTCGAATTATGACATACGTATTTTCTTTTAAGCAGGTCCGAGTCCTGACGATGGTATGGTAGGTGAAACGCCGATGATTACAGTGCCCGAAGTGGCCACTCTTTCTCGGAAATCTGGGACTGTCCAGATTGCTGCTCTTTCTCCTTGTGGATCCTTAGTATCGACGGGTGTCGCAAGCATTATGACGGCCCTCGTCGAGTCATGGGATGAAGCTATGGGTGCAGAATCTATTCCCCCGAGAGAGAGAGAGAGAGAGAGGAAGCCGTTATACTTGGTGACACTTCTGGCGCGGTTTCGGTCTCTGATCTATCAGGTACTCCTTGGGTGGTTGTTTTTTTAAGTTTTTCAATCCTGTTAAGCCCTTCTAATGATATTTCATTTGTCTTGAGCATAGGCACGGTAAACCCTGAAGCTGAGCCGGCTGAAGAAGTACCGCCGGCCGCCACCTTGACGGTCGCTGTCCCTTTGCTTTCTTCTGCACCTCCTCAAATCTTGGAAGGTATGGGTTTCTCACTTATTTGCTTCATTATGGATACAATCCTACTTGTATTGACTGTATATTGTCGTGACTCTGCAGGAGTACTTTTCGACCATTTGTACCAGGTGTTAAAACTGCATTTTTCCTTTCAGTCGGAAGTCATTCCACCTTCTGGTATTGGTCGGTATATTCTTCACCTAATGTTTCTCCTTTTCTTTTGAGTAGACTTATTGTTGCCAAGCCTTCCTTATATTGACCGCAGTATCACGGATCAGAGGAGGAAGCGAAAGAATAGTCGCGCCTCCGGTACTCTCTGTTCTGCCGCCTGGAATAGCCGGTACGATAGATTCCATCCTTCAGGTGTTTTCTTTGTCTTCTAAGTTGAAATTTGACCGTAATTCATTTTGCAGCAATTACACCGGCTCCAGCTCCTTTTGAGTCTCACATTCCCATACCCGCGGGGCCTTTCGCTAAACGTACATCCTCCAGGGGCGCAGTGAATAGCCGGCGAATGTTAAGCGAGTTTATCGAAGATCTCAAGGCCAAGGCCCTCACTTCTGCTACGGATTTTGCCGACGAAGTCAATCCAATGCTGGCGACGCTCGTGAACTTCCATAACGAAGATCTCGTCGGTTCTTGGGTTGATTATTGCAGGAAGATCGAGGCTTTCCTGCATGAGATTGAGCTTAAGCATCTCGCTCCTCAGGTTTTAGCCTCGAACTTTCAGCGGGCTGCGTGGGTCGAGCAGAGTGTTCCTTTCATTCGCCATTTTGCACAAGAGGCGGCCCTGAGGCGAAAGGAACATGAGGCGGCTTCCAGCGAATCCGTCCAATTGCGCGCCTAGGTTGAAGCGAATGCTGCACAGCTAAAAGCTATTTTCGACAACCTCCAGCGATGTATTTCGGATGGGTTGACGCTAAGGAGGAAGCTTGACTTCACTGAGCGGGTCACGCAGGACTGCGAAGCTGCCAAGCAAAAAATCGATGAAAATCTTTCATCCTGTTTGCAGCAACGGACTCAAATCGAAGCGGAGTTGGCTGCTGCAGCTGACCACGAGAAAGAATTGAGAGGAGCGCGCGAACGGCTTATCAATTTGTTGAAGACGCCTCCTCCTTAATAACTGTCATTGTACCCCTTTTCTTGTATTGGTTGTAAACTTGTGATTCATGAATGACACATATTCATTTTGATTCCTTTATTAAATGTATCTTGTATTCACTTGAATTCATGAATAAAAGACATATTTTATTTCATACTGGCATTTTTCTTTTCTTCGATGTCTTAATCTGGTGTGAAGTAGTTTATATACTCATTTCAGAGTTTGTAGTTTATTCACTCATCCCGGAGTCTCTAGTTTATGAACTCATTTCGGAGTTTGTAATTTGCCTTCCTTGGGATTGTAGACAAACCTGTCCTAACGTTACAGTTAACCCCTGCTCTTTACGACAGAGGTCCGTTAGGGTCTGTGGTATTAGGGTTTTCTCCATCGTACCATCGCGTTGGCTGATGCATTCCCCGATATACAGACTTTACGCTGCTGTTCGAGTAGCCTCGCGACTGTCGTGTATCTGATCCCTTCGGGGGCTGGACAAAACGTCTTCAGATAATCACCTTAGGTCATATTACCGTCGGAAGAGCCAACGTTAGGAATTTTCCATAACGCTTTTTGTTGGATATAGTGCCCTCAGAGTCAATCATTAGAACACAGGCACGTGATTGCAATGATTGAGGGATGATTTATACCGGTAGGACAGTCTTACTCAAGATGATAGTATGCTATCTGGTTTATCTTTATCATCGTGTACTGCTTTAGGTAACCTTACAGGTCGCTATTACACGTTGATAGAGCCCCGAGGATTCTTGCTTGACTGCCAGCAGTATGATGGCGATCATATACATGGGAGCTGGGGTCTATAAGCACATCCTTAAAAGGTCCCTAGTCGTGGGAGTTTCGAGACAGGGCATCGATACTCCAGAGTAGACTAGTGTATACAGTCGAGACCCCGACGAGGGGCGGTGGCCGGTCTCACAAGCCACTGGTGTCAGTTGGTTCACCTAAGATGTATACTGGTGCTCATTGGATTATGAGTACACCGGACATGACTCGCCGGGAACATGCTAGTTGGGATTATACCAGAGGTCAGATAGCAGTTCCCTGGTGACATGTGTACAGGTTAGTTCATCGACCTGAGATTGTCATTTGTCTCGTGTGAGTTCCCACTGTGTTTTGATTACTACCCTACCACGGCTCAAAGGAGTCGTGCAAACAGGTTTTAGTTGGGTACAGTCCCGAGCCACATGGAGGCAGTGAGCGGATCTGCAGGGGTTCGTCTCTCCCGATATTGGGGGTGAGATCGCGCTGTGTCTAGGAGAGCCATTACACAAAGCCCTCGGCCGAGGCAGGAGATTTACAGGTAGGTATTCCAGTAGTATCTCAGGGTGTTCTGGGCTACACTCCGACACGACTTGTACCGCTTTTGGGGGTCTGACTTTTACCAACCACCTAGGCCCGCCATGCGATACTCATAGACGAACGGACCGGACTGTACGGATATTGTCACTCACAGGCTCAGTAGGGTGTCAGGATGAGTTCGCTCACAGACGTCCCTTTTGGTCAATAGCTGGTAGCCCGTCATGTATGGCTAATACCTCTGACGTGCTGGTGGTTAAATCCACAGCCAAAGTATTGACGAGTCTTTAGAGTCCCCCACAGACAGTTTCTCAAGTTTCCGGCGAAACGCTGTAGAGGCCGTATGGAGATATGGCACGGTTCGATCTTATACATGCGGTATTGCACGGATCATGATCGGACGGATAATACTAGCGGGCTTTGGTTTAAGCCGGATCCTAGTATTGTACAGTGTAGATTTTGTTTCTTTGCATTTGTATTCGGCCGGAATACAAATGCGGGTATGTATATACAGTCGCAGGGTTTTCCTGTAATTTATTACGGGATCAGTTTTCTGAAGTTGCCAGTTTGCATTCCGTTTCGGCCAGTTTTCCTTTGTTCCTTCACGGCCGGACTTTTGTGATGAGAGGGGCTAATTTGCATATTTGCAAATTAGTATTGTGGAGGGGGTTTCTTGTAAATGGATGATTATGATGGTTTAAGCATCTTTGCTTTTTCTAGTGATCATTTCTTTAGCATTAATGAGAAAGGAGTTGATTTGATTATGAAAGGATGGGATTTGATATTGATATGATCTTTTTCTTTGATATCACTCTCATTTCTCTCTTGCATTTTGATTCCTTTTCTTTTCCCTCCACCATGGGGAGAGGCCGGCCACATTCATGGGAGAAAGGGGGAGAAATTCATTTTTGGTGTGGGGAATTTAGTTCATCTCATTTTCTTTGCTTACACCAAAAATCCCAAGTTCATTTTCAAAGTTCATTCCACCTCCATCAAAGGGCAACTTCATAACCCCATGAGACAAACATTACTACACTTAGCCTACAACATCCTTGGGCACGTCGACTCGCCAACTTCGTGCTCGAGTTGCCTCGGTCCAGAGGTGGGAGCCCGTAAAAGAACCCGGCGATGTGGTGCCCGTTCCGACGAGGAAATGAAGACCGGAGATTCCGCAAGGAGATCGGAGTGGAGGCGAAGACCGAAGGACACGGATCGCTTGGTATAGCCTTCTATCCCATCTCTAGTTAGCTAGCATTAGGTTAATGGTTACGATCCGGGGTTTTAGGATGCGGTAGTGCCGGTTTTCAAGTCAAGAAAAATTTTCGTTTCCGCATTTTGGCCTCGAATAGACGGCCGGGGGGCTACCGAAGTCCTAACATGGTATCAGAGCCACGCCATTAACCTAGTCTAGCTTGCTCTAACGTGTTTACAAGTTCGATCGAATGAATTTTCCAAAAATCGCATTTTCAAATCACAGTTTCTGTCGAAATTTTTCTATGGTCAAAAAATTATTTGGTGTACTGCAAAAAATCAGGCCGGGTTTTGTAGGGGCACTGCAGAAATTTGGTGGACTAATTCCTTAGGAACGCCGCGGAACCGCGGCCTAAACCCATTTTGGCCGCGGTTCCGCCGCCGTTATAGCTCTTCATTGGACCAAAATTCTACAGTGCCTCTCTGACATGGAAATAGGGTTTTTGGTATATTCCTTTTGGGCCCAGATTTTCTTTGAGTGCTACAGTTGTGCTTGGGGCCTACTTCGGTAAATTTAGTCGATCGAAAATTTTAAACATGTTAGTTCACAGTATTTACATTATATCCGCGACTGTGAATATCACTTGATCGGTAAATCCTGTCTAACTGCTATAGCCCTTTTAGACGGATTTGCGAACGTGACATTCACGTTGATATTCTGTGTTGTGCTGTGATGTTGCGGATTTGTCGTGGTGGATAGCCTGGATGCAATGTTAGTACAGTTTGGTTGTATATGTACATTTGATATTGCGGGGCGAGCGTCCGACATGTGGACTGCCGTCATTGCCTGTTTATATATTATTCTTTTGGGGCACGACCGGGCTGAGGTCGATGTACCCGTTGTATGTATATTTTACTTTCTGTACTAGGATTACCCCGCGGAGGGGTGCACGGATAGCCGGGTTCTAGAGGGAAATGGGCCCGCATCTCATGGCGTTGAGACGGAGGGGGCTTCACTCTAGAATTGGCGGGCTATTCGCCGCATTCGTAGGGGGTATAGGTTGACCCAGGAGGGGTGCCCAAGTTACCGGATTCCGTGAAGTATTGGGTGGTCCATTCACGTTGTTGAAGGGGGCTGCCTCGCTTCAGGTTTTGGCGGGTAACTTGCCGCGCCCGTAGGGATCTAGGATTTCATTGCACAGGCTATCCACACGACCAGGGGAACGTCGGGTTTCAGTAGCGGCTCTATGAAACCCGGGGATCCCAGATATCTGTATTGTTCTGTGATGCTTATTACATTTCTGTGATGTTGCATTTTATCACGCCTTGAGCGAATATTATATATTGATATATATACTAGTAGATGTTGTATATGTTTTGCATCCGCGCTAGTCCAGTCCCCGCTCTGTCGTTAGTTAAGTAACCTAACGGGTGATGACGGGACCCAGTGGCGAATGCGGATGGCATATACGTACATCATTATTTTCGTTCTTTATTGGTGTGATCAATTGATGGGACTGCATTGATTCGGATCAATGCAAGCTAAACAAACCTATTCTGATGTTGTTGGAACATTTTTCAAAAAGCTGTTATTGCAAGGACGTTCTCTTTTATTTTGCACAGTGGTATTCGGTTATGAATATCCAGCACCTCAGTCGACGAGGCAAGGGCCGAGATCCTTTCACCGGGAGTGACCCCTTGGACAGAAGTTTGCGTCAGGGTAATAACTTCACTATAGCCAATTACATTTTGCTTTGCATCGTGGTATTCAGTTGGAATATCCTGCACCTCATTCTACGGGGAAAGAGCCGAGATCCCTTCACCGGGAGTGACCTCTTTAGCAAAGGTTTTCGCCACAATATTTTTATAAAAAGGCTATGCAGTTCCTTCAACAATATCAAGTTCATTACGTTAAAGGTTTTTCGCCAAAAACCAGCCGTAGCCCTCCGTCATTTCTTACGGGTATTATTTAGTATTCGTGCTGCGTTTGTTGACTCCGTCAAGGCGTAGTGTACGGTAGCTAAGTGGTGCTTGTTTGTTGCATAAATGGGATTGGTTAGGACAGTCGTGCGGCCTTGTTGACTCCGTCAAGGGCACGTACGGGTGGGTTTAATGCAATCCAGATAATGACGGGTTGAACTTGACTAGGACTCTTTGATTTGTTGACTTCGTCAAGGTCACTTGGGTCCTAGGGGTAAAAACACACATCGGGAGTTTCTAAAGAAACTGAAACTTGCCAGGCATGCGCATACCTTCTGGAGTGTGGTGACGTAAGTGGATTCCGTCACGTTATCATGCGATGATAGTTGGATCCCGATTCCCACTGATGAGTTGGTTTACTCCTCGGGTGATCCCGACTAATTCTTCTTTCAGCTTTGGAGGAGAATTTGACGTTACAGTGGAAGGTTTCCTGATTAGATAAAGTGATAACCATTCTGATCTAGGTTAGAGTGCACGCTGAGTGTTTCTTTTCTCTCTCTCTTTGGCAGCGACCATGATCCGACCCTAGACTATGACTCAGTGACCAAGTTGACCGAACCTTCTTAAAACACTGGCTTTTGGATTGTCAGAGTTGCATACCTCATTTCCACTCCTACTTTTACCCTTTTCTCCAGAACACCCCGTATTACTACGAACGTCCACTTCCATTGGATAAAACCATCGTATGGTTATATACGAACTCGAAGGAATTTATTCGAGGATGGTTTCCGGTTCTGGAGAAAACGGATAGGACTATTCAGTTGTCTTTTCTTTTTACCTTCTCTCAAGTTGCGAGTGCTCCTTGGATTAGGGGATAGTACACCTGTTACGCTCATTGGATAGTCTTCTTCCAAACCATAGACAGGTGCCGAACGGTAGGGAATGAAGAAAACCAATTAGCCTAACGATGGTGTACAGAAGATATTATGTAAAGACAAATAAAGGGATTAGTAAGAGGGCAAAGTAAACTGCGACTGCTATTCACGACCAAACCAAGTATTTCATTACCACTCCCACTTCACCTTTGTATTACTCCAGGACACTCCGTATCACTACGAAGATCCACAGTTATTTGGATATTCCATCGTATGGTTATATACGAACTCGAAAGGAACTTGTTCCAGTTCGGGGATGGATTCTGGTTCAGGAGAAATAGGAATAAGGTTATTCGGTTGTCTTTTATCTTCACCTTCTCTCGCATTGCGAGTGCTCCTAGGATTAGGACAGTACACCCATTATGCTTATTGGATAGTTTTCTTCCAAACCATAGGCTGGTGCCGAACGGTAGGGAAGGAAGAAAACCATTTGGCCTAAAGGGGTGTGCAGAAGGTAACGACTAAAGACATATAAAAGGATTTGGAGAGATGGCAAAGAAATATACGGTTACAGTTGTGAATCTGGATAATGGAAGAGACATTACTAGGAATACCCGGATACCCCTACGAAACATTTCAATGTTTCAGTTTCACTGTGTATTGTTAAAAGAAAACTGATTTCCCAATTAGTCCTTACTCCAGGGTATGTATTTACCAGGTTTGATTCTCACATCTGTATAGTTTTACAGATGATGAGTGGGAGTAAGTTATTGGGAATTAGGTGATTATCCTCATTATATCGGAATTCGTTATAATTGGTGATATTTGAGGAAATCACCTGGGTAGTTTGCCGGACGACAAATATTTGGTTTTGAATATCCGCTGTTATGCACCAATTTTAAATTGATATATCTGTACATCTATTTTTATAGAGTGAGATATAACTTTTTGAAATTATGTCCATGACATTTACCTTTATCAGTGGATGGTTAGGTAAGGAGCATTAAACAGCGGTGTAATTCTTCTTAACCATAAGTACAGTTTTCAACCTACGACACACGGGGATTGAGTTGTTAGACTCAGGGGACTTATACAGAGTATTGTATGTTCTCCAGTGTCCATTAGGACAGAGGGGTTGGTCCTCGTACTATATTCGGTTTACTTGTGACTTCTCTAGTTCTTAGACATGCGTTTCGTACAAATGCAAGGTCCAAGTTTTGAGAAGTTATAGGTATATGAGTAAAGTAGAGAACCAGGTATTGCAAGTATCAGGATTCTTCAAGGTGATCGAAGATGTAGATACTTGTGTATGGTATTCAGTTAATAGTAATGATTAAGAGAACTTGCTTCTCTTTCAGATTACTCATAATTAGAAGTACTCCTAAGTTGAGTAATGCTGATCGGCCTTTCTCCATTTAGTTGACATGCACTGGAAACAGCTGCATGATTTGAATCTGGTTCCAATTAAATCAGTGCCTCTATTTCTATATTGGATATAGAATAGTTCGTATCTTAACATTGTTAAGGTACGGGGAGTTTTCCGGCTTATGCTTAAAACTAGACTCCGAATAACTTAAAGCACGTTTCTGTAATGGCTGTTTGTGGGTTGACCCGGGCTATGACGAGGGTTGACTTTCTACCCTCTGGAAGATCAATAGTGATATTGTTCTTGACTCGCCACGGTTTTAGTAAAAATGGATTTTATCATAAAACAGTAGTGGGAGTATGGTAGAACTGGAAGTGATTCCAGAACCGCAAACGATTACCGAAAATTTAATAGGACCTAAAGATTCAATCTGGTTTGACATTCCATTGGCCACTCCGCAGATATGGTGGGTAACCTCAGGCACTCGAGAGGTACTTTGGTATGCTCAAGGACGGTGACAGGGAGGTTCTTGTTTACCCAGACTTGCCATTGCTGTTGTTCTAGACTGTGATACCCGGCAGGAGGATGAGTATAGCGTCGTTCTAAACTAGCTTTAGAAGTGTACGTCTATATGACTCTGCCAGAGGGTTGTCGTAGTCAGTGGGAGCAGCGGAAGCATAGTGGACAAGTGGCTTATGTCTATTTATAGACTGAAAGCAGATATAGCGGAGATAGATCATCTATTTCTGATGTGACAGTCATAGGTTTGACTTCATCAGAATAGGGGATGGATCTGTAAAGAAGGTAGTAGGGTGTGATGTCCTGGTATTAGGATGACATACACATAGTAGGAAGTGAAATTCCTATACTACGATCGGTTATACTTTGGTTGTCACACAGTGGTTTCTCCACATAGGATATAAATGTTGTTTTTGCACTAGATGCAATAAGGTGATATTGATCTAATCCTGGAGAAACGTTCGAAAGCAGTTTTAGAACATAAGTTGATGTTCTAGGGATATGATAACAACAGCCTCTTTTCGGGGACGGTTATCATTCCAGGCTTCCAAGGTGACCCGGATGACAGAGTGACTGTCAGAGTTATAGTTTTCCCTCTGACGAGGGACAGTAGTTTGGACAGGTGATCCAGGTGGATACTGAGGGTGGCATGGCACAGGATACTGATTAAGTTCAGTTGACGATACAGTCTAAAAGGTTTGGATTTGGAGTTCATTTATGAACTAGGTCCCATCAGATATCCAGACATATTCTAAGACAGGTATTGCTCATTTCAGGAGATGACTTTCTCGGCGAACTTGAGAAAAAGAAAGACATAGAAAGAAACATTAAAGCGGATCCACTCACTGAGGCTATTCCTCGAACGCATTAGTTTCGTAAACGGGCTTTGTGAGACTGATTAGTAGAGGAATTGGGTGTTCGGTATCACACGGGCTGTGAGTATGCGACATCGCAATAATTAGCCTTGAGTGCAAGTGGGAGATTGTTGGATATAGTGCCCTCAGAGTCAATTATTGGATCACAGGCACGTGATTGCAATGATTGAGGGAGGACTTATACCGGTAGGACAGTCTTACTCAAGATGATAGTATGCTATCTGGTTTATCTTTATCATCGTGTACTGCTTTAGGTGACCTTACAGGTCGCTATTACACGTTGATAGAGCCCTGAGGATTCTTGCTTGACTGCCAGCAGTATGATGGCGATCATATACGTGGGAGCTGGGGTCTATAAGCACATCCTTAAAAGGTCCCTAGTTGTGGGAGTTTCGAGACAGGGCATCGATACTCCAGAGTAGACTAGTGTATACAGTCGAAACCCCGACGAGGGGCGGTGGCCGGTCTCACAAGCCACTGGTGTCAGTTGGTTCACCTAAGATGTATACATATGCTCATTGGATTATGAGTACACCGGACAGGACTCGCTGGGAACATGCTAGTTGGGATTATACCAGACGTCAGATAGCAGTTCCCCGGCGACATGTGTACATGTTAGTTCATCGACCTGAGATTGTCATTTGTCTCGTGTGAGTTCCCACTGTGCTTTGATTACTACCCTACCACGGCTCAAAGGAGTCGTGCAAACAGGTTTTAGTTGGGTACAGTCCCGAGCCACATGGAGGCAGTGAGCGGATCTGCAGGGGTTCGTTCTCCCGGTATTGGAGGTGAGATCGCGCTGTGTCTAGGAGAGCCATTACACAAAGCCCTCGGCCGAGGCAGGAGATTTACAGGTAGGTATTCCAGTAGTATCTCAGGGTGTTCTGGGCTACACTCCGACACGACTTGTACCGCTTTTGGGGGTCTGACTTTTACCAACCTCCTAGGCCCGCCATGCGATACTCATAGACGAACGGACCGGATTGTACGGATATTGTCACTGACAGGCTCAGTAGGGTGTCAGGATGAGTTCGCTCACAGACGTCCCTTTTGGTCAATAGCTGGTAGCCCGTCATGTATGGTTAATACCTCTGACGTGCTGGTGGTTAAATCCACAGCCAAAGTATTGACGAGTCTTTAGAGTCTCCCACAGACAGTTTCTCAAGTTTCGGACGAAACGCTGTAGAGGCCGTATGGAGATATGGCAGGGTTCGATCTTATACATGCGGTATTGCACGGATCATGATCGGACGGATAATACTAGCGGGCTTTGGTTTAAGCCGGATCCTAGTATTGTACAGTGTAGATTTTGTCTCTTTGCATTTGTATTCGGTCGGAATACAAATGCGGATATGTATATACAGTCGCGGGGTTTTCCTGTAATTTATTACGAGATCAGTTTTTTGAAGTTGCCAGTTTGCATTCCGTTTCGGCCAGTTTTCCTTTGTTCCTTCACGGCCGGACTTTTGTGATGAGAGGGGCTAATTTGCATATTTGCAAATTAGCATTGTGGAGGGGGTTTCTTGTAAATGGATGATTATGATGGTTTAAGCATCTTTGCTTTTTCTAGTGATCATTTCTTTAGCATTAATGAGAAAGGAGTTGATTTGATTATGAAAGGATGGGATTTGATATTGATGTGATCTTTTTCTTTGATATCACTCTCATTTCTCCCTTGCATTTTGATTCCTTTTCTTTTTTCCTCCACCATGGGGAGAGGCCGGCCACATTCATGGGAGAAAGGGGGAGAAATTCATTTTTGGTGTGGGGAATTTAGTTCATCTCATTTTCTTTGCTTACACCAAAAATCCCAAGTTCATTTTCAAAGTTCATTCCACCTCCATCAAAAGGCAACTTCACAACCCCATGAGACAAACATTACTACACTTAGCCTACAGCATCCTTGGGCACGTCGACTCGCCAACTTCATGCTCGAGTTGCTTTGGTCCAGAGGTGGGAGCCCGTAAAAGAACCCGGCGATGTGGTGCCCGTTCCGACGAGGAAATGAAGACCGAAGATTCCGCGAGGAGATCGGAGTGGAGGCGAAGACCGAAGGACACGGATCGCTTGGTATAGCCTTCTATCCCATCTCTAGTTAGCTAGCATTAGGTTAATGGTTACGATCCGGGGTTTTAGGATGCGGTAGTGCCGGTTTTCAAGTCAAGAAAAATTTTCGTTTCCGCATTTTGGCCTCGGATAGACGGCCGGGGGGCTACCGTAGTCCTACACTTTTTACTTGAGGTTAGGCTCAGTTTGGGAGCCCCGATGAGTCATAACCACTCCGCGCTGGTGTGGGATGATCTCCGATAGTCTTTCAGGTTTTATTTGAGTTGCCGTCAAGACCCTGAAGCTAGGAATTTGGCCTTCGCTTCCTTTGTTGACTTCGTGTCTGTTGTAATGAGATGAATGTCGAGTTGATCTCTAGGTTGTTTATGAACCGTCGAGATTTAGAACTAGGGACTTTGCCATAGCTCCGTTTTGTTGACGTCGCGTCTGCATCCTGCTGGAGTGAGATGAAACGCCGTTGTTGATCTCTAGGCTGTCTGTGAGCCATCGAGATTTGGAACTAGGGACTTTGCCATGGCTCCGTTTAGTTGACGTTGCGTTTGCATCCTGTTGGAGTGAGAAGAAACGCCGTTGTTGATCTCTAGGCTGTCTGTGAACCGTCGAGATTTGGAACTAGGGACTTTGCCATGGCTCCATTTTGTTGACGTCGCGTCTGCATCCTGCTGGAGTGAGAAGAAACGCCATTGTTGATATCTAGGCTGTCTGTGAGCCATCGAGATTTGGAACTAGGGACTTTGCCATGGCTCCGTTTTGTTGACATCGCGTCTGCATCCTACTGGAGTGAGAAGAAACACCGTTGTTGATCTCTAGGCTGTCTGTGAGCTGTCGAGATTTGGAACTAGGGACTTTGCCATGGCTCCATTTTGTTGATGTCGCGTCTGCATTCTGCTGGAGTGAGAAGAAATGTCGTTGTTGATCTCTAAGCTATCTGTGAGCCGTCGAGATTTGGAACTAGGGACTTTGCCATAGCTCCGTTTTGTTGACGCCACGTCTGCATCCTGTTGAAGTGAGAAGAAACGCCGTTGTTGATCTCTATTCTGTCTATGAGCCGTCGAGATTTAGAACTAGGGACTTTACCATGGCTCTGTTTTGTTGACGTCGCGTCTACATCCTGTTGAAGTGAGAAGAAATGCCGTTGTTGATCTCTAGGTTGTCTGTAAACCGTCGAGATTTGGAACTAGGAACTTTGCCATGGCTCCATTTTGTTGACGTCGCGTCTGCATCCTGTTGGAGTGAGAAGAAACGCCCTTGGTGACACTGCGTCTGCTGTAACGAGGTGAGTGTCGAGGTGGTCTTTAGGTTGTTTGTGAACCATCGAGACTTGGCTCTCCCTTTGACGGATCCTGGTGGGAAAATGTGGTTCCTTTTTCGTTTGTGCCTATGGATTGTATACAGGGGTTGATGTGCACTAACCTGTAGGGCAAAAGTTTCATTTTTTTTATTTCTTTCCGCGATGCTCTATCATTTCAGCTTTTTATATCGTGAAAGTCGCGATTGCCCAATCATTTCGGATTTTTTTTATCGCTGTGCCCAATCATTTCGGCTATTATTTTCTTTTTACTCGCTGTTTTTTATTGCGAGTTGTCCAAACATTTCGGCTGTTTTTATATGCATATATTTTGCTTGCTAATTTTTATTGCGAGTTGCCCCATCATTTCGGCTATTTCATATGCAATTTTTGCTCGTTGATTTTTGTTGCCAGTATAGAACTTGAGATCTGATCCCAATCTTGGCATCAGCACCGCTGCGACTGGAATATTGCCAGGAGCGAATCATCATTTGCCGTGAAAGGACTTAAAAATTGACACATGTTCAGGCATCGGCATCGCTACCACTGGAATATTGCCAGGAGCGAATCATCATTTGCCTTTGCTGATTTGAACAAAGGTGGCTTAGTAGTCAGGGTTAGGATCCTGTCGATTAAGGCTTTTGACTTTATGAGCTGTAAGGGCCCCATAAAGGGTTTTCTCCCTACGAGTCGAGAGGATCCCGCGGTTCTCCCTAGAAGTCATGAGGACTCCTAAGTGATATTTTCTCTTGCAAGTCGTAAGGATCTTACAAGAGCGTTTTCTCCTTACAAGTATAGAGGACTTATAAGTGTCGTTCACCACATGAGGACATTCCTCATCATTGGTGGGACTTGGTGGGGGGGAACGTTTATTTGTGCCCGTGGATTGTATATAAGGGCCAGCATTGTACCGCCTGTAGGGCAACTTGGGAAGTATGACAGCTTAAGAACAGGTCCAGGTCCCTGTAGCTTAAGGCTTTGAATCCTATGAGTCTTGAGGGTCTCATAGGGGTTGTTCTTCTTACGAGTCGAGAGGATCTCATAAGTGAAAATTTTACGAGATTGCGCCCTTTTAGGTTTTCACAAGCTCGCCGGTAACCCTGCTGTTTTTACTCACGGCGCCCTTTCGGGTTTTCATCCGTGCCCATTTCGCTTGTGGACGTACCATTTTTTTTTGACAACATGATTGCGCCCTTTCAGGTTTTCACAAGCTCGCTGGTAGCCCTGCTGTTTTTACTCACGACGCCCTTTCGGGTTTTCATCCGTGCCCATTTCTCTTGTGTACGTACCGTTTTTTACCCCTCTGTTTGCCAATGGAACTTAGGGGGGACTTTGCCACCGGGGTAGCTGTGTAGCCAGTGGGACTTGAGTTGCAGCCCTTGCCGTTGGGACTTGTGGACTTGAATTCCATTATCCCCGTGCTTGAGGCGACGCATTAGTTTAAGGACATTACGGTCCATTGTTAGTTTAGGGACATCTCGGTCCAGGGACAGCTTCAAGGCGAAGTTTTGCCGGATACTACTTATAGAGTCTTGGCTCAAGAAGACAGCGAGTGGACACGAGCGTCGTCATCTATCATTAACCTGAGTCGCGACCTGTCAAGTGTAGTATTTCTTAAGGAACCGGCCGTTTATTGGCCGGAAGGGTCTTTCGCCATGCATATCCATGAGAAAGTAGGCCCCACCTTGGTATACTTTGTCTATGATGTACGGAACCTCGTAGTTCGGCTCGAATTTCTCCCGCTTTGCATGGTTGGGGATCATGGGTCTTTTTACGACTAACACGAGTTCGCCTTAGCGGAATGTTCTCGGTCTGGTTAGTCTTTCGTATGAGCGCGTCATCCTTGCTTTGTAAGCTTCCAGGTTTTGCTTCGCCGTGAGACGAGTTTCATCGAGGGCATCGAGCTCCTCAAGCCGAAGATGGTCATTTTCTTCATCCGTTAGCTCGTATCGAACCGCTACTCGTAGAGAGGGTAATTCTATCTCCAAGGAAAGTACCGCTTCAGTGCTGAATACCAACGCGAATGGCGTTGTATTCGTGGCCGTTTTGAACGTGGTTCGATACGCCTAGAGAGCTTCATGCAGTCTCTCGTACCAGTTCTTTTTATTTTTGGACACCGTTTTCTTTATGATCTTCGTCAAGGTCTTGTTGAAAGCCTCAGCTAGACCATTAGCTCGGGGATTATAGACTGAAGAGTATCTCCAGTCTATATTATGCTGCTGTGCGAAGCGGTTGATCTTATGGATCCTATAGGCCGGCCCATTATCTGAGATGATCCGTCGCGGAGTGCTGAACTGGTAGATGACATGTGTCCTGAAGAAATGGAGGATGTTCTCCGTCTTCACTTCCCTTAGCGGTACTGCCTCTGCCCACTTAGAGAAGTAATCGGCTGTTGCCAATATAAACCGATGTCCTTTGGATGATGCTGGTTCGATAAGCCCGATTATATTGGTTCCCCACATTTCGAACGGCCAGCTGGCTAATGTTGGGTGTAGCGGATTTGGATGTTGGTGAATGAAATCCCTGTGAATTTGGCATGAGCGACACTGCTTCGCATATTCGAGGCAGTCCTGAATTATCATGGGCCAATAGTAACCCATTCTCTTAATCTTCAGCTTCATCTTTGGCTCGGCCTGATAGGAACCGCAGAGTCCGTCGTGAGTTTATTGGACGACCCTTCTTGCTTCTTCTGGTCCCAAGCACCTTAGCCACAGACTGTCGAACGATCTCTTATATAGAGTATCATTGACGAAGGCAAAAGACAGAGCTCGTTTCCTGAGCTGATGTCTTGAAGATGGGCTTTCGGGCGTTCGATGGGATTTGAAGTAGTCTATGAAGACTTCTCTCCAATCCTTCGCCTTTTCTTCATCTTTTAATTGGAAGGCTGCCTGTTCGGTCGCTTCCTTTCTTTCAGATGACTCTGGAGATATTTCTGCTGGCGCGAGAATCCGGCGGCTTTGCACAATGATCCTTATGTCATCGAGGTTTTCGTCGGCCAGTTCTTTAGCGAGCTTGGCTAACGCATCCGCCTTGCTATTTTCCGCTTGCGGTATGCTTTTCAGGATGTAGGAAGGAATTTGGGTCAGCAATTGCTGCACTCTTTCGCCATATTTTACCAACTCCGGTTTACACGTCTGATAGTTGCCATTTACTTGGCTAACGACCAGCTGGGAATCTCCATATATGAGGAGATCTTCTATTCCCATGTCGACAGCAATCTCAAGACCCGCTATCAAAGCTTCATATTCAGCCTCGTTGTTTGTCTTTGGTTCTGTTAAGGAAACGGCGAAATGCATTATCCCTCCTTGCGGAGTCACGAAGATAAGGCCCACCCCAGCTTTGATTATGGGGGTGCTTTGCTTTCGCTTCTTCAAGGAAGATGCTCCGTCGAAGTACAGTTCCCATCGGGCATTATTTCTTTCCTTCTCCCCTTCGATTGTGTCAAACGCGTGTTCGTCTGGCAATTCGCAATTTAAGGGAGAATCGGCTGGTATCGGATGTTCAGCGAGAAAGTCGGCGATGGCCTGGCCTTTCACTGCCTTGAGGGGTTGATACGTTATCGAGAACTCCATTAATAGGAGGGTCAATTTGGCAATCCTTCCTGTTAGTATGGCTATTGACATCAAATATTTGAGAGGATCCACCTTTGATATGAGGTGGACCTCATGTGCCAGGGCATAGTGCCCAAGCTTCGTTCTTGCGAAGATCAGTGCCAGGCAATGCTTTTCAATAGGGGAGTAGTTGTTTTTTTCTGTTCCCAGAAGGACTCGACTTAAATAGTAGAGAGCTTTCTCCTTTCCTTGGTCGTTCTCCTGTGCCCATAGCACGCCTAAAGAACCTTCACGGGCTGTTGTGTACAGGATGAGGGGCTTTCCCTTAACCGGAGCGGTCAGTACCGACGGGTTCTGCAGATATTGCTTGATTTCATCTAGTGCACTTTGGCATTTACGATCCCAAACGAACGGGGTCCCTTTCTTCATAAGATGGTTGTAAGGGCGGGATTTGCTGTAGAGGTTGTCTATGAACCGCCGGATATACACGAACTTTTCTTGGAGAGACCGCAGTTGTTTGAGAGTTCTTGGCGCGAGCATTTCCATAATCGCCTTGATCTTTGATGGGTCCATTTCGATGCCTCGGTGTCGTACGATGAATCCTAGGAATTTTCCTGAGGAGACTCCAAACCGCATTTCAGAGGGTTCATCTTTAGATTATATTTCCGAAGACGCTGGAACACTATTTTCAAATGCTCCCAGTGCTCCTCGTACGGTTTTCTTTTCACCATAAGGTCATCAATATAGCATTCAACAATCTCATGTATGAGGTCATCGAAGATCTTCGTCATGGCCCTTTGGTAGGTAGTGCCAGCGTTCTTCAGACCGAAGGGCATCACTTTATAGCAAAATATATCCAGCGGAGTCCGGAAGGCAGTATGCTTTTGATCTTCGAGATGCATCTTTATTTGATTATACCCTGAAGATCCATCCATGAAGGAGAAGACCTCATGGGTGGACGTGTTATCGATCATTGGCTCAGTAACAGGCACTGGGAAGTCATCCTTCAGACAAGCTTTGTTGAGGTCCCGAAAGTCCACACAGGTGCGCATTGTTCCATTTTTCTTCATCACTGGAATAATGTTGGTAATCCAGTCGGGATATTGAACTTCTTGGATGAAGCCAGAGTCAATTAGTTTCTTGACTTCGGCATTGATACCCATCTCAAGTTCGAGCCGCATTCTCCTTGGCGCTTGCTTGACTGGCTTAACGTCCGGCGATATAGCCAGTTTATGCACCGCTATTTCTGGATCTAGTCCCGGCATCTCGGAATAGTTCTATGCGAAGCAGTCTTTATATTGCATAAACACGTTCTTTAGTGTGGCCACCTGCTTTTTAGACAGCATCTCACTGACGAACGTTGGCCTTGGATCATTTTCCGTCACTAAGTCAATTTTCCTTAGATTGTCCGCCGTGGTGTGTATCCCATCTACCAACTCTTTTGGCGCCAGTGGAAATTTTGAGATCACCTCATCCTCATCCTCATCTGCGAAGTACTGGGAGAGGTCGTCCATATTTTCGTGCTCCCTCACCTTTGAGAATGTTATCACGTGGCAGGTACGAGTTCGTTTCCAAGCTCGATGTTGATCTGGACCCACCCTCACAATATAGGTTGCTTTTGGCTCATGCTTTCATGGTGGGGTTACCCTCCAACTGTCGGATAGGGCAAACCTGCCTTGCTGATATTGGTTCTCGACCCAGTCTTTGAAGGTGAAGCAGTCTTCAAGAGTATGTCGTATTACTTGGTGGTAGGAGCAATAAGCCGGGTGATGGACCTCGTTTATTTGTTCGGGGTGCCGAGACTCCGGGAGAGTCATCATTTGATATTTAATGACAAGGTCGAATATTTTCCTTGTCTTGTCTTGAGGAAAAGAGAATTCCTGACCCATCTTCTTCATCAGCGATGGACTCCAGCTGACCTTTTCTCGATTGCGTGGCTTCTTGGATCCGCTTCGCTATTTTAGAACGTCATTCTCGTTCTTCACCTTGTTTTGCCTCTATGTTGGGCTTTTTCCTTGCCATGAGAGCGCACAGCGGGCTGAGGGTGAAGGGCATCGCAGTCTTCTCTTTCCGCAGATTGCTGAGTAAGCCGCTGCGTTTTGGCTTTCTCATGAATAGCCATTTCGCGGTTGTGGTCATCCCGGACCTTTTGACCCCCTTCCCTTATTATCTTGTCAATTTGTTCTTCGAATGGCGGACTTGGCATTTTTACGGCGGGGTCTCGCTATGGTTCAATATCAGCGCTATCCAGAAAAGCATTCCCTTCTCCACCGGAGTTCTTTATGACACGACAGCCATGGAGTCACTCCCGTTTCTTGGACCGAACGTATCCAAGTCCAGTCGTCTCCATCTTCCCGTTGGGCATCTTTCGCTGAGTCCCGGAAATGTCCCAAATCTTGTTGTAGAACTGGGATTGTTGAGCGGTTTGCTTAAATGGTACGCCTTGGCATCTTAATAGCCTTTTCAATCCCTCTGCGTAATATCTGGGCAGACGGATTGGTTGAAGTCTGTCAAGCGCAAGTTCGGCACCATGCCAGATTTCTTTTTCCACTTTAGTCTCCATAGATTGGTAGAAGATGATCTCCTTTTCACCTCTTCGCCTGGAAGGGACATAAAAGGTCTACTGCTCTTGCATGCCGTACGTATCGAGTGCATCAAGTTCCCTGTAATGCCGCTGCGGGACCATGGTAATTTGTAGACTCTGATCAGCTCCAGTGAAGGTCTGCATTGACGGGCGGACGGAGAACACTGCGTCGACTTCGTCTTCAGAGTCACTGCCAAAGACCAAAATAGGAGTAGATGGTCTTGGCATGTTGCCTTGGGGTTGTCCCGAGTAGACTATTTCTTCATCTTCCTCGGTATCGCTCCCAAAGATCGGGATAGTAGCGATGGATTTTTGTTTATTCTCCAGCTTATGACATCTTTCCGTGTCTTTGAAGTCTGGTAGGAAGTACTTTGCGTCTTCATATTTGCGGACTTCATTTACGGAGAACGGGTTTAGCTCCCCCGTAATGATGTACTCGAGGCTGTCTTTGAAATACTTCATACACTAATGTTGTGTAGAAGGAATGACGTTGTACTCGTGCAACCAAGTCTTGCCGAGAAAAGCGTTGTAGCAAGTCTTGGCGTCGATGACATGAAATTTGATGTCAGTGACGAGTAGCCCAAAGCGCAATGTCAATATTACGGACCCCAGTGTCTGTGATGACTGTGAGTCGAACCGGGAGATAGTAATTTTGTCCTAAGCCAGGTGCTGAACGTTTATGCAAATCTCCTTCAGCACCTTCACGTTGAGAATGTTGACGGAGGATCAGTTGTCGACCAGGATCTTCCCTATCTTAATGTCGTGGCAGTACCCGATGACATATAAAGGACGGTTGTGCTCATGCGTCCCAAGGAGGAGATCTCCATCGCCGAATGTGATGTCAGCTGTATGAACCTCGGCTAGCTCATCTTTCATCTTTTCTTCCGCAAGGAAAGATTGAAACTGATCAGGCTCTTGCAGTGCCTTGATCAGAGAATCTCGTGCCTCTTTGGACAGGAGGAGAGCATCCAGTATGCTCAGTTGTGAGGGTATCTTCCTCAAATGTGCCAGGGCATTGTAATCCACCTTGTTTTTCTTAGGCGGGTCCTTGGCCGCGAGCTCTTTGACGACTTTATCGTCGAGGGCAATTTCCTCAAGGACTTTCTCTTTCCCTTTGTCTCTTTTGTTAGAACCCTTATTTGTAGGCCCGAAGTTCTTTTCAGGCAACGTACGGTTTCGCAGCTGAATGTTCTCGCAGTTCTTCTCTTCTTCTTTTCCAAAGGTGGATTCTTTGAAAAGAGGGTCGAAGGTTATTTCTTCTTCAGAATCACTCCCGAAGGTAAGAACTTGAGATTTTGCTCTTGTCAAGCTGGTATCAACTATATGACAGTTGCCAGCCGTTCCTTCACGCTCATCTGTCGTGCTTCTCTGTTGTCGACAAGCTTTGCGCTTCATCCGTTTGAAGTGTTGTCGGTGAGCAATGTATCCTTGCCACCACTTCTTGAAGGCATTGCACTCTTCGGTGGGGTGCGTGACCCTCCGATGGTATAAGCAGTAGTTTGGATGTACATCCGCTTCGTCGAAGCACGTACTCCCGGGAGTGTTTTGTTAGTGTATATGCCCTAGAGGCCATTACTGTATCATACTAGTTTGTATATTACTTAATGGATGCTTGGGATATTCACCTTGTATATACAATCTTGCTCAAAATAGTAGTATGCTACTTGGTTTGTTTCTACTTCAATGTGTACTTGTGTTTATTTCAGTATATCACTTATACGCATTAGTGGAGCCCTTAGGATCTTTGCTTGATTACCAGCGTTGTGATGGCAGTCACACTAGTGGGGGCTGGGTAATCTATAAGCACATCCTTATTCAGGTCCCTGGTCGCAGGACTATCGAGACAGGGCATCGATACTCCGGAGTAGACCAGCGCATGCGCTTCTCATCCCAGTGTGGGAGACGGTCTGTCCCACAGCCGTCAGTACGTCGTACTTGAGATAGTATGCGGGTGCTCGTTAGGTTACGGGTACACTGGACAGGACTCGTCGGGAACTGACTAGTTGGTATTATACCTATCGTCAGTTATCAGTTCCTAGGTGACATGAGTACAGCTTAGTCCGCTGACTTGACACTGTCACTCCGCCTCGAGTGTGTTCCCACTGTACTTTGATCACTACCCTACCACGGCTCAAAGGAGTCGTGCAAACAGGTGGTGGTTGGGTGCAGTCCCGAAGCACTTGGAGGCAGTGACGGTTAGACATGATTCGTCTCTCCCGGTATTGGGGGTTGACATCGCGCTGTGTCTAGGAGAGCCATTACACGAGTAGTCCCTGGCCAGGGCAAACGAGATATACTGGTAGGTTTCCAGTGTTATCTCAGGGTGTATTGGGCTTCACTCCGGCACGACTTGTACCGCTATTGAGGGACTGACGTTTACCGCCCCCTAGGCCCGCCATGCGATGTATCAGACGAACAGACCGGACTGTACGGAGAATGTCACGCTCAGGCTCAGTAGGAGTTCAGATGGGTTTCGCCTCGTCGGTCTTCTTGTCGGCATTACCTGGGGACCGTTACGCACAGCTAGTGCCGCTTGCGGTCTGTGGTTAAACCCACTGCCAGCGTAGTGTCGAGTCTTTAGAGTCCCACACAGAAAGCTTTTCGCCTTTAGGCAAAAGAGTAGAGGTCGCATGGTATTGCGACAGGTCGCATGGTTTTGCGACAGGGTTCGGTCACATCCGTGCACTTGTGCACGTACAGTGTCCGGACAGTTTACACTAGCGGGCTTTGGTTTAAGCCAGATCCTAGTGTACCTTATGGGATTGGATTTATCCAGTTTGCATTCGTGTTCCTCGGAACGCGGATGCGGGTGTGTATGCACAGTTGACAGGGAGGCAGAGGCAGCGGATTCTTATTAGGGTTGTTGACAGTTGACCGTTGACTTTTTGACTTTATGCTCAACCCTAATGAGAATATGATATGTGATTAACTATTATATTAATTAAGTATTATGGTGATATGGTTGTTGACTTGTTGACTTTTGTTGACTTGTTGACTTTGGTGACTTGTTGACTTTTGTTGACTTGTTGACCGGTTGACTAGGCTTGACTAGTTGACCATCATGATAACCATGGTTATCATTTCATGCCAAAGACTTTTTCTTGCTTGCTCATTTGAGTAAAATGAGTGCATGACATGATAAGCTTATGGTTGCTTCAAACCATCACATAAGACTTTTTTGATATGATGAGTTATGATCACTTTGGATTTTGAGAGGGTGAAAGACAAAAGAGTTGCTCATTCTTTCTTGCTCATTCTCTCTCTTGTTCTTGAGCTCTCCTCTTGCTCTCACCCTCAACCTCTTGCTCCCTCTCTTGATCTATGGTTCTCTTGTCTCATGAGTTGAGAATCAAGAACCATAGATAAAATCCCATTCTAAATCATCTCTACTCATTCTAGTTCACTAGGTTTAGCAAACCAAGTGAACTAGTTTCTTCAAAGAACGAAGAAGGAGCTAAAGGTTGGAGCTTTCAAGTGGATCTATCTTCGGCGTACGGAGACAACGAGAAGGAGCCATCGAACCACCATCGGAGCTTGAAGAGAAGGAGTTCAAGTTTAGGTATAACCATCTTCATCCGAGTAGCTAAATATCTTTAGCTTAGTATGCTAGTTTTAGTTTAGGTAAAGATCCCGACCTAGCTTAGTCCATGTTGCCTCTTGCGTTAAAATTTTGATTTTATACCGTTTCCGCCTCCCCGTAAGAACCGGGGGTCGCAACGTGGACTTACAGTGGTATCAGAGCCTAACTAAACTTAAACTAGCTTGGTAGTGAAGTGTAACGAAGTTCGGAACCGGAAAAATCCAAAAACCAAACTTTTACAAAAACTGAGTTTCTGTTGAATTTTTTTTGGCTCAAAATGCAAAACGTTACACTTGTAAATTCGGCTCAGGGTTTTGTGTGAACACCCAAGAAAAACGTTGCCCTAATTCGTTCAAACCGCCTCGCTTCCGCCGCACGAGGTAGGCATGTGCCGCGGAAGCGCCGCGGTTTGTCGTCTTCTCTGCATTGTTTTTCGTGCAGTGTGTGTCTGTGTTGGTTTTGGGATTTTTGGAATATATTATATGTGCCCAGATTTTCCAGAAAAGAAATTTCCTTTTGGGGTCCTATAATTCCGTATTTTTTTTTCCGAACTTCACTGCACTTTGACTTTGATGGTTATATCTGTGATGTTTGCATGTATTGAACGTCGGCTAATCGCTATAAGCCGATTGGTCGGGGTTATACATGATCTGTAATGTGCTGGAATGTGTATATAAATATGTTGGATTGTCGCGGGTGAATAGCCGGGGGTTGTGAGACGAGAGTTTTCTTTTCTTGCAATTCATGTAAATTTGTAAATTGATGTAATAATTATTTGTATGGCCGCACAACCGAGTCGGGGTTGTAGCCGTCATTGTATAATTTCTTTTTACTGTTTTTGCTCCTAGGATAGACCCATGGAGGGGTGCACAAACTACCGGGTATGCCGAAGTGTCGAGTGGCCTACTCATGGAGATGAGGGAGGTTGCTATGCTTCGGGTACTTGGCGGGTAGTTTGCCGCACCCGTAGGGGTCTTGGGTGGGGTTTTGGCTATTCACCGCGACCGTGTAATCTGTTTTTGTTACAGGCTCGTACAAATTACAGATTCCTAGTATATCCAATGTATTTATCTGTGATCTGAAATGTTTATCATTGCAGTATATCTATATATGATATTATTTAGGCGTTGCTTATGTTTTACAGACGCGCTAGCCCAGCCCCCGCTCTGTCGTTAGTTAAGTAACCTAACGGGTAATGACGGGGCCCCGTGGCGAATGCGAATGGCATAAGCGTACGTCATATTTTGGTTGTTTTCTGCAATGGTAGGATTAAATGATGGGACGCATTAAAAGAGCTAATGCAAGAATATCACGCATTAAAAGAACTAATGCAAGATAATAAACCAAGCTAAAGTCGTTGGAACACTTTCGAAAAACCACTCGGTTCTTTTCAAAAACAACTTTTAAAATGCGGAGCTTGAGCCACTCCTTTTAAAAGCTATCTCGTTCCATCGACCAAATCAAGTTCACTACGTTCACGGTTTTGCCAAAACCATTCGTAGCCCTCCGTCGTTTCGTATGAATATTCAATAGTATTCAAGCTGTGTTTGTTGACCTTCGTCAAGGCATAGTGATTGGTAGCTATTGGGTATTCATATGTAGCATAGATAGATGCGTTGGTTTGGGACATTCGCATTATCTTGTTGACCTTCGTCAAGGGTATATACGGGTGGATTCAAATTAACCTGGATAATGACGGGCAGAACTTGACATGTGACTTATGATTTGTTGACCTTCGTCAAGGTCATAAGAGCATGGGGCAAAAATCCACATCGGGAGTTTCATAAGTACTGAAACTTGCTAGATTTGCATACCATTTGGAGTGTGATGATTCTGGTAGGATTCCTTCAGTTTCGTCACGCGATGATATTTGGATCCCGATCCTACTGTGAGTATATGCTACTCCTCGGGAAATTTCTCACTTAACGATCAATGCTATAAACCTAGTAGGTGCCTAGAAAGGTGTTAGCGGGGCTACGCCCCCAGGGAAAAGAGGTTCTCTAATTAAGGAACTTCGCGAAAGCGTTGGAAAACCTCCCTCGAAGTACCGACACCGGCCTGGCTGAACGGTTAAGCAAGTATTGTACGGTGGGATTGATCCTGACTAATTCTTCCTTTATGGTTTGAGGAGGGATTCGAGAAACAGTGGGAGCCATCCTGTTTAGACAAACTAAAAACCACTCTAAACTTGCAAGAGCATCATGCTGAGTGTTTCTTCTTCTCTCTCCTAATTGCAGCGACCAATCAACATGACTGGACTTAAGTTACTCCTAGATAAAAACAAACTGACAGGGCCAAACTACAAAGATTGGCTCAGGAATGTCACGATAGCAATCACTTATGACAAGCTGGGGTATCTTCTTACCACCAAAGCTCCCCCTGTCCCTGGTCCAACTTCCAGTGTCGCGGATAAGGAAATCCGCAAGACTTGGGAGATTGATAGCGCGAAGGCCAAGTGCCTCCTGCTTGCCTCGATGGACAACGAACATCAGAGGAGGCATGAGAATATGGACATGGAGTCCATATTGCTCCATACAAAAGAACTGTATGGAGAGCAATCACGTATCGCAAGATACGAAGCGTCGAAAAAGTTATTTTCGACAAGAATGGCCGTCGGATCATCAGTAGCCGAGCATGTGCTAAAGATGATCGGCTTCATTGAGGAGCTCGCTGACCTAGGGATCACATTGGAGAGTGAGCTATATACGGATATAGTTCTCCAGTCCCTTCCTTCCACTTACGCCCAGTTTATACTGAACTTCAACCTACAAGAAAAAGAGGTTGAACTATCAGAGCTCCTCAACATGCTGAGGAGCGCAGAGGGCACCCTACAGAAAGGTAGGGAAACATCCACTTTGTTTGTAGGAGGATCATCTTCTTCTAGGTCCAAGGCGAAAGCCAAGGGAAAGAAGAAGAAGGCCCCCGCCAAACCAAGGGGCGGTGTTGGTAAAGTGGATACGAAGGGAAAAGGAAAAGCAACAAAGATAGCGGGGAAGCTTGTGGATAAGGAAGAATGCTTCTATTGTCATAAGAAAGGACACTGGAAGAATGATTGCAGGGCCTGGAAGGCCAGAACACAGGAATTGAAGCAGGTTGCAGCTTCAGCTTCAGGTGTGTATGTTATTGAAAACTGTCTTTCAATAAACTCTACTTCCTGGGTATTGGATACCGGATCAGGATCTCATATCTGTAATTCTTTGCAGGCGTTGAGAAACCGTAGTGTTTTGAAGGCAGGTGACATGACCCTCAAAGTTGCGAACGGAGCTAGCATGGATGCTAAAGCCGTGGGGGACTATCACCTGGGAATGTCAGATGGACATGTTTTGGTTTTGCGTAATTGCTTTTTTGTACCCAACGCAACTTGTAATATCATTTCTGTATCTTTAGTTTCTAAAGAAGGTTATGAATTTGCGTTTGTAAGTAATGTTGTAAACATTCACCTTAATCAAGTTTTGATTGGGTCAGGTACATTGAGTAATGGTATATACGTGTTAAACCAACCACAGATTTTCAACGTCCAGAATACACACAAAAGAAAGTCTCCGGAAATGAATCAGACTTTCTTATGGCATTGTAGATTGGGTCACATCAATGAGAGAAGGTTGACTAAGTTACATACAGAAGGATATTTGAATGCGTTCGAATATCAATCGTATGCCACTTGTCAATCTTGTCTCAAAGGAAAGATGACAAAGACTCCGTTTACTGGACAAGGAGTAAGAGCGAGCGAGCTCTTAGGACTCGTACACAGTGACGTGTGCGGTCCAATGTCTACACATGCCCGAAGCGGACATTCTTACTTCATTACTTTTACGGATGACTTCTCAAGGTACGGTTATGTCTTCTTGATGAAACATAAGTCCGAGGCCTTTGGAAAATTCCAGGAGTATAAGAATGAAGTAGAGAAACAGACCGGCAAAAGTATTAAGATTCTAAGATCGGATCGAGGTGGAGAATACTTAAGTGCCGAATTCCTGAATTACTTAAAAGAGAATGGTATTCTCTCTCAGCTTACTCCTCCATACACTCCGCAACATAATGGTGTATCGGAGAGACGGAACCGAACCCTATTGGATATGGTTCGGTCCATGATGAGTAACGCTGAGTTACCGCGATCATTCTGGGGATATGCACTAGAAGCAGCTGCGTATCTCTTGAACAAGGCTCCCACCAAGACTGTGCCTACCACCCCATATGAGATGTGGACTGGGAAGAAACCCTGTCTTAAGTATCTTAAGGTATGGGGATGTCCAGCTTTTGAAAAAAAGCAGCATGCGGACAAGCTTGAGGCACGTTCAGTACAGTGTAAGTTTGTGGGATACCCAAGGAACTCTAGGGGGTATCTTTTCTATTCAGCTGAGGAACAAAAGGTCTTTGTTTCTCAGCATGCCCGCTTCTTGGAAACTGAGTTTTTGGAAACCCAGATAAGTGGGAACACAATAGAACTGGAAGAAGTTCCAGAACCACAGACTGTTACTGAAAGCTTAGTGGAACCAGAGGGTTCAACAGAACAGGACATTCCTGCGCCACTCCGCAGGAGTAGTAGGCAGACTCATCCGCCCGAGAGATACTGCGGTTTTCTCATAGACGGGGATAGAGAGGATTGCATCATAGATTATGATGAGCCTACTAGCTTCCAGCAGGCCGTTCAGAGCGTTGACTCTGTGAAATGGCTGGATGCAATGCGGACCGAAATGGAGTCCATGTACACCAACAAGGTATGGACGTTGGACATTGCTCCAGACGGGGTAAAACCCGTAGGATGCAAGTGGATCTTCAAAAGGAAGATTGGTGTAGATGGACAGGTTGAGACCTATAAAGCTAGGCTGGTAGCAAAGGGTTTTCGTCAAAGACCTGGCTTGGACTACGACGAAACCTTTTCTCCAGTAGCCATGCTGAAATCCATTCGGATCCTTCTTGCCATTGCTGCCTTCCACGATTATGAGATCTGGCAAATGGACGTAAAGACATCTTTTCTAAATGGAAATTTAGAGGAGTGTGTCTATATGGACCGGCCAGAGGGTTTCATTCAGAGTGGGAGCAGCGGAAAGGTGTGCAAGTTGCTTAAGTCCATCTATGGACTAAAGCAGGCATCGCGGAGTTGGAACATCTGCTTTGATGAGACGGTCAAAGAATTTGGCTTTATCAAAAATCCAGATGAACCATGCATCTATAGTAGATTTGTAGCGAGAACTGTAGTATTCCTCGTTTTATACGTGGATGACATTCTCTTAATAGGAAATGACATTCCTATGCTACAATCTGTCAAGGGGTTCTTGTCACACAGGTTCTCCATGAAAGACCTGGGTGATGCCTCGTACATTCTGGGTATCCGGATCTACCGTGACAGATCCAAGAGGATATTAGGACTTTCACAGTCTAGGTACATCGACACCATACTGAAGAGATTCAGTATGGAAGATTCCAAGCGTGGTAACCTACCGGCTTGTCACGGGATCACCCTCTCTAAAGAGATGTCTCCCAAGACTGATTTGGAGAGGGATCGCATGTCTATTATACCCTACGCTTCTGCGGTAGGCTCTATAATGTATGCGATGTTGTGTACCAGACCGGATGTAGCTTATGCACTGAGTGTGGTAAGCCGGTATCAGTCAAACCCTGGAGAGAAACACTGGATAGCGGTAAAGAACATTCTCAAGTACCTGAGAAGGACTAAGGAGATGTTCTTGGTGTATGGCGGAAAAGACCTCCAGATCGAGGCCTTTGCTGACTCCAGCTTCCAGAGTGACAAGGATGATTCCAAGTCCATGTCGGGTTTTGTCTTTACCCTCAATGGAGGGGCGGTGTGTTGGAAGAGTTCCAAACAAGAAACCGTTGCAGACTCGACGATGGAAGCGGAATACATCGCTGCATCTGATGCCGCAAAAGAAGCTGTCTGGATGAGGAAGTTCTTGAAAGAACTTCAGGTGGTTCCGTCCATTGTTGATCCAATACCTCTGTATTGCGACAACAATGGGGCTATAGCTTTAGCGAAGGAACCCAGGTCCCATCAGAGATCCAGGCACATCTTGAGGCGGTATCACCTGATCAGGGAGATCGTAGATCGCCAGGAGATCGAGGTTCGGAGAGTCGCTTCAGAAGATAACACTGCTGATCCATTCACCAAGGCCCTGCCCCAGACTCAGTTCGAGCGGCTGATCGAGATGATAGGTCTTCGATACGCCAGTACATGGCCTTAGTGCAAGTGGGAGATTGTTAGTGTATATGCCCTAGAGGCCATTACTGTATCATACTAGTTTGTATATTACTTAATGGATGCTTGGGATATTCACCTTGTATATACAATCTTGCTCAAAATAGTAGTATGCTACTTGGTTTGTTTCTACTTCAATGTGTACTTGTGTTTATTTCAGTATATCACTTATACGCATTAGTGGAGCCCTTAGGATCTTTGCTTGATTACCAGCGTTGTGATGGCAGTCACACTAGTGGGGGCTGGGTAATCTATAAGCACATCCTTATTCAGGTCCCTGGTCGCAGGACTATCGAGACAGGGCATCGATACTCCGGAGTAGACCAGCGCATGCGCTTCTCATCCCAGTGTGGGAGACGGTCTGTCCTACAGCCGTCAGTACGTCGTACTTGAGATAGTATGCGGGTGCTCGTTAGGTTACGGGTACACTGGACAGGACTCGTCGGGAACTGACTAGTTGGTATTATACCTATCGTCAGTTATCAGTTCCCAGGTGACATGAGTACAGCTTAGTCCGCTGACTTGACACTGTCACTCCGCCTCGAGTGTGTTCCCACTGTACTTTGATCACTACCCTACCACGGCTCAAAGGAGTCGTGCAAACAGGTGGTGGTTGGGTGCAGTCCCGAAGCACTTGGAGGCAGTGACGGTTAGACAGGATTCGTCTCTTCCGGTATTGGGGGTTGACATCGCGCTGTGTCTAGGAGAGCCATTACACGAGTAGTCCCTGGCCAGGGCAAACGAGATATACTGGTAGGTTTCCAGTGTTATCTCAGGGTGTATTGGGCTTCACTCCGGCACGACTTGTACCGCTATTGGGGGACTGACGTTTACCGCCCCCTAGGCCCGCCATGCGATGTATCAGACGAACAGACCGGACTGTACGGAGAATGTCACGCTCAGGCTCAGTAGGAGTTCAGATGGGTTTCGCCTCGTCGGTCTTCTTGTCGGCATTACCTGGGGACCGTTACGCACAGCTAGTGCCGCTTGCGGTCTGTGGTTAAACCCACTGCCAGCGTAGTGTCGAGTCTTTAGAGTCCCACACAGAAAGCTTTTCGCCTTTAGGCAAAAGAGTAGAGGTCGCATGGTATTGCGACAGGTCGCATGGTTTTGCGACAGGGTTCGGTCACATCCGTGCACTTGTGCACGTACAGTGTCCGGACAGTTTACACTAGCGGGCTTTGGTTTAAGCCAGATCCTAGTGTACCTTATGGGATTGGATTTATCCAGTTTGCATTCGTGTTCCTCGGAACGCGGATGCGGGTGTGTATGCACAGTTGACAGGGAGGCAGAGGCAGCGGATTCTTATTAGGGTTGTTGACAGTTGACCGTTGACTTTTTGACTTTATGCTCAACCCTAATGAGAATATGATATGTGATTAACTATTATATTAATTAAGTATTATGGTGATATGGTTGTTGACTTGTTGACTTTTGTTGACTTGTTGACTTTGGTGACTTGTTGACTTTTGTTGACTTGTTGACCGGTTGACTAGGCTTGACTAGTTGACCATCATGATAACCATGGTTATCATTTCATGCCAAAGACTTTTTCTTGCTTGCTCATTTGAGTAAAATGAGTGCATGACATGATAAGCTTATGGTTGCTTCAAACCATCACATAAGACTTTTTTGATATGATGAGTTATGATCACTTTGGATTTTGAGAGGGTGAAAGACAAAAGAGTTGCTCATTCTTTCTTGCTCATTCTCTCTCTTGTTCTTGAGCTCTCCTCTTGCTCTCACCCTCAACCTCTTGCTCCCTCTCTTGATCTATGGTTCTCTTGTCTCATGAGTTGAGAATCAAGAACCATAGATAAAATCCCATTCTAAATCATCTCTACTCATTCTAGTTCACTAGGTTTAGCAAACCAAGTGAACTAGTTTCTTCAAAGAACGAAGAAGGAGCTAAAGGTTGGAGCTTTCAAGTGGATCTATCTTCGGCGTACGGAGACAACGAGAAGGAGCCATCGAACCACCATCGGAGCTTGAAGAGAAGGAGTTCAAGTTTAGGTATAACCATCTTCATCCGAGTAGCTAAATATCTTTAGCTTAGTATGCTAGTTTTAGTTTAGGTAAAGATCCCGACCTAGCTTAGTCCATGTTGCCTCTTGCGTTAAAATTTTGATTTTATACCGTTTCCGCCTCCCCGTAAGAACCGGGGGTCGCAACGTGGACTTACATGTTTTCCATGAGAGGGGGCAGCTTCATTCCCATTAACAAGGCTTTAGTGAACCGCTCCTCCGCTTTGATCCTGCTCTTGTTTGTAGCAGGTGTGCTTTGGCTTGGTTGGGGTGCTTTACGACTCATCCTTACCACAGCCTCTTCAGTCTGACGCCGATGCTTGGCCTTTTCGTATATGGCCGTCCCACGTTCTCGGTCGGCTCTGCTTTTTTGAAGGGCTTCATTTAGCAGTCTGTCAATTGGGTCTTCTGGCAGTTCCGGAGATTTTAGCGCCGATCCTGCCTCCAGTTCCTCTACGTTTCTTTTCGACGCCGAGGGGGTTTCTTCGTTATTTAACGACGAATGAGAAACCATGTGGCAACTCGCTATATAATCCTCGGGTTCTTCTGACGAGTCGTTTCCTTCATCAATGTCACTGTCTCCATTCTCAAGGATATGGTTGAGAAAATCTTCGAGAGTGACTGGGGTCTGTGCCTTTTGGTTGTACTCCTCCAGCGCGTCGATGTATTTTTGTAGGTCCGTGCGCTTGTCGTCAGGCTGTATGGGCTTCTTGGTCTTCTTCTTTCCTTTCGAAGACTTTGAAGGCTTGACGTGGGTGTTTTGTCCATAGTTACCAGCTTTCAGTGTTAAGTGCGGTTTAAGCATCCCTTCAATGATCTCGCGCTCCAGCGGGCTTTTCCATTTGATCGCTGGACATGCTTGAAGATTCTTCAGCATTCTTTTAGTTTTAGCTCTAAGGACCACTTCCCAAGGAGCTTCTTCTACAAAAGAGCATGATACCCCCGGCGTGTCCACCTTTTTAGGAGCGTGCTTCTGTGGTGGGTTCACCCTCCAGTTTTCGGACATCGCAAACTTCACTTGTTGGTATTGGTCCTCGACCCAGTTTTTGAAGACGTAGCGATCCTCAATTGGGTGGCCCACTACTCTATGGTAGGAGCAGTAGTTGGGACTATTGGCGTCACTAGGCTGCAGTGGACGTCTCGGATCCGGCAAAGTGGTGAGCTTGTTGCGCATCGCCAGTTCGAACAGTCTCCTCGTTTTATCACGGGGAAAGGAGTAAGGACTTCCTAGCTTCTCCTCGAGGGATTGGCACGGGCGCGCGTTGTTTTGGCGAGCAACTGGTTTCGGGTCACTCGGTTGTTGTTGAGTGTTGGCAAAGAAGGCCGCTTTCCCTTTACTCTTTGCATTTTGGGGGTCCATTTCTGACGAGGGAGGCCCGTAGCCCATCTGGTCCATTTGGGCCAGCTTGTCGATCAAAGCCTGGAAGGTGGTCGGCTTAAAGAATGTCATGAACTGGGACACAGTCGCCTGAGGATCGAGAGTCCCTATGAACATGCCTACGGTAGGAGCTTCTTCGATGCATTGTTCGCATTTCGACCATAGGTTCTGCCACCGAATTGCGTATTGAACCCAGGTCTCTCCTGGCATCACCCTGGCATTGATTAATGTCGTGATCGGAGTGCGCTCGCTTGTGCTGGCGAACCGTTGTGTGAACAGTAGCTCCATTTCTGTGAATGTTTTGACGGAGTCATTTGGGAGCTTCGAGTACCATTCAAATGCCGTCTTCGACAAGCTGCCAACAAACCGGCGAAGCAACAATTTATCGTCACCTCCAGTATTGCCGCATAATGCTCTGAATTGGGCGATGTGTTGATGCGGGTTGCCTGCTCCTTTTTAAACATGGAATTTGGGGATCGTATATCCCGGCGGGTATTTGATTTGGTCATACCAGCCCGGGTACGGTCGCCCAGTTCTGACGACTTGGCCAGCCGCTTCGCTTGCCTGATGAGCTCGTATTTTCTGAGCTATGTAATCATTAAGGGCAGCTTTGGAGATCATTTCCTCCCTGGCTATCGACAAAGCTGGAAGAGGGTTTGATGTTTTCCCTTTGTCGTCCTTGATAATTATCGGCGAGTCTTCAGCTGGAGGTTCTGGCTGGATCATCATTCCAACCATGTCTTGGAACAGGAGCGCCATCTATTTTATATTAGCAGCCTGTTCCGCAGCCTCCTTATCCTTTCTTTCTAGCACCCTCCGCAGGAACTTCGTATCGGTCTCCTGCTCCTGGCGCTGTTCACTTGCTGGTTCTGGACTCTCTTTTTGCCCAGTGAGTGCTGCCATCTTTGTCAGCACCTCCTGAAGCTTTTATTGTTTCTCCTGAGCCTTTGTCAACGACCGAGTTTGCGGCTGATGACCCACGGAAGCACGGCTTTCCTCTTTTCCGGAAGCCATATAAACCGTGTGCACGATCATGCCCCCAGACCTGGGGCGTTTGGATCCATCACCTTTGGGATTTGCTGCCGGTGGTGGTAGATTCTCTGGCCTTCTCTTTTTGTAAGAAGTTGAAGTTGCAGGAGCCATTGTAACAGGCGCCTTCATCAAAGAAGTCCCTTGCTGCATGGTGGAGGGATGATTTTCCTCTTGTCGAACCTTCATTTTCTTCGGTTGACGAGGGTAGTTCTTGTTGATCATAGAGTCCTGGACTTTCCGCCAGACCCTGTGGATTTGGGAGGACAGCCGCTGAGGGGACTGCTCCGTCTTTCCCTGCATCACATTTTCAGTAGGAAGTAGAGATTTCTTCAACACCGCGGTTGGGGAGTTCTGCCGCACCCTGCTAAGCGGTTCAAAACTGTTCCCAGTTAGAACAGCAGCATCAACTTCCACCATTGGAGCTGGTGGAGTAAGTTCAGAGGGGGAGTTGCCCCCATCTTTCCTCACTCGACGCCAGTGGCGACGTCGAGCATGCCTTGCAAATGGGATTGCCTCAGTTGTGGGATTGGTTTCGTCATGCCCCCTTCTCTGATGAAGGGCTACTGCTGGTGCCAGTCTATTGAAGACTGACGTCAGTTGAGAGGGGACGACCAATCTTGCGAAGGCTGACTTTCTGGTAGGGGAATCCTTTTTGATGACTTGGCCCGTAGCAGGAATTGGAACGACCAATCTTGCGAAGACCGACCCTTTAGTAGGAGAAACCCCTTTGACGATTTTATCTGCCGGAGCTGGAACAACTATCTGTTTCGGGATAACCCTTTCAAGTATTGCGAGCCTCTTTGCAGGCCCACTGGATCTTTGGCTCAGTCTGTTCAAGACTGAGGTGGAAGACTTGGATGACCCATTGAGAGGGGCCGTGGTGGCTACAAGTCGATCGAAGACCGACTTCTTTGGAGCTTCCTGTGATGGCACCGGGGCGCTGAAGCTTGTCGGCGGGAGCATGGTCCCAAAGAACAATCCAGTGGTGGCTTAAGTCACATGTTCCACTGGCATTGAGAAGATGCAGGCCGCATTTGGGCCGTACGTCACTCCTCTAGCGGGGACGGAGTGGGAGTCGCTGTTGCAGGTTCACTTGGAAGCCATTGTTTCTTCTTTTCTCTGCACAGGAGCAAGACACCAAATCTTAGTACCTCGAATCCAGGGGTAACCATAGTAAACCGCGATTTGTTCGCGAACACGACACACGAACTGTGGAGTGGAAAGAGGAAAAGGTCCTACCGGGCGTGCCAGAATCAGTTCACCGCCGAAAATAGAGACGAACCGGGATGGATTGTCTTGCCTGAATTTAGGGACAGATGCTATTTGAGTTTATCCGTCCACCTCTCCGAAGATTCCAAGTTGATTTATGGCACCGTATATCGGAGGTTTGGACAGATGCGGCCATTGTAGCAGACTTCATCAGATTCCCCCTCGTTTGTGAGGGGTTTTTTGATTGTGGGGACGCTCTTCCCTCCAGACGCAAGCCCCTGCAGTTAATTACGTTACCGCGTAGCGATAAACACTTTCTTCTGCTCCAAAAGTTCACTTCGTGTCGTGTGTGTTTATTTTATTTTTGGTTGCCCGTGGATTGTATACGGAGACTAATTTATGTTGTCTCCCGTAGGGCGTGGATTAGTCCAAATCCGTATACCTTAGATTTGGGTTTGGGTTGATTTAAGGATCATTAATCTCGTTTGAGATTAAGATCAACTTAAATTTTTATTAAGGATACGTTAGTCCAATTTGAGACTAAAATCTACTTAACGGGGTTTTAGGATCATTCAGATCCAACAAAAGAGCATTTGGGCTCCATTGTTTTAGTTTAAGGACGTTACGGTCTGTTGGTAGTTTAAGGACGTTTCGGTCCGTAGATCACCATTTTTGAGGTGAGGGTTGTAGTTTGAGGACGTTACGGTCCGTAGTAGTTTGAGGATGTTATTGTCCGTAGTAGTTTGAGGACGTAACGGTCCGTAGATCACCATTTTGAGGTGAGGGTTTAGTTTAAGGGCATTTCGGTCTGTAGTAGTTTGAGGACGTTACGGTCCGTAGATTACCCTTTTTGAGGTGAGAGTTTAGTGTAAGGACGTTTCGGTCCGTAGTAGTTTGAGGACATTACAGTCCGTAGATCACCCTTTTTGAGGTGAGGGTTTAGTTTAAGGACGTTTCGGTCCGTAGTAGTTTGAGGACGTTACGGTCCGTAGATCACCATTTTTGAGGTGAGATTTTAGTTTGAGGACATTACGGTCCGTAATAGTTTGAGAACGTTACGGTCCGTAGATCACCATTTTATGACCGTGTATTTGTTACGTGATGGGATGAACGGCGATGATGTGGGATACACCCAATTGGGGTGTGGTTTGGTTTAAGGTGTGCACGTCAGCTTGGGAAGTGCACCCAAAAGCAATTGGTTGTCGGGACCCACCACCTCCCTGATGACGTTGAGGAATTACAACGGCATGCATTAGAGGTATGGAGGGATGTACCCTTGAACCAATTCCCGTGTCTGATGGAAGAGATCATGGTGGACCATCTAAGAATCATTAGCCATTTTTGGGGACTAAGATTAACTTAGGAAATATGGGATGAACATCATTTTGGATATCATGAGTCATGTTTGGGAAAAAATGAACCCATGGGCTCAGTTGATTTGAATTAGGGACCTAGCTAACTTGGGCTTGACCCACTTAATTTTCTTTTATTTGAAAGAAGTGCTAAGCATTGGTTTGGACTAAGTCCCCTTTTCTTGCAAAAAGCGCTGAGCACTTATGTGAGTTCTGACGCTTACACTTTACTCTCTCTTTTCTTTTGTCTCTATATGGAGTGCTGAGCACTCTTTATGGCGCCCACGTGTGAAGCACGTGATGCACTAAGCGCTGAATGATGAGTGTCAAGCACTTTTATGTTCTGTGGCGCCCACGTGAGGGTCACGTGGGACTCTGGGCGCTGGGCGCCGCACCACTGAGTGCTAAGCACTCCTTATTTTGTAGCGCCCACATGAGGGGCACGTGAAGCGCTGGGCGTTAAGCGCCAGTCACTGAGTGCTAAGCACTTTTTATTTTGTAGCGCCCACGTGAGGCGCCGGGCGCTGAGCGCCAGCCACTGAGTGCTAAGCACTGCTTATTTCTTTCTTTTTTTTGAATGATCCATAAGATCTTTATCTACTTTTGTTTACCTAAAATTTCTAAGAAGAGAGTTCTTCTTCCTCGAGAATTTAATTCTTTATTCTTTCAAAGCTTTCTTTTTTTTTTCTCAAAACTTATGGGGGGTTCTTCTATATTAGACTTGAAGTCTTGGGTCCTTTATATAGTAGAGGCAAGTCTGTTGATTAGTTGAAGAAATCTTTCATTGAGAGATTTTAATTGATTTGAGGATTTTACCCACCATTGGATCTTTGATCCAACGGCTTCTGTTTTACAGAAGGTATTTTTCTTGTTTTTAACAAGATTAGGGAAATATTTTCCCACACAGAATTTATTCTTTAGATCGGTGATTTTTTTAATCACCATTGGATTTTTAATCCAACGGTACTCTGTTTTACAGAGGGAAATCTTTCTTGTTTTGAAAGATTTGAGGAATATTTCATCAACAAAATTTAATTCTGCATTCTGATGATTTATCATCTTCGTTGGATTAAGTAATATCTAAGGAAATGACAAAAGAGTGGACTTTGTCAAAGTTTCTCCAAGCTTCTTCCAAGCTTGAGAACTTTGACTAAGTCTTCATCATTTGTTAAATCTTAAGATATAAACAAAACCCTAATCTTAACCCTAATCATGGTATAAGTCTCATACAGCCATCTTGTATGTATCATCAAGCATGATACAAACATGTACACTTGCATATATCACATATAAACAATGTGCACAAACTAGTGGGAAAATAAATCTTAAGTGAGCTAATACCAGTTAATATAATGTAATATATCAAATATATAATTAAACATTAAATTATTAAATCAATTCTTGATTTAATAATCTGGCTATAACCGACTAATATCATGTGTAACAACTTATCGAATCAACACTTGATCCGATAACCCGGCTATATCGCATACAACCGATCAATGTCACAAATCGCGAGAATAGAATACGGTATCTCATATCGTATCAATCTCGGTCCCGTACATATCACATATGTGCTCCTACTCCGTTTCGCTTGAACCAGGAAACCCCTGTGTAGGACTCTAAAGACTCGTCAATACGCCGGCAGTAGGTGATGATCATATCAAACACCCACAAGCTGCAAGCGGTCTGCCAAACGTAACGGCCACCCGGGAATTGAGCGATCAGAAGATCAACAAGCAAGCCTGCTCTCACTCCTGCGAATCCAAACAGTAACACTACCGTACAGTCCGGTCTCTTCGTCTGATATGTCGGATATCTCGTCTAGGGGAGGTAAACGTCAGACCCCAGTAACTCGATAAGTCGTGTCGATATGAGGCTCATAATGGATCGAGAAACTATTGATAACACTTACCAGTATATCTCTGAAGCTGCCTTGGCCAAGAACTTCCTGTTATAGCCAATCGAGCACAGCGCAACATCAACTCCCTATACCGGGGAGACGAAACCCCTCCTATTGCTCATTGCCTCCATGTGACTTGGGACTGTACCCAAAAGCCACCATTTTGCATGCCCTGTTGGACGTGGTATGATGGAAATCAAAGCACAGTGGGAATCACACAAGACTCTATGACGATCTCGGGTCTACAGACTAACCTGTACCAGTGTCACCAGAGAACTGCCATCTGACGTGACGTACAATACTATCTGGGAGTTCTCGGTGAGTTCGTCCAGTGTACCCAGTCTCCACTGAGCACACGTATATTGTCTCTGATGTCAAACACCAATGGATATGGGATCATCCATCGCCCATCTACATGGGTCGAGAAGCTATACGCTAGTCTACTCTGGTATATCGATGCCCTGTCTCGATACACCTATGACTAGGAACATTTGAAGGATGTACTTAACGACTACACTGTCCCCACTAGTATGATCTGCATCATAGTCCTGGTAGTCAAATACTCATCCTAAGGGCTTTATCAACATGTAACATAGAGACAATCAGTGTACACGTTAAGATAAAGAGCAACCAGATAGCATACTATCATGTCGAGCAAGAAAGTCCTCCCTATATATGTCTAAGCATCCACTACAATATACATCGTATGTACAGTAATGGCCTCTAGGGCATACATATCACTAACAATCTCCCACTTGCACTAGGGCCATCTGTTGTAGTATCTCATACCTAACAATCAGCAGTGGTTGAAGTATCTCATACTCAACAATCCCATAAAAGTCTCTACTGAGAATATGCCTTCGTGAGTGGATCCGCGCTGTTGTCCTCTGTGTCTACTCTCCTAACCTCGATCTCCCTGGAGATCAACCATCTCCATGATCAGGTGATACTGCCTAAGAATATGTCTGGATCTCTGATGGGACGGGGTTTCCTAGGCTAAAGCCACAACTCCATTGTCACACAATGGTAGGAACAAAGTTCATCTCATGAACTAATATACATCCAGACTACCTCTTTGGTAGCATCCTTGGTAGCAATGTATCCAGCCTTTATCGTCTAGTATGCCACGGTATCTAGCTTGGAACTCTTCCAACATACCGTCCCTCCTTTGAGGGCAAAGACAATGCCTGTGACTGACATTCAGTCATCCTTACCACCCTGGAAGCTATCCAGTGATTCTCCCCAGGATCGATTGATACCATCTCACTACATCTAGTGAGAATCCTAACATCCACTTAGATCTATCTCATAGATCCATAACCCAGGATTTAGGAGGTATCACCTTGATCCTATATGGAGAATCCATGTGATAAGAGGAGATTGATCAAGCGTAGCATAGGAAACTCCTTTCCTATCAAGAGTATGTCATCCACGTACAATACGAGGATCACCACCATACTCCCTACTACCTTTTTGTATATACAAGGTTCATCTCATCTTTTGATGAAGTCAAACTCTTTGACTACCACATCAAAATAGATGTTCCATCTCCGCGATGCCTGCTTTAACTCATAAAGCAAATTGCACACGTTTTCGCTGCTTCCACTGTCTACGAAGCTCTTTGGCTGTGTACTTACATACGCTCTCTTCTAAATCATCATTTAGAACAGCAGCCATGACACCCAACTGCCAGATATCGTAGTCATGGTATGTAGCAATGACAAGTAGGATCCGGATGGACTTAAGCATAGGCACTGGAAAAGGTTTCATCATTATCCAAACCTGGTCAATGACGAGATCCATTTACAACTAGTCTTAGCTTTGAAAGTCTTAACTTTTCCATGTACACCAAGTAATCTTCTCAAGATATACTTGCTCCTGATGGGGATTTAACCCTTCAGATAAAGCAACCAAAGTCCATACTTTGTTGGTGTATATGGATTCCATCTCAGATCGCATAGCATCCAGCCATTCTTATAGAGTCCCCACTCTTAATGGCCTGCTCGAAACTAGTTGGGTCATCCTCTCATGATGACATCCTCGCTCCCTCTGTCATAGAGAAACCGAAGTATCTCTTAGGCGGATGAGGAACCCTACTAGATCGGCGGAGAGGCTGAGGTTCATTGGAAACTATTGAATCCTTCGGTTCTACCAAATCATCAGCTGCAGTTTGTATAGCTGGAACTCCTTCCAGTTCTACCTCATAACCACTAATTTCTTCACAAGAAATTCCCTTTCCCAAAGGTGGTATGCTGAGAAACAAAACACCTTTTGCTCCTCAGTGTGGTAGAAGATATTCCCTTGCAAATGCTTGGGATATCCAACAAACTTCCACAGAACTGACCTTGCCTCGAGCTTGTCTGGATTTTGCTTTTAGACATAGGCAAGACAACCCCAAATCTTAACATTCTTAAGAGATGGGTTTTTCCCATACTATATCACATATGGAGTGGTAGGCACCTGATTTGATTGGAACCCTATTCAATAGATATGCAGCTTCACAAATGCATAACCCCCAAAAGGAAATAGGCAACTCAATAGTACTCATCATAGAGCACACCATATCACATAGGGTGCGATTGCTCCGCCCCGATATACCGACTTGCTGTGGTGTATACGGAGGAGTAATGCTAAGAGAGAATCTCATTCTCCTTTAGAATAGTCCAGGAATTCCGTGCTCAAGTATTCTCCTCCCTGATCACATCAAAGGACATAATACTTATACCCATTTCGGTTCTTTACTTCTAACTTATATTCTTTGAATATCTCAAAAGGTTCAGACTTGTGTTTCAACAGGAACATATGTCCGAATCTCGAGAGATCATCAATGAATGTAATGAAGTACAAAGAACCAGTCTTGGCATGTGTAGACAGGGGACCTACATACATCATCATGTATCAATCCCAAGAGTTCACTAACTCTTTCTCTGTTTCTAATAAACGGAGCTATGGTCATCTTATCTTTGTGACATGACTGGCAAGTTTCACAAGATGTAAATTCAAACTGATTTAAATATGCAACTAGATGTAACTTAGCTAGCCGGGTCGCATTGATATGACCTAGTCTACAATGCCTCAAGAAGGATTCGTTCATTTCTGAACTCTTCCTCTTATGTGTATTCTATACGTTAAGAACTGTAGTTTGATTTAGAACGTATATGCTTTTAGATAACGTGCCTGAACCGATCAACTTTTGATATAGGAAATATTCAAAACATTATCCAACAATACAAAATTATATCCTTCTTTACTAATAAAGAGACTGATATGATGTTGTATATCAGGTTCGGTATCTAATAACATTCGTTCAGAATCAATGTATTTCGTAATACAGGGTGATAACTGCCAACAGACTTGGCTGCAACACTTGCACCATTTTTAACTCTTAAAACTAATCACCCTTTCTCAGTTCTCTACCTATCTGTAGCCCATGTAACAGATTACATGTGTGGGATCCTGATCCGGTATCACATACCCAGGACGTAAAGGATACTGAGAAACAGTTCTTTGTAATGAACACACCCGAAGATGATGCATTATCATGCACTTTCTTCGTTTGGGCGGCACGGGAATTCTGGTAATCCCCTATTTCCTGCTCGGTCTTATAACAATTATAAGTTGGAGCAGGACCAACGTTCCCTAGCGCAGTATAACTAGCGGGTTCGGTCAATACATCCGTATTATTATTTGATTAAGACGTGACATAGTCGCTACCTGGAGAGAGAGAGAAGAAAACACTCAGCGTATGCTCTTGCAAGATTAGATTGGTTATTAATATATCTAATCAGGATGTCTCCCACTGTTTTAGTCAAATCTTCTTTTAAACCCTAAAAGGAAAGACTAGCCGGGATTAATTACACCCTGCAAGTTCGCCAATCTTTCAGCCAGGCCAGTGCCGGTACTTTGAGGGAGGTTCCCCGTGCTTTCGCACGGACCTAATTAAAATAAATCTCGTTTTCCCAGAGGCATAACCCCGTTGACACCTTTCTAGACACCTACTTGATCGGCTAATTGTAATGCGTAAAACTCTCCCAGGAGTAACTCTTACTCACAGTGGGTATCGGGATCCAACTATCTCATAGAAGGTATGCAATCTCATTGCAAATTTCAACACTTGAAATTCCCGATAATATTTTGCCCCGAGCGATCTATGACCTTGACAAGGTCAACAAACCACAGACCGCAAGTCAAGTTCAACCCGTCATTTCTTGATTGAATTAAACCCACCCGCATGACCCTTGATAAGGTCAACAAGGTCACACGACTACCCTAACTCAATCGTATCATATGCTTATATAGATAAGCATAAATAGCTACCGCACACAACGCCTTGACAAGGTCAACAAACGCAGCACGAATACTATGAAGTACTTATCTGAAAAGACGGAGGGCTACGACAGGTTTTTTATGAAAACCTTTTGCGCAATGAACTTGATATCGTCATAGAATCAAATGATTTAAAATGGAGTGTTTTTGAGGCTTTTACTAGTTTTGCTAAAGAGGTCACTCCCGGTGAAGGGATCGTCGTCTCTTTCCTTATAGAATAAGGTGCATGATATTTCAGAAATACCACTATGCAAAGCAAAAACCAAAAAAGCAATCAAAAGACAAAACCGAGGGTTGTAGCATCTGCCAGTTAATGCTAAAGAGGTCACTCCCAGTGAAGGGATCTCGGCTCTTTTCTTATCGAATAAGGTGCTGGATGTTCTACAAGGAACACCGCTATGCAAAGCAACAACTAGAGCTACCTGTTTTTGAAAATTCGATTTCACAATATCTTTAGGTTTCTTTTATTTCATTAATCTCATTAATGAAGTCCCATCATTTTAAGTTACCTAAACATCACAGATAAATACAACGTACGCTTATGCCATCCGCATTCGCCTCGATGTCCCCTCGTGCACCATTAGGTTAGGTAACTAATGCCAGAGCGGGGCAGTGCTAGCGCGGGTGTAAAACATAAGCAACGTCTATATAATATATCACATATACTATATCCTGTATCCATCACAACATATCAAATGATCACATCACAGATAACGCAACAGAAGAACAACATATGAAATATTGGATATACTAGGATTTCCGTGTTTTATTTTAAGCCTGTATAAAACACGGATTCTACAGTCATGATGAATAGCCAATCCCACACCCCTAGACCCCTACGAGAGCGGCAAGCAACCCTACCAATTCTAGAGTTAGGAGACCCGGTCTCGACTCCTCGAGATGGTCTCCCACTGGACTTCAGAACCCGGTTACTTGTGCTCCCCACCTTGGGTCTATCCTAATGCGGAAAAGTAAATAATATACAAGGGTGACATCATCCTCAACCCGGAAGTGCCCCAATACAAGAATATTACATACAATGAATTTTGCATGAATGAAAATGAAAAACTCTCATCTCACATAAAACCCCCGGCTATTCAATCACGACGATCCAATATAACATATCATAGCAACACATAACATCACATGTCATCAACCTAAGTAAATATGCGTATCCCAATTGTCGTTGACATATAGCACCAAAACCGGCGATACACCACATATTACACTTACGGTCGCAGAAAAGAAAGTGAAAAACTACAACAGTTGGAATCCGCAACCTCCTTAGACATCACATGCCTAACCATTTGAATTCCTTAGACATCACATGCCTAACAATTATAAACCCCGCATTTCAGTCTTAATATCGAAAACACTTTTCAATATCTGGTCGGGCAATTCAATAAGATTCCCGACATTCTGATCGAATGCTCGTTGGAAACTTTAGTAGACGGCTGCACCCTTGATGCCGTCGACGAAGTGCACTAAGGCGGAACACCGCTGCCGCGAGCACCCTAACGGATGCTTTTGGCGATGGGGTTCTCCTACAGTCACTTGGTCGGGGTTATGGAGCGTGGCTATCTATTAAGTTTACCCGGCGAGTATCCGCATACGCTACGTGATTGCGGCGGACTTTTGATCGCAACAAAATCCCGTGGCAACCGATCAAATGAGACTAAACTGCTAGATTTATAACATTTAAATTAGTTATCTCATAACTACATGTGGATTCCAAATATTGTATCCCATCACATAATATCTGGACGACGATAAACTCTTCGATCGATTCATCAAAGTCCCACAATTTTCCGACAGCTCAACACTTGAGCATAGTTTTAGTAATACTCAGAAGATGCCACAATACCTGTGAACCAGCCGTAGAAGGGTCAAACCAACCTCTCACATGTGAAACGCTAAACTATCACAAACCCTAGGGTTCAAGTGATGGTTTTGACGGCCACATAATCGAGTTAAGGTTTACGTTCTTCTAGAGGGTCCACAGTGTAGCGCCTTGAAAAGTCGTTTTGGTGTTTTCCCGAAAATCGGTGAAAATTTGGCATTTTTTCCGTAAATTGTCTTTTTTGTTATTTTGCAGTTTAGGCCTAATTATACCTAATTTGGATAGATAATTGCTAGTTTTTAGTAGCTAACGAGTTACTTATAAATTTCTGGTCATTTAAAATTTTTTCCCTATTTTTCAATTTTTAATATTATTTTAAGCCGGTAAAAATACATTAAATTAGCGATAAATACAAATTTAAATGGGCTAATTTTAATCTTTAAAATCATGTTAACTAAAATCTAGTTAGTAATATAATTTTTTTAGTATTTTATTTCAAGTTTTAATTGGTTTTTATTATGGAAAACAAAAATATAATTATTTTGAACTAAAACTTGCAAATATGGTATTGTGGGGGGTCTTTTTGCATAGAATTTTTTTGTAAATCTCTCATACTCATTCCTCTCCTCTTGTGGCCGGCCCCACCACAGCAAGAAACCCCCATCCATTTTGACTTCAACTCTTGTGAGGAAATGATATGTGAAGGATTAAAATATATTAATTAGAGTATGAGTTTTGTTGATTGATATGGTCTTTTGACTTTGAAATTTTTTCCACACTTTTTCCTTCACTCTCCCCACTCCCTCCAGCCAAAACCACCTGCAGAAAAATAGCCCCCATATTTCCCCTCTTTTTCCTTCACAAAACATCACAAATTGCTTCAAAAAATTCAATTTTTACCTCACAAATTAATCCCCATCCTTCATCCATTCTTCTTAACCTTTCTTGTATGGATCTTGGATGCTAGGAGGCCATATTTGGAGTCAAAAAATTCTTGCTAGATCTCTAGATCTAGAGGTATAATCCTTACCCATTTAAATTCTTTTGGTTAGATTTATTTAATTAAGTTGTTTTAATGTAAATATTAGTGTTAATTTCTAGTCTAGGTTTTAAAGTTCATGGCTTGAATTTTAACTAGGGTTTAGAAAACCATTATTAGGTTAATTAATTTATTTTGCTTTCTAGTGTTTTACTAACCTAATCAATGGGGTTACTTTGCTCAAGTGGCTTCAAATTATGCTAATCTAAGTTAATTTATGTGAAATTTTGATTGCAATTGCTATTTATAAAAATCAAGAAAGGGTTTGCTTATGGAAATTAGGTTTTGAAGCATTGCTAACGTGTTGGAAATTAGTGTAGTGGCTATCTATGGTTAACTTGGGTGTTTGCGCGATGTTGTGTGCACTTTATCGCAAATCCGTGAAGTTTGCACGAATTTGGAAGTCTTTTGTGCTTACTAGGTTTTTATTAAAATATTGTGGTGATGTATTTGTGATATCTTGATGATATTTTTAGCATATTCTATGACATTTAGGATGTGTGAGTGCGGAGTTTTGTGTGTTCGGGTTTTAGTTTTGCCGGGCGCCCCAAAATGACGATTATAGTTAGTTTTTGTGATTTTCGTGTATGTTCCGCGCACCTTGTGCCTAACTCGTGAACGTTGATATTTTCGTTTGGGATTTGCATGGTTTCATGATATGTAAGCTTATGATTTGTATTGGTGAAAATTCCAGGTTCGGTCGCGGAGACTTCGGACGCGGCACGAAAAGGAAAGGCGGTGATTGGACATAGCTAGCTGGGGATTCCGGTGAGTAGATGTAACATCTACGGGGGACTATCGTTCGGATGGCGCAAGTCGCCCGATAGTTTAAGTAGTTTAAAGATTTCTAGTGATATTAGTAATTAGGAGTAAATGCTTGCGTAACATCTTGCTACATCCATGCTTTATATTGTCATACATATGCGAACCCATTCTATAGGACACCTGCATCATTGCCAGGGTTTTTATATGCAGCACGAGCACTATTCATGCGTACACACACGCCCTGATAATTGCCATGCCACAACACTAGATAACCTATAATCTGAAACATGTTATCAATTGATGCTTATAACCTGTGCTATTGCATTAAATCCTTAAAATGAAATTGTAAAATTGCTATTCATTTGCATGTACCCCATTACACCATTTGTTCATGCCTAGTCTGTAAATTATACATTGCAACTTGATTATTGATACCATAGGCATTCATTATCATTGGCGCATGCACTTATGATGATTCTTGAGATTTATGATATTTCTGGATTTCGGGGGAAAGCCGCAAGATTTACAAACTTATTACTTTTTCTAAAATATGAAAAGTTGCGGTTTTCTAGTGATGTAAAGTGTCGTCCACTATGAGTTTCTGTGGTTTTCGAGACCCATTTCGAGGAGTTGGATGAACCGTCTCGGGTACATGGTGGGCCCGGTAAGGTACCCCGGGGCAAGAGGATCGCAGATGATGGCGTTGAGCCTGGCAGGGGATGGATTACCTACCGGTGACTGTTTTGGCACGGCGGATATCCAGAGGATACCGACCGTGGCCGCGAGATGATGAGATATTGATATTTGAGATAGGTCAGCCGGACGGCTGAGGCCAGAGATACTACGATATGGATATATGAGATTTGAGACAGGTTTGAGGTGTCGTTGCTGGACACGGATTCTGGTTGATTCTATTGGTATTGTGCTGATATTTCAAAAGAGATTCCTAAAGGAAAAAGATGATTTCTTATACTTACACATGCAGATCACGAGTTGATTCATATTGCATACATACCTGCTAGTATATTCATGTTGCATACATACCTGCTAGTATATTCATGTTGCATGCATACCTGCTAGTATATCCTGCCATACCTGTATTATAGATGCTAGGATGCTTGTGTGCATGCTTGCGATAGCCTCTATAGATGTTATTTATTACTCACGAGTTGGCAACTCACCCCCGTTGTGCCACAGTCTTTTGCAGGTCCGCTCCGTTAGCACAGTAGCGGCGGGTGCACTTGTTTCTTTTGCCTCTTTTGCCTGGACTCGAGACTTTTGCTCGTAGGTGGGTTGTATTATTATTTTGTACCACCTTGTATATTCTTTGTATCTAGAGTACTCCATTTACTGTATCTACCAGTACTATTGTATATTGACCTAGAGACGAGACTGTGAGATTTGTGGGCTTTTTATGCTGTATTTTGGGGTCGAGCTCACTTGAGTCGACATGATGTTTTACTTGTGCTTCTTATGTTTATTTATGCACATTGCTGATTTATATTGCGTGGGATTTATGACCGCCTTGTGGCGAAGAGCTAGCTCCCGCTTGGGGATGCCTTATTTGTTGTATTCATATATATTCTTGTTGTATCCATTTTGAGGGCCAGTATTTACAAAGGAGACTCTGCCGAAATTTTCGGAAAAATGGGACATTGTTTTTAAAAAGGCTTGATATGACTTATTTGATAAATTCGTTTTCAATTGATTGGTTTTTCCTTCACTCTACTGCTTATTTGGTTTTGATTTCTGGGCTTTGGCTTACTTATTTTATGGACGCCTTGAGACGTTTCGTAACTTAAGTGCCAGTCACGTTCCGTACCCTGCGGGTCGTGACACACAGAATCACTTACATGTTTTTCCGAGTATATTAAACATGGAAAAATGGGTTTTTGACATTCGATCGAACTTGTTAACATTGTCTAGACAATATGTGAAACACCCGAAACAATTGTTAAAACTACGAATACGAAACACTCCGAATTGTTTATAGTGTAAGATTACATCACATGCAAAATTAGCAAAAACAAACAACACCTGAAACATCAAAACCAAGTCACTGGAACACAGGCAAAATTTCAGGGGGGGTGCTCGGATTGGACCGATATGGCACCTATGGTGGCCGACCACTTTTACATGAAACCCCCTGAAATTTTTACAGTGTTCATGATATATCATATACATCACTCTGTATTTGTTTGAAATTTTTTTTGACAACTTTTAAAATCGACAGAAACTAAGATTTTCTGTTTCGAGTTTCGGAGTTGTTTCAGTTTCGTAATTCTAACAAATTCCGTATTTATTTCTAGCATGGCTCTGATACCACTGAAGGGTTACCTACGACGGCAGCAAGGTTTTGGGAGGTATCGTCCATGCCAAATTAAAATTTTGCCGATTTAGATAACCCTAACATAGATCGTCTACTAGAAATATACGGAAAGATATATGCAAACACTTTGCAATATGAAAAGAGAGCAAGGAATATAACCTTTGTAGACCGGTCCTTCACTTCAAATAGCTCCGTGTAGTAGTCCCCTCCGCTGCGATCTCAAAACCCGGACTCTAGAGAGGCTCCGTTGAAGAAACAAACGTGCTTGCTTCGAAGACTTCGAGGCCGAAGATGATCTACGTCGGGGAGACACTAACTCAAGCTATTCCTTCACTAGGTCATGAACTTTGTGAAGAGAACACCCTATACTACATGGCAAGCAGTAGAGGATGATGAAGTAGGAAGTGGGCTCACTTTAGAATTGATTTTCTCACACTTTTTCTCAAACTACCATTGAAGCTAGCAAGCTTTATTTGGAGGAAGAAGAAGAAGAAGCTAGAACTCATCATAATCATTCATGTGAGAATGAATTATCCATAAATAATAATGTAACCATGGGTGAGTTAAGCTATCATGCTTAACTCATGTAGAGAATTAACCAAGGTGCAAGGTTAAAGGGTTGGGTTAAGTAATATCTAAGGAAATGACAAAAGAGTGGACTTAGTCAAAGTTTCTCCAAGCTTCTTCCAAGCTTGAGAACTTTGACTAAGTCTTCCTCATTTGTTAAATCTTAAGATATAAACAAAACCCTAATCTTAACCCTAATCATGGTATAAGTCTCATACACCCATTTTGTATGTATCATCAAGTATGATACAAACATGTACACTTGCATATATCACATATAAACAATGTGCACAAACTAGTGAGAAAATAAATCTTAAGTGGGCTAATACTAGTTAATGTAATGTAATATATCAAATATATAATTAAACATTAAATTATTAAATCAACTCTTGATTTAATAATCCGTCTATAACCGACTAATATCATGTGTAACAACTTATCGAATCAATACTTGATCCGATAACCCGGCTATATCGCATACAACCGATCAATGTCATAAATCGTGAGAATAGAATACGGTATCTCATATCATATCAATCTCGGTCCTGCACATATCACATATGTGCTCCTACTCCGTTTCGCTTGAGCCAAGAAACCCCTATGTCGGACTCTAAAGACTCGTCAATACGCCGGCAGTAGGTGATGATTATATCAAACACCCACAAGCCGCAAGTGGTCTGCCAAACGTAACGACCACCCAGGAATTGAGCGATCAGAAGATCAACAAACAAGCCCGCTCACACTCCTGCGAATCTAAACAGTAACACTACCGTACAGTCCGGTCTCTTCATCTGATATGTCGCATATCTCGTCTAGGGGTGGTAAACGTCAGACCCCAGTAACTCGATAAGTCATGTCGATATGAGGATCATAATAGGTCGAGAAACTACTGATAATACTTACCAGTATATCTCTGAAGCTGCCTTGGCCAAGGACTTCATGTTATAGCCAATCGAGCACAGCGCAACATCAACTCCCTATACCGGGAGAGACGAAACCCCTCCTATCGCTCATTGCCTCCATGTGACTCGGGACTGTACCCAAAAGCCACCGTTTTGCATGCTCTCTTGGACGTGGTATGATGGAAATCAAAGCACAGTGTGAATCATGCAAGACTCTATGATGACCTCGGGTCTACAGACTAACCTGTACCAGTGTCACCAGAGAACTGCCATCTGACGTGAGGTACAATACCATCTGGGAGTTCTCGGTGAGTCCGTCCAGTGTACCCAGTCTCCATTGAGCACCCGTATACTGTCTCTGATGTCAAACACCAATGGATATGGGATCATCCATCGTCCATCTACATGGGTCGAGAAGCTATACGCTAGTCTACTCTGGTATATCGATGCCCTGTCTCGATACACCTACGACTAGGAACGTTTGAAGGATGTACTTAACGACTACACTGTCCCCACTAGTATGATCTGCATCATAGTCCTGGTAGTCAAGTACTCATCCTAAGGGCTTTATCAACATGTAACATAGAGACAATCAGTGCACACGTTAAGATAAAAAGCAACTAGATAACATACTATCATGTCGAGCAAGAAAGTCCTCCCTATATATGTCCAAGCATCCACTACTATATACATCGTATGTACAGTAATGGCCTCTAGGGCATACATATCACTGACAGCTACGACTGGTTTTTGGCGAAAAATCTTTAACGTAATGAACTTGATATCGTTGAAGGAACCCAGTGGTTTTACAAATATATAGTGTGGAAAACTTTTGCTAAAGATGTCACTCCCGGTGAAGGGATCTCAGCTCTTTCCTCATCGAATGAGGTGCAGGATATTCCAAACTGAATACCACGATGCAAAGCAAATGAAACGACTATAGTGAAGTTATTACGATGACGCAAACTTTCGCTCAAGAGGTCACTCCCTGTGAAGGATCTGGGCTCTTGCCTCGTCGAATGAGGTGCTGGATATTCATAACCGAATACCGATGTGCAAAGCAAAAGGAAACGTTTGTAATGTCTGTTTTCAAAAAAAACTTGATTCCAACAATATCAAATATGTTTGTTTTACTTTGCATTGATCAGAATCAACGCAGTCCCATCAATTAAACATATCACACTAGAGAAAGGAACGAAAATAAAATGTACGTATATGACATTCGCATTCGCCACTAGGCCCCGTCATCACCCGTTAGGTTACTTAACTAACGATAGAGCGGGGGCTGGATTAGCACGGGTGCAAAACATATACAATATCTACTAGTATATATATAAATATATATAACATTCGTCCCATGCATGATATAAAGCAACATCATAGAATCTCAGCCAACAACACAGAGTGGTAGATAATCTTAGAGCCTCGGGTTTCACTTGAGCCGCAAATGAGACCCGACGTTCCCTGTCGTGTGGATAGATTGTGCAATGAAAACCTAGACCCCTACGAGCGCGGAAAGTTACTCGCCAATCCCATAAGTGAGGCAACCCCAATCAACTAAGTGTGTGGGCCACCCAGCACTTCACGGAATCCGGTATCTTGAGCACCCCTCTGTGGGTCAACCTATACCCCTACGAATGCGGCGAATAGCCCGCCAATTCTAGAGTAAGGTCCCCTCCGTCTCAACGCCATGAGATGCAGACCCATTGCCCTCTAGAACCCGGCTATTCGTGCACTCCGTCTTGGGGTAATCCTAGTACAGAAAAGAAAATAATATGTACAAGGGTGACATCGACCTCAACCCGGTCATGCCCCAAACAAATAATATACAAATGGGCAGAGACGGTAGTCCACATGTCGGACGCTCGCCCCGCAATATCAAATGTACAAATGAATCTGAACTGTACAATTATCACTGCACCATTGGCTATCCGCCACGACAATCCAACCACAATCTCAGCACAACACAGAATATCAACGTGAATGTCATGTTCACAAATCCGTCTAAAAGAACATATAGCAGTTAGACGAGTTATACCACTCTAATGACATTCACGGTCGCAGATAGTAATCTATGTACTGAAAACTAAAAACGACGTTAAAATAGCAACTTCGAAACACTCCGTATTGCCCGAAATAAAAGATAACAGAATATCCAACCTGGGTAAAAACAAACAATACCTTAGAACCAATATTCCAGAGACTAGAACACCACAAAAAAATCAAGTCCCAAGTCCTATATTGGACCGGCCAGGCAGGTTATTTTCTTAATCTCACCGGCCAAATTTTAGCATTTGGGGCTCGTGTTTTGTGTGTGTTCTAGTTACAACATAAATAGCCTTCTGCAATTCTTTAAATTTTTTTTTGAAGACTAGAAAAAATCGACAGAAAATGGAATATACGTCGTATTGTTTCGGAGTTGTTTCGGTTTCGTTATTTAAAACATCGTTTAAACTGCTAGTAAGGGGTTAATGGGTTGTCTCTGATACCATGTTGGGTTATGCAAGCACCCTGGCCATCAAACCGTGGCCGAACAAAATTTTCCTAAATTGGCACTAACACAACCCGATACTACAGATCTACCATTAACCCTAATCTAGTATACATAAAGAGAGTTAAGAATGGTTATACCGAATGATCTGTGTCCTTCGGTCTTTAACCATCTTCCCAAGCTCCTAGTGGCTTCCATGATCAAGCTTGATCTCCGGTCTTCCTACATCGAAGATGATCCACCTGAGAATTTGTATTTCGAGCTCCAACCTCATAGCCAAGATAACTAGGGTATCTAGTTCGCTAAACTAGATAAGCTAGAGGATATAGAATCTAATGATGGATTAATTTGTCTCCAAACACCTAGGTTTCTCAACACATGAGACTTGAAGGGTGAAAGTAGAAGAAGAAGCTTGAGGATGAGAGTGTGAAGCAACTCAAGAAAATGGCTAAGTCTTTTTTGTTGTGTTGTGTTGTGAGCAATAATGAAGCCTCCAATAAATATCTCAAGTCAACAAAATATCTCAAGACTCAAAAATATCTCACAACAAACAAATATCAAGCATGCTAGAATAAGAACCATGAGTCACTAGAATGCCATGCTACAATAAATGCATACAACATCTCATCCTGTCCACCTCATTAACCATTTAATCCTAAATGGTTAAAACTAAATGAGGTGGCATCTTCTAGAAGTACCTTGTAATAAATTACAAGAATACCCCTCACCCGTATATACATACACTGGTACAGATTAGTCTGTAGACCCGAGATCGTCATAGAGTCTTGTGTGATTCCCACTGTGCTTTGATTTTCACCTTACCACATTCAAGAGAACGTGCAAAACGGTGGCTTTTGGGTACAGTCCCGAGTCACATGGAGGCAATGAGCGATAGGAGGGGTTTCGTCTCTCCCGGTATTGGGAGTTGATGTTGCGCTGTGCTCGATTGGCTATAACAGGAAGTCCCTAGCCAGGGCTGATTTAGAGATATACTGGTAAGGGTCATCAGTAGTTTCTTGACCCGTTATGAGCCTCATATCTACACGACTTATCGAGTTACTGGGGTCTGACGTTTACTACCCCTAGACGAGATATGCGACATATCATACGAAGAGAACGGACTGTACGGTAGTGTTACTGATTGGATTCGTAGGAGTGTGAGCAGGCTTGCTTGTTGCTCTTTTGATCGCTCAATACTCGGGTGGCAGTTACGTTTAGCAGACCGCTTGCGCTTGTGGGTGTTTGATATGATCATCACCTACTGCCGGCGTATTGACGAGTCTTTAGAGTCCTACACAGGGGTTCCTGGCTCAAGCAAAATGGAGTAGGAGCACCTATGTGATATGTGTGGGACCGAGATTAATACGATATGAGATACCGTATTCTATTCTCGCGAATTGTGATATTGGTCGGTTGTATGCGATATAGCTGGGTTATCGGATCAAGTGTTGATTTGATAAGTTGTTACACATGATATTAGTCGGTTTTATGTGATATAGCCGGATTATTAAATCAAGAGTTGATTTGATAATCTAATGTATAATTATATATTAGATATATTATATTACATTAACTAGTATTGGCTCACTTATGATTCTTTTCTCACTTGATGTGCACATTGTATATATGTGATATGTATATTTGTGTACATATTTTGTGTCATGCTTGATGATACATGCAAGATGGGTGTATGAGACTTATACCATGCTAGGGTTAAGTTAGGGTTTTTATTTATTGCTTAAGTTATAATAAAAGAGAAAGACTTGGTCAATGTTGTCAAGCTTGGATGAAGCTTGTAGAAATATTGACAAAGTCCACTCTTTTATCATTCCTTAGGATATTTGTTAACCCAACCCTTAACCTTATCCCTTGGTTAATTCTCTACATGAGTTAAGCATGAGGGCTTAACTCACCCAATGTTGCAATAATTCATTTGGATGAATTCATATGATGAGTTCTTCTTCTTCTTCCTCCTCAAAGCTTTCTAACTTCAATGGAGTTGTGAGAAAAAGTGTGAGAAAATCAATTCTAAAGTGAGTCCACTTCCTACTTCATCATCCTCTACTACTTGCCATTTAGTATAGGGTGTTTGCTTCACTAATTCCGTAATTAGTGAAGAGATAGCTTGGGTTAGTGTCTTCTCGACGTAGATCATCTTCGGCTTCGAGGACATTGAAGCAAGCATGTTCGTTTCTTTATGGGATCCTCTCTAGAGTCCGGAGTTCACGATCACAGCGAAAGGGACTAATACACGGAGCTATTGAAGTGAAGGACCGGTCTACAAAGGTTGTATTCCTTGCTCATTAGACTTGCAAAGTGTTTGCATTTTATTTTCCGTCGATTTCTAGTTAACGATTCTTAGTTAGGGTTAGCTAAAACGATAAATTTTTGAATTTGGCATGGACGATGCCTCCCGAAACCTTGCTACCGTCTTAGGTAACCCTGCAGTGGTATCAGAGCCATGCTAGAAATTTATACGGATTTTGTTAAGATTACGAAACCGAAACAACTCCGAAACTTGAAACTGCGAAATCCAGTTTCTGTCGATTTTAAATATTTGTAAAATTTTTTTTAAACAAGTACAGAGTGCTATATATGATATAACATGAACACTGACAAAATTTGAGGCAATTTGGAGAAAAATTGGCCGAGCACCATACCCTAGATCTCGGCTAAAATCTGAGCTCACCCCCTGATTTTTTGCCTGTGTTAAAGTGACTGGGTTTTGGTGTTTCAGATGTTGTTTGTTTTTGCTAATTTTGCATGAGATGTAATCTTACACTATAAACAATTCAGAGTGTTTCGTATTCGTAGTTTTAACATTGTTTCGGGTTTTTCGCATCTTGTCTAGACGAACTTAAAAAGTTCGATCGAATGTCAAAACCCCATTTTTCCAAGTTTAACGTATTCGGAAAAACATGCAAGTGATCCTATGAACCCTCTAGAAGAATAAAACCCTAACTCGAATTTTTGGATCGCAGAACCGCGGTCAAACCCTAGGGTTTGCCGTAGTTCCGTGGCGACATGAGTGAGGCTTGGGTTTGCCCTTCTACGGCTGGTGCATAGGTACTGTGGCATATTCTGGGTATTATTAAAACTGTGCTCAAGTGTTGAGTTGTCGGGAAATTGTGGGACTTTGATGAATCGATCGAAAAGTTTAACATCGTCTGGATATTATGTGATGGGATACAATATTTGGAATCCACAAGTAGTTATGAGATAACTAGTTTGAATTTTATAAATCTAGAAGTTTAGTCTCATTTGATCGGTTGCCACGGGATTTTGATATGATCAAAAGTCCATCGCAGTCACGCAGCATACGCGAATACTCGCCGGGTAAACTTAATAGATAGCCATGCCCCATAGCTCCGACCAAGTGACTGTAGGAGAACCCCGTCGCTAAAAGCATCCGTTCGGGTGCTTGCTGCAGCGGTGTTCCGCCTTAGTGCACCTCGTCGATGGCATCGGGGGGTGCGGCCGTCTACTAAAGTTTCCGACGAGCATTCGATTAGGATGTCGGGAATCTTGTTGAATTGCCTGACTAGATATTGAAAAGTGTTTTCGAGATCGAGACTAAAATGCGGGGTTTATAACTGTTAGGCATGTGATGTCTAAGGAATTCATTTGGTTAGGCATGAAATCCAATATATGTGATACATTGGGTTTATGATGTCTAAGGTGGTTGCGGATTCCAACTGTTGTAGTTTTTCACTTTCTTTTCTGCGACCGTAAGTGTAATATGTGGTGTATCGCCGGTTTCGGTGCTATATATCAACGACAATTGGGATACACATATTTACTTACGTTGATGACATGTGATGTTATGTGTTGCTGGGATATGTTATATTGGATCGTTGTGTTTGAATAGCCGGGGGTTTTATGTGAGATGAGAGTTTTTATTTTCATTCATGTAAAATTGATTGTATATAATATTCTTTTATTGGGACACTTCCGAGTTGAGGATGATGTCACCATTGTATATTATTTACTTTTCCGCATTAGGATAGACCCAAGGCGGGGAGCACAAGTAACCGGGTTCTAGGGTCCAGTGGGATACCATCTCGAGGAGTCGAGACCGGGTCTCCTAACTCTAGAATTGGTAGGGTTGCTTGCCGCTCTCGTAGGAGTCTAGGGGTGTAGGATTGGCTATTCATCACGACCGTGGAATCCGTGTTTTATACAGGCTTAATTTAAAACCCGAAATCCTAGTATATCCAATATTTCATATGTTATCTTCTGCTGCAATGTTCTGTGATGAGATCATATTACTGTTCTGAGACGAATGCTTATATTATATATATATGATATATATTATATTTTACTGCTTTCGTTTCATATCTGATGATTGGGAAGCATAATGATGAGACTTCATTAATGAGATTAATGAAATAAAAGAAACCTAAACATGTTGTAGAAACTTGTCTCGAAAACTAGTAGCTCTAGTTCTTACTTTGCATAGCGGTATTCCTTGTAGAATATCCAGCACCTTATTCGATAAGGAAAGAGCCGAGATCCATTCACCGTGAGTGACCTCTTTAGCGAAACTAGCAGATGCTACAAACTCGGTTTGTCTTTTGATTGCTTTTATAGTTTTTGCTTTGCATAGCGGTATTCCTTGTAGAATATCCAGCACCTTATTCGATAAGGAAAGAGCCGAGATCCCTTTACCAGGAGTGACCTCTTTAGCGAAACTAACAGATACTACAAACTCGGTTTGTCTTTTGATTGCTTTTATAGTTTTTACTTTGCATAGTGGTATTTGTGAAATATCCCGCACCTTATTCGATAAGGAAAGAGCCGAGATCTCTTCACCGGGAGTGACCTCTTTAGCAAAACTAGTAAAAGCCTCAAAAACACTCCTTTTAAAATTCACTCGATTCTACAATGATATCAAGTTCATTACGCAAAAGGTTTTCTTAAAAATCTGTCGTAGCCCTCCGTCATTTCAGATAAGTACTAGTTAGTATTCATGCTGCGTTTATTGACCTTAGCCAAGGCGTAGTGTGCGGTAGCTGATTAGTGCTTATCTGTATAAGCATATGATGCGATTGAGTTAGGGTAGTCGTGCGGCTTTGTTGACCTTAGCCAAGGGTCGTGCGGGTGGGTTTAATTCAATCGGGAAATGACGGGTTGAACTTGGCTAGTACTTATGATTTGTTGACCTTAGCCAAGGTCATAAGTTGCTAGGGGCAAAACATTATCGGGAATTTCAAGTGTTGAAATTTGCAATGAGATTGCATACCTCCTATGAGATAATTGGATCCCGATACCCACTGCGAGTAAGAGTTACTCCTGGGAGCACATTACAATTAGCCGATCAAGTAGGTGTCTAGAAAGGTGTCAACGGGGTTACGCCTCTGGGAAAACGAGATTTATTTTAATTAGGTCCGTGCGAAAGCACGGGGAACCTCCCTCAAAGTACCGGCACTGGCCTGGCTGAAAGATTGGCGAACTTGTAGGGTGTAATTAATCCTGGCTAGTCTTTCCTTTTAGGGTTTGAAGGAAGATTTGACTAAAACAGTGGGAGCCATCCTGATTAATAAATAACTAATCTAATTTTGCAAGAGTATACGCTGAGTGTTTTCTTCTCTCTCTCTCCAGGTAGCGACCATGTCACGCCTTAATCAAGATAATAATACGGATGTATTGACTGAACCCGCTTGTTATACTGCGCTAAGGAACGTTGGCCCCGCTCCAACTTATAATTGTTATAAGACCGAGTAGGAAATAGGGGATTACCAGGATTCCTGTGCCGCCCAAACGAAGAAAGTGCATGCTGATTCATCATCTTCGGGTGTGTTCATTACAGAGAATTGTTTCTCAGTATCCTTTACGTCCTGGGTATATGATACCGGATGAGGATCCCGCATATGTAATCAGTTACATGGGCTACAGATAGGTAGAGAACTGAGAATGGGTGATAAGTTTTAAGAGTTGGAAACGGTGCAAGTGTTGCAGCCAAATCTGTTGGCAGTTATCACCCTGTAGTACGAAATACATTGATTCAGAACGAATGTTATTAGATACCGAACCTGATATACAACATCATATCAGTCTCTTTATTAAGTAAAGAAAGATATAATTTTGTATTGTTGGATAATGTTTTGAACATTTCCTTTATCAAGAGTTGATCGGTTCAGGCACGTTATCTAAAAGCATATACATTCTAAATCAAACCATAGTTCTTTAACGTACAGAACACACACAGGAGGAAGAGTTCAGAAATGAACAAATCCTTCTTGAGGCATTGTAGACTAGGTCGTATCAATGCAGCCTGACTAGCTAAGTTACATTTAGATGCATATTTAAATCAGTTTGAACTTACATCTTGTGAAACTTGCCAGTCATGTCACAAAGATAAGATAACCATAGCTCCGTTTATTAGAAACAGAGAAAGAGTTAGTGAACTCTTGGGATTGATACATGCTGATGTATGAAGGTCCCCTGTCTACACATGCCAGGACTGGTTCTTTGTACTTCATTACATTCACTGATGATCTCTCAAGATTCGGACATATGTTCCTGTTGAAACACAAGTCTGAAGCTATTGAGAAATTCAAAGAATATAAGTTAGAAGTAGAGAACCAAAATAGGTATAAGTATTATGCCCTATGATGAGATCAGGGAGGAGAATACTTGAGCATGGAGTTCCTGGACTATTCTAAAGGAGAATAAGATTCTCTCTCAGCATTACTCCTCCGAATACACCACAGCACGTCGGTGTAACGGGGCGGAGCAATCGCACCCTATGTGATATGGTGTGCTCTATGATGAGTACTACTGAGTTGCCTATTTCTTTTTGGGGGTTATGCACTTGTGAAGCTACATACCTATTGAATAGGGTTCCAACCAAATCAGATGCTTACCATTCCATATGTGATATAGTATGGGAAGAGCCCATCTCTTAAGGATGTTAAGATTTGGGGTTGTCCGGCTTATGTCTAAAAGTAAAATCCGGACAAACTCGAGGCAAGGTCAGTTCTGTGGAAGTTTGTTGGATATCCCAAGCATTCGCAAGGGAATATCTTCTACCGCACCGAGGAACAAAAAGTGTTTTGTTTCTCAGCATGCCACCTTTGGGAAAGGGAATTTCTTGTGAAGAAATTAGTGGTCGTGAGGTAGAACTGGAAGGAGTTCTAGCTATATAAACTACAGCTGATAATTTGGTAGAACTGGAGGATTCAATAGTTCCCAAGGAACCTCAGCCTCTCCGCCAATCTGGTAGGGTTCCTCACCCACCTGAGAGATACTTTGGTTTTCTGTATGACAGTGGGAGCGAGGATTGCATCATGAGATGATGATCCAACTAGTTTCGAGAAGGCCATCAGGAGTGGGGACTCTGTGAGAATGGCTGGATGCTAAGCGATCTGAGATAGAATCTATGTACACCAACAAAGTATGGACTTTGGTTGCTTTATCTGAAGGGTTAAATCCCCATCAGGAGCAAATATATCTTGAGAAAATTACTTGGTGTACATGGAAAAGTTGAGACTTTCAAAGCTAAGACTTGTTGCAAAAGGTTCTCGTCATTGACCAGATGTGGATAATGATGAAACCTTTTCTAGTCCCTATGCTTAAATCCATCCAGATCCTACTTGCCATTGTTACATACCATGACTACGATATCTGGCAGTTGGGTGTCATGACTGCTTTTCTAAATGGTGATTTAGAAGAGAGCGTCTATAAGTACACAGCCAGAGGGCTTCGTAAACAGTGGGAGCAGCGGAAATGTGTGCAAGTTGCTTTATGAGTTAAAGCAGGCATCGCGGAGTTAGAACATCTGTTTTGATGTGGTATTCAAAGAGTTTGACTTCATCAAAATGGTAGATGAACCTTGTATATACAAAAAGGTAGTAGGGAGTATGGTGGTGATCCTCGTATTGTACGTAGATGGCATACTCTTGATAGGGAAGGAGTTTCCTATGCTATGCTCGATCAATCTCCTCTTATCACAAGGATTCTCCATATAAGATCAAGGTGATACCTCCTAAATACTGGGTTTTGGATCTATGAGATAGATCTAAATGGATGTTAGGATTCTTACTAGGTGTAGTGAGATGGTATCAATCGATCCTGGGGAGAATCACTGGATAGCTTCCAGGGTGATAAGGTCGACTGAATGTCAGTCACAGGCATTGTCTTTACCCTCAGTGGAGGGACGGTATGTTGGAAGAGTTCCAAGCTAGATACCGAGGCAAACTAGACGATAAAGGCTGGATACATTGCTACCAAGGATGCTACCGAAGAGGTAGTCTGGATATGAACTTCGTTCTTACCATTGTGTGACAATGGAGTTGTGGCTTTGGCTTAGGAACCCCCGTCCCATCAGTGATCCAGACATATTCTTAGGCAGTGTCACCTGATCATGAAGATGGATGATCTCCAGGGAGATCGAGGTTAGTAGAGTAGACACAGAGGAAAACAGGGCGGATCCACTCACAAAGGCCTATTCCCAGGAGAGACTTTTATGGGATGGTTGAGTATGAGATACTTCAACCACTGCTGATTGTTGGGTATGGGATACTACAACAGATGGCCCTAGTGCAAGTGGGAGATTGTTAGTGATATGTATGCCCTAGAGGCCATTACTGTACATACGATGTATATTGTAGTGGATGCTTGGACATATATATGGAGGACTTTCTTGCTCGACATGATAGTATGCTATCTGGTTGCTCTTTATTTTAACATGTACTCTGATTGTCTCTATGTTATATGTTGATAAATCCCTTAGGATGAGTACTTGACTATCAGGACTATGATGCAGATCATACTAGTGGTGTAGTCGCTAAGTACATCCTTCAAATGTTCCTAGTCGATGGTGTATCGAGATAGGACATCGATATACCAGAGTAGACTCGCATATAGCTTCTCGACCCATGTAGATGGGAAATGGATGATCCCATATCCATTGGTGTTTGACATCAGAGACAGTATACGAGTGCTCAGTGGAGACTGGGTACACTGGACGGACTCGCCGAGAACTCTCAGATGGTATTATACCTCACGTCAGATGGCAGTTCTCTGGTGACACTGGTACAGATTAGTCTGTAGACCCGAGATCGTCATAGAGTCTTGTGTGATTCCTACTGTGCTTTGATTTCCACCTTACCACATTCAAGAGAACGTGCAAAACGGTGGCTTTTGGGTACAGTCCCGAGTCACATGGAGGCAATGAGCGATAGGAGGGGTTTCGTCTCTCCCGGTATTGGGAGTTGATGTTGCGCTGTGCTCGATTGGCTATAACAGGAAGTCCCTGGCCATGGCTGCTTTAGAGATATACTGGTAAGGGTTATCAGTAGTTTCTCGACCCGTTATGAGCCTTATATCGACACGACGTATCGAGTTACTGGGGTTTGACGTTTACCACCCCTAGACGAGATATGCGACATATCAGACGAAGAGACCGGACTGTACGGTAGTGTTACTGATTGGATTCGCAGGAGTGTGAGCAGGCTTGCTTGTTGATCTTCTGATCGCTCAATACCCGGGTGGCCGTTACGTTTAGCAGACCGCTTGTGGCTTGTGGGTGTTTGATATGATCATCACCTACTGCCGGCGTATTGACGAGTCTTTAGAGTCCTACACAGGGGTTCCTAGCTCAAGCGAAATAGAGTAGGAGCACATATGTGATATGTGCGGGACCGAGATTAATACGATATGAGATACCGTATTCTATTCTCTCGAATTATGACATTGGTCGGTTGTATGCGATATAGCCGGGTTATCGGATCAAGTGTTGATTCGATAAGTTGTTACACATGATATTAGTCGGTTATATGTGATATAGCCGGATTATTAAATCAAGAGTTGATTTGATAATCTAATGTATAATTATATATTAGATATATTATATTACATTAACTAGTATTAGCTCACTTATGATTCTTTTCTCACTTGATGTGCACATTATATATATGTGATATGTATATTTGTGTACATGTTTTGTGTCATGCTTGATGATACATGCAAGATGGGAGTATGAGACTTATACCATGCTAGGGTTAAGTTAGGGTTTTTATTTATTGCTTAAGTTATAACAAAAGAGAAAGACTTGGTCAATGTTGTCAAGCTTGGATGAAGCTTGTAGAAACATTGACAAAGTCCACTCTTTTGTCATTCCTTAGGATATTTGTTAACCCAACCCTTAACCTTATCTCTTGGTTAATTCTCTACATGAGTTAAGTATGAGGGCTTAACTCACCCATGGTTGCAATAATTCATTTGGATGAATTCATATGATGAGTTCTTCTTCTTCTTCTTGCTCAAAGCTTTCTAGCTTCAATGGAGTTATGAGAAAAAGTGCGAGAAAATCAATTCTAAAGTGAGACCACTTTCTACTTCATCATCCTCTACTACTTGCCATTTAGTATAGGGTGTTTTCTTCACTAATTCCGTAATTAGTGAAGAGATAGCTTGGGTTAGTGTCTCCTCGACGTAGATCATCTTCGGCCTCGAAGACATCGAAGCAAGCATTGTCGTTTCTTCATGGGATCCTCTCTAGAGTCCGGAGTTCACGATCGCAGCGAAAGGGACTACTACACGGAGCTATTGAAGTGAAGGACCGGTCTACAAAGGTTGTATTCCTTGCTCACTAGACTTGCAAAGTGTTTGCATTTTATTTTCCGTCGATTTCTAGTTAACGATTCTTAGTTAGGGTCAGCTAAAACGACAAATTTTTGAATTTGGCATGGACGATGCCTCCCGAAACCTTGCTGCCGTCTTAGGTAACCCTGCAGAAACTACTGATCCAAATCAGTAATTCTCGACTACCTTGGCCAAGGATTTCTGGTGATGGCCACCCATGCACAACGCGACATCAACCTCCAATACCAGGGGAGACGAATCTCCGACGATCCGCTCACTGCCTCCATATGGCTCGGGATTGTACCCAACTAAAACCTGTTTGCATGACTCCTTTGAGCCGTGGTAGGATAGTAATCAAAGCACAGGGGAACTCACATGAGACAAATGACGATCTCAGGTCGACAGACTAACCTGCACACATGTCACCTGGGAACTGCTATCTGACAATAGGTATACTACCAACTAGCAGGTTCCCGGCGAGTCTGACCAGTGTACTCATAACCCAATGAGCACCTGTATACTATCTTAGGTGAACAAACTAACCCCAATGGCTTATGAGACCTGGCCATCGCCCTTCGTCGGGGTCTCGATCAATATACACTAGTCTACTCTGGAGTATCGATGCCCAGTCTCGAAACTCCCACGACAAGGGACATTTAAGAATGTGCTCATAGACCACCCAGCTCCCACGTATATGATCGCCATAATAATGCTAGTAGTCAAGCAAGATCCTATGGGCTCTATCAACATGTAATAGCGATCTGTAATACCACATAAAACATGTACATGATGATAAAGACAAACCAGATAGCATACTATCATTTTGAGTAAGACTGTTCTATCCGTATAGGTCCTCCTTTAATCATCGTAATCGTGTGCCTGCGATTCAAAAATTGACTTGAGGGCACTATAGCCAACAACGTCTCAAATGTATTCCCTATAACTCTTTTCTGCTTTGTCCGAGACGTCTCAAATTATCTTAAGACATCTCATAATGTGCCCGCAATTAATGTTTTTGATCCGTCTCTTTGAGAAGTCTCAGGCATTTATTGAGACGTCTCAACTGCTAACCGTTTGAAATCCATGAAATTATTCTTGACCAATTTCTTTTCAGTTTTGTGGGATTCTTTCCTACTTCTTTAAATATGGTCTTGGTCGAATTATTTCATAACAATTCTACAGATTAACTATTATTTCTCTTACTCTATTGTGATCATCATCTCTTTCAAGTTTTCAAAACCCTAGGATTATCACCAGGCTATTTTCTTTTTGGGTTTTTTGAAAGATTTCTTTTTTAACTCTTGCAAAGGATTTTCTAAATTGGTTTTGAATCTCTTGCCTTTGCAAAATCTGGACCTCCTATTTCAATCTCTTTTATATTCTTTTAAGATCGAAAAGGGACTTGAACTTGATTTTATCAAATACCCTAATTCTCTGGTTTTTAAAATTGTGATTGATTCATATACGAGATTAGGAGTTGGTTTGGATTTCTTGTATTGCAATTAAATTGTAAAGGTTTGATCTGAACCTATGTAAAAGATTACCCGGTGGAGCTTGTCCATCAGTATGAGTTGTAAAGGTTTGATCTGAGCCTGTGAAAAGATTACCTGGTAAAGGTGTTCCATCAATTGTAAAGGTTTCTTCACCTTAAGAAGAGTTGAATAGTGGATATTTTTAGGGGGAGAACTAGGCGGAGACTAGACACTGCGGGTATCGAACTTTGTTACCAATCGCCGGTGTCCTACTGAGTTTGCATTTTTTGTAACAACCCCAAATTTTCTATACAATTTTTTTTCAAATTTTTTTTTCAAAATCCATAAAGGGGTATTTTAGCCCGAGTACAAGATATAAGTAATTATTTTGCTTTTTAATTTCAAGTTACAAGAATGTAACAACTCCATTTTTAGTGTACAAAAATTTGTTTTAAAATTAATGTATATTAGGGGTATTTACATTTCCTGTTACTACTTTAAGTAATTAAATAGCTTCATAATTACAAGAAGGAGCTTGTGGCTCATTGGTAATACCTTGCACTGCTGAACCAAGCCGCCAGAGTTCAAATCTCATGCCCCACATTATTTTTAATATTATTTTGTTTTGAATTTTTTTGAATACCAACAGTCAACACGTGATAACTCCCAAATTTCCTACTACACCCGCTAATGTAAACGTACCAGAGGCTACACCAGACGACGGCCCACCTCCCTACGGCCTGACTCGGCCGAGTCGGCCGGCGGACCGACCGACCGGCGCCGTCGGCCGGACTCGGCCGGACGGCCGAGTCTCCAACTACAAAGATGTGCCTCTTCCTCTTCTCTACCCCCCGTATACTTTAAATGTTTAGACCATTTCCAGAGAATCCATAGAGCCTCATTTACTCCAATTTTTAATACATTTTTATATATTTTTACATTTTTTCAATTAAACCCTTCATCTACCCTAACCCTAGCCTAACCCTATAAATACACCCCTACCCCCTACCCTCTCATCCCAAAATTCTGAGCCAACTCTCTCAAAATTTCCAATAAACTTATGTACTTTGAAAACGAGCTCGAGGCGAAGCTCCGACGAATTCCCGGCGGAATTTCCGGCGATCGTTCTAGGAACTCCCGGCGATGATGCAACACATCGGTGATTCCACTACTTCCCTCTCACCCTCTTGTCTGTCCTAAAACCGTAAGTCCCTTTCTAACTTCTCTTTTCTTTTCTAAAAATACGAATTTACAAAACCCGACGGAATCGGAACAACTCCGATTTCCGATTCGGTTTTCTTACAAAACTCCACTTCTCATTAATACTACCGTGCTTAAACATCCTCATGTTGACTATTAATTCACTCATCAAACCAAATCGATCAAGTTTTAATTCAAAAAAAAGATAGCCATTTCCAATTATCGTATTTTTACTTAAATACTATATTGTTTCAATTATGTCTTTAAAATTGCTATACCTTTAAGAAGATCATGAGGTAACGACCTACCTCCTCACACACTCATATGTAACATAACACGATACCCTCGAGAACCTAGAATATGGGAAAATAAACATTTTTATTTAAATACCCATTACTTAATAAAAACCAATTCTAAAAGATTTAGTATAAATAAATAACTTTTGGAACTAATAAAAAAATATCTAGACTCAGTCAATTAAGGACTGTCGCATTCATTAGGACATAGCAAGGATGTGGACATCAGTCGTTTATCTAAACCTGACTTTGTGGTGTCTAGGCTAGGCAAGTGAGAAAGGTAACTTTAAAAGGCCCGTCTCACGGTGATTCGTGAGTGGATCCCTCTTTTCTTCACTTGTACTTACTTGGCCACAATTGGCGGTGAAGAGGAGATTTGAGGTATCTCACAACTTGTCATTTTGTCCAGTTAGGAATAGTCTAGTTGACTTAGGAGACCCTAGAATATAGAATACGGGAAATTTGACAACTTTACAAATAAATACCTATTACTTCATAAAACCGTTTTCTAAAGGATTTAGTATTTATACAATCTTTGCAAAGCGCCGCTACAACCCATTTTGGGGAACCCGTTCGGGATGGTGCGGATTATCGAATATTCTCGGGCTTAGTAGTGTGAGATTCAGACCTCTACAAGGAGCATTCGGTCTCGAAAGATTTAAATTACGATATCCTAAGAAAACGAGATTTCTAGAATATTATATATATATATACAAAAATTATTTTCATATAAATATATGTATACGTAACATAAACATATCTATTTTTGAAGAATTATAAATATTCCACTTTTTTACAATATCACAAGAATCAAGTTTACACTAAAATACCATGAATTCCATACAATACCAATATTACAAATAAACACCTCTTATTATGGAAATAGGATATTTTCACTAGAAATATCACAATATAAAATATACAATCATTACAACTCTAAAGACGATTAATAAATATTTGAGGTATTTTGAAAAGTATATAAAAGTATTTTTATATAAAACCCCTTCAAGTTTTATAAATTACCCTAAGGACCCTAGTAAATATAAGTTTTAAGAAATAATCAAGACTTCAATTTAGTTTTCTAATTGTCTGACTCGGGTTTGAGTCTGATTATATCTGATTTGAATATGATTCAAGTACAATCTACAATCTACAATATTCTAATTCAATATGAACCCATGAATCCATGAATCCAGTTATCAATCTATACAACTTGATCGAACCGAACCATGGATAGACATTCCATTTACATGATTCTACAGTTATTCCATTTACATGATTATTCAGTTACATCCGTTTACTGATATCATGGTTTTGGTCAGTCATTCAACTATACAATCTATACAATACAATACAACAATACAATCAAAACACTACAGGGTTTAAGGGGTAGACTGGTACGGAAGGTGTTAAAAGTGGCACGAGACTGCAAGATTTAAGACACCTAACATGAATCCAATTGCCGTTGTTCCGGGCCTTCTAACGGAGCCTTGTACTCTATATTCCGTTTGCCCTAGTTTCTAACATATAGAGACTCCTCTCGTATACACTGGCATTCTTCTGTACCAAGCTATAAACAACAGCGTTAACTCAATATTATAACAATATACTACAACTTTAAAAGCTACCTTCTTATTCTGTCTATTCTCTTTCTCCCCTATCTTTGGGACTTACCGAGCGACCTGTTCGCTGACGACATTCTATTCTTTCTTCTTTGAATGTCGTCAGGTGATCTGGACACATCAGAGATCGAGCCCAGCGCTGAAGTCTTGGACCAGTTCAGCGAAGACCCCGAGCTCTAGTACATTGTACATTTCCATTTCAGTACTTTACTTTCCTATTATGCCATTGTTTAGGCATCGGTTTTATTTCAGTTGTATTTCCTTTTCATGTATTGTACAAAAGAATGTGAATAAATAAAGTTGTTGTTTTATTATATCTTGTCTCTTGTGTATATTTTCTTTTATATTGCTTAGTTACGCTTAGCGTATTTGCTTCTGAGTAAATACGTAGCGGACCAGTCGCGTCCCCTTCGCCGTACACCGGGAAGCGGGGCGTGACAGGTTTTGTTGGCGGACCATGCTGGTCAGAGCTGTATAGAACCATACTATGCAGTTCTGTTCTGCGTGAACAAACCTAAGCAATATAACACAAGAACCAACAACTAAAACATTTTTTACAATTCATGTTCCTTGAATCTTACAATTCCTTGAATCTTATCATTTCATGTACTTGAATCTGTCCTAACCCAAATTTTTCTTCAAGGTTATGGATTCCCCGAACAACACCAGCATCAATGTCAACAACATACCTCCACCACTACCTCTCACACCTGCTGTTCCTGCGCCACCCACCGAGCAAACAGTGCTACTCGAGGCGATCCGCAGCCTTCTTGAGGGCCAGCAACAACCCCTGAACCGTCCCGAGACTGATGCACCTGGGGTAAAGCAATTCAGGGCTTTACATCCCAAGCAGTTCTCCGGAAAGGGAAGCCCACTTGAAGCTGAGGAATGGGCACAAAGCATAGAGGATGATCTGGCGGCAACACAAGTGCCAGACATAGCTTGGGTCCGTGTGGCGAAACTGCAGCTCACGGACAATGCTCGCAACTGGTGGAAGGCGGAAGAAAGCCGTCTTGTACAGCTTATTGAATGGAAGACTTTTCACGATAAGTTCGACGCGAAGTACTTTCCTGTGACTGCCAGGTTTTCCATGGAACAACAGTTCATTCATCTACAACAAGGTTCGATATGGGACAAGTCAGTAGATGAGTATGACGCTGAATTCACCATGCTCAGTCAGTAAGATATGTCACGGTATTTCAAATTTTTAATATCACATACTACACAGCTAACACAAGACCGTAACAGATTTGCGGCACACCTGATACCGACGGATGAGATCAGAGCCCGTCGATTTCAACAAGGTTTGGACACGGAAATCCAGGATGCACTAGCCACAGGGAAATTTCCGACTCATGAAGATGCTCTGGAAGCTTCCCATAGTTACGGGGCAGTGATAAAGGCGAGGGGCAGACCTCAATCTGCCGGTTTGAAACGCCTTGCCACTCAAATAACAGGAGGAGCCTCTTCCAGGCCATCGTTCGAACCTAGGAGACCAGAAGAAACCAATCACCAGTCGAGTCCAGATTTCTGCTACTACTGCAGAAGAAAGGGACACTTGTGGAAGGACTATAGGCGCGCAAAAGGCCTATGTCTAATTTGTGGCGCATCCAACCACGGAATTGGGAACTGTCCTTACAATAGCAACTCAGGTCACACACCCACCAACTACCCGCAGCGGCCAGCTATCCAGGCTCCTGCACCTCGTTTTGCACTACCTGCTCCACCACCTGCACAGCCTACTCGCCAATTCCAACAGGCAATGAGGAACATGCCTCGAGGGCAGAGAAACAGACCCCCAAAGACAGAATGTGCCTCCAGCTAGAAGGAATGTACCACGGCGACAAACTTTCACATTAGCAGCCGTAGAAGCCGAAACTGTAGATCAAGGTAACACCAGTAAGTCTTTCTCACACTTTTTAAAACTCTTGCAACATCTTGTTATACACTATCTGTACTTCAGTCACCAAATTTTCCTTGAATTTGTTACACTTTGCTTTTACAAATTTCGAGGACGAAATTTTTATAAGGAGGGTAGAATGTAAAAACCCAAAATTTCCTATACAAATTTTTTTCAAAATATTTTTTCAAAATCCATAAAGGGGTATTTTAGCCTGAGCACAAGATATAAGTAATTATTTTGCTTTTTAATTTCAAGTTACAAGAATGTAACAACTCCATTTTTAGTGTACAAAAATTTGTTTTAAAATTAATGTATATTTGGGGTATTTATATTTCCTGTTACTACTTTAAGTAATTAAATAGCTCCATAATTACAAGAAGGAGCTTGTGGCTCATACCTTGCACTGCTGAACCAAGCCACCAGAGTTTAAATCCCATGCCCCACATTATTTTTAATATTATTTTGTTTTGAATTTTTTTGAATACCAACAGTCAACACGTGATAACTCCCAAATTTCCCACTACACCCACTAATGTAAAAGTACCAGAGGCTACACCAGACGACGGCCCACCTCCCTACGGCCTGACTCGGCCGAGTCGACAGGCGGACCGGCCGACCGGCGCCGCCGGCCGGACTCGGTCGGACGGCCTAGTCTCCAACTACAAAGACGTGCCTCTTCCTCTTCTCCACCCCCTGTATACTTTAAATGTTTAGACCGTTTCCAGAGAATCTATAGAGCCTCATTTACTCCAATTTTTAATACATTTTTTAAATATATTTTTACATTTTTTCAATTAAACTCTTCATCTACCCTAACCCTAACCTAACCCTATAAATACACCCCTACCCCCTACCCTTTCATCCTAAAATTCTGAGCCAACTCTCTCAAAGTTTCCAATAAACTTTTGTACTTTGAAAATGAGCTCGAGACGAAGCTCCGACGAATTCCCGGCGGAACTTCCGGCGATCGTTCTAGGAACTCCCGGCGACGACGCAACACATCGGTGATTCCACTACTTCCCTCTCACTCTCTTGTGTGTCCTAAAACCGTAAGTCCCATTCTAACTTCTCTTTTCTTTTCTAAAAATACGAATTTACAAAACCCGCGGAATCGGAACAACTCTGATTTCCGATTCGGGTTTCTTATAAAACTCCACTTCTCATTAATACTATCGTGCTTAAACATCCTCATGTTGACTATTAATTCACTCATCAAACTAAATCGATCAAGTTTCAATTCAAAAAAAAGATAGCTATTTCCAATTATCGTATTTTTACTTAAATACCACATTGTTTCAATTATGTCTTTAAAATTGCTATACTTTTAAGAAGATCACGAGGTAACGACCTACCTCCTCACACACTCATATGCAACATAACACGATACCCTCGAGAACCTAGAATATGGGAAAACAAATATTTTCATTTAAATACCTTTTACTTAATAAAAACCAATTCTAAAAGATTTAGTATAAATAAATAACTTTTGGAACTAATAAAAAAATATCTAGACTCAGTCAATTAAGGACCGTCGCATTCATTAGGACATAGTAAGGTTGTGGACATCAGTCGTTTATCTAAACATGACTTTGTGGTGTCTAGGCTAGACAAGTGAGAAAGGTAACTTTAAAAGGCCCGTCTCACGGTGATTCGTGAGCGGATCCCTCCTTTCTTTACTTGTACTTACCTGGCCACAATTGGCGGTGAAGAGGCGATTTGAGGTATCTCATAACTTGTCGTTTTTTCCAGTTAGGAATAGTCTAGTTGACTTAGGAGACCCTAGAACATAGAATACGGGAAATTTGACAACTTTACAAATAAATACCTTTTACTTCATAAAACCATTTTCTAAAGGATTTAGTATTTATACAATCTTTGCAAAGCGCCGCTACAACCCATTTTGGGGAACCCGTTCGGGATGGTGCGGATTATCGCACATCCTCGGGTTTAGTAGTGCGAGATTCAGACCTCCGCATGGAGCATTCGGTCTCGAAAGATTTAAAATACGACATCTTAAGAGAACGAGCTTTCTAGAATATTATATATATATACAAAAATTATTTTCATATAAATATATGTATACGTAACATAAACATATCTATTTTTGAAGAATTATAAATATTCCACTTTTTTATAATATCACAAGAATCAAGTTTACACTAAAATACCATGAATTCCATACAATACCAATATTACAAATAAACACCTCTTATTATGGAAATAGGATATTTTCACTAGAAATATCACAATATAAAATCTACAATCACTACAACTCTAAAGATGATTAATAAATATTTGAGGTATTTTGAAAAGTATATAAAAGTATTTTTATATAAAACCCCCTCAAGTTTTATAAATTACCCTAAGGACCCTAGTAAATATAGGTTTAAGAAATAATCAAGACTTCAATTTACTTTTCTAATTGTCTGACTCGGGTTTGAATCTGATTATATCTGACTTGAATATGATTCAAGTACAATCTACAATCTACAATATTTCAATTCAATATGAACCCATGAATCCAGTTATCAATCTATACAACTTGACCGAACCGAACCATGGATATACATTCCATTTACATGATTCTACAGTTATTCCATTTATATGATTATTCAGTTACATCCGTTTACTGATATCATGGTTTTGGTCAGTCATTCAACTATACAATCTATACAATACAATACAACAATACAATCAAAACACTACGGGGTTTAAGGGGTAGACTGGTACGGAAGGTGTTAAAAGTGGCACGAGACTGCAAGATTTAAGACACCTAACATGAATCCAATTGCCGTTGTTCCGGGCCTTCTAACGGAGCCTTATACTCTATATTCCGTTTGCCCTGGTCTCTAGCATATAGAGACCCCTCTCGTATACACTGGCATTCTTCTGTACCAAGCTACAAACAATAACGTTAACGCAATATTATAACAATATACTACAACTTTAAAAGCTACCTTCTTATTCTGTCTATTCTCTTTCTCCCTTATCTTTTGGACTTACCGCGCGAACTGTTCGCTGACGACATTCTATTCTTTCTTTTTTGAATGTCGTCAGGTGATCTGGACACATCAGAGATCGAGCCCAGCGCTGAAGACTTGGACCAGTTCAGTGAAGACCCCCAGCTCTAGTACATTGTACATTTCCATTTCAGTACTTTACTTTCCTATTATGCCATTGTTTAGGCATCGCTTTTATTTCAGTTGTATTTCCTTTTCATGCATTGTACAAAAGAATGTGAATAAATAAAGTTGCTGTTTTATTATATCTTGTCTCTTGTGTATATTTTCTTTTATATTGCTTAGTTACGCTTAGCGTATTTGCTTCTGAGTAAATACGTAGCGGACCAGTCGCGTCCCCTTCGCCGTATACCGGGAAGCGAGGCGTGACACTTTTTATCTCATTTATATCTATTGTTTGCGTATTTGTTATTATTCAAATTATTATTCCATAATGTTTATTGATTTGAGCAATAAAGTTTTAATTATTATTCATTTGTCCTATTCACCCCCCTCTAGGACACTTTTCAAGGAAAAACTAAATGCTGTTAGATTTTTAAATTCTTGTATTATCTGTTTTCAATGGTCATGCAGAACTGACCTGCATGAGCCCCCAGAAAAACCTGTCATGCCACGCTTCCCAAAATAAATATTAAAATAGTAAGGACGTGATGAGGCCCGCGATGTATCTATATCAAGAAGCATACCTTCCCGATATAGATGCGTTAAGTGTCTGTACATGCAGTAGTTCTATCATAATAATTTATAACAATATTTATTAAACAAGATAATCAAGGTTCACAACAAAGTAACCAGTTTCAAGCGATACAAAAGAAAGAGGCTTCAAGCACGAGGCATACACAAGATACATGTTGTAAAGTGATTAATAACAAAAGGAGAGAATAATATTTCAGAAGTGGCTGGAAGTGTGAAAGGTCTTGGGTTGATACGTTCTCCTCACCAGGTACTGTTTCATCCCTCCTCTAAAATAGAATCTGATGGATATTTCAATAAAACAAAAAAAGAAAACATACGAAATGTCTATCATCGAACTAACGCTTGGTAAGTCTCCTAAAAATCCAATAAAGATAATGAAAATATGATACTAATATAAAACAAAATCAACTCAGTAAATAGTAAGGAAAAATAATGTAAGCTTATGTAAAAAAATATTGACGTAAATATTTTTAAAACCATATTTTATCTTGTATGAATTGACAAGAATAGGGCTTGCACTATCGTGAATATTCCGTTCGTCATGTCGAAACATCATATGGGGATTCTAGAGGGGGCCCTGCGAATTCAAGAGGTGGCCCCCATCTTCATGACGTGGCACTTTGTTCCACGTGACACTTAGTTCCGCATACAATAGCATTTATTGCCTTCTCGATATATACGACTATATTCCTTTTCCAACTCCCCTATTACTCCATGTCAAAAACGGTTTACTACATGAAGCATGAATTTTCTATAAACAAGAGTTAACCATTAACATGAATCAAGTATCAATCACATATAAAATGATAGCTTATGGCTTTTTATGATCCTTTTATTTAGTTTTGATGATAGCTTAAACATGAATAGTTCGTTTAGTGTCACTTACTTATCTTACTTTACCTTATCGACACTAAACCTGTATACATTTGATATTTAGCTTGCTTATCCTATATCTTATATATATCAAGTAGTATATCAATATCGATATGTTTTACTTATGTTATATTCTTTGATATCGATAAATTACTCACATTCATTGTTTTGATGATTCACAATATGAATATGTATATACATGTGATCTATATCTTGCTTCTCATATACCATGTATATATATTTAGTATATCAATATCTCATACTTTGAGTTTAAGTTATATCTTGATATTGATATACTATTCATGTTTGTGACATTGGAACAATGAATGTTTCATATACTTGTGTTTTTGTAACTTTCTTATTTCATAACACTGTATATGATATACTTGGTCGTTTTGAGATTACTTTTCAGGATATCTCACGGCACAAGCATACAAAAGAAGATGGAGGAAATCAAGCTTAATTGGAATATCTAATGGTTGGTGGAGGATACGGACGAGAGTTTCCCAAATTGCCATATCAAGCTTCATAATGCTAGGTAGACAAGGTTCAATAGACTCAAGAGTTCAAGCTACGAATAGCCAACAAGCTAGAAGTCAAGTCCAAGTTTGAAGCGTCAAAGATTGACGTCAAAGCGAAGTTCATTTGAAGATCAAATATCGACTTCAAGACGCAAGTGAGTGGAATGGCGTGTTCGAGTTTGAAGTGTCAAGTGTCGAATCTAATTGAAAATCAATCGACTGACGCAAAGTCCAAGTGAAGCGCCAAAGTTTCAAGAACTCGTGTCGAAGTGTCGAAGATTCAAGATTTCGAAAAAATGCGATATCGACATAGGATTCTATATAAGTACTCTATAGAATATGGATATATCATTTAGAGCTCGTGAACACTCACACTTGCATGCACAAACTATTTACATTGCATAAACTTGGGTTTTTTGGATTTCGAAGTTTTCTATTTGTTAAAAACCTAAACTTTCAGTTTTGTGCTTCACCAAATGTCTGCTTTTTTGACCTACAGGCGTATGGGTACCATTGATATCTGAAATATCAGATATAATTTCAAAATTGAGATGAGACAGACGTTTAAAGGTCAATGGACCAGACGTCTGATGAAGGGTTTTAAATTGGCATTTTTAAACTTCAGACGTTGGCCCATTTGAACTTCAGACATCTGGTTTGCGCTCTGTGCTTTTTAGTGAGGAACACAGACGTCTGCAGTTCATCGGGGCAGACGTATGATGCATTGTTTTGGACAAAAGTCTTCTTCTTCAGACGTCTGCCTCTTTTAACTTCAGACGTCTGGATATAAAATGTTTTCAAAAAATATAGCCATTGCGTTGATTTTTATAAAGGGACACATGTTTGTCTTGATGACCTTCAAACGTTTGTCGATGTTGTTGGTTTGTGATTTTGACCCATAACGGTTAGTTTTTCTTTAGGGCTATAAAAAGACTTTTGCTTTGGATTTTTGGCACCATTCACTCATTGATTTTCACCTGCTTATTCTTGAGTGATTTTAGAAAGAAAAATCTCATCTCTTATGAGAGTTTAAAAGAGTTTTCAATTGCTTATCCAATTTACTCTCACACATAAAATCAAGAGCTTCAAATTGATTATCCATACTTTATAGAGTATTAGAAGTGAGCTTGAAAGAAACTCATTTGAGAGTATTTGTGCTTCAATGCAATCCTCTTCTTCCTTTGTGTGAGAATTCTAGAGTGCTAGAGTGTCTTTGTAAGGAAGTTGAGTGAGAGAATTTTTCTTTCTTTGTATGAGGATCCTTGAGTGTAAGGGTGCCTTTGTAAGGAAGGAGAACTTGTAGTCTCGGTGGAGACATGATCGTGAGAGGTTGCAAGTGTGCAACGTGGTAGTCTCGGTGAAGACGTGGTGTAAAAAGTTGCGGGTGCGCAACGTGAAAGTCTTGGTGGAGACGTGTTTAGTGGAACGGGCTCTTGTGCCTAAAGAAAGAGGATTAAGGGATCTCCCGAACTTCTCTAAAATCTTGCATGTTTGCGTTTGCAATTTCTGTATCTCTTTCTTTTATTACTTGCCATTTATATTTGTGTCTAATTGCTTGCAAGTATCTATAAATTAGAAATTTCATGCTTGTTCCCAACTTGCTCTATATGCTCATTACTTGATATTGTTGCTTGCTTATTATTCATTGTTTCACAATTGTAGCTTGCTTAGCCTCTTATGATATTGGTATATCATTTGTTAAGATTTGCAATTGTGTTCTCTCTTAGCAAGTGTAGTATAATTTTGTATGGGCATATTAGTCGCATATTCCTATTCACCCCTTTTAGGAATACTTTCAATTGGTATTGGAGCTTAGTACCCATATCTTGTAGGCATTACATTCTAGAGTGATCCTTATGGAATCTTCTTTACAAAACCACTCTTCCATTGAAAGTAGTTCTATTTATGATCCTTCTTGCTTCGATGGAAAGAATTTTTATTTTTAGAAAATTAAGATGCAATGCTTTCTAGAGTCTCTTGGTAGATGTTTGTGGAAAATTGTTGATAGCGATTACTCTATTCTTTCAATTGCTAAATCTAATTAGAGCAGCCGCGATAGATATTTATTTGCCTTAAATATCAAAACTACACAATGTTTTCAATGTGCTTTAGATATTAATATTTTTAATAATTTTTCTTCTTACAAGACGGCTCATGGCATATGGAGCTCATTAAAGCAAACTTATGGAGAGAATGTCGTTTGCATGAAAGGGGAGAAAGCCAAGAGTGCATCCATTAAAGACTTTGGATGCATCTAATCAAAAACAAAATCAAGACGCGACATCCAACTCTATGGAGAGTGCAAAGGGGTGCATTGATCATGATGATGTAAGTATTTCGTCCATTGATATTCATAAACTTACTCATGATCAATTGTTAGATGCATATCATGATCTCCATAAAAATTTTAATGTCATTGCATCAAAAAATGAATTCCTCGAAAAATGCTCTTATGATTTTAATATTGAAATAGAGAAATTGATGACTTGTTGTGATTCTTTTGAGGTTTTAAATAAGGTGATGATTGCCAAATATAATGTTTTATCTTGTGCTCATGACTCTCAAAGTGTTTTAGTTGATAAATTAGTTTTTTAAGAAAAATGAGTTGCTTTCAAAGCTAGATTTACATTGTGCTACTACTGATACTTTGAAACTAGAAAATGATAATTTGGCTTCATCTTGTGAGACTTTGAGAAGGGAAAATGATGAGGTGATTTCAAGTTTTAAAAATGAGTTGCTTTCAAAGTTGGAGTTTCTTAGCACCCTCACTATGTTATCCAAGGTATCTAGCATGTTATTTTAAAAAATCTAGGATGCTAATGAACTCAAACCGAGGATCTAACTAGAGGGTTAGGAGTAAAACAAACATGTAAACAACTTTACATCTAAGTGAGTGAGGAATACAACCTTTGTAGACCGATCCTTCACTTTAATAGCTCCATGTAGTAGTCCCTTCGCTCCAAGTAGTGATCTCCCGGACTCAAGTTAGCCCCACAAGGAGAAATGAACGAGCATGCTTGAAGTCTTTGAGGCCGAAGATGATCTACGTCGAGAAGACTCTAACTCAAGATACCTCTTCACTAATTAAGAATTAGTGAAGCAAACAACCTATACTAAATGGCTAGTATAGTGTAGGTTGATGAAGTAGGAATTTTGCTCACTTTAGATTAATTTTTCTCACAATATTTCTTCACCTCAAGAAAAGCTAGAGAGCTTTCTTGAGATGAAGAAGAAGATGAAGTGGAGAATGTCATGGTGAATGAATGAGTGTGTGAATATCAACCATGGGTGAGAAAACATCATATACCAACTCTTGTAGAGACAACCATGGCTAATGACAATGGTTGGGTTAATAAATATCTAATGTAAGACAAAATTAGTGGACTAAGTCAATGGGTTCTACAAGCTTCCACCAAGCATTAACCATGACTAATTTCCACCTAATTTTGATTTACTTGAAATAAATAAACCCTACATTATCATAAGCATGGTGTGAGTCTCATACATGTAGCATGTAGCAACAAGCATGACACAATAATATATATCACATATATATTAAATGTGCACAAGTGAGAAAAAAAATGCTTAAGTGAGCTAATATTAGTTAATGTAAATTAATATATCAAGTATATAATTATACATTAAATTATTAAATCAACACTTGATTGAATAATTCGGCTATATCATATATAACCGACTAATATCAATTATATCAACTTATCGAATCAACACTTGATTCGATAACCCGGCTATATCACATATAACCGACCGATATCACATATCGCGAGATTAGAATACGGTATCATATACACGTATTAATCTCGGTCCCGTACATATCACATATGTGCTCCTACTTCGTTTCGCCTGAGCCAGGAAACCTCTGTGTAGGACTCTAAAGACTTGTCAATACGCTAGCAGTAGGCAGTGATCATATCACATACCCATAAACCGTCAGCAGCACTAGCTGTACATAACGGCTCCCAGGTATTGAGCGATCAGAAGATCAACAAACATGCCTGCTCATACTCCCGTGAATCCAATAACTAACACTACTGTACAGTCCGGTCCGTCCGTCCGATATGTCGCATATCCAGCCCGGGGGGTGGTAAACGTCAGACCCCAATAGCTTGATAAGTCGTGCCGATGTGAGGCTCATAACGGTTCGAGAAACTACTGATAACACTTACCAGTAAATCTCAGCAACCCTGGCCAAGGATTTCCTGTTATGGCCAATCGAGCACAGCACAACATCAACCCCCAATACCGGGAGAGACGAAATCCCCTCCTATCGCTCATTGCCTCCATGTGACTCGGGACTGTACCCAAAAAACCGCCTGTTTGCACGACTCAGTATAGCCGTGGTAGGGTGAAAATCAAAGCACAGTGGGAGACACACAAGACTCTATGACAATCTCGGGTCTACAGACTAACCTGTACAGTGTCACCAGAGAACTGCTATCTGACGTGAGGTATAATACCATCTAGGAGTTCTCGGCGAGCCCTGTTCAGTGTACCCAGTCTCCACTGAGCACCTGTGCACATTCTCTGATGTCAAACACCAATGGCTGTGGGATCAACCATCGCCCCATACAGGGTCAAGAATCGTACACACTAGTCTACTCTGGAATATCAATGCCCTGTCTCGATACTCCCATGACTAGGAACAATTGAAGAATGTACTTACTGACTACCCAGACCCCACTAGTATGATCTTTATCATAATCCTGGAAGTCAAGTACACATCCTAAGGGCTTTACCAACATGTAACAAAGAGACAGTATAAGTATACATGTTTAGGTAAAAAGTAACCAGATAGCATACTATCATATCGAGCAAAAAAGTCCTCCCTATATATGTCCAAGCATCCACTATTATATACATCACATGTACAATAATGGTCTCTAGGGCATACAAACAATTATCAATCTCCCACTTGCACTAAGGCCAGTTGTTGTGGTATCTCATACCTAACGTCCCATAAAAGGCTCTCTTGGGAAAAGACTTTGTGAGTAGATCCGCCGTGTCTTCTTCAAGTCAACTCTCCTAACCTCGATCCCCTGGAGATCAACCATCTTCTGATCAGGTGATACTTCCTCAGAATATGTCTGGATCGCTGATAGGACCGGGGTTCCTAGGCCAAAGACACAACTCCATTGTTGTCACAATACCAATATTGGACGCTCAATGGTAGGAACTATGTTCATCTCATGAACAAGAAATATCCAGACAGTCTCTTTGGCAGCATCGTTGGTAGCGATGTATACAGCCTTTATCGTCTAGTTTGCCACGGTATCTAGCTTGGAACTCTTCCAACATACCGTCCCTCCACTTAGGGTAAAGACAAAGCCCGAGACTGACTTTCAGTCGACCTTATCACTTCTGGAAGCTCGAATTGGTAAAGGACTCCCAGTGGAGTTTACTGTTACCAAACACCAAGAACACTTCTTTAGTGCTTCACAGCTTTCCAGTGATTCTCCAAAGATCCGATTATTCCTGATCACTATAACTAGTGAGTTAGCTACATGTGGTCTGGTACATAATATCACATACATGATAGAGCCTACTGCTGAAGCATAGGGTATCCCTTGCACGCGAGCTCTCTCCAAATCAGTCTGGGGAGACATCCTTTTGGAGAGAGTGATTCCGGAGTAAGTGGGCGAACCGCTACGCTTAGAATCTTCCATACTAAACCCTTTAGTATGGTGTTAATGTACCTGGATTTGGGACACTCCCAACACCCGCTTAAATCTATCTCTATAGATCCTAATCCCCAAGATGTAGGAGGAATTACTCAGATCTACCGTGGAGAATCCTTGTGATAAGAGGAGCATGACCGAGTGTAGCATAGGAAACCCATTTCCTGTCAAGAGTATGTCATCTTCGTACAATAAGAGGAAGAAAACCTTACTCTCTACAACCTGCTTGTATATACAAGGTTCATCTATCCTTTTGACGAAGTCAAACTCTTTGACCGCTACATAAAAACAAATGTTCCAACTCCGCGTGCCTGCTTCAACCCGGATGGACTTAAGCATAGCCAGTGGAGAAAAGGTTTCATCATAATCCACACTTGGTTATATGACGAAAACCTTTTACTACAAGTCTAGCTTTGAAAGTCTCAAGTTTTCCATCTACACCAAGTATCTTTCTTAAAGATCCACTTGCTCCCGTTGGGTTTTACCCTTTCAGGGGCAACATGCAAAGTCCATACTTTGTTGGTGTATATGGATTCCATCTCAGATCGTATTTCATCCAGCCATTTCACAGAGTCCCCGCTCGTGAAGGCCTGCCTGAATCCAGTTGGGTCATCATCTGCCATGATGCAATCCTCTCTCCCACTGTAATTGAGAAAACCATAGTATCTCTCAGGTGAGTGAGGAACCCTACCAGATTCGCGGAGAGGCTGAGGTTCATCGAAGACTATCGAATCCTTTGGTTCCACTAAATCATCAGTTGTAGTTTGTATAGCTGGAACTTTTCCAGTTCTACCTCATGACCACAAATTTGTTTTTGAAGAAATTCCTTTTTCTAAAAAGGTGGCATGCTGAGAAACAAAACACTTTTTGTTCCTCGGTATGGTACAAGATATACCCTCGCAAAATGTTTGGGATATCCATCAAACTTACACAACTGACCTTGCCTTGAGTTTGTACGGATTTTGCCTTTCAACATAGGCCGGACAACCCCATATCTTAACTTGTTTAAGACATGGTCTCTTCCCATACCATATCAAATATGGAGCGGTAGGCATTGATTTGGTAGGAACCCTTATTCAATAGGTATGCAGCTTCTCAAGTGCATAACTCCAACAGGAAACAGGAAACTCAGCAGTAATCATCATAGAGTGCACTATATCGAATAGGGTGTGATTCCTCCGCCACGATATACCTGTTAGGTCCACGTTACCTCTCCCGGTTCTTTCGGGGTTGCGGAAACGGTGAAAAATGATTTTTTTGGGGTTTTGGTAACATGGACTAGAAAACCCGGATCTTTGCTAAACAACACACTAGCAACAACTACGAGCTTTAGCTACTCGGTTAGGGGTTTATACCTAGTCTTGAACTCCTTCTCTTCTTGTTGTTCTCCTCCTTGCTAGCTCCTTGTAGTAGCTTGAATGGCTCCTCCTCGTCGTCTCCTCTTTGCCGAAGATAGATCCACCCGAGGGCCTCGAACTTGAGCTCCTACCTCAACCTTGAGGTAACTAAAGTGTTAGGTTTGCTAGACCTTCAACCTTAGGATGAGTAGAGAGTAGTTTTGGTGTTTTATCTCCAAGGCAAATGGTTCTCAACTCATGAGAGATTTTGCCTTGAGCTAGAGGAAGAAGGAGAGCAAAGGATGAGAGAGAAGATGCAAGTAAGAATGATCAATTTCTTTTACAACCATGCTCTCTTATTTTAGAAAATGATAACAATAATAATAATTAACAATTTGTGATGGTGAGTTGATGAATGACCATTATCATTTCACTCATTAAATGCTTTGTGCAAAAAATAAGAAGCATCTTTGAAAACAAATGATGATGGTCAACAAGTCTACTTTGGTCAACCGGTCAACCAAAGTCAACAAGTCAACAAAAGTCAAGAATTCAACTCAACCATAGCACAATAATTGTTAACTAATATTATTAATCATATTTCCTATTCTCATTATGGTTTGGAAAAAGACAACAGTCAACTGTGCATACGCACCCGTACTATAACCCTAATGAGAATCCTCTGCCTCTGTCTCAGTCAACTGTGCATACACACCCGCATCCGTGTTCCAAGGAACACGAATACAATGAGATAAAACCAATCCCAAAACATATACTAGGATCTGGCTTAAACTAAAGCCCGCTAGTAATAACTGTCCGGACACCAAACGTGCACAAGTGCGCGGATGTGAACGAACCCCGTCGCAAAACCATGCGACCTCTACTCTGTTTTGCCTTAAAGCGAATAACCCTCTGTGTGGGACTCTAAAAACTCGACACTACGCTGGCAGTGGGGTTAACCACAGACTGCAAGCGGCACTAGCTGTACGTAACGGTCCCCAGGTAGATGCCGATAAGAAGACTGATGAGGTGAACCCATCCGAACTCCTACTGAGCCTGTATGTGACAATCTCCGTACAGTCCGGTCTATTCGTCTGAGAATATCGCATGGCGGGCCTAGAAGGGTGGTAAACGTCAGTTCTCTAATAACGCTACAAGTCGTGTCGGAGTGTAGCCCAGAACACCCTGAGATAACACTGGAAACCTACCAGTATATCTCGCTTGCCCTGGCCAGGGACGACTATGTGTAATGGCTCTCCTAGACACAGCGCGATATCAACCCCCAACACCGGGAGAGACGAATCCTGTCTAACCGTCACTGCCTCCAAGTGCTTCGGGACTGCACCCAACTACTACCTGTTTGCACGACTCAGTAGAGCCGTGGTAGGGTAGTAATCAAACAACAGTGGGAACACACTCGAGGCGAAGTGACAGTGTCAAGTCAGCGGACTAAGCTGTACTCATGTCACCTGGGAACTGTTAACTGACGATAGTTATAATACCAACCAACAGTTCCCGACGAGTCCTGTCCAGTGTACTCGTAACCTAACGAGCACCCGCATACTATCTCCAGTACGACGTACTGATGGCTGTGGGACAGACCATCTTCCATACTGGGAAGAGAAGCATATGCACCAGTCTACTCTGGAGTATCGATGCCCTGTCTCGATAATCCTACGACTAGGGACCAAGAATAAGGATGTGCTTATAGACTACCCAGCCCCCACTAGTGTGATCGCCATCACAACGCCGGTAGTCAAGCAGAGATCCTAAGGGCTCCATCAATATGTTTCAGCGATATGTTAAAAGAAACATATACACATATTAAGATAGAAACAAACCAAGTAGCATACTACTATATCGAGCAAGACTGTCGTAAAACCGTATATATATATCCCAAGGCTCCAAAATGTATTATACAAACTAGTACTATATAATAATGGCCTATAGGGCATACATATCTAACAATCTCCCACTTGCACTAAAGGCCAGTAATTGGTGTGCCGCATACCCAACGTCTGCACTAGGGCCAGCTGCTGGCGTACCGCATACCCAATAGCTCAAAAAGTCGCTCGAACTGTGTTTGAGGGAGGGCCTTTGTGAATGGATCCGCCGTGTTGTCTTTTGTGTCCACTCTCCGTACCTCGATCTCCTGGCGATCAATGATCTCCCTGATCAGGTAATACCGCCTTAAGATGTGTCTGGATTTCTGATGGGACCTTGGTTCCTTCGCTAAAGCTATAGACCCATTGTTATCGCAATACAAAGGTATTGGGTCAATAATGGACGGAACCACCTGAAGTTCACTAATGAACTTCTTCATCCAGACCGCCTCTTTTACGGCATCGCTTGCAGCAATGTATTCAGCCTCCATCGTCGAGTCTGCGACGGTATCCTGTTTGGAACTCCTCCAACACACCGCCCCTCCGTTGAGGGTAAACACAAAACCCGAGACAGATTTGCTGTCATCTTTGTCACTCTGGAAGCTTGAATCGGTAAAGGACTCGACCCTGAGGTCTCCATTACCGTAAACCAGGAACATCTCCTTAGTCCTTCTTAGGTACTTGAGAATGTTCTTCACTGCCGTCCAGTGGTCCTCACCTGGGTCTGACTGATACCGGCTCACCACGCTCAGCGCGTAAGCTACATCTGGTCTTGTACATAGCATCGCATACATTATAGATCCTACCGTCGAAGCGTAGGGTATAGTGCTCATGCGAACCCTCTCCTCGTCAGTCTTAGGAGACATCTTCTTGGAGAGGGTAATTCCGTGCAATGCGGGTATGTTACCGCGCTTAGAATCCTCTATACTAAATCTCTTTAGTACGGTCTCTATGTACCTGGACTGCGAAAGTCCCAGTAGTCTCTTGGATCTATCTCTGTAGATCTTGATCCCCAGAATGTACGGGGCATCACCCAGGTCCTTCATGGAGAATCGTTGTGACAAAAATAGATTGACCGATTGTAGCATAGGAATGTCATTTCCTATCAAAAGAATGTCGTCCACATACAAGACTAGGAACACGACAGTTCGTCCTACAATCTTCTTATAGACACAAGGTTCATCTTCGTTCTTGATGAAATCAAATTCCTTGATTGCCTCATCAAAACAGATGTTCCAGCTCCGTGATGCCTGCTTTAATCCATAAATGGATTTAAGCAACTTGCACACCTTTCCGCTGCTCCCACTGTCTACGAAACCTTCTGGCTGATCCATGTAAACACACTCTTCCAAACAGCCGTTTAGAAAAGCCGTTTGAACGTCCATCTGCCAGATTTCATAGTCATGGAAGGCAGCAATGGCAAGTAGGATCCGAATGGATTTGAGCATAACCACTGGAGAAAAAGTTTCGTCATAGTCCACACCAGGTCTTTGACGAAAACCTTTTGCAACGAGTCTAGCCTTATAGGTTTCCACCTGCCCATCTACACCAAGTTTCCTTTTGTAGATCCATTTGCATCCAACGGGTTTTACCCCAGGTGGAGCAATATCCAAGGTCCACACTTTATTGGTGTACATGGACTCCATTTCGGATTGCATTGCTTCCAGCCACTTATCAGAGTCCCTACTGATAATGGCCTGCCTGAAACTGGTAGGGTCATCTTCTTCCAAGATGCAATCTTCTCGATCCCCGTCTAAGAGAAAACCGTAGTATCTCTCGGGCGGATGAGAAATCCTACCAGATCTGTGGAGTGGCTGAGGTTCGTCTGGGGTTATTGAATCCAGTGGTTCCTCCAAATTTTCAGTTACATTTTGTGGTTCATGGATTTCTCTCAGTTCTACCGAACTCCCACTAGTTTCTTTTACAAGAAACTCCCTTTCTAAAAAGGTAGCGTGGCGAGATACAAACACCTTCTGTTCCTCAGTGTGGTAGAACAGATATCCTAGTGAGTCTCTAGGATATCCCATAAATTTACATAGAACTGACCGTGCCTCTAGCTTGTCCGGTTTCTGTGTTTTTACATAGGTCGGACAGCCCCATATCTTGAACCGCTTAAGATACAGATTTCTACCACTCCATATTTCATATGGAGTCTTAGGCACAGATTTGGATGGAACGTAATTCAGTAGGTATGCCGCTGTCTGAAGCGCATGTCCCCAAAATGAAAGAGGCAACTCGGCACTACTCATCATGGAGCGAACCATATCCAATAGGGTACGATTCCTCCGCTCCGAAACACCGTTGTGCTGTGGTGTATAAGGAGGAGTAAGCTGAGAGAGAATACCATTCTCTTTTAAGTAATCTAGGAATTCCGTGCTCAAGTACTCCCCTCCTCTATCAGACCGGAGGATCTTGATACTTTTGCCAGTCTGGTTCTCTACTTCGTTTCTGAATTCCTTGAATTTCTCAAAAGCTTCAGATTTGTGTTTCATAAGATACACATATCCGAATCTAGAGAGATCGTCAGTGAATGTGATGAAGTACGAGAACCCACCCCTTGCATGTATAGACATCGGACCACATACATCACTGTGTATGAGTCCCAAGAGCTCTGTTGCTCCTTTTCCATGTCCGGTGAACGGAGATTTGGTCATCTTCCCTTTGAGACAAGACTGACAAGTTTCATAAGATGAAAACTTGAACGTATTCAATAGTCCATCTTTATGCAACTTACTTAGTCTTTTCTCTCCGATATGACCAAGTCTACAATACCACAAGTAGGATTCATTCGTATCTGAATTCTTCCTCTTGCATGTGTTTTGTACATTGAGAACTGTATTCTGATTTAGAACGTAGATACCATTACACAGTGTACCTTCTGCAACCAGTACCTTATGAAGGTAAATGTTCATGATATTTCTATCAAGAACAAAGTTACATCCTTCTTTATCGAGTAAAGTAACTGATATGATGTTGCAAACCATGAAAGGTACATAGTAGCAATCGTTCAAAATCATAGTATTGCCATTTGGCAACACTAGGTGATGTTCACCGACGGCTGCAGCATTACCTTTTGCTCCGTTCGCTACTCTGAGCGACATATCACCAGGTACAACTTTCCTACTTTTTCTCAGTCTCTACAATAAATTACAGATATGAGATCCTGATCCGGTATCAAGTACCCAGGAGGTAGGGCTGACCGTAAAGCAGTTCTCAATTACAAGAACACCTGAAGTAGATGCAAAACCATGCTTCTTCTTCAACTGGGTATCCTTGGAATTCATATAATCCTCTTTCCCTTGCTCATACTTATGACTGTTGCCACAAGTTAGAGCCGAACCAACGTTCCCCAGCCCCGAATAAGAATTCGGATCAGTCAAGCGATACATTTTATTATCTTGATTAGGGCGTGAAATGGTTGCTACCTGGAGAGAGAGAAAAGAAATACTCAGTGTGCGCTCTTGCAAGATTAGATTGGTTTATTAGTTTATCTAACCAGGATGGCTCCCACTGTTTCTCAAATTCTTGTTAAAACCTTTTAAAAGAAGAACTAGTCAGGATTAATCGCACGTCACAATACTTGCTTAACCTTTTAGCCAGGCTAGTGTTGGTACTTCGAGGGAGGTTTTCCAACGCTTTCGCGAAGTTCCTGTTAGTTATATGTATTCCCTAGAGGCCATTACTATACATAGGATGTATATTGTAGTGGGTGCTTGGACATATATAGGGAGGACTTTCTTGCTCGACATGATAGTATGCTATCTGGTTGATCTTTACTTTAACGTGTACACTGATTGTCTCTCTGGTACATGTTGGTAAAGCCCTTAGGATGTGTACTTGACTACATGGACTATGATGCGGATCATACTTGTGGGGACATGGTAGTCCATAAGTACATCCTTCAAGGTCCCTAGTCGTGGGTATATCGAGACGGGGCATCGATATACCAGAGTAGACTAGCGTATACCTTCTCGACCCATACAGATGGGCGATGGATGATCCCATATCCATTGGTGTTTGACATCAGAGATGATATACGGGTGCTCAGTGGAGACTGGGTACACTGGACGGACTCGCCGAGAACTCGCAGATGGTATTATACCTTACGTCAGATGGCAGTTCTCTGTTGACACTGGTACAGAGTAGTCTGTTGACCCGAGATCGTCATAGAGTCTTATGTGGTTCCCACTGTGCTTTGATTTCCACCTTACCACGTCCAAGAGGGCGTGCAAAACGGTGGTTTTTGGGTACAGTCCCGAGTCACATGGAGGCAATGAGCGATAGGAGGGGATTCGTCTCTCCCGGTATAGGGGGTTGATGTTGCGCTGTGTTCGGTTGGCTATAACCGGAAATCCCTGGCCAGGGTTGCTGAGATTTACTGGTAAGTGTTACAAGTAGTTTCTCGAACTGTTATAGACCTCATATCGACACGACTTATCGAGCTGTTGGGGTCTGACGTTTACCACCCCTAGGCGAGATATGCGACATATCAGACGACCAGACCGGACTGTACGGTAAGTGTTACTGGTTGGATTCACAGGAGTGTGAGCGGGCTTGCTCATCGATCTTCTGATCGCTCAATACCCGGGTGGCCGTTACGTTTAGCAGACCGCTTGCGGCTTGTGGGTGTTTGATATGATCATCACCTGCTGCCGGCGTATTGACGAGTCTTTAGAGTCCTACACAGAGGTTTCCTGGCTCAAGCGAAACGAAATAGGAGCGCATATGAGATATGTGTGGGACCGAGAATAATGCGTGTATGTGATACCGTATTCTATTCTCGCGATGAATGTATCGATTGGTTGTATGCGATATAACCTAGTTATCGAATCAAGTATTGATTCGATAAGCCGATACATTGAATATTAGTCGGTTATATACGATATGACCGGATCGTTAAATCAAGTGTTGATTTAATGATTTAATGCATAATTATATATTTGATATATTACTTTGCATTAACTAGTATTTGTTCACTTTAAATGGATTTTCTCACTTGATGTGCAAGTTGTATATGTGATATACTTTTGTGCACATGTTTGTATCATGTTTGATGATACATGCTCATTTGGTTAAGTGTAAAGAATTAAACCATGGTTAAGTTGATGATTAGGGTTTTGCTTATTCATTTATTTATTTGTTTATTCATTTTTGATAGATAAACATGAATGGTGGCTTTGTTTGTTTTTAGTTGAAGATTCATGAAGCTTTGACTTAGTCACCATTCTTGTCTCATGCTTAACCCTAACCATTTGAACTAACCCTAGTTCATTCTCTACACTTAACTATGGTTGAGAATATGATAAGAATGAATTCTTTTTCAATTATTCAAAAACACTTATCATATTCTATCTTCTTCATCACCTTCTTCTTCAAGAAAAAGCTTGCCACCATTAATGGCATCTTGAGCAAAAGTGTGAGAAATCCAATTCTAAAGTGAACCCACCTCCTATTTCTTCATCCTTTACCTCTTGCCAAGTAGTATAGGGTGTTTTCTTCACAAGTTTCATGACTTGGTGAAGTGGGAGCTTGATCTTGTGATGCCTCGACGTAGATCATCTTCGGCATCGTAGTCGATGACCTAGCCCGCCCATTTCTCCGATGAAGCCGACGCTAGAGCCCGGGATTTGATTTGGATAGCAAGGAGACTTCATCATGGAGCTATGGAGGTGGAGAACCGGATCTACAAAGGTTGTATTTCCGATCACTTAGTTAAGTTGTTAACTAGTTGCATCTTTCGCCTAAAATTCTAGTTAACAATCCGTATTAGGGTTTCTCGGCACTTGTAAAATTTGAAATTGGCATGGTTGATGCCTTGTGAGACCTCATTAGTGTGCCTAGGAACCCTACAGTGGTATCAGAGCCTAACTAGAGCCTTAGGCGATGCGTAGCCGGAGTTAGAAGTCCGATCGAATCGAAACCCTAACTCTCAAATTGCTCTCTGTACAATTTCTGAAATCGGGGATTTTTCCAAATTAAAAATATGCATAAAATTCAGCAGGGAAATTGATGAATTACTGTGAACCATGTACTCATGATTCAACCAAAGTGCGGCGGAACCGCGGCACAAGCATGGCTTGTGCGGCGGTTCCGCGGCCAATTAGTCACATCAGCTTTTGAATTTTGCACATTAATTCATGTTTTCTAGTGCTGAGTTTTCTGGGAATTTTTAATTTTTACTCAAGAGTTGAGTTTTCTGGGTTGTATTGGGAGTTCGTATATTCGATCGGATTATCAAACTTTGTCTATGTGTTTTTCCGGGTAATTTTAGAATATGTTAAAAAGTTCGATCGGATATAAATACCCACTTTTTCCCCTGTTGGGAAATTTCCAAATGTTGGATCTTTCCGTGGTTTAATAACGTTCTAAGTAGTGCAAGTAACGCGATGGACCCTCTAGAAGACAACAAACCTTAACTCGATTATGTGATCGTGTTGAACTGCCCTTTGAACCTTCGGGTTTGGGGCAGTACGGCGTGCCACATGTGAGGCGTTGGCTTGACCCTTCTACGGCTGGACCGTTGGTACTGAGGCATGAACTGGATGTTTTAAAACTTGTTTCATGTGTTGAGCTGTTTCGGGAAAACTTGGGTGTTTGGATGTTCGATCGGAAAGTTTAACATTTTCTATTTATCTGGAATGGGATACAATAATTGGAATTCACAAGTAGTTATGAGATAACTGAATGAATGTTATAAACATAGCACTTTAGTCTCACTTGATCGGTTGCCATGGAATTTTGATGTGATCAAAAGTCCGTCGCAATCACGTAGCGTACGCGGATACTCGCCGGGTAAACTTAATAGACAGCCTCACTCCATAGCCCCGACCAAGTGACTGAAGGAGAACCCCGTCGCCGAAAGCATCCGTTCGGGTGCTAGCGGTAGCGGTGTTCCGCCTTGGTGCACTTCGTCGACGGCGTCGGGGGTGCGGCCGCCTACTAAAGTTTGCGACGAGCATTCGATCAGGATGTCGGGAATCCTGTTGAATTGCCCGACTTGATATTGAAAAGAGTTTTCGATAATGAGACTAAAATGCGGGGTTTATAATTGTTAGGCATGCGATGTCTAAGTATTTCATTTGATTAGGCATGCGATATCTATGCTGGTTGCGGATTCCAACTGTTGTAGTTTTACACTTTCTTTTCTATGACCGTAAGTGCAATATGTGATATCGCCGGTTTCGTTGCTATATGTCAACGACAATTGGGATGCGCATATTTACTTACGTTGATGACATGTGATGTTATGTGTTGCTGGATATGTTATATTGGATCGTCGTGTTTGAATAGCCCGGGGGTTTTTATGTGAGATGAGTGTTTTTCATTTTCATTCATTTAAAAACTTGTATGTAATATTCTTTTATTGGGGCACTTCCAGGTTGCGGAAGATGTCACCCTTTTGTATATTATTTACTTTTCCGCACTAGGATAGACCCAAGGAGGGGAGCACAAGTAACCGGGTTCTGGAGTCCGGTGGGAGACCAACTCGAGGAGTCGAGTCTGGCTCTCCTAACTCTAGAATTGGTAGGGTTGCTTGCCGCTCTCGTAGGGGTCTAGGGGTGTGGGTTTGGCTATTCATCACGACCGTGGAATCCGTGTTTTATACTGGCTCGTATTGAAAACACGGACGTCTTAGTATATCCAATATTTCATATGTTTCTTCTGCTGCGATATCTGTGATGTGATCATGTGATATGTTCTCTGATGGATACTGTATATAGTATATATGATATATTATATAGACGTTACTTATGTTTTACACCCGTGCTAGCCCTGCCCCGCTCTGCCGTTAGTTACCTAACCTAACGGTGCATGAGGGGACATCGAGGCGAATGCGGATGGCATAAGTGTACATCGTATTTATCTGTGATGTTTAGGAACTTAAATGATGGGACTTCATTAATGAGATTAATGAAATAAAAGAAACCTAAGATGTTGTAGAATCGAATTTCAAAAATAAAACAGGTAGCTACAGTTCTTGCTTTGCACAGCGGTATATATGATATATCCTGCACCTTATTCGATGAGGAAAGGACCGAGATCCCTTCACCGGGAGTGACTCCTTTAGCAATAACTGGCGGATGCTACACACTCGGTTTGTCTTTTGAAAGCTTCTATAGTTTCTGCTTTGCACAGTGATATATATGATATATCCCGCACCTCATTCGACGAGGAAAGGGCCGACGATCCCTTCACCGGGAGTGACCCCTTTAGCAAAACTAGAATAGCCTAAAAAACACTCCATTTTAAAATTCATTCGATCCTACAACGATATCAAGTTCATTACGCAATAGGTTTTCAGAAAAACCTGTCGTAGCCCTCCGTCATTTCAGATAAGTCCTGTTTAGTATTCGTGCTGCGTTTGTTGACCTTGTCAAGGCGCAGTGTGCGGTAGCTAACCAGTATTTATCTGCTTATGCATATGATGCAGATTGGGTTAGGGTAGTCGTACGGCCTTGTTGACCTTGTCAAGGGTCGTGCGGGTGGGTTTGATTCAATCAAGAAATGACGGGTTGAACTTGACTTACGGTCTATGGTTTGTTGACCTTGTCAAGGTCATAGATCGTTTGGGGCAAAATTATCGGGAATTTGAAGTGTTGAAATTTGCAATGAGATTACATACCTTCTATGAGATAGTTGGATCCCGATACCCGCTGCGAGTAAGAGTTACTCCTGGGAGAGTTTTATACATTACAATTAGCCAATCAAGTAGGTGTTTAGAAAGGTGTTAACGAGGTTACGCCTCTGGGAAAATGAGGTTTACATTAATTAGGTTCGTGCGAAAGCACGGGGGACCTCCCTCAAAGTACCGACACTGGCCTGGCTGAAAGATTGGCGAACTTGTAGTGTGTAATTAATCCCGGCTAGTCTTTCCTTTTAGGGTTTGAAGGAAGATTTGATAAAACCAGTGGGAGCTATCCTGATTAGATAAAATTATAACCAATCTGATCTTGCAAGAGCGCACGCTGAGTGTTTTCTTCTCTCTCTCTCCAGGTAGAGACCATATCACGCCTTAATCAAGATAATAATACGGAATATTGACCGAACCCGCTTGTTATACTGAGCTGGGGAACGTTGGTCCCGCTCCAACTTATAATTGTTATAAGACAGAGCAGGAAATTGGGGATTACCAGAATTCCCGTGCCGCCCAAACGAAGAGAGTGCATGCTGATGCATCATCTTCGGGTGTGTTCGTTACAATGAACTGTTTCTCTGTATCCTCTACGTCCTGGGTATGTGATACCAGATCAGGATCCCAGATATGTAATCTGTTACATAGGACTACAGATAGGTAGAGAACTGAGAACGGGTGATAAGTTTCATGAGGCAGAAAACGGGGCAAGTGTTGCAGCCAAGTCTGTTGGTCACTGTCACCCTGTATTTCAAATACATTGATTCTGAACGAATGTTATTAGATACCGAACCTGATATACAAAATCATATCAATCTCTTTATTAGTAAAGAAATGATAAAATTTTGTATAGTTGGATAATGTTTTGAATATTTCCTATATCAAAAGTTGATCGGTTCAAACACGCTATCTAAAAGCATTGATGTTCTAAATCAAACTACAGTTCTTTAGTATACGGAACACACACAAGAGGAAGAGTTCAGGAATGAACGAATCCTTCTTGAGGCATTGTAGACTAGGTCATATCAATGCGATCCGACTGGCTGAAGTTACATTTTAGATGCATATTTAAATCAGTTTGAATTTACATCTTGTGAAACTTGCCAGTCATGTCACAGAGATAAGATGACCATAGCTCCGTTTACTGGAAACAGAGAAAGAGTTAGTGAACTCTTGGGATGATACATGTTGATGTATGTAAGGTCCCCTGTCTACACATGCCAAGACCGGTTCCTTGTACTTCATTACATTCTCTGATAATCTCTTTAGATTCAGACATATGTTCCTGTTGAAACACAAGTCCGAACCTTTTGAGATATTCACAGAATATAAGCAAGAAGTAGAGAACCAATACGGGTATAAGTATTATGTCCTTTGATGAGATCAAGGAGGAGAATACTTGAGCACGAAGTTCTTGGACTTTTCTAAAGGAGAATGAGATTCTCTCTCAGCATTACTCCTCCGTATACACCATAGCATGATGGTATATCGGGGCGGAGCAATCACATCCTATATGATAAGGTGTGCTCTATGATGAGTAATACTGAGTTACCTGTTTCCTTTTGGGAGTTATGCACTTGAGAAGCTGCATACCTATTGAATAGGGTTCGAATCAAATCAGTTGCCTACCACTTCATATGTGATATGGAAAGGAAAGAGCCCATCTCTTAAGCTAGTTAAGATTTGGGGTTGTCCGGCCTATGTCTAAAAGCAAAATCGGGACAAGCTCGAGGCAAGATCTGTTATGTACAACTGGAAATATTCCAGCTATACATAATACAGCAGATGATTTGATAAAACCAAAGGATTCAATAGTTACCAATGAACCTCAGCCTCTCCGCCGATCTAGTAGGGTTCTTCATCCACCTGAGAGATACTTCGGTTTCTCTATGACAGTGGGAGCGAGGATTGCATCATGATATGATAACCCAACTAGTTTCGAGCTGGCCATCAGGAGTGGGACTCTGTAAGAATGGCTGGATGCTTAGCGATCTGAGATGGAATCCATGTACACCAACAAAGTATGGACTTTGGTTGCTATATCTGAAGGGTTAAATCCCCATCAGGAGCAAGTATATCTTGAGAAGATTACTTGGTGTAGATGGAAAAGTTGAGACTTTCAAAGCTAGACTTGTTAAAGCTTTTCGTCATCGACCAGGCGTGGATAATGATGAAACCTTTTCAAGTGGCTATGCTTAAGTCCATACAGATCCACTTGCCACGGCTACATACCATGACTACGATATCTGGCGGTTGGGTGCCATGACTGCTTTTCTAAATGATGTTTTAGAAGAGAACGTCTATAAGTACACAGCCAGAGGGCTTCGTAGACAGTGGGAGCAGCGGAAACGTGTACAAGATGCTTTATAGGATAAAGCAGGTATCACGGAGTTGGAACATCTGTTTTGATGTGTTAGTCAAAGAGTTTGACATCATCAAAATGGTAGATGAACCTTGTATAAACAAAAAGGTAGTAGGGAGTATAGTGATGATCCTCGTAGAGTACGTGGATGACATGCTCTTGATAGGGAAGGAGTTTCCTATGCTACGCTCGGTCAATCGCCGCTTATCACAATGATTCTCCATATAGGATCAAAGTGATACCTCCTAAATCCTGGGTTTTGGATCTATGAGATAGATCTAAATGGATGTTAGGATTCTCACTAGTTGTAGTGAGATGGTATCAACCGATCCTGGGGAGAATCACTGGAAGGGTTCCAGGGTGATAAGGACGACTGAAAGTCAGTCACAGGCATTGTCTTTACCCTCAGTAAAGGGACGGTATGTTGGAAGAGTTCCAAGCTAGATACCGTGGCATACTAGACGATAAAGGATGGATACATCGCTACTTAAGATGCTACCAAAGTGGCTGTCTGGGTGTATATTTGTTCATGAGATGAACTTAGTTCCTCCCATTGTGTGACAATGGAGTTGTGGCTTATGCCAAGGAACGTCCGTCCCATCAGTGATCCAGACATATTCTAAGGCAGTATCACCTGATCATGGAGATGTTTAATCTCCAGGGTGATCGAGATTAGGAGAGTAGACTCAGAGGACAACACGGCGGATCCACTCACAAAGGCCTTTTCCCAGAGAGAGACTTTTATGGGATGGTTGAGTATGAGATACTACAACCACTGCTATCAGATGTCCCTAGTGCAAGTGGGAGATTGTTAGTTATATGTATGCCCTAGAGGCCATTACTATACATAGGATGTATATTGTAGTGGGTGCTTGGACATATATAGGGAGGACTTTCTTGCTCGACATGATAGTATGCTATCTGGTTGATCTTTACTTTAACGTGTACACTGATTGTCTCTCTGTTACATGTTGGTAAAGCCCTTAGGATGTGTACTTGACTACATGGACTATGATGCGGATCATACTAGTGGGGACATGGTAGTCCATAAGTACATCCTTCAAGGTCCCTAGTCGTGGGTATATTGAGACGGGGCATCGATATACCAGAGTAGACTAGCGTATACCTTCTCGACCCATACAGATGGGCGATGGATGATCCCATATCCATTGGTGTTTGACATCAGAGATGATATACGGGTGCTCAGTGGAGACTGGGTACACTGGACGGACTCGCCGAGAACTCCCAGATGGTATTATACCTTACGTCAGATGGCAGTTCTCTGGTGACACTGGTACAGAGTAGTCTGTTGACCCGAGATCGTCATAGAGTCTTGTGTGGTTCCCACTGTGCTTTGATTTCCACCTTACCACGTCTAAGAGGGCGTGCAAAACGGTGGTTTTTGGGTACAGTCCCGAGTCACATGGAGGCAATGAGCGATAGGAGGGGATTCGTCTCTCCCGGTATAGGGGGTTGATGTTGCGCTGTGTTCGATTGGCTATAACCGGAAATCCCTGGCCAGGGTTGCTGAGATTTACTGGTAAGTGTTACCAGTAGTTTCTCGAACTGTTATAGACCTCATATCGACACGACTTATCGAGCTGTTGGGGTCTGACGTTTACCACCCCTAGGCGAGATATGCGACATATCAGACGACCAGACCGGACTGTACGGTAAGTGTTACTGGTTGGATTCACAGGAGTGTGACCGGGCTTGCTCGTCGATCTTCTGATCGCTCAATACCCGGGTGGCCGTTACGTTTAGCAGACTGCTTGTGGCTTGTGGGTGTTTGATATGATCATCATCTGCTGCCGGCGTATTGACGAGTCTTTAGAGTCCTACACAGAGGTTTCCTGGCTCAAGCGAAACGAAATAGGAGCGCATATGAGATATGTGCGGGACCGAGAATAATGCGTGTATGTGATACCGTATTCTATTCTCGCGATGAATGTATCGATTGGTTGTATGCGATATAACCTAGTTATCGAATCAAGTATTGATTCGATAAGCCGATACATTGAATATTAGTCGGTTATATACGATATGACCGGATCGTTAAATCAAGTGTTGATTTAATGATTTAATGCATAATTATATATTTGATATATTACTTTGCATTAACTAGTATTTGTTCACTTTAAATGGATTTTCTCACTTGATGTGCAAGTTGTATATGTGATATACTTTTGTGCACATGTTTGTATCATGTTTGATGATACATGCTCATTTGGTTAAGTGTAAAGAATTAAACCATGGTTAAGTTAATGATTAGGGTTTTGCTTATTCATTTATTTATTTGTTTATTCATTTTTGATAGATAAACATGAATGGTGGCTTTGTTTGTTTTTAGTTGAAGATTCATGAAGCTTTGACTTAGTCACCATTCTTGTCTCATGCTTAACCCTAACCATTTGAACTAACCCTAGTTCATTCTCTACACTTAACTATGGTTGAGAATATGATAAGAATGAATTCTTTTTCAATTATTCAAAAACACTTATCATATTCTATCTTCTTCATCACCTTCTTCTTCAAGAAAAAGCTTGCCACCATTAATGGCATCTTGAGCAAAAGTGTGAGAAATCCAATTCTAAAGTGAACCCACCTCCTATTTCTTCATCCTCTACCTCTTGCCAAGTAGTATAGGGTGTTTTCTTCACAAGTTTCATGACTTGGTGAAGTGGGAGCTTGATCTTGTGATGCCTCGACGTAGATCATCTTCGGCATCGTAGTCGATGACCTAGCCCGCCCATTTCTCCGATGAAGCCGACGCTAGTGTAAGTGCACGGCGGCGCCCCGGCCGTCAATCCGACGGCCAAATGCGGAAGCGGTGATAAACTTTAATTTTTCTTGAACTGGCAAACCGCCGCGCACTAATACCCGGATCGAACCACTAACTAGTCCTAGCTATCTATAAGAAAGGGAATAGAGATATACCGACGATCCAAGTCCTCCGGTCTTCTCGTCATCGTCCCGATCTCCTGCGGAATGTCCCGTCTCCTCCTCGTGCCGGAAGTGCACCACATCGCCTACTTCTTTTACGGGCTCCCACCTCAATGCCGAGGCAACTCGGGCACGAAGCCGGCTACTCGACGTGCCCAAGATTCGCTGTAGAATATGTAGTGTACAAGTCTCATTTGGGGTTCATGGAGGTGCCATTTTAGTGGAGGGATGATACAAGAAATATGTGGAGGAGCTTTGAGAATTTTGGTGCATGAAATGAACAACATTTCCCCACCTCCAATTTTGGACAGCCCCCCCTTCAAAAAGAATGGCCGGCCAATGCTAGGTGAAGGGAGAGAATGAGAGAGAGAGTCAAGGAATGAGTGGTGCAACCATAACAAAAATGCAAAAAGGGAATCATGAAAGAATATGATCATAAGCAAAACCACACACAACTCCACCATCATTACCTCACAAAGTCCAACACTCAAACCTACCATCATCAACATCCATCATGAAAACAAAAGTCAAGTCATGATGAAGACAAGAAGTCAAGGTCAAAGAATGGCTATCATGATGCAACAAAAAGCAAAAGCCCCCTCCACAAATACTTATTTGCAACAATGCAAATAAGCCCTCCTCCACCAATCTTCGGCCAATGAACGGAACAATGGAAATTGGCCGAAACGGAAAGCAAACTGGCAACTCCAGAAAACAGGTCCCGTAATAAATTACAGGAAAACCCCGATACTGTGCATACACACCTGCATCTGTATTTCGACCGAAATACAAATGCAAGGAGACAAAATCTACACTGTACTATACTAGAATCCGGCTTATACCAAAACCGGCTAGTAATATCTGTTCGATCCTGATCCGTGCAATACCGCACGTATCTGATCGAACCCTGCCATATAACCATACGGCCTATAGTACAGACTGTCCGATCCTGATCCGTGCAATACCGTACGTATCTGATCGGACCTTGCCATATCTCCATACGGCCTCTACAACCTTTCGCCCGAAAGCTGAGTAACTGAATGTGGGGGACTTTAAAGACTCATCAACACCTTGGTTGTGGATTTAACCACTAGCACGTCAGAGGTATAAGCCAATACGTAACGGGCTACCAGGTACTGACTAAAAGGGATGTCTGTGAGCGAACTCAGCCTGACAACCCTACTGAGCCTGTCAGTGACAATATCCGTACAGTCCGGTCCGTTCGTCTATGAGCATCGCATGGCGGGCCTAGGGGGTTGGTAAAAGTCAGACCCCCAAAAGCGGTACAAGTCGTGTCGGAGTGTAGCCCAGAACACCCTGAGATACTACTGGAATACCTACCAGTAAATCTCCTTGCCTCGGCCGAGGGCTTCGTGTAATGGCTCTCCTAGACACAGCACGACCTCACCCCCAATACCGGGAGAGACGAACCCCTGAAGATACGCTCACTGCCTCCATGTGGCTCGGGACTGTACCCAACTAAAACCTGTTTGCACGACTCCTTTGAGCCGTGGTAGGGTAGTAATCAAAGTACAGTGGGAACTCACACGAGACAAATGACGATCCCCAGGTCGATGAACTAACCTGCACACATGTCACCAGGGAACTGCCATCTGACGTCTGGTATATAACCAACTAGCATGTTCCCGGCGAGTCCTGTCCGGTGTACTCATAACCCAATGAGCACCTGTATACATCTTAGGTGATCCAACTGACACCAGTGGCTTGTGAGACCGGCCACCGCCCCTCGTCGGGGTCTCGACTGTATACACTAGTTTACTATGGAGAATCGATGCCCTGTCTCGAAACTCTCACGACTAGGGACCTTTTAAGGATATGCTTATAGACCCCCAGCTCCCACTTATATGATCGCCCTCATACTGCTGGTGGTCAAGCATGAATCCTCGGGGCTCTATCAACGTGTAATAGCGACGTGTCAGGTCACTTAAAACAGTACACGATGATAAAGGTAAACCAGATAGCATACTATCATCTCGAGTAAGACTGTCCTACCGGGATAGGTCCCCCATCAATCATTGCAATCACGTACCTGTGACCTAATAATTGACTCTGAGGGCACTATCTCCAACAGCTAGAGCCCGGGATTTGATTTGGACAGCAAAGAGACTTCATCATGGAGCTATGGAGGTAGAGAACCGGATCTACAAAGGTTGTATTTCCGATCACTTAGTTAAGTTGTTAACTAGTTGCATCTTTCGCCTAAAATTCTAGTTAACGATCCGTATTAGGGTTTCTCGGCACTTGTAAAATTTGAAATTAGCATGGTTGATGCCTTGTGAGACCTCATTAGTGTGCCTAGGAACCCTACAGTTCCTTAATTAAGTAACCTCTTTTCCCTGGAGGCGTAGCCCCGCTAACACCGTTCTAGACACCTACTTGGTTTATAGCATTGATTGTTAAGTGAAATAATCTCCCGAGAGTAATCCAACTCATCAGTGGGATCGGGATCCAACTATCATTGTGTGATGACCTAGATGGAATCCACTCTAGTCACCACACTCCAGAAGGTATGCTAAATCTGCAAGTTTCAGTTTCTTTAGAAACTCCCGATGTGGATTTTTACCCCTAGGACCCAAGTGACCTTGACGGAGTCAACAAATCAAAGAGCTCTAGTCAAGTTCAACCCGTCATTATCTGGATTGCATTAAACCCACCCGCATAACCCTTGACGGAGTCAACAAGGTTATACGACTGTCCTAACCAATCCCATATACTGCTACAAACAAGCAGCACTCAGCAACCGTACACTACGCCTTGACGGAGTCAACAAACGCAGCACGAATACTAAGTGTTACTTGTAAGAAATGACGGAGGGCTACGGCTGGGTTTTTGGCGAAAAACCCGTTAACGTAATGAACTTGATATCGTTGAAGGAACCTGATAACCTTTTGAAAATATAGTGGCGAAAACTTTTGCTAAAGAGGTCACTCCCTGTGAAGGCATCTCGGCTCTTTCCTCGTCGAATGAGGTGCAGGATATTCTAAACTGAATACCTCGATGCAAAGCAAGAATAATCAACTATAGTGAAGTTATTACCCTGACGCAAACTTTTGTCCAAGGGGTCACTCCCGATGAAGGGATCTCGGCCCTTGCCTCGTCGAATGAGGTGCTGGGCATTCATAACCGAATAACTCTATGCAAAACAAAAGAGAACGTCCTTGCAATAACAGCTTTTTGAAAATTGTTCCAACAACGTCTTTTAGGTTTGTTTTCTTGCATTAATTTAATGTGTCCTATCAATTAATCCTACCATTGCAGAAAACAACGAAAATATGACGTACGCTTATACCATCCGCATTTGCCACGGGGTCCCGTCATCACCCGTTAGGTTACTTAACTAACGACAGAGCGGGGGCTGGACTAGTGCGGATGCAAAACATAAGCAACGCCTAAATAGATATCATATATAGATATATACACATTCGTCAGATGCAATGATAGCCATTCCAGATCACAGATGAACACTTTGGATATACTAGGAATTTGCATTTCCTTCGAGCCTGCAACGAAAGACAGATTACACGATCGCGATGAATAGCCAAATACCCTACCCTAAACCCCTACGGGTGCGGCAAACTACCCGCCAAATACTCGAAGTGAAGCAACCTCCCTCAACAACGTGAGTAGGCTACTCGGCACTTCGAGGTACCCGGTAGTTTGTGCACCCCTCCTTGGGTCTATCCTAGGAGCAAAAACAGTAAAAAGAAATTATACAATGGTGGCTACAACCTCATCCCGGATGTGCGGCCATACAAATAATATTACATCAATTTACACATTACATGAACTGAAAGATAAAGAAAACTCTCATCTCACAACCCCCCGGCTATTCATCCGCGACAATCCAACGAATTCATATACACAAACTACCAACATTACAGATCATAGATACGTATAACCCCCACTAATCGACGTATAGCGATTAGCAGACGTTCAATACATATATCACATCACAGATATAACCCATTAGCCAAAGTCTACAGAAAATCGATCAAAATACGGATTTGTAACCACCCCAAAAACAAATTTTGTTCTCTGGCAATTCTGGGCAGAAACAAACCATCCTAAAAATCACAAAACACCAATATAAGAACACTGCAGGAAACTTGACCCACTGCCGAGTAAACTCGGCCGTGGATCCGCGGCAGGAGCATGTTCTTGCCATGGTTCCGCGGCGCGTTGACCGAGTTGGTGGATCGATTTTCTTGTGTGTTCTTTAAAAACCCTGAGCCGATTTTTAGTACATGATTTATTATTTTTTGAGCAGAAATAAAAATCGGGAGAAAGTTAGCATTTTCGGGATGTTTTGCGGTTTTTTGTCCGATCGAAATTCTAGATACTTTGCTAACATGCTAGGGTGTGTTTAGCTAGGCTCTGATACCACTGTTAGGTCCATGTTACCTCTCCCGGTTCTTTCAGGGTTGCGGAAACGGTGAAAAACGATTTTTTTGGGGTTTTGGTAACATGGACTAGAAAACCCGGATCTTTGCTAAACAACACACTAGCAACAACTACGAGCTTTAGCTACTCGGTTAGGGGTTTATACCTAGTCTTGAATTCCTTCCCTTCTTGTTGTTCTCCTCCTTTCTAGCTCCTTGTAGTAGCTTGAATGGCTCCTCCTCGTCGTCTCCTCTTTGCCGAAGATAGATCCACCCGAGGGCCTCGAACTTGAGCTCCTACCTCAACCTTGAGGTAACTAAAGTGTTAGGTTTGCTATACCTTCAACCTTAGGATGAGTAGAGAGTAGTTTTGGTGTTTTATCTCCAAGGCAAATGGTTCTCAACTCATGAGAGATTTTGCCTTGAGCTAGAGGAAGAAGGAGAGCAAAGGATGAGAGAGAAGATGCAAGTAAGAATGATCAATTTCTTTTACAACCATGTTCTCTTATTTTAGAAAATGATAACAATAATAATAATTAACAATTTGTGATGGTGAGTTGATGAATGACCATTATCATTTCATTCATTAAATGCTTTGTGCAAAAAATAAGAAGCATCTTTGAAAACAAATGATGATGGTCAACAAGTCTACTTTGGTCAACCGGTCAACCAAAGTCAACAAGTCAACAAAAGTCAAGAATTCAACTCAACCATGGCACAATAATTGTTAACTAATATTATTAATCATATTTCCTATTCTCATTATGGTTTGGAAAAAGACAACAGTCAACTGTGCATACGCACCCGTACCATAACCCTAATGAGAATCCTCTGCCTCTATCTCAGTCAACTGTGCATACACACCTGCATCCGTGTTCTGAGGAACACGAATACAATGAAATAAAACCAATCCCAAAACATATACTAGGATCTGGCTTAAACCAAAGCCCGCTAGTAATAACTGTCCGGACACCAAACGTGCACAAGTGCGCGGATGTGAACGAACCCCGTCGCAAAACCATGCGACCTCTACTCTGTTTTGCCCAAAAGCGAATAACCCTCTGTGTGGGACTCTAAAGACTCGACACTACGCTGGCAGTGGGGTTAACCACAGACCGCAAGCGGCACTAGCTGTACGTAACGGTCCCCAGGTAGATGCCGATAAGAAGACTGATGAGGTGAACCCATCCGAACTCCTACTGAGCCTGTATGTGACAATCTCCATACAGTCCGGTCTGTTCGTCTGAGAATATCGCATGGCGGGACTAGGGGGGTGGTAAACGTCAGTCCCCTAATAGCGGTACAAGTCGTGTCGGAGTGTAGCCCAGAACACCCTGAGATAACACTGGAAACCTACCAGTATATCTCGCTTTCCCTGGCCAGGGACGACTATGTATAATGGCTCTCCTAGACACAACGCGATATCAACCCCCAATACCGGGAGAGACTGTTCCCCTCCGAAAGACGGCGCACAGGACCGCTGGGTCCTGGCACTGAGATTCGGGGCAGATGCTATTTGGTTTTATCCGTCTACCTCTCCGAAGATGCCAAAGGTTCATAGCAAGTGCAAGGCACTATTTTTATTATTTTTATTTATTTATTTATTTATTTATTGAAGATCACTGATCTTGTTCTCAGATCAATGATCTATTCCTAAGAGAATTTTCTCTTCTTTTAAAGGTTTTTACCTTTTTTTTTTCTTTTTGAATTCTCAAGGAGTTCTCAAGAGTTCTCTTCTCTTTTTTTTTTAGCCAGATGTTGATTATTTTGAAATGAGGTCTGGGGTCCTTTTTATAGTGCTCATAAATTAGTTAAATTTGTTAAAGAGATCTTTTTCTGAGTGATTTGGGGAATTTTCCCCACCGTTGGATCTTTGATCCAAAGGCCCCTGTTTTACAGAAGAAAATCTTCTTGTTTTAACAAGAACAGAAAGGATTTCTTTAAATCTTTGTTCTGTTTTTTGCGCAACTCCCCAGTGCGTGACACGTGTCGCACAGTGAAGCGCTTGCGCAGCTGTGCTTGCGCAACTGCGCAGACACGTGTCGCGCAGTGAAGCGCTTGCGCAGCTGTGAGCGCTTGCGCAGCTGCGCTTGCGCAACTGCGCAGACACGTGTCGCGCAGCGCAGCGCTTGCGCAACAGTGCTTGCGCAACTGCGCAGAAACATGTCGCGCAGCGGTGCGCTTCCGCAACAGCGCTTGCGTAACTGCGCAGACACGTGGCGCGCAGCGCAGCGCTTGCGCAACTGAGCGTTGCTTTTGTTTTTTTAAGAGCCTTGCTCTGATTGGACGCACTGCCTTGGGCGTTGTGCTGGCGCGTCAACTTCTGACACGTGGCGCGTTGCGCACAGCGCACGGGATTTGAAGCGTTGCTTCAAAATTTGAATTTTTGAAATTCAAACAGAGCCTTGCTCTGATTGGGGGAACAAATGCCCCCCCACCGTTGCGCTCACGTGACGTGCACGTGAGTGCAGCGGTGGCAAGATCCTAGCCATTGGATCAAGGGGGTCAGTTGAAGAGGCGCAGGCGCCTATAAATAGGACCCTTGGTCCTTAGTAATTCTTTACCATTTTCAAGAATTTGAATTTCAGAGCCTTGCTCTTGCTTAATAACTTTCAGAGCCTTGCTCTTATACTTCCCAAGAACTTCAAAGTTCAGAATTTTAGATCGTTCTAGGTAAAAAATTTAAATTAAATTAAATTTAATTTACAGAGCCTTGCTCTTATAGATCTTTGATCTAAAGAAAACCCCTTTGGGGTTTCATCAACAGAGCCTTGCTCTTGTAGATCTTTGATCTAAAGAAAACCCTTTTGGGGTTTCATCAACAGAGCCTTGCTCATAGATCAAACGTAGATTTTCCTTTTTTCTTATATATAAAAAATGGAGAACTCCTAAAAGTTTTCATGGATCTTTAAGATCCCAAATTTTTTTTAAGAATCCTTAGGAGTTATAGTTTTCATTATTATTACAGAGCTAGGCTCTTTTTTTTAGGAAGTTTTATTTCTTTGAGACAAGAGTTTGACAAATGTCACTCTGTGACAGAGCTTTGCTCTAAAAGAGAAGATTTTCTCCTTGTCTCTAGGGATTTCCCTTTAATGAGGATATTCTCTTGGGGGTCTTTTTCATTAACTGACAGTTTCATCCAATGATGGAACTGTTTTATTGAATGATGCGCCGTCATCCAGATTTTGTGGGTCCCCCTTTAGTCCCCTACCCACTGCATTGCAGTGTGATGTAAGATTTTAAAATGTGAAGCATTGGAATACTAACGGTTATTATTATTTTTTTTTGTTTTTTCTTCAGGAAACATGTCTGAAGATTTGTCCTTCCCTTTTGTTCGCTCGGAAGGAGGGTTCCCCCATTTGCCAGTGGACCGGGTGGCGTTCGCTTTGATTAAAGATCATGACCCCGAGTGTAAGAAACTCCACCTGTGGGGAAGGTGGTACAGCCAAATCATCCAAGGCCGTCGCAGCTTCAGCTCCGCCTCGCCCTCTGAGCCCATAGTTACGATCCCTTATGCGGACGAGCCCCCGGTGAAGTATGCCGTGGAGGTTAAAAATTGGAATTCTGACGACATCCTCCAGCCTGCAATCGGTGCCATCCCAGTGCAGCCGCCGCCGGCGATAGACATCTTGGGGAGGCGAATCTGTCAGGGTGAAGCACGCCCTTGGGGACAGGCCTACAATATTGGACTGGTCCCGCGACCGCTTGCCGGATATTTGCAATGGGCCCGCTACATCTTAACGGCGAAAAGGACTCACCTAACGACGATTGGTTTATATTCGGCCGTCTACGTTTCGCTTTTCGAGTATCCCTCTCCTCCAACGTGGTGGATAAAGGCCTTTATTGAACAATGGAATATCCCCACCCACACCTTCCTGATGGCGGATAGAGAAGTCTCTATCTCTTTAGAGGAATTTGTTGAGATTTCGGGTCTACCAATGATGGGGGAGCACTACGAGGAGCTGCTTCCTCCTGACGAGTACGTCTTTGCCACCAAGCAGTTGGTGTTTGACTTAACTCCGGAGAATGCCATTCAGCATCAGCATCCGGGCTTGGTGAAGGTGTTGGAGATCTATGAGGAACTCCATTTGGAATCGGGCGACCGGGGCGTCAGTTTCGCAGATTTTATTGCTCGCTTTATTCGCCCGGAGTTCCTATCAGAGCAGGGCGAGAAGTTCGCTCAGCTTGTTGACCCTTTTGGTTTCGGCTTGGACCGCCGACCTATATCGGAAAATGACCAGCGGGATTTTTATCTCCCCGGCACTGCCAACGTCCCTTTCTCAGAAATCGCCGTTCCTGGCATGGACGAGGAGACCTTTTTTATAGGGTTCTTGGGTTTATGGTTATGCAGCTTCGCACTTCCCATGCACCCCCGCCTCATGCGGTCCTCTGTCTTTTACCCAGCGCATCGGATGGTGGCTGGTTTATAGTTATCGGTAGGAATCGCCGGGCTGGCTTACCTTTATCATGGACTTAGCGTAGCGGCGGACGCCAGTGAGCCTGGGGTACAGCCTGCCAACTTCCCGATGCACTATTTCACTTCTTGGATGGAGATGCACATGCAAGGGGAGTTTGGTGCCCATAAGACTCCTCCGTTCTTTGAGAAATGCAGACTTCCAAGAATCATGCGGTTGGTCGGGGCTTCAATTGTGGTTGCATCCCCGCGGGATTCTAGGGGACTGCTCCTGCGTCCACATCTGGTCGGAGCAAAGATTGCTTTTGTGGATAAGGTCATCACCATAGGCTCAGAGACCACTAAGTCAGTGGTGCCACTACGTGATGATTTTAAGGGCGGGGCTTCTGTACTGAAGGCTCGGGAAATCCTCCACCTCTACTCCATTCGGCCGGGCTATCTAGTGTTTAGGCAGAATGAGACAGCTCTGTTTATGAGGTATAACCCATACCGATTTGCCCGGCAATCGAGTTACAACCAAGGGATCCCGATGGAAGCTTTTCTGGCAACACCCGTGGCCAACCAAGAGGGGATGAGGAATGCGATGCATCATTTCATACAGCTTAATACAGGTTCCTATTTCTTTATCAGTGAACCTAGCTGTGCCCCTAAGATACTCCATTCATATGTAGCCTGGTATGCGCATGCTATGGGCCCAATCATCTTGACGGAGAAGCGTATGCTGGTTGACCGTAGGGATGCGCCTCCTTGCGGTGATCGCAAGGCTCCCTTGCAGCCAAGGATCCAGGTCATTCTCCCGATAAAAGATGCCGGGGTTGATCGACCACGCGTGTTGAGCCCCCCGCGTGGATTGCCACTGCCTGCTACGGTGGACGTACCACCGGTGCCCCGTGCTCCCACAAAGACGGTTAATGTGGTATCGCCAGGGTCCGGCACAGGAGCAGATATCGGGACCCGCCGCCCTAAAATAACTGCCAAGCGCAAATCTATTCCGGGTGGATCTAAGGCTGGCGGACAGAAGAAGAAGAAGAAGTCCGTCCTTTTCCTTGACGCGGTCCTCAGCTTAGAGCCTGCAGCTCCTCCCAACGAAGGCATAAGTGAATATGGCAGCAATGAGGGCTTCTTGGTAGACCCTGCAGACACCAACTTGGCTGCCGCCATTGCAGCTTCGGAGCGATCGGCGAGGCTCGAAGCGATGTTAAGTAAACTCGCTGAGTCAGGTAATCATCAGCCACTTTCTTCGTCATTTTATTGCACTTTTTATTATTATCTTTAACTAATATTTGCCCGATTTTCAACAGGTGTCTCTACTGAAGAGGCTATCGCTGCCTCTTTGAAAACCTTCCAAGAGGAGGAGGAGAAGCGCGCTCTAGCAGGAGTTGGTATGTCCCACCCCTTTCTCTTTTATAAGGAAAGTTTGTCATCTTTTCTGATGGTCAACCTAACCTTCTTTCGTTTCTTAGCAGGGGTTATATCAGTTGATGCGGGGATTCTTCCCGAGCCTGTTACTGAAGTCCCGGTCTCGTCGAGGCTGCTGGAGGAGCCTCGACTTGACAAAACGACGAGGGATGCCCTGAAAAATCTGGAGGCATCCCTATTCACGGATGAGGATGCCTCAATTAAAGAAGCCCTAGTGGCATCCGTCTCAACGGCTCGGGAGGAGCGGAAGCGGTTGAGACGCGAAGCAAAGGCGCGCAGAGCTGCTTTGGCCGCGGGAGCGGGCCCTAGCACTATTCTTCGCGCTGACATTCCTTCTGAAGAGGTCCCTATCGCTCTATCTACTGCTCATAGGCAAGTGGCGCGCGCGGCCCGAAGTGCAAACAATAAATCCCTTTCAGGTAGCATCTCTTTCAGAACCTTGTTGTAAGAATTATTATAAAGCCATTGGCTCATATGCATTCTATCTTGCAGGGCCAAGTCCGACTGAGGGGGAAGCGGAGACCGTTGAACACAGGAAAACGGCGGAAGCGGTGCCTGCCGAACCCGAGCCGACGGTGAGCAACGTCGTTGGTGCCACGGGACCCGAAGCAGAGGTTGGGGGACCTGCAGCCGAGAGGGTCATGGATGCCGAACCTGAAGTGGCGGCAGATGAGATGATTGTCTTGACCGAGCCGAAAGTAGTAGAGGGTAAGGCGCTTGAGGCTGGAGACCTCGCGGCGCCGATGGACGAGACAACCATGATCGCAGAACCAGAGGGAGTATCGGGTGAGGCGGCCACGATTCCTGAGGAGGAGCTAACTGCTCTTTCCCAGGAATCTGGCAATACCCCAATCATAGCCCTCCTCGCGTATGGTCCTCTGCCGTCTCCAGGGCTTGCGAGCATAACAACGGTTCCCATTGAGTCGGGTGATGAGGCTACGGGCGGTGGCCTGATGTCAATGGAGGAAGGAATTGCCTCAGTTTCGGCTGGCAGCTCGTCGGGTAAATTTTGAGTTACCGGCGTTCTTCTTTTTATATATCTCGCGATCTCTTCTAACAAGTTTGTCTTTGCAGGTGCGGCCAGTGCCGACGCTCCATTGCTCGAAGGAGCACCGTCAACTACTGCTTTGGCGGTGGTGACCTCCCCGCCTTCCCTTGTACCATCGCGGATGTTGGAAGGTATGGATTTACGACTCATGCGTTAATCTTTTAAAAAATGTGGCTTTTGTACTAACGTTATACCACTGTGCCCTTTCAGGAGTGCTCTTTGATCATTTATATCAAGTGTTGCTCCCACGCTTCTCCTTCCCATCCGAACTCGCTTCTCCCACTAGTGGCGCCGGTGAGTATACTTTCACTACAATGTCTTTATTTACCCCCTTTTTTAGCAATGGGATGATTTCTTGACTTTTCCTTTTCCTTATTACAGTGCCACAAATCGAAGGAGGGGATGCAAGACCTGCCACGCCACCGGCCCTTCCGGCTTTGCCGTCCGTTGCAGCTGGTATAGTAAATTTCCTTTTGGGTAACCCTTCAACATCTCTTGAACCTTCGTTTGACCATGTTTTGTTTTGCAGCTATTGTTCCAGCTCCGGTCCCTCTTGAGTCTCGCGTCCTTTCACCGGCAGGCCCTTTCTTGAAACGTCCATCTTCAAAGGGTGCCGTGATGAGTTTGGGCATGTTGAGCGGGTATATCGAAGAGCTTAACATGGACGCTCTCCCTTCTGCCGTGGATTTCGCTATGGAGGTTAACCCGATGTTGGCAGCGCTCGTAAACTTTCACAATGAAGGCGTCGTTGAATCTTGGGTTAACCACTGCAGAGAGATCGAGGCCTGCCTGCATCGCTTGGAATCGACGCGCCCCTCTCCCGAAGTTTTGGCCATGAGCACCCAACGGACAGCCTGGCTTGAGCAAAGCGCTTCTTATCTCCACCATTTGGAGCAGGAAGCAGCTTTACGGCTGAAGGAGCGTCGGGAATCTTCAAGCGTGACCGCTCGCCTGCGCGCTGAAGTTAGGAAGAATGCTGCTGAAGTGAAAGTCGTTTTTGAAGGCCTTCTGGAGCGTATCTCTAATGGGCTAGCACTGAAGCGGAAGCTTGATGCCGCTGAGCGTGATGCCCAAGGTCAAGAAGCAGCTCAGCAGGTCATTGAGGAACAGCTCGCATCCTTCATGCAGCAGCGGGCTCAAGTAGAGGCCGAACTGGCGGTGGCAGCCGGTCAGGAGAAGGCATGGAAGGAAGTATGCGAGCAATTGATAGAGCTGTTCAAGAAGCTTCCTTCCCCCTGAATATTTTTGTATCATTTACACACCTGTAATTTGTATACAGTATATACGCATTCTTTGTTCTTTATACGATCCGTTTTGTATTTTGATTGAATTTATGAATAAAGATACACATTCCTTCTTGCAATGTTTGGTACTATTTCTTTGCCTTCTCCCTTTTCATTAAGGCGTTTTCGATGAACCTGATTGGCGGATGATTTTAACTTCTCCGAGAGATAGCGATGGCTTAGGCCGCAGTTTCAGATCTGCCGCCTAAGACTTTTTAACTCTATGAGCCGTGAGGGTCTCATAGAGACTTTTCTCCCTACGGATCGAGAGGATCTCATAGGTGGATTTTCTCCTTAGGAATCGTGAGGATTCCTAAGTGTGGTTTTCTCTTATAAGTCGTAAGGATTCTATAAGAGGATTTTTCCCTCTTACGAGTCGAGAGGACTTGTAAGCGGTTGTTTCCCTCCTTGTCGAAGTTCGATGTTGGAGAGTGAGACCCGTGGATGGTATGCAAGAGATCTTCTTAGGTCGACTTGTAGGGTCCCCTTTTTTTTTAGGAAGCAAGTTTTCAATCTCCTCCGCCTGAGGTTTGACCTTACAAACTGAGAAGCAAGCTAAATCTTTTAAAGAAATCGCTCTCTAAGTGATTTGGGTAACTTCCCCCACCGTTGGATCTTTTGATCCAAGGGCTCCTATCTTATGGAAGAGTTTTCTTGTTTTAACAAGAATAGAAGAGATTTCTTTAGAACTTTAATTCCGTTTGGCGTAAATACTCCAGAGCGTGATACGTGTCACGCAGTGCACGGCGCCGCGCAACTGTGTGAGCGCATCTGCGCTGACACGTGCCGTGCAGCGCACGGCGCAACGCAAATAATCTGAAGCGTCGCTTCATTTATTAGTTTTGAAAGCAAAGCTTTGCTTTGATTGGGGGAAGATGAAGCATTGCTTCATCTCCCGCCTGGGAATTTGAATCGTCGTGACAACTTTTGGGAGCCAAAGAGGCGCATGATGCCCATAAATAGGACCTTTGGTCCCCCACCGATGCTTATTATCTTTCAGATTTTATTTTCAACAAACTTCAGGCTTTGCTCTTGCCTTCTAGAATTCCAGAGCTTTACTCCCTCTCTTCCAGCGTTCTTAGAAAAACTTCAGGTAACACCGATTCTTGGATTAACTCTAATTAATCCTAACCAGAAGAGCTTTTAGAGAAAACTTAGCCCTCTATGTATATTGTTTTTTTCTTCTGTCGCTAATCTTCTGTAGTATTTCCTTCAGGCATAATGGCGGTGCATCTATACAGCTTGCACGAGTTCATTACTTACGACGATATCCACGCACAGGGTCGTGAACAAAACCAGGAGTTTACAGACGCTCAATGTGCAGAGGTTATGGGTCGCCTGAATGCAAGCGGTGGTTGGCTGCTACCTCGTCGTTCGGCTCTTTTGAAAGTCGTGCTGAGGGCAATATGGAGAGCACTTCCAGGTCTTCACGAGGCCTTACCACTCAATGCGCTGGATGATGCCGAAGACAAGGTGCATTCGGTGTACTTGACGGGGCTGATTTCGAAGAAACGGCGAAACAACCTCATTGATATCCTACATCAAATCTTTCAGCAGACGACGATCGTTACTGCTTATCAAAGGCCGGAAGGGCTTGCCGATGATATCGACACCGAGGAGCGCGAGAGGCTGCGCATAAGAATAATTAGGAAGGCCAGAAGAACTTTGAATAGCCTTACTTTTGAATTCCTCAATCCATGCCCCGGATCTGAAGTTATTCCATTGTAATAATATTTTTCTTTTATTGTTTTTCATGATTGTAAGAATTTTTGCCAATATGAACGGAAACTTTTTATTTCAGCTTCTCTTATTTCTCGTCCTGAGTTTTCTGCCCGTGCATGAACGAGTATGTCTCGAATGCTTAATCAGATGTAAATCGGATGTTCCTTCCCTTTTTTTTTTGGTCTGCCATCTTAATAAACATGGTCGACGGATAATAGAGCGCGCGTCTTGGCTTTCTTAAGAAATGGCGATGGCTTAGGCCACAGGTTCAGATCTGCCGCCTAAGACTTTTCAATTCTATGAGCCGTGAGGGTCTCATAGAGATCTTTCTCCCTACGGATCGAGAGGATCCCATAGGTGGATTTTCTCCCTAGGAATCGTGAGGATTCCTAAGTGTGGTTTTCTCTTATAAGTCGTAAGGATCCTATAAGAGAATTTTCCCTCTTACGAGTCGAGAGGATTCGTAAGCGGTTGTTTCCCTCCTTGTCGAAAATCGACTTTGGAGAGTGAGACCCGTGAATAGTATGCAAGAGACCATTTTGGATTGACTTGCAGGGCCCCATTGTTCAGGGAGTAAGCTTTTCAATCCTTGCTGCCTGAGACTTCATCTTGCAAGTTGAGACGAACCGAGAATTCTCCCGCAAAGACAGTGGTGGCTCTGCGTGGGTCAAGAGGCTCTCATCACGGAGTGTTTGTATCCGTGAGTCGAGGAGTTTGCTAGGGATTATTTGTTTCCCAAGCGCCAAGGATTATTTGTTTCCTTGGGGTTTGAAACGAGTCGAGGATTCCCACGGAGACGCTGGTGGCTCTGCGAGTCGACGCGGATCAGGAGGCTCTCGTTCAAGGAGTGTTTGTATCCGTGAGTCGAGGAGTTTGCTTGGGATTATTTGTTTCCCAAGCGCCAAGGATTATTTGTTTCCTTGGGGTTTGAAACGAGTCGAGGGTTCCCATGGAGGCACTGGTGGCTCTACGAGTCGACGCGAATCAGAAGGCTCTCGTCAAGGAGTGTTTGTATCCGTGAGTCGAGGAGTTTGCTAGGGATTATTTGTTTCCCAAGCGCCAAGGATTATTTGTTTCCTTGGGGTTTGAAACGAGTCGAGGATTCCCACGGAGGCACTGGTGGCTCTGCGAGTCGACACGGATCAGGAGGCTCTCGTCAAGGAGTGTTTGTATCCGTGAGTCGAGGAGTTTGCTAGGGATTATTTGTTTCCCAAGCGCCAAGGATTATTTGTTTCCTTGGGGTTTGAAATGAGTCGAGGATTCCCACAGAGGCACTGGTGGCTCTGCGAGTCGACGTGGATCAGGAGGCTCTCGTCAAGGAGTGTTTGTATCCGTAAGTCGAGGAGTTTGCTAGGGATTATTTGTTTCCCAAGCGCCAAGGATTATTTGTTTCCTTGGGGTTTGAAACGAGTCGAGGATTCCCACGGAGGCACTGGTGGCTCTGCAGGTCGACGCGAATCAGAAGGCTCTCATCAAGGAGTGTTTGTATCCGTGAGTCGAGGAGTTTGTTGAACACATTGGCTTCTTCGGTTGAAACGAACCGTCGAGGTTTGGCTTCGTCGTCTGACGGAGTCTGTTGGGAAAGTATGGTTCCCTCTTTGTTTACGCCCTTGGATTGTATACAGGGATCGATGTGATCTTAACTGTAGGGCCAAAGTTTTATCGTCATTTTTTTTGTTTTATTTCCGCGATGCTCTATCATTTCAGCTTTTATATTGCGAAGGTCGCGATTGCCTAATCATTTCGGCTATTTTTCGCGGTGCCCGATCATTTCGGCTATTTATTTTATCTTTACTCGTTGCTTTTTATTGCGAGTTGCCCCATCATTTCGGCTATTTCGCATGCATACATTTTACTTGCTGCTTTTTTTTATTGCAAGTTGCCCCATCATTTCGGCTATTTCGTATGCATGTGCGGCCTAACGGCTTTTTGCCGTAAACCTAAAATTGGACACCGATTTCGGCATCAGCACCGCTACAACTGGGATATCGCCAGGAGCGAATCATCATTTGCCTCTGTCATTGTCGAACAAAGGAGGCTTAGCGACCAGGGTTAGGGTCCTGTCGACTAAGGCTTTTGACTTTATGAGCCGTAAGGGTCTCACAAAGCTATTTCTCCCTACAAGTCGTGAGGATCTTATAGGTGTATTTTCTCCCTAGGGATCGTGAGGGTTCCTAAGTGTTTTGTTCCTCTGTAAGTCGTAAGGATCCTACAGGAAGGTTTTCTCTTTGTAAATCGAGAGGATTTACAAGGGTTATTCATCATGCGAACATATCCCCAGTCTCGGATGAGACTTGATTTGGGAAATGCTTATTTGCGCCCGTGGATTGTATACAAGAGTCAATATTGAACCACTTGTAGGGCAATATCGGAACTTGTGGGGATTGCTTAAGCGCAGGTTTAGGTCTCTGTAACTTAAGACTTTCAAATCTTATGAGCCGTGAGGGTCCCATAAGAGAGTTCTCCTTACGAGTCGTGAGGATCTCGAAAGTGTATTTTCTCCTTAGGAATCGTGGGGATCCCTAAGTGTGTCGCTCCCTTGTGAGTCGTAAGGATCTCATGCGGGTGGTTTCTCCTCACAAGGTCGAGAGGACCCTATAAGTGTCCTTTAACGAGGTTGTGCCCTTTCAGGTTTTCACAAACACTCGCCGGTAGCCCTGCTGTTTTTACTCACGGAGCCCTTTTGGGTTTTCATCCGTGCCCATTTTGCTTATGGACGTACCGCTTTTATTTATTTATTTTTTTTATATATTTTTTTACGAGGTCGCGCCCTTTCGGGTTTTCACGAACACTCGCCGGTAGCCCTGCTGTTTTTACTCACGGAGCCCTTTCGGGTTTTCATCCGTGCCTTTTTGCTTATGGACATACCGTTTTATTTTATTTTATTTTTATATGTTTTTTTTTTATATCTCGTCAGCCTAAAAGATGCTGCGGTAGTAGTTTAAAGACGTTTCGGTCTGCTATTAGTTTAAGGACATTTCGGTCCGACTTTGAGAAGGTTGGCTACTGCTGATAGAGTTTGAGCTTAGGAAGATAGCGAGCGGACATAGTCGTCGTCATCTATCATTGACCTAGGCTGTGGCTCATTAAGCGTAGTATCTCTTTAGGAAGCGACCGTTTATTGGCCTGAAAGGCCTTTCACCGTGCATGTCCATGAGTAGATAGGCCCCACCCTGGTAGACCTTATCTACGATGTACGGGCCTTCGTAGTTTGGCTCGAATTTTCCCCGCTTGGCGCGATTTGGGATCATAGGCCTTTTGACCACCAGCACAAGTTCGCCTTGGCGGAATGTCCTTGGTCGGGTTAATCTTTCATATGAGCGCGTCATCTTTGCTTTATAAGCTTCCAGATTTTGTTGCGCTATGAGCCGGGTTTCATCAAGGGCGTCAAGCTCCTCAAGCCGAAGGTGAGCATTTTCTTCATCCGTTAGCTCGTAGTGAACTGCCACTCGCAGAGAGGGTAATTCTATCTCGAGGGGGAGTACTGCTTCCGTACCGAACACCAACGCATATGGCGTTGTGTTTGTGGCTGTCTTGAACGTGGTTCGATACGCCCAAAGAGCTTCTTGCAGTCTCTCATGCCAGTCTTTCTTATTTCGTGACACTGTTTTCTTTATAATTTTCGTCAAGGTCTTGTTGAAGGCCTCGGCGAGACCGTTAGCTCGTGGATTATAGACTGAGGAATATCTCCAGTCTATGTTATGCTGCTGTGCGAAGCGGCTGATTTTATGACTTCGGTAGGCTGGCCTGTTATTGGAGATGATCCGCCTCGGAGTTCCAAACCGATATATGACGTTTGTTTTGAAGAAATTGAGGATATTCTCCGTCTTTACTTCTCTCAACGGTACTGCTTCTGCCCATTTGGAGAAGTAGTCAGTCGTCGCCAGGATGAAACGATGTCCCCTAGACGATGCTGGTTCGATGGGGCCGACTATGTCAGTTCCCCACATTTCGAACGGCCAGCTAGCCACTGTTAGATGTAGTGGATTGGGATGCTGATGGATGAAGTCCCCATGAATTTGGCATGAGTGACATTGCTTCGCATATTCGAGGCAGTCCTGAACCATCGTGGGCCAGTAGTAGCCCATTCGTTTGATCTTTAACTTCATCTTTGGGCCTGCTTGGTGAGAACCGCAGATTCCGTCATGAACCTCTTGAACGACTCTTTCCACTTCGTCCGGTCCTAAGCACCTCAGCCACAAAGAATCGAATGACCTCTTGTATAGAGTATCATTAACGAAGGCGAAAGACAGAGCTCGTTTCATGAGTTGATGTCTTGCGGACGCATCTTCGGGCATTTGGTGGGACTTGAAGTAGTCTATAAAGACTTCCCTCCAATCCTTAACCTTCTCATGGTCCTTTATTTGTAAGGTCGCTTGTTCAGTCGCTCCCTTCTCTTCGGATGATTCCGGAAGTATTCCTGCGGGGGCGAGCACTCGACGACTTTGTACCATGATTCTAACATCATCGAGGTTATCGTCAGCCATTTCTTTAGCAAGTTTGGCCAACGCGTCCGCTTTGCTGTTTTCTGCGCGCGGTATGTTCTCCAAAGTGTAGAAGGGAATTTGGGTTAGCAGTTGTTGCACCTTTTCACCGTATTTTACCAATTCCGGTTTGCATGTTTGGTAATCGCCGTTCACTTGACTAACGACTAGCTGGGAGTCCCCATATATGAGGAGGCTTTCAATTCCCATGTCAATGGCGATTTCGAGACCTGCTATCAAAGCTTCATATTCAGCTTCATTATTCGTTCTCGGCTCTGTTAAGGAGAAAGCGAAGCGCATTATTCCTCCTTGTGGGGTCACGAAGATAAGGCCTACTCCCGATTTGATCATTGACGTACTTTGTTTGTGCTTTTTCATGGAAGATGCTCCATCGAAATAAAGCTCCCAACGGGTATCACCACTGTCGATTGCGTCGAACGCATGTTTGTCTGGCAAATCGCACTTTAGTGGAGAATCGGCAGGTATCGGGTGCTCAGCAAGGAAGTCGGCGATGGCCTGGCCTTTCACTGCCTTGAGAGGTCGGTACGTTATCGAGAACTCCATTAAGAGCAGGGCCCATTTAGCGAGTTGTCCCGTCAATATGGCCTTTGACATTAGGTATTTGAGAGGGTCCACCTTTGAAATGAGATGGACTTCATGTGCTAATGCGTAATGTCTAAGCTTTGTTATTGCGAAGATCAACGCTAAGCAGTGTTTTTCAATGGGGGAGTAGTTGCTTTTTGCCCCCAGCAGAACTCGACTTAAGTAGTAGAGTGCTCTTTCTTTTCCCTGGTCATTCTCCTGTGCCCATAACGCACCTAAAGAACCTTCGAGAGCAGTTGTATAAAGAATTAGAGGCTTTCCCTTAACCGGAGCAGCCAACACTGGCGGGTTCTGCAGGTATTGCTTGATCTCGTCTAGCGCGCTTTGGCATTTTTGATCCCAGACGAATGGGGTTCCCTTCTTCATCAGGTGGCTATAGGGACGGCACTTGCCTGAAAGATTGGCTATAAATCGCCGTATGTATGCGAGCTTCCCTTGGAGAGACCGCAACTGTTTGAGAGTCCTCGGCGGAGGCATTTCCATGATTGCCTTGATCTTGGACGGATCTATTTCGATACCCCGGTGTCGAACAATGAATCCCAGGAATTTTCCTGAGGAAACTCCGAATGCACACTTGAGCGGATTCATCTTTAAGTTGTATTGCCGAAGATGTTGAAATACGGTCTTCAGATGCTCGAGATGTTCCTTATATGATTTGCTTTTAACAACGAGGTCGTCGATATAGCATTCGAAGATTTTGTGTATAAGGTCATCGAAGATCTTCGTCATGGCCCTTTGGTAGGTGGCACCGGCGTTCTTTAAACCGAAGGGCATCACCTTGTAACAGAATATTCCCAAAGGAGTCCGGAAAGCCGTATGTTTCTGGTCTTCAGGATGCATTTTTATTTGATTATATCTTGATGAGCCATCCATGAATGAGAAAATCTCATGCGTGGACGTATTGTCTATCATCAGTTCGGTGACTGGTACTGGGAAATCATCCTTTGGGCAGGCTTTGTTGAGATCCCGAAAGTCCACGCATATGCGCACCGTCCCATTTTTCTTCATCACTTGGACGATATTAGCAATCCATTCAGGGTATTGAACCTCCTGGATAAAGCCGGAGTCTATCAGCTTTTTGACTTCAGCATTGATGCTCATCTCGAGCTCGAGCCGCATTCTTCTTGGTGCCTGTTTGACTGGCTTGACCTCCGGGGATATTGCCAATTTGTGCACAGCAATTTCTGGGTTTAATCCCGACATTTCGGAATAGTTCCACGCGAAGCAATTTCTATGCTGTAGAAGCACGTCTTTTAACGCAGCCACCCTTTCTTCAGATAGCAGCTCGCTGATGATGTCGGTCGCGGATCGTCTGCCGATCCCAACTCAATTTTCTTAAGGTTATCTGCAGTGGTATGGATTCCATCTTCCAGCTCTTTTGGCGCTGGGGGAAATTCTGAGATCACCTCATCATTGCTGTTTTCGAGGCACCAGGGAAGGCTGTCCATGTTCTCGGATTCTTCTCGTAGTATTGTTATCATGTGACAGGTACGAATTCGCTTCCAATCCTAATGTGGAACTGGTTTTTCTTTCGTTGCCTTAGGCTCGTGCTTTTGTGGTGGTGCTACCCTCCAGTTGTTGGACAGAGCGAATTTACCAAGCTGATATTGATTTTCGACCCAATTCTTGAAGGTGAAGCAATCTTCAAGAGGATGACCTACTACTCGATGGTAAGAGCAATAGTCCGGGTGTGAGGCTTCGCCTGCTTGTTCAGGGTGTCTGGACTCTGGCAGTGTAAGCATTTGATGTTTTAGAGCAAGATCAAGTATCTTCTTCGTCTTGCTCCGAGAAAATGAATATGCTCGACCCATTTTCTTCATGAGGGCTAGGTCCATAACGCTCGACTCTCGTATGCGTGGTTTCTTAGCTCTGCTTTGTGGTTGTTGAGCGCCTTTTTGGCCTTTCGACTTATTTCTTCTTTTGAGCTGAGCCTTCTTTATAACGGGTTGACAAGGAGCGGCATTTTCATCCTTTACGGCCTGTTGGAGAAGGTGTTGCGTCTTGGCTTTCTCATAGATGGCCGTCTCACGGTTGTGATCATCTCGGACTTTTTGACCAGCTTTCTTTATAAGTCTGTCCATTTGTTCCTCGAACGACGGACTGGGCTCTTTTGCATCTGGAACTTTCACTGGCTTAGGATTAGCGTCTTCCCATTGAGCATCCGCTTCTTCATCAAGGTCATACACGACGTAGCAGTCGGGTAGTAACTCTCGTTTCTTTGACCGGATGTATCCAAGCCCTCTTGTTTCCATTCTCCCATTAGGCAGTTTGCGTTGGGTCCCGGGAATGTTCCAGACCCTGTCATAGAATTTGGCCTTTCTAACGGTCTGTTTGAAGGATATCCCCTGGCGTTTCAGCAGCTTCTTCAAACCCTCTGTATAATATCTGGGAAGATGGATAGGCTGAAGCCTGTCGAGCGCAGGATCTGCGCCATGCCAGATTTCTTTTTTCACATTGGTTTCTTCAGAGCGGTAAAACAGAATTACTTTCTCGTTTTCTCGCCTGGGAGGGATATAGAATGTCCGCAGCTCTTCTACACTGTAGATATTAAGTGCGTCCAGTTCTTTATGATGTTTAGGCGGCACCATGGCGACTTGCAGACTTTGCTCTTCATCGGCGGAAGCTTGTATTGAAGGTCGAGCAGAGAATACGACATGGACCTCATCCTCCGAATCGCTACCAAAGACCAATGTAGGAGTGGACGGTCCTGGCTTGTTATGTTGGGGCGGACCCGAATAAACGATCTCCTCTTCCTCCTCGGTATCACTGCCGAAGACAGGGATGGTGGCGTTAGTTTTATTCTCCGGCTTGTGACACTTCTCCGTGTCTTCAAAATCCGGCAAGAAGTATTTGGCATCTTCGTATTTGCGGACCTCGTTCACAGAGAACGGGTTCAGTTCTCCCGTCACGGTATACTCGAAACCATCCTTAAAATACTTCATACACTGATGTTGTGTAGAAGGGATGATGTTGTACTCGTGTAACCATGGTCGGCCGAGCAAAGCGTTGTAGCATGTCTTGGCGTCTATGACGTGGAACTTAATGTCCGTGACGAGTAGCCCGAAGCGTAGCGTCAGTATCACAGATCCAAGAGTCTTTGACGATTGGGAGTCGAACCCGGAGATGGTGATCTTGTCCCGAGCAAGGTGCTGGACGCTCATGCAGATTTCCTTCAACACCCACACGTTGAGTAGGTTAACAGACGACCCGTTATCGATCAGGATTTTGCCTATCCTTATATCATGACAATATCCCGAGACATAGAGAGGGCGATTGTGTTCGCACGTCCCAAGTAGAAGGTCTTCATCGCCAAAAGTGACATCGGCCGTGTGCACTTCCTCCAATTCATCCTTCATCTTTTCCTCGGCCAGGCATGCTTGGAATTGTTCCGGGTCTTGGAGCGCCTTAATCAACGAATCTCTCGCCTCTTTTGATAGCAAAAGGGCGTCAAGAATGCTGAGTTGTGAGGGCAGCTTCCTCAGATGCGCCAAAACGTTGTAGTCTACCTTATTTCTCTTCGGCGGGTTCTTGGCGTTTAACTCTTCCGCCACTTGGTCATCTAAGATGATATCTTTAGAGACCTTTTCTTTCCCTTTATCTTTTCTGTTCGAGGGTCCGAGGTTCTTTTCGGGCAGCGTGCGATTACGTAGCCGGATATTTTCGCAAACCTTTGGTTCTTCTTCTGTTCTCGAAGCGGACTCTTTAAAGAGAGGGGCAAGTTCTAGCTCTTCATCAGAATCACTCCCGAATGTAGGCACTTGTGATCCACCGGTGTTAACCACGCAACAATCGCCAGCAGTTCTTTTAAGCCTTTCGGTCATATTTCTTTGCTCTCGACGAGCTTTACGTTTTTCCGCTTAAAGCGTTGTCGATGAGCAACATATCCTTGCCACCATCTATCGAAAGCTTTGCACTCTTCAATGGGGTGCGAAATCTTCCGATGATATAAGCAATACGAGGGGTGCGTTTCCACTTCGCCGGCGATGTTTCCTTCAGAGGATGGTAGCTTCATGCCCATTGATATGGCCTTAGCAAACTTTTTCCTCATCTTGAATTGGCTTTTGTCGGTAGCGGAGGTGTTTTGCTCCAGCGGGATCGTCTCAGCTCCTTCATCAAATCGCTGGCGCTTGGCCCTTTCAAATATGGCCACCTCGCGCTCCCAATCAGCTTTACTTTTCAACCGAGCTTCATTAAGGAATGCGTCGATTATTTCCTCTAGTGGCCCCAGAACTTTTGGTTCAGGATCTGCCCCCAGCTTTTCGGTGCAAGGAGTCTCCTCATCGTTCGTGATCGAATGGGAAATCATATGACAGCTCGCGACGCATTCTTCAGCTTCATCTGACGAACTTTCTCCCTCACCTTCCTCTTGAAAGACGTGGTTGAGGAATTCTTAGAGCGTAATGGGAGTCTGCGCCTTTTGGTTGTATTCTTCCAACGCGTCAATTTGCTTTTGTAAGTCCGTGTGTTTGCCACCAGGCTTCATGGGCTTCTTAGATTTCTTCTTCTTTTTTTTCGAAGATTTTGACGGCTGGCTGCAAGTGCTTGAACCACCACCATCGGTCCTCGGAGTTGGACGTGGCTTCAACATCCCTTCAATGACCTGCGGTTCCAACGGATTCTTCCACTTGACCGCTGGACATGTCTGAAGATCGTTTAGCATTCTCTTTGTCTTGGCTGATAATACGACCTCCCAAGGAGCTTCTTCAATGACGGAGCATGTTGCCCCCGGCGTATTCGTCCCCTTAGAGGTGTGGGGCTGCGGGGGATTCACCTTCCATTTGTCAGATAATGCGAACTTGCCCTGTCGGTACTGGTTTTCAAGCCAATTCTTGAAAACGTAGCAATCTTCGATCGGATGGCCTAGTACTCGATGATAAGGACAGTAGTTGGGCTCGTTGACGTCACTTGGTTGCAACGGACGTTTTGGATCCGGCAGATTTATGAGTCTGTTGCGCAACGCCAGCTCGAATAACCTCCTTGTTTTATCGCGGGGAAAGGAATAAGGACGTCCCATCCTATCCTCAAGGGGTACGTACGGGCGCATATTATTTTGACGAGCAACCGGCTTCGAGTCGCTCGGTTGTTGTTGAGCATTAGCGACGACGATCGCTTTTCCCTTCCCTTTGTCATTTCGGGGGTCCGGCCTTGGAAGAGGGGGTTTATGGCCTATTTGATCCATTTGCGCTAGTTTGTCAATCAAAGCCTGGAAGGTAGTCGGCTTGAAAAACATCATAAACTGCGAGATGGTTGCTTGTGGATCGAGGGTTCCCACAAACATACCCACCGCGGGAGCTTCTTCAATGCGCTGCTCACACTTTGACCATAAGTTCCGCCATCGTATAGCGTACTGAACCCACGTCTCGCCGGGTTTTACCCTGGCGTTAATCAGTGCTGTCATCGGGGTACGTTCACTAGCGCTTGCAAAACGCTGAGTAAACAACAGCTCCATCTCCGTGAAGGTTTTAATAGAGTCGTTCGGGAGCTCAGAGTACCATTCGAACGCCGTATCCGATAAGCTTCCAACAAACTGGCGAAGTAAGAGCTTGTCATCTCCACCGGTATTGCCGCAGAGTGCCCTGAACTGGGCAACATGCTGGTGAGGATTGCCCGTCCCCTTGTAGACATGGAACTTGGGGATCGTATAACCTGGCGGGTATTTGATTTGATCGTACCAACTCGGATATGGTCTCCCCGTTTTCACGACCTGGCCGGCTGTTTCGGTTGCATGATGAACCCTTATTTGCTGGGCGATGTACTCATCCAAATCAGCTTTGGAGATTGTATCCTCTTTAGCAGTGGACAGAGCTGGTGGAGGATTCGACGTTTCTCCCCTATCGTCTTCAAGGATGATCGGGGGATCTTCAGCAGGTGGATCTTGTTGAATCATCATACCCACCATATCTTGGAACAGGAGGGCCATTTTCTTTATGTTGGCTGCCTGCTCCGCAGCTTCTTTATCCTTCTTCTCCAGTACGCGACGAAGGAATTCTGCGTCCGTTTCTTGTTCTTGACGCTCGTTCGAGGATGTTTCAGGGGTTTCTTTTGGCCCTGTAAGTGCGGCCATAGCGTTCATCATCTCTTGGAGCTTCTGCTGCTGCTCCTGAGCCTTGGTCACTGACCTCGTGTGCGGTCTATGACCTGTTGATATGCGGCTATCTTCTTTTCCCGATGCCATATAAACCGTATAAACTGTTATGCCCCCTGACTTGGGGCGTTTAGGTTCACCATTTTTAACTTTTGCCGCTGACGCGGGAGTTTTCTCTGGCCTCCTTCTTTTGTGGGCCGTTGAGGTTGAAGGAACTGTTGAAGGGGGCAGCCTTGCAGCTGCTGTCCCCTGCTGTTCAATAGGATGGTCTTTTCCTTTTTGCACTTTCGCCCTTTTCTGATGACGAGAGTGACCTGGGTCAATTACGGAGTCTTGAACCCTCCGCCAAACTTTATAAATTCTTGAGGATATCCGTTGAGGGGGCTGTTCTTGCTTCGTTTCTGGAACTCTCTCCGCAGGTGGAGGAGATCTCTTCAGTGTAGCGGTTGGAGAGTTTTTCCGTACCCTCCTCAGCAGTTCAAAGCTGTTCCCAGTTGGGACAGCAGCGTTGACTTCCACCATTGGAGCCGATGGAGTTAGCCCTGAGGGAGAGTTGCCCCCTGCCTTCCTCACTCGTTGCCAATGGCGACGTCGAGCACGGCGAGCCGTTGGGATTGGCTCAGAGATTGAGATAGTTTCTTTTTTCCCCCTGTCTGAATGAGGCGCCGCCGGTGTTAACCTCTTAAAGACTGAGGTTGTCTTCTGAGGGGTGATATTCAACCTGCCGAAGACGGATCCTTGAGAAGGGGCAGGAGCAGGAATCGTCAGTCTTGAAAAGACTGACTCTTTGACAGGGGAAGCCGCCTCGGCGGCTTCTGAAGCAGTAGCTGTTGCCCTCCTTTGGACAGCCATTTTAGAGTTCAGATTTAGCCTGGTGAAAACAGAGGCTGTCGGTTTGGTAGCGGGCGACCCGTTGACAGGGGTCGTCGTAGCAGTGAGCCGGTCGAAGACCGACTTCTTGTTCACTTCCGGTGCAGGTATGGGCTCAGAGAAGCTTGTAGGTGAGATCATGGTCCCGAAGAACAGGCCAGTGGTGGCTTAGGTCACCTGGTCTATCGGCAGAGCGAGGAAGGAAGCCGCTTGGGGCCCATATGCTACACCTCCGGGGGAGGTGGAGTGTCCATTGCAGTGGCACTTCGAGCAGTTGGTGCAGTTAGAGGCTATTGAGTTTCGAGTTCTGCGCCAGGCAAAAGACCAAATCTTAGTAACTTGAAATCCGAAGGCAACCATTTAACAAACCGCGATTGGTTCGCGAAGACGACACACGAAGTGTGGAGTGGAAAGAGGAAAAGGTCCCACCGGGCGTGCCAGAATCTGTTCCCCTCCGAAAGACGGCGCACAGGACCGCTGGGTCCTGGCACTGAGATTCGGGGCAGATGCTATTTGGTTTTATCCGTCTACCTCTCCGAAGATGCCAAGTTGATTTATGGCACCGTGTATCGAAGGTTTAGACGGATGCGGCCGATGTAGCAGACTTTGTCAGATTCCCCCTCGATTGAGGGGTTTTTGATTGTGTGGACGCTCTTCCCTGCAGGCGCAAGCCCCTGCAGTTAATTACGCTACCGCACCGCGGTAGCCACTTTCTCCTTCTCCAGAATTTCACTTCGTGTCGTGTGTGTTTGTTTTGTTTATGGTTGCCCGTGGATTGTATACGGAGACTGAGTAATGCCGTCGCCCGTAGGACGTGGATTAGTCCAAATCCGTATTTAATTAGATTTGGGTTTGGTGTTTTTAGTTTAAGGATGCATTAGGCGCGTTGCGGCTAAGATCAGCTTAAACGTTCGTTAAGGATACGTTAGTCCTGTTTGAGACTAAGATCTACTTAACGTGGTGATCCATTTAATATAGGGCCGTCGGGACTCGTCGCCTCTCTGACATCGTTGAAGGATTACAACGATAGGTGTCAGAGGAGTTCAGAGATGTACCCTTGAACCAAAGTTGATTTAGAGTTTTATAGTCCATTTGAGTGTTTAAGGATACGTTAGCCGCGTTTGGGGCTAAGATCAACTTAAACAGGACCGTTTAGATCCGGCAAAAGAGCATTAGGAGGCTCTATTGTTCCAGTTTAGGGACGTGGTGGTCCATATTCCAGTTTAGGGACGTGGTGGTCCACCGTTAGTTTAGGGACGTTTCGGTCCAATATTAGTTTAGGGACGTTTCGGTCCACATTGATGTGTGGTCGTTGGGACCCGTCACCTCTTTGACGTCGTTGAGGAATTACAACGATGGATGTCAAAGGAGTTCGGAGATGTACCCTCGGACCGATTGTAAATTGATTTAGTAGAGCAATTTCGCTCAGTCAATTTAATTTAAGGACTTATGGCCACGATTGGGCTAAGTCCAGTTGAAAATGTCCAACATTTTATTTGCTTTTGCATTGCATTTCTTTTTATTTTTTTTTATTTAGGCTTTGCCCAGAAAGGATGCAGAGCATCAATTTGTTTTGGGCTCTGCCCTTTATAAATGATGCAGAGCATCAATTTCATTTGGGCTCTGCCCTTTTTAGGCCTGCTAGGTCTTTTTGATTCGGGCCTGGCCCTTCAAGTAATGCATTGCATTTGTGCAAAGCACTAAGAATCTTTTAGATTCAAGAACAGAAGTGCAAAGCACTTTTTAATCTCTTGATCTAAATTTAGATCAAAGAAAAACAAGTTTTTCCTTGTTTCTAGAGAACCAAAGGTTCATAGCAAGTGCAAGGCACTATTTTTATTATTTTTATTTATTTATTTATTGAAGATCACTGATCTTGTTCTCAGATCAATGATCTATTCCTAAGAGAATTTTCTCTTCTTTTAAAGGTTTTTACCTTTTTTTTTCTTTTTGAATTCTCAAGGAGTTCTCAAGAGTTCTCTTCTCTTTTTTTTTTAGCCAGATGTTGATTATTTTGAAATGAGGTCTGGGGTCCTTTTTATAGTGCTCATAAATTAGTTAAATTTGTTAAAGAGATCTTTTTCTGAGTGATTTGGGGAATTTTCCCCACCGTTGGATCTTTGATCCAAAGGCCCCTGTTTTACAGAAGAAAATCTTCTTGTTTTAATAAGAACAGAAAGGATTTCTTTAAATCTTTGTTCTGTTTTTTGCGCAACTCCCCAGCGCGTGACACGTGTCGCACAGTGAAGCGCTTGCGCAGCTGTTCTTGCGCAACTGCGCAGACACGTGTCGCGCAGTGAAGCGCTTGCGCAGCTGTGCTTGCACAGCTGCACAGACACGTGTCGCGCAGTGAAGCGCTTGCGCAGCTGCGCTTGCGCAGGGAAGTGCTTGCGCACCTGTGTTTGCGCAACTGCGCAGACACGTGTCACGCAGCGCAGCGCTTGCACAACTGAGCGTTGCTTTTGTTTTTCTAAGAGCCTTGCTCTGATTGGACGCACTGCCTTGGGCGTTGTGCTGGCGCGTCAACTTCTGACACGTGGCGCGTTGCGCACAGCGCACGGGATTTGAAGCGTTGCTTCAAAATTTGAATTTTTGAAATTCAAACAGAGCCTTGCTCTGATTGGGGGAACAGAGACGAATCCTGTCTAGCCGTCACTGCCTCCAAGTGCTTCGGGACTGTACCCAACTACTACCTGTTTGCACGACTCAGTAGAGCCGTGGTAGGGTAGTAATCAAAGAACAGTGGGAACACACTCGAGGCGAAGTGACAGTGTCAAGTCAGCGGACTAAGCTGTACTCATGTCACGTGGGAACTGTTAACCGACGATAGGTATAATACCAACCAACAGTTCCCGACGAGTCCTGTCCAGTATACTCGTAACCTAACGAGCACTCGCATACTATCTCCAGTACGACGTACTGATGGCTGTGGGACAGACCATCTCCCATACTGGGAAGAGAAGCGTATGCACCAGTCTACTCTGGAGTATCTATGCCCTGTCTCGATAATCCTACGACTAGGGACCAAGAATAAGGATGTGCTTATAGACTACCCAGCCCCCACTAGTGTGATCGCCATCACAACGCCGGTAGTCAAGCAAAGATCCTAAGGGCTCCATCAATATGTTTCAGCGATATGTTAAAAGAAACATATACACATATTAAGATAGAAACAAACCAAGTAGCATACTACTATATCGAGCAAGACTGTCATAAAACCGTATATATATATCCCAAGCCTCCAAAATGTATTATACAAACTAGTACTATACAATAATGGCCTCTAGGGCATACATATCTAACAATACCGTTGTGCTGTGGTATATACGGAGGAGTAAGCTGAGAGAGAATCCTATTCTCTTTTAGATAATCCAGGAATTCCATGCTTTGGTATTCTCCTCCCTGATCAAATCAGAGGACTTAAATACTTTTACCCGTCTGGTTCTCAACTTCATACTTATATTCTTTGAATTTCTCAAAAGCTTCAGACTTGTGTTTCGACATGAACACATGTCCGAATCTTAAGAGATAGTCAGTGAATATAATAAAGTATGATGAACCTTCCTTGGCATGTGTAGACATAGGACCGCATACATCACCATGTATTAGTCCCAAGAGTTCAGTAACTTTTTCCCCGTTTCCAGTAAACGGAGTTTTGGTCATTTTTACCTTTGAGACATGACTTGCAAGTGTCATAAGATGAAAAATTCGAATGGATTCAAATATTCATCTTTATGTAACTTAGCTAGTTGTGTCGCATTGATATAACCTAGACTACAATGCCACAAGAAGGATTCGTTCATTTCTGAACTACTCCTCTTGTGTGTGTTCTGTATACTTAGAACTGTGGTTTGATTTAGAACGCATAAGTCATTATATAACGTGCCTGATGTAATCAAATCTTGATTCAGGAAAATTTTCACAACATTATCCTACAATACAAAATTATATCCTCCTTTAACTTAATAAAGAAACTGTTGTAATGTTGTATATCAGGTTCGGTATGTAATAACATTCGTTCAGAATCAATGTATTACTATTTGGTAATACAAGGTGATATTTTTCAACTGATTTGGCTGCAACAATTGCACCATTCCCTATACTTAGAGACATATCACCCATTCCCATTTCTCTACCTTTCTGTAGCCCATGTAACAGATTACATATGTGGGATCCTGATCCGGTATCTAATACCCAGGACGTAGAGGATGCTGAGAAACCGTTATTTGTAACGAACACACCCGAAGAATATGCATCAACATGCTCTTTCTTCGAGCGGGCGGCATGGGAATCCTGATATTCCCTTATTTTCTGCTCAGTCTTATAACATTTATAAGGAAGAGCGGAACCAACGTTCCCCAGCACAGTATAATAAGCAGGTTCGGTCAATACGTCCATATTATTATCTTGATTAAGGTATGCCACGGTCGCTACCAGGAGAGAGAGAGAAGAAAACACTCTGCGTGCGCTCTTTGCAAGAATAGATTGGTTATTTATTTTATCTAATCAGGATGGCTCCCACTGTTTTTATCAAATCTTCCTTCAAACCCTAAAAGGAAAGACTAGCCGGGATTAATTACACCCTACAAGTTCGCTAACCGTTCAGCCAGGAAAGTGTCGGTACTTTGAGGGAGGTTCCCCATGCTTTCCCACGTACCTAATTAAAGTAAACCTCGTTTTCCCAGAGGCATAACCTCGTTGACACCTTTCTAGACACCTAATGGGTTAGCTAATTGTAAAGTGCAAAACTCTCCCAGGAGTAAAAATTACTCGCACCGGGTATTGGGATCCAACTATCTCATAGAAGGTATGCAATCTCATTGCAAATTTCAACACTTGAAATTCCCGATAATGGTTTTTACCCCTAGCACTTATGACCATGGCTATGGTCAACATATCATAAGCACTAGTCAAGTTCTACCCGCCATTTCATGATTAATTAGACCCACTCATATGACCCTTAACTATGATCAACATAATCACATGAATGTCCTAACTAATCGCATCATATGCAGTGTAGGAAGACATCACTTAGCTACCATACACTACGCCTTGACTATGATCAACATACGCAGCACGAATACTAAGTACTCTACTTTCTAAAATGATGGAAGGATGCGGATGGTTTTTATGAAAACCTTTAACGCTTTGAACTTGATATCGTTGTAGAATCAAATAGTTTTAAAAGGAGTGGCTTAAGCTCCGCATCTTGAAACTTGCTTTTTCATAAAAAGGCCGAGTGAGTTTCAAATTCGATTCTGCAACATCATTAGGTTTATTTTCTTCCATTAATCTCATTAATGAAGTCCCATCATTTATGCTTCCTAAGTATCACAGATAAAGAAACGAAAATATAACGTATGCTTATGCCATCCGTATTCGCCACAGTGTCCCGTTACGCACCTTTAGGTTACTTAACTAACGGCATAGCGGGGCGGGACTAGCACGGGTGCAAAACATAAGCAACGTTTATTATATTTCATATATATAAATATATACCATTAGTCTCAAAATATAAAGTGATCACATCACAGAATATCAGCAGCGGAAAACAACATATGAAATATTGGATATACTAGGATTTTCGCGTTCTAAATTAAGCCAGTAAAAAACACGGATTCCACGTTCGTGATGAATAGCCAAACCCACATCCCTAGACCCTGACGAGAGAGAAAAGCAACCCTTCCAATTCTAGAGTTAGGAGACCTGGTCTTGACTCCTCGAGATAGTCTCCCACCGGACCCTAGAACCCGGTTACTTGTGCTCCCCTCTTTGGGTCTATCCTAATGCGGAAAAGTAAATAATATACATCAATGGTGACATCATCCTCAACCCGAAAGTGCCCCAATAAAAGAATATTACATACATTGAATTTTACATGAATGAAAATGAAAAACTCTCATCTCACATAAAACCCCCGGCTATTCAAACACAATAATCCAATATAACATATCACAGCAACACATAATATCACATGTCATCAACGTAAGTAAATATGCGTATCCCAATTGTCGTTGACGTATAGCAACGAAACCGGTGATACCCCACATATTACACTTACGGTCGCAGAAAAGAAAGTGAAAAACTACAACAGTTGGAATTCACAACTCCTTAGACATCATAAATCCAATAATATATCATACTTTGGATTTCATGCCTAACCCAATGAATTCCTTAGACATCATAAACCCAGAATATCACATATTCCGAATTTCATGCCTAACATTATAAACCCCGCATTTTAGTCTCGATACTGAAAACACTTTTCAATAATAAGTTGGGCAATTCAACAAGATTCCTGGCATCTTGATCAGATGCTCGTCGGAAACTTTAGTAGACGGCCGCACCCCCAATGCCGTCGACGAAGCTCACTTAGGCGGAACACCGTGGCCGCGAGCACCCGAACGGATGCTTTCGGCAACGAGGTTCTCCTACAGTCACTTGTGTAAGTCCATATTGCGACCCCCGGTACTTACGGGGAGGCGGAAACTGTATAAAAAACGAATTTTTATCGCAAGAGGCAACATGGACTAAACTGTGTCGGGATCGTTGTCTAAACTAAAACTAGTTAACAAGCTAAAGAGAGTTAGCTACTATGGAAGATGGTTATACCTAAACTTGAACTCCTTCTTCTTCAAACCTTGTAGAGGTTGATGGTTCTCTTTTCGTCGCCTTCTCCCGTCGAAGATGGATCCACCTCGAAGGTTCGACTTTGGGCTCTTCCTCGATCTTTGAGTGAACTAGGGTTTCCGGCTTGCTAAACCTTCATCCTAGAATGAGTAGAGAGTGATTAGGGTTTGCTTTTGTTTCTAAAGAGAATGAATCTCAACACATGAGAAGGTTTCTCTTTTCAAGAGGAAGAAGAAGAGGAAATGAGGAGAGAGAGAGGTTATGATAGAAATGAGCTCAATTATTTCTTTCTTGCAACCATATTGCAAAAGAAATGAATTATCTAAATGATAATAATTGAAATAAGAATAGTTGATGGTAATTTTGGAATGACCACTATCATGCTTCTTTAAATGAAGTGTAAGCATGAATCAAGGAAGACTTTCAAGGCATGAAAGTGGTCAATGGTCAACAAGTCAACCAAGGTCAACAAGTCAACAAAAAAACAACCATAACATAATTCTTATTTAATTACTATTATTAATAGATAATATATAAATCCATTAGGTTTTGGAAAATGAAGACTGTCAACTGTGCATACGCACCCGATCCGAAACCCTAATGAAAAACCTCATTCTCCGCCTCAAGCAACTGTGCATACACACCTGCATTCTCGTTCCGAGGAACAAGAATACCAAGATATAAAAGCAACCCCCAAAACATATACCAGTATCTGGCTCAAACCAGAGCCTGCCAGTATAATCCGTCCGGACTCCAAACGTGCACAAGTGCGCGGATGAGAACGAACCCTGTCGCAAAACCATGCGACCTCTACTCTGTTTTGCCCAGAGGCGAATACCCTCTGTGTGGGACTCTAAAGACTCGACACTACGCTGGCAGTGGGTTTAACCACAGACCGCAAGCGGCACTAGCTGTGCGTAACGGTCCCCAGGTAGATGCCGACAAGAAGGCTGACGAGGTGAAACCCCATCTGAACTCCTACTGAGTCTGAATGTGACATTCTCCGTACAGTCCGGTCTGTTCGTCTGATACATCGCATGGCGGGCCTAGGGGGCGGTAAAACGTCAGTCCCCCAATAGCGGTACAAGTCGTGTCGGAGTGAAGCCCAAAACACCCTGAGATAACACTGGAAACCTACCAGTATATCTCGCTTGCCCTGGCCAGGGACTACTCGTGTAATGGCTCTCCTAGACACAGCGCGATGTCAACCCCCAATACCGGGAGAGACGAATCCTGTCTAACCGTCACTGCCTCCAAGTGCTTCGGGACTGCACCCAACCACCACCTGTTTGCACGACTCCTTTGAGCCGTGGTAGGGTAGTGATCAAAGTGCAGTGGGAACACACTCGAGGCGAAGTGTCAGTGTCAAGTCAGCGGACTAAGCTGTACTCATGTCACCTGGGAACTAATAACTGACGATAGGTATAATACCAACTTGTCAGTTCTCGACGAGTCCTGTCCAGTGTACTCGTAACCCAACGAGCACCCGTATACTATCTCCAGTACGACGTACTGATGGCTGTGGGACAGACCATCTCCCACACTGGGATGAGAAGCGCATACGCTAGTCTACTCCAGAGTATCGATGCCCTGTCTCGATAGTCCTACGACTAGGGACCTGTATAAGGATGTGCTTATCGATTACCCAGCCCCCACTAGTGTGACTGCCATCACAACGCTGGTAATCAAGCAAAGATCCTAAGGGCTCCACTAATGCGTATAAGTGATATACTGAAATAAACACAAGTACACATTGAAGTAGAAACAAACCAAGTAGCATACTACTATATTGAGCAAGATTGTTTATACAAGGTGAATATCCCAAGCTTCCATCAAGTAATATACAAACTAGTATGATACAGTAATGGCCTCTAGGGTATATACACTAACAATCTCCCACTTGCACTAAGGCCATGTACTGGCGTATCGAAGACCTATCATCTCGATCAGCCGCTCGAACTGAGTCTGGGGTAGGGCCTTGGTGAATGGATCTGCAGTGTTCTCTTCTGAAGCAACCCTCCGAACCTCGATCTCCTTGCGATCCACGATCTCCCTGATCAGGTGATACCGCCTCAAGATGTGCCTGGATCTCTGATGGGACCTGGGTTCCTTTGCTAAAGCTATAGCCCCGTTGTTGTCGCAATACAGAGGTACTGGGTCAACAATGGACGGAACCACCTGAAGTTCTTTTAAGAACTTCCTTATCCAGACAGCTTCTTTTGCGGCATCAGATGCAGCGATGTATTCCGCTTCCATAGTCGAGTCTGCAACGGTTTCCTGTTTGGAACTCTTCCAACACACCGCCCCTCCGTTGAGGGTAAAGACAAAACCCGACATGGACTTGGAATCATCCTTGTCACTCTGGAAGCTGGAGTCAGCAAAGGCCTCAATCTGGAGGTCTTTTCCGCCATACACCAAGAACATCTCCTTAGTCCTCCTCAGGTACTTGAGAATGTTCTTTACCGCTATCCAATGTTTCTCCCCAGGGTTTGACTGATACCGGCTTACTACACTCAGTGCATAAGCTACATCCGGTCTGGTACACAACATCGCATACATTATAGAGCCTACCGCAGAAGCGTAGGGTATAATAGACATGCGATCCCTCTCCAAATCAGTCTTGGGAGACATCTCTTTAGAGAGGGTGATCCCGTGACAAGCCGGTAAGTTACCACGCTTGGAATCTTCCATACTGAATCTTTTCAGTACGGTGTCGATGTACCTGGACTGTGAAAGTCCTAATATCCTCTTGGATCTATCACGATGGATCCGGATCCCCAGGATGTAAGAGGCATCACCCAGGTCTTTCATGGAGAACCTGTGTGACAAGAAACCCTTGACAGATTGTAGCATAGGAATGTCATTTCCTATTAAGAGAATGTCATCCACGTATAAAACAAGGAATACCACAGTTCTCGCTACAAATCTACTATAGATGCATGGTTCATCTGGATTTTTGATAAAGTCAAATTCCTTGACTGTCTCATCAAAACAGATGTTCCAACTTCGCGATGCCTGCTTTAGTCCATAGATGGACTTAAGCAACTTGCACACCTTTCCGCTGCTCCCACTCTGAATGAAACCCTCTGGCTGATCCATATAGACACACTCCTCTAAATTTCCATTTAGAAAAGCGGTTTTTACGTCCATCTGCCAAATCTCATAATCGTGGAAGGCAGCAATGGCAAGAAGGATCCGAATGGATTTCAGCATAGCCACTGGAGAAAAGGTTTCGTCGTAGTCCAAGCCAGGTCTTTGACGGAAACCCTTTGCTACAAGTCTAGCTTTATAGGTCTCAACCTGTCCATCTACACCAATCTTCCTTTTGAAGATCCACTTGCATCCTACGGGTTTTACCCCGTCTGGAGCAATGTCCAACGTCCATACTTTGTTGGTGTACATGGACTCCATTTCGGTCCGCATTGCATCCAGCCATTTTACCGAGTCAATGCTCTGAACGGCCTGCTGGAAGCTAGTAGGCTCATCATAGTCTATGATGCAATCCTCTCTATCCCCGTCTATGAGAAAACCGTAGTATCTCTCGGGCGGATGAGACTGCCTACTACTTCTGCGGAGCGGCATAGGAATGTCCTGTTCATTTGAACCTTCTGGTTCCACTAAGCTTTCAGTAATAGTCCGTGGTTCTGGAATTTCTTCCAGTTCTACTGTGCTCCCACTTATCTGGTTTTCCAAAAACTCAGTTTCCAAGAAGTAGGCATGACGAGAAACAAGGACTTTTTGTTCCTCTTCACAGTAGAAGAAATATCCCTTGGAGTTCTTTGGATATCCCACGAACTTACACTGTACTGAGCGTGCCTCGAGCTTGTCCGCATGCTGCTTTTTAACAAAAGCTGGACATCCCCAAGTCTTGATGTGACTGAGATGGGGTCTCTTCCCACACCACATCTCATATGGTGTAGTAGGCACAGTCTTAGTAGGAACTCGGTTCAAAAGGTACGCAGCTGATTCTAGTGCATACCCCCAGAATGATCGCGGTAACTCAGCGTTACTCATCATGGACCGTACCATATCCAATAGGGTCCGGTTCCGTCTCTCCGATACACCGTTATGTTGCGGGGTGTATGGAGGAGTAAGCTGAGAGAGAATCCCATTCTCTTTCAAATAATTCAGGAACTCGGCACTTAAGTATTCTCCACCTCGATCCGATCTTAGAATCTTGATACTTTTGCCGGTCTGTTTTTCTACTTCATTCTTAAATTCCTGGAATTTTTCAAAAGCTTCGGACTTATGTTTCATTAAGAAGACATAACCGTATCTTGAAAAATCATCCGTAAAAGTAATGAAGTAAGAATAACCGCTTCGCGCATGTGTAGACATTGGACCGCACACGTCGCTGTGTACGAGTCCCAAGAGCTCGCTCGCTCTTACTCCGTGTCCAGTGAACGGAGTCTTTGTCATCTTTCCTTTGAGACAGGATTGACAAGTGGCATATGATTGATATTCGAACGGATCCAAATATCCTTCTGTATGTAACTTAGTCAACCTTCTCTCATTGATGTGACCCAGTCTACAATGCCATAAGAAAGTCTGATTAATATCTGGTGACTTTCTTTTGTGTGTATTCTGGACATTGAAAATCTGTGGTTGGTTTAATACGTATATACCATTGCTCAATGTACCTGACCCAATCAGAACTTGATTAAGGTGAATGTTAACAACATTACTTACAAACGCAAATTCATAACCTTCTTTAGAAACCAAAGATACAGAAATGATATTACAAGTTGCGTTGGGTACAAAAAAGCAATTACGCAAAACCAAAACATGTCCATCTGACATTCCTAGGTGATAGTCCCCCACGGCTTTAGCATCCATGCTAGCTCCGTTCGCAACTCTGAGGGTCATGTCACCTTCCTTCAAAAACCTACGGTTTCTCAACGCCTGCAAAGAATTACAGATATGAGATCCTGATCCGGTATCCAATACCCAGGAAGTAGAGTTTATAGAAAGACAGTTTTCAATAACATACACACCTGAAGCTGAAGCCGCAACCTGCTTCAGTTCCTGTGTCCTGGCTTTCCAAGCCCTGCAATCTTTCTTCCAGTGTCCACTCTTGTGACAATAGAAGCATTCCTCTTTACCAACAAGCTTCCCCGCTATCTTTGTTGCCTTTTCCTTTCCCTTCGCACCCACTTTACTAACACCGCCCCTTGGTTTGGCGGGGGCTTTCCTCTTCTTTCCCTTGGCTTTCGCCTTGGACCTAGAAGAAGAAGATCCTCCTACAAACAAAGTGGATGTATCCCTACCCTTCTGTAGGGTGCCCTCTGCGCTCCTCAGCAGGTTGAGGAGTTCTGAAAGTTCAACTTCCTTTTCTTGCAAGTTGAAATTCAGTATGAACTGGGCGTAAGTGGATGGAAGGGACTGGAGAATTATATCTGTGTAGAGTTCACTATCCAACGTGGTCCCAAGTTCCGCGAGCTCCTCAGTGTAGCCAATCATCTTAAGCACGTGGTCCGCTACCGATGATCCGACGGCCAACTTAGTCGAAAATAACTTCTTCGACACTTCGTATCTTGCGATACGAGACTGCTCTCCATACAGTTCTTTTGTATGAAGAAATATGGATTCCAAATCCATATTCTCGTGCCTCCTCTGATGGTCATTGTCCATCGAGGCAAGTACGAGGCATCTGGCCTTCGCGCTGTCAATCTCCCAAGTCTTACGGATTTCCTTATCCGCGACGCTGGAGGTGGGACCTGGGACGGGGGGAGCTTTGGTGGTAAGAAGATACCCCAGCTTGTCGTAAGAGATTGCCAATTTGACATTCCTGAGCCAATCTTTGTAGTTTGGCCCTGTCAGTATGTTTTTATCTAGAAGTAACTTAAGTCCAGTCATTTCGATTTGGTCGCTGCAGGGGGAGAGAAGAAACACTTAGCACGATGCTCTTGCAAGTTTAGAATGGTTTTTAATTTGTCTAAACAGGATGGCTCCCACTGTCTCTCGAATCCCTCCTCAAACCACAAAGGAAGAATTAGCCGGGATCAATCCCACCGTACAATACTTGCTTAACCGTTCAGCCAGGCCAGTGTCGGTACTTCGAGGGAGGTTTTCCAACGCTTTCGCGAAGTTCCTTAATTTAAGAACCTCTTTTCCCTGGGGGCGTAGCCCCGCTAACACCTTTCTAGGCACCTACTAGGTTTATAGCATTGATCGTTTAGTGAGAAATTTCCCGAGGAGTAGCATATACTCACAGTAGGATCGGGATCCAAATATCATCGCGTGACGAAAATGAAGGAATCCTACCATAATCATCACACTCCAAATGGTATGCAAATCTAGCAAGTTTCAGTACTTATGAAACTCCCGATGTGGATTTTTGCCCCATGCTCTTATGACCTTGACTTTGGCCAACAAATCATAAGTCACATGTCAAGTTCTTCCCGTCGTTATCCAGGTTAATTTGAATCCACCCGTACATACCCTTGACTTTGGCCAACAAGGCAGTACGACTGTTCCAAATCAACGCATCTATCTATGCTGCACATGAATATCCAATAGCTACCAATCACTATGCCTTGACTTTGGCCAACAAACACAGCTTGAATACTATTGACTATTTATGTGAAACGACGGAGGGCTACGAATGGTTTTGGCGAAACCGTGAACGTAGTGAACTTGATATAATCGATGGAACGAGATAGCTTTTAGAAGGAGTGGCTCAAGCTCCGCATTTAAAAGTTAGTTTTGAAAAGAACCGAGTGGTTTTTCGAAAGTGTTCCATCGACTTAAACTTGGTTCATTATCTTGCATTAGTTCTTTTAATGCGTGATATTCTTGCATTAGTTCTTTTAATGCGTCCCATCATTTAATTCCTACCATTGCAGAAAACAACCAAAATATGACGTACGCTTATGCCATTCGCATTCGCCACGGGGTCCCGTCATCACTCGTTAGGTTACTTAACTAACGACAGAGCGGGGGCTGGGCTAGCGCGGCTGTAAAACATAAGCAACGCCTAAATAGAAAGCAATGATAGACATTACAGATCACAGATGAATACATTGGATATACTAGCAATCCGCATTTCTTTCGAGCCTGAAACGAAAAGCGGATAACACGGTCGCGGTGAATAGCAAATACCCCACCCAAGACCCCTACGGGTGCGGCAAACTACCCGCCAAGTTCCCGGTAGTTTGTGCACCCCACCATGGGTCTATCCTAGGAGCAAAAACAGTAAAAAGAATTATACAATGACGGCTACAACCCCGACCCGGTTGTGCGGCCAAACAAATAATATTATTACATCAATTTACATTTACAATGAATGAAAGAAAAACAAAAGCTCATCTCACATCCACCCCGGCTATTCACCCGCGACAGTCCAACACATTCATATACACATTCCAGCACATTACAGATCATGTATAACCCCGACTAATCGACTTATAGCGATTAGCCGACGTTTAATACATGCAAACATCACAGATATAACCATCATAGTCAAAGTGCAGTGAAGTTCGGAAAAAATACGGAATTATAGGACCCTAAAAGGAAATTTCTGTTCTGGAAAATCTGGGTACATATAATATATTTTAAAAATCCCAAAACCAACACATAAACACTCTGCACGAAAATCGATGAACAGAAGAAGACAAAGCGCGGCGCTTCCGCCGCACATGCCTACCTCGTGCGGCGGAAGCGCGGCTGTTTTAAGGAATTAGGTCATTGTTTTTCATGGGTGCTCTTAGAAAACCCTGAGACGATTTTACAAGTATAAAGTTTTTCATTTTGAGCCAAAAAAAAAAAACAACAGAAACTCAGGTTTTCGTTTTTCCGGTTTTGTTTTCAGTTCCGAACTTCGTTACACTTCACTACCAAGCTAGTTTAAGTTTAGTTAGTCTCTGATACCACTGTAAGTCCATATTGCGACCCCCGGTACTTACGGGGAGGCGGAAACGGTATAAAAAACGAATTTTTATCGCAAGAGGCAACATGGACTAAACTGTGTCGGGATCGTTGTCTAAACTAAAACTAGTTAACAAGCTAAAGAGAGTTAGCTACTATGGAAGATGGTTATACCTAAACTTGAACTCCTTCTTCTTCAAACCTTGTAGAGGTTGATGGTTCTCTTTTCGTCGCCTTCTCCCGTCGAAGATGGATCCACCTCGAAGGTTCGACTTTGGGCTCTTCCTCGATCTTTGAGTGAACTAGGGTTTCCGGCTTGCTAAACCTTCATCCTAGAATGAGTAGAGAGTGATTAGGGTTTGCTTTTGTTTCTAAAGAGAATGAATCTCAACACATGAGAAGGTTTCTCTTTTCAAGAGGAAGAAGAAGAGGAAATGAGGAGAGAGAGAGGTTATGATAGAAATGAGCTCAATTATTTCTTTCTTGCAACCATATTGCAAAAGAAATGAATTATCTAAATGATAATAATTGAAATAAGAATAGTTGATGGTAATTTTGGAATGACCACTATCATGCTTCTTTAAATGAAGTGTAAGCATGAATCAAGGAAGACTTTCAAGGCATGAAAGTGGTCAATGGTCAACAAGTCAACCAAGGTCAACAAGTCAACAAAAAAACAACCATAACATAATTCTTATTTAATTACTATTATTAATAGATAATATATAAATCCATTAGGGTTTGGAAAATGAAGACTGTCAACTGTGCATACGCACCCGATCCGAAACCCTAATGAAAAACCTCATTCTCCGCCTCAAGCAACTGTGCATACACACCTGCATTCTCGTTCCGAGGAACAAGAATACCAAGATATAAAAGCAACCCCCAAAACATATACCAGTATCTGGCTCAAACCAGAGCCTGCCAGTATAATCCGTCCGGACTCCAAACGTGCACAAGTGCGCGGATGAGAACGAACCCTGTCGCAAAACCATGCGACCTCTACTCTGTTTTGCCCAGAGGCGAATACCCTCTGTGTGGGACTCTAAAGACTCGACACTACGCTGGCAGTGGGTTTAACCACAGACCGCAAGCGGCACTAGCTGTGCGTAACGGTCCCCAGGTAGATGCCGACAAGAAGGCTGACGAGGTGAAACCCCATCTGAACTCCTACTGAGTCTGAATGTGACATTCTCCGTACAGTCCGGTCTGTTCGTCTGATACATCGCATGGCGGGCCTAGGGGGCGGTAAAACGTCAGTCCCCCAATAGCGGTACAAGTCGTGTCGGAGTGAAGCCCAAAACACCCTGAGATAACACTGGAAACCTACCAGTATATCTCGCTTGCCCTGGCCAGGGACTACTCGTGTAATGGCTCTCCTAGACACAGCGCGATGTCAACCCCCAATACCGGGAGAGACGAATCCTGTCTAACCGTCACTGCCTCCAAGTGCTTCGGGACTGCACCCAACCACCACCTGTTTGCACGACTCCTTTGAGCCGTGGTAGGGTAGTGATCAAAGTGCAGTGGGAACACACTCGAGGCGAAGTGTCAGTGTCAAGTCAGCGGACTAAGCTGTACTCATGTCACCTGGGAACTAATAACTGACGATAGGTATAATACCAACTTGTCAGTTCTCGACGAGTCCTGTCCAGTGTACTCGTAACCCAACGAGCACCCGTATACTATCTCCAGTACGACGTACTGATGGCTGTGGGACAGACCATCTCCCACACTGGGATGAGAAGCGCATACGCTAGTCTACTCCGGAGTATCGATGCCCTGTCTCGATAGTCCTACGACTAGGGACCTGTATAAGGATGTGCTTATCGATTACCCAGCCCCCACTAGTGTGACTGCCATCACAACGCTGGTAATCAAGCAAAGATCCTAAGGGCTCCACTAATGCGTATAAGTGATATACTGAAATAAACACAAGTACACATTGAAGTAGAAACAAACCAAGTAGCATACTACTATATTGAGCAAGATTGTTTATACAAGGTGAATATCCCAAGCTTCCATCAAGTAATATACAAACTAGTATGATACAGTAATGGCCTCTAGGGTATATACACTAACAACTTGGTCGGGGCTATGGGGTGTGGCTATCTAGTAATATTCCCCGGCGAGTATCCGCGTACGCTACGTGATTGCGGCGGAGTTTTGATCCTAATCAAAACCCCGCGGCAACCGATCAAATGGGACTAAATTGCTAGATTTATAAAATTCAAAACAGTTTTCATAAACTGATTATTGTGGATTCCAAATATTGCATCACATTCCACAGATAGTTAGGCGATGTTAAACAATTCAATCGAATCAACGAATACCCAAAATTTCTCACAGAGCTCAACACCTAAGCAGAGTCAAAGATACCCAGAACCATGCCACAGTACCTACGGACCAACCGTAGAAGGCCCGACCCAAACCTCACATACAGAGCCGCGGAACCGCCGCAAATAGCCCTATTTGGCCACGGTTCCGCGGTGGTATTGTCGAGTTAGGGTGTCGTTCTTCTAGAGGGTCCATAGAATTACCTGCACGTCTTTCTGAATATTTTTAACATGAAAAATTCCAACATTTTGAAAAATTTCCAGAGAAGGGGTCAAGTTTGGGTTTCGGAGTTCGTTCCGAATTTTTAACTTCGCCTAGACATCTCCTAATGCTCTAGCTCGGCTCTGATACCATGTTGGAGTTTCTTAGCACCCTCACTATGTTATCCAAGGCATCTAGCATGCTATTTTAAAAAATCTAGGGTGCTAATGAACTCAAACCGAGGATCTAACTAGAGGGTTAGGAGTAAAACGAACATGTAAACAACTTTACATCTAAGTGAATGAGGAATACAACCTTTGTAGACCGGTCCTTCACTTCAATAGCTACATGTAGTAGTCCCTTCGCTCCAAATAGTGATCTCCCGGACTCAAGTTAGGCTCCACAAGGCGAAATGAATGAGCATGCTTGAAGTCTTCGAGGTCGAAGGTGATCTACGTCGAGGAGACTCTAACTCAAGCTACCTCTTCACTAATTAGGAATTAGTGAAGCAAACAACTTATACTAAATGTGTCACGCCCAACTTCCCGGTATACGGGCAGAGGACGCGACGAGACCGCTACGTATTTACTCAGAAGTAAATACGCTAAGCGTAACTAAGCAATATAAGAGAAATATACACAAGAGACAAATGTAATGAAACAACAACTTTATTTATTCACATTCTTTTGTACAATGCATGGAAAAGTAAATACATGGGATAAAACGATGCCTAAACAGTGGCATAACAGAAAAGGAAAAGTACTGAAAGGAAATGTGTACAACGAACTAAAGCTCTGGGTCTTCAATGAAGGGGTCCAAGTCTTCACTAGTGGGCTCGATCTCCGGAGTGTCCAGATTACCTGACGACATTCAAAGAAGAAAGAAAGAGAATGTCGTCAGCGAACAAATCGCTCGGTAAGTCCCAACAATAAGGGAGAAATAGAATAGACAGAGAGAGAGAGAGAGTATTGCTTTTGAAGTTGTATTTTATTATACTGTTGTATTTAGTGTTAACACTATTGTTTGTAGCTTGGTACAGAAGGATGCCAGTGTATACGAGAGGAGTCTCTATATGCTAGAGACTAGGGCAAATGGAAGTACAAGGCTCCGTTATACAACCCGGAACAACGGCAATTGGATTCAGGTTAGGTGTCTTAATCTTGCAGTTTCGTGCCACTTTTAACACCTTCCGTACCAATCTACCCCTTAAACCCCGCGAAGTATTGTTTGTATAGTTGTATTGTAACATGTATTGTCTTGTAATATAGATTGTATAATTGGATGACTTGCCGAAACCATGATATCAGTAAATGGATATAACTGGAGAATTATGTAAATGGATGTAACTGGAGTATCATGTAAATGGAAGTATATCCATGGTTCGGTTCAGTCAATATAGATTGAATAGATTGAATATATGGATTAATGGATTCATGTTGATCTGTAATATTGTAAATTGTAGATTGTACTTGAATCATATTCAAGTCAGATTATTAATGAGACTCAGTCTGAGTCAGAATAATTATAAAAGAAATTGAAGTCCTGATTGTTTTGATATTATCGGTAACCGCTGCATATGGGCGGCAGGATTTGTGTCTTTTTCAAAAACGATTACCGTGTTGATAACACCGTTGTTAAGTTGTCTACCTTAAATAGGCAAGCACCCACTTCTCCGGCTCCCTGAGGCTCAAGAGATTGGTCCCGCTTAAACCTATGTTTACTAGAGTCCTTAGGGTAATTTATAGAACTTGAGGGGGTTTTGTGTAAAAATACTTTTATATAATTTTCAAAATACACCCCAATATTTAATTATCATCTTTAGAGTTGTAATAAATGTATATTTTATATTTATGATATTTCTAGTGAAAATAACCTGATTTCATAATATAAGGTATTTAATTGTAATATTGAACTTGTATGGAATTCATGGTATTTTAATGTAAAGTGATTCTTGTGATTTTTGAAAAGAGTTGGAATATTTATATTATTAAAAAATAGATATTTTAATGTTACATACATATATATATATATTTATATAAAAATAATTTTAATATATATATAATATTTTTAGAAATCTCATTTTCTTAAGATATTCGTATTTTAAATCTTCGAGACCGAATGCTCCTTGCGGAGGTCTGAATCTCGCACTACTAAGCCCGAGGATGTGCGATAGTCCGCACCATCCCAAACGGGTTCCCCAAATGGGCTGTAGCGGCGCTTTGCAAAGATTTGTAAAATACTTAATCTTTTAGAAAACGGTTTTTGATAATAAGTGGTATTTATTTGAAAGGTTTTGTTTTCCCGTATTCTAGGTACTTGAAAGTATTGTGCTATGTTTCATATGAGTGTTGTGAGGAGGTAGGTCATTACCTCGTGATCTAACTTAAAGGTATAGCAAGTTTGTGATGGTTTAAATGTCGAAATGAAACTACATGGTATTTTAATGAAAAAGAGCGGTAAAAGTTACAAAATGAAATATATTGTCATAAAACTTGTTCATCATGTTTGTTAATGTTTAATGGTCAACATGTAAGAGTTTTGTGTGATTATATTTAAGAAAATATTGGATTTAGAGAAAGAACCGAATTGGAAATCGGATTTGTTCCAATTCCGTCGGGTTTTAGAATTTCGTACTTTTAGAAAAGATTAGAGAAGGGGGAAGTGGGACTTACTGGCATAGAGCTTAGAAGGGAGGAAGAGGAATCGGGATGAGGCATCGGTACGTCGTTTCGTCGCCGGAAGCTCCTAAGGTTGTCGTCGGAATTTCGCCGAAGCTTCGCCCCTTTGCTAGCTTGAATTGTACACAATTTCACTAGGGTTTTCTTGAGAGTTTTGATCAGAATTTTGGAGTGAGGGGGTAGTGTTTAGGGGTTGTATTTATAGGGTTACGCTAGGGTTTAGGGCAGGTGAAAGGTTAAAATGAAAAATGTAATAAAATGTATTAAAAGTGGAGTAATTGTGGTTTTAAAAGAGCTGTGGAAATGGTCTGAGGAAATAAATTATACAGGTGTGTAGGGAATGTGAAAAGACATAATTTTCATGTTGGGGTCATCGCCGGAATCGGCCGACTCGGCCGCGACTCAGCCGTGACTCGGCCGCCGGCCTAGTCGGACGATCCGCCGGTCGAGTGGGCCGATTTCCGGCCGTGTCAGGCGGCCGGAAACCCCCCCGAAGGTTCATCTAACCTCTGGTACTGTTACTTTTCAGGGTGTAGTAGGGTTTTTGTGAGATATGCACGTGTAAACCTTTGGTATTCTAAAGGTTCAAAATAAAACAATATTAAAAAATAATGTGGGGTATGGGATTTGAACTCAGGTGGCTTGGTTCTACAGTGCAATGTATTACCAATGAGCTACAAGCTCCTTCTTGTAATTAAATAGCTAATTAATTACTTATGTCTTGTGCTCAGGCAAAAATACCCCTTTCTTTAATTTTGAAAAATTTGTACAGAAAGTTGTACAGGAAATTTGGGGTTGTTACAAAATGGCTAGTCTAGTGTAGGTTGATGAAGTAGGAATTTTGCTCACTTTAGATTAATTTTTCTCACAATATTTCTTCACCTCAAGAAAAGCTAGAGAGCTTTTTTGAGATGAAGAAGAAGATGAAGTGGAGAATGTCATGGTGAATGAATGAGTATGTGAATATCAACCATGGGTGAGAAAACATCATATACTAACTCTTGTAGAGACAACCATGGCTAATGACAATGGTTGGGTTAATAAATATCTAATGTAAGACAACATTAGTGGACTAATTCAATGGGTTCTACAAGCTTCCACCAAGCATCAACCATGACTAATTTCCACATAATTTTGATTTACTTTAAATAAATAAACCCAATATTATCATAAGCATGGTGTGAGTCTCATACACCCATGTAGCATGTAGCAACAAGCATGACACAATAATATATATCGCATATATATTAAATGTGCACAAGTGAGAAAAAGAAATGCTTAAGTGAGCTAATATTAGTTAAAGTAAATTAATATATCAAGTATATAATTATACATTAAATTATTAAATCAACACTTGATTTAATAATCCGGCTATATCATATATAACCGACTAATATCAATTATATCAACTTATCGATTCAACACTTGATTCAATAACCCGGCTATATCACATATAACCGGCCGATATCACATATCACGAGATTAGAATACGGTATCATATACACGTATTAATCTCGGTCCCGCACACATCATATATGTGCTCCTACTTCGTTTCGCCTGAGCTAGGAAACCTCTGTGTAGGACTCTAAAGACTCGTCAATACGCTAGCAGTAGGCAGTAATCATATCACATACCCACAAACCGTCAGCGGCACTAGCTGTACGTAATGTCTTTCAGGTATTGAGCGATCAGATGATCAACAAGCAGGCTTGTTCATACTCCCGTGAATCCAATAACTAACACTACTGTACAGTCCGGTCCGTCCGTCTGATATGTCGCATATCCAGCCTAGGGGGTGGTAAACGTCAGACCCCAATAGCTTGATAAGTCTTGTCGATGTGAGGCTTATAGCAGTTCGAGAAACTACTGATAACACTTACCAGTAAATCTCAGCAACCCTGGCCAGAGATTTCCTGTTATGGCCAATCGAGCATAGCACAACATCAACCCCCAATACCGGGAGAGACAAAATCCCCTCGTATCGCTCACTGCCTCCATGTGACTCAGGACTGTACCCAAAAAACCGCCTGTTTGCACGACTCAGTAGAGCCGTGGTAGGGTGAAAATCAAAGCACGGTGGGAGACATATAAGACTCTATGACGATCTCAGGTCTTCAGACTAACCTGTACCAGTGTCACCAGAGAACCACTATCTGACGTGAGGTATAATACCATCTAGGAGTTCTCGGCGAGTCCTGTTCAGTGTACCCAGTCTCCACTGAGAACCTGTGCACATTCTCTGATGTCAATCACCAATGGCTGTGGGATCAACCATCGCCCCATACAGGGTCAAGAATCGTACACACTAGTCTACTCTGGAATATCAATGCCCTGTCTCGATACTCCCACGACTAGGAACAATTGAAGGATGTACTTACTGACTACCCATACCCCACTAGTATGATCTTTATCATAATCCTGGAAGTCAAGTACACATCCTAAGGGCTTTACCAACATGTAACAAAGAGACAGTACAAGTATACATGTTAAGATAAAGAGTAACCAGATAGCATACTATCATGTCGAGCAAGAAAGTCCTCCCTATATATGTCCAAGCATCCACTATTATATACATCACATGTATAATAATAGCCTCTAGGGCATACATACAACTAACAACTGTACCCAACTAAAACCTGTTTGCACGACTCAGTAGAGCTGTGGTAGGGTAGTAATTAAAGCACAGTAGGAGCTCACACATGACAAATGATGATCTCAGGTTGACAGACTAACCTTTACTTATGTCATCTGAGTGCTGCTATCTGATGTTAGGTATAGTACCATCCAGTAACTCCTGACGAGTCCGTCCAGTATAACTCATAACCTAATGAGCACATGTCTACTATCTTTGGTTCCGTACACCAATGGATGTGGGATCGACCATCTCTCTCGATGGGAATAAGAAACGTATACACTAGTATACTCTAAAGTATCGATGCCTAGTCTCGATAATCTTATGACTATGGACCATTTTAAGGATGTGTTTATAGACTACCCAGCCCCCACTAGTATGATTGCCACCACAATGCTGGTAGTCAAGCAAGAATCCTACGGGCTTTATCGATATGTATTAGCAATATGAAATAATAAGTATAACATATACACATGTTAAGATAAAGACAAACCAAATAGCATACTATCATATCGAGCAAGATTGTCCTATACATATATATCCTCAGCATCATGTATAATAAAGGCATCTAGGGCATATATATCCTAACAATCTCCCACTTGCACTAAGGACTTTTATTGGTGTATCGATTACCCATTTTCTGCGCTAAAGCCAGTCGTTGGTGTATCAAATACCCAACATCTCGAACAGCTTCTCGAACTATGTCTGAGGGATGGCCTTGGTGAATGGATCTGCAGTGTTGTTCACCGTATCTATTCTCCGCACCTAGATCTCTTGGTAATCTATGATCTCTCAGATCAGGTGATAACATTTTACGATGTGTCTGGATTTCTGATGGGACCGTGTTTCCTTCGCTAAAGCAATAACCCTGTTGTTGTCGCAATACAAAGGTATTAGGCCAACAATGGACGAAATCACCTGAAGTTCAGAAATGAACTTCCTTATCTAGATTACCTCTTTTGCGGCATCATTACCAACGATGTACTTAGCATCCATCGTCGAGTTTGCTATAGTGTCCTGTTTGGAACTCTTCCTACAGACTTCCCTTCCGTTGAGGGTAAACACATAACCCGATATGGATTTAGAGTCATCCTTGTCACTCTGTAAGCTAAAGTCTGTGAAGTCCTCGACCTGGAGGTCTCCATTGCCATATACTAAGAACAATTCTTTAGTCCTTCTCAGGTACCCGAGAATATTCTTTACGGCTATCCAGTGCTTCTCCCCTGGGTTTGATTGAGACCAGGATACTCGCTGAGTGTGTAAGTTACATATGGTCTGGTACATAATATCGCATACATTATAGATCCTACCGCCAAAGTGTAGGGTATAATGCACATGCGAACCCTCTCCTCATCAGTCTTAGGAGACATCTCTTTAGAGAGGGTGATCCCGTGACAAGCGGGTAAATTACTGCGCTTGGAATCTTCCATACTAAATCTCCTTAGTACGGTGTCAATGTACCTGGACTGTGAAAGTCCCAACATTCTCTTAGATCTATCACGATAGATCTTAATCCCCAGAATATATGAAGCATCACCCAGGTCTTTCATGGAGAACTTCTATGACAAGAAGTTTTTGATCGATTGTAGCATATGAATGTCATTTCTTATCAAGAGAATGTCATCCATGTACAAAACGAGGAATACCACAGTTCTCGCCACAATTTTCTTATAAATGCATGGTTCATCTACATTTTTGATAAAGTCAAATTCCGTGACCGTCTCATCAAAGCAGATGTTTCAACTCCGTGATGCCTGTTTTAATCCATAAATGGATTTAAGCAACTTGCACACCCTTCTATTGCTCCCACTCTCTGTGAAGCCTTCCGGCTGGTCCATATAAACACACTTTTCCAAACATCCATTCAGAAAAGCAGTCTTTATGTCCATTTGCTAGATCTCATATTCATGGAAGGCAGCAATGGCAAGTAGGATCCGAATGGATTTAAGCATAGCCACTGGAGAAAAAGTTTCGTCATAGTCCAAACATGGTTTTTGACGATAACCTTTTGCTACAAGTTAAGATTTATACATTTCAACCTTTCCATCCGCACCAATCTTCCTTTTGAAGATCCATTTGCAGCTTACTGGTTTTACTCCTGTAAGTACGACGTCCAAAGTCCAAATTTTGTTGGTGTACATGGATTCCATCTCGGATCTCATTGCATCCTGCCACTTCACCGAGTCTCTGCTGAAAACTAGTAGGCTCATTATCATTGATGATGCAATCCTCTCGATCCCCGTCTACGAGAAAACCGTAGTATCTCTCGAGCGGATGAGACTACCTACTAGATCTACGGAGTGGCGTAGGTACGTCCAGTTCTATTAAAGTCTTGGGTTCCACTAAGCTTTCAGTAATAGTTTGTGGTTTTGGAATTTCTTCCAGTTCTATTGCGCTCCCACTAATTTCTTTTTCAAGAAATAGAGTTTCCATAAAGCGGGCATGTTGAGAAATAAAAACCTTTTGATTCTGAGCGTAATAGAAAAAATACCTTCTAGAATTCTTTGGGTATCCTACAAACTTACACAATACTGAGTGCGCCTCGAGCTTGTTCGGATGATATTTTTTGACAAAAGCTGGACACCCCCAAATCTTAAGATACTTAAGATAAGGTTTCTTCCCACTACACATTTCATATGGAGTGGTAGGAACTGACTTAGTTGGAACTATGTTCAATAGGTATGCAGCAGATTCTAGTGTAAAACCCCAGAAGGATAGCGACAACTCAGCATTGCTCATCATGGAATGCACCATATCAAGTAAGGTGCGATTCTGTCTTTTTGATACACCGTTGTGTTGTGGTGTGTATGGAGGAGTAAGCTGAGAAAGAATTCTATTCTCTTTTAAACATTCCAGGAATTCGGTACTTAAGTATTCTCTACCCCGATCAGATTGAAACATCTTGATACTTTTTCCCGTTTGTTTTTCTACTTCATTTTTATACTCCTTGAATTTCTCAAAGGCCTCGGATTTATGTTTTATCAAGAATACATGTCCATACCTTGAGAAATCATCGGTAAAAGTAATGAAGTAGGAATAACCACTTCTTGCATGTGTAGATATCGGACCGCACACGTCGCTGTGTATAAGTCCCAGGAGCTCAGTGGCTCTTTCTCCGTATCCAGTGAACAGAGTTTTGGTCATCTTTCCTCTAATACATGATTGACAAATTGCATAGGATAGATATTCAAACGAATCTAAATGTCTATTTTATGTAACTTAGTTAATCGTGTTTCATTGATATGACCTAGTCTACAATACCATAAGAAAGTTTGATTTGATTCTGGAGTCTTTCTTTTTAGTGTGTTTTGGACATTGAAAACTTTATATTGATTGAGTATGTATATTCTGTTATTTAGTGTACCTGACCCAATCATTTCATGATTCAAGTGAATGTTTATAATATTGCTTTCAAGTGTAAAATTATATCCTTCATTAGATAATAAAGATACAGATATAATATTCCACATCATACTGGGTACACAAAAGTAGTTATGCAAAACCAAAACATGTCCACTCATCATCCCGTGGTGATATTCTCCCACAGCAACAGTATCCACACTTGTTCCGTTGCCAACTCGTAGGGTCATATCACCTTTCCCCAAAATTCTACGGCTTCTCAGCACCTGCAAAGAATTACAAATATAAGATCCTGATCCGGTATCCAATACTCAGGAAGTAGAGTTAATAGAGAAACAATTTTCAATCATGAACACACCTCAAACCGAAGTCACAACTTGCTTCGTGTCCTGATTCTTGGCTTTCAGAGCCCGACAGCTCTTCTTCCATTGTCCCTTCTTATGACAGTAGAAACATTCCTCCTTTGTTGTTTGTGTTCCCCAATCCTATCTTTTCCCTTCTTCCGCACCTTACTGACATCACCTTTCGGTTTGGGGGGCGTCTTCTTCTTCCCTTTGGTCTTAGCCTTAGACTTAGAGGAAGGAGGTTCCCCCACAAGTAGAGCGGGTGTCTTCCTGGATTTCTTCAGGGTGCTGTCTGTAGTCTTCAACATGTTGGGGAGTTCTGGAAGTGTAACTTCCGTTCGTTGTATATTGAAGTTCAATATGAACTGGATATAGGTGGATGGTAGGGATTGTAGAACTAAGTCAGTATATAACTCGTTCTCCAACATGGTCTCGAGGTCTGCAAGCTCCTCAATGAAACTGATCATCTTCAGGAGGTGGTCCCCGACAGACGAACCGATAACAACCTCGCTTTAAATAGTTTTCTTGAGGTCTCGTATCTTGCAATACAAGATTGCCCTCTATATAAATCCTTGTTATGAAGGAAGATGGAAGCTAGGTTTATCTTCTCGTACCGCCTTTGATGTTCATTATCCATGGAGGCTGTAACAATCCTAAACTTTCTGTACAATTTTTTTTTTCAAAATATACAGAAAGGGGTACTTGAGACTGAGCACAAGTTATAAGTTTGTTTTGCTTTTAGAACAGCAAGAAGGAGCTTGTAGCTCATTGGTAAGACCTTGCACTGCTGAACCGAAGCACCAGAGTTCAAATCCCATCAACCACATATTCTTTTTAAATTGATTTCATTTAATCTTTTTAGAAGCCCAAGAGTCTACACGTGCATAACTCATAAAAACCAAGAGTCACACATAAAACAAACGACTCCACTGTAGTAACCAAGCGACGGGGGACACGTGGCGGCGAGACCCGGCTCGACTCGGCCGGCTCGGGCCGGTGACTCGGCCGGCGCCGCCGGCCTGACTCGGTCGAAACCTCATTTCATTGGTTTTTCTAGCAACTCTTGGACTTCTCATAACTCCTGAACTATTCATTTCCCTGCACATTTACAAAGCATTTTAAAACACTCAATTAATCCATTTTTAATACAAATTTTTAATACACCTTTTCACATCCCTAAACCCTAATTTTTCCTATAAATACCACACCTCAAATCACCCCCCTCACTCACAAATCCCTACCAAAACTCACAAGAAATTTCCAAGTTCCCATCGTGTACAAGTGGAGTTAGCAAAGGGCAAAGCTCCGACGAACTTCCGACGACGATCCGAGGAGTTTCCGATGACGAAATGACACACCGGTGCTTCCCCAATCTTCCTCTTCCTCTTCTCTTGACCCTAAACCCGTAAGTCCCTTCTCCCTCTTCTTTTTACTATTCTAAAAACTTAGAATTCTAAAATCCGACGGAAGTGGAGTTAATCCGACTTCCGATTCGGTTTTCTTCTTAAAAATCATATTTTTCTTAAACACAATAATACCAAACTCTCACATCATGATCATTAAATATTAACAAAACATATTGACAAGTTTCATATCAAAAGAATTTATATTTCAATTTTTATAGCACTTTTACAAAAAAATACAATATAGTTTAGTTACGACATAAAACATCATTACCCTTGCTATACCTTTAGATAACTCACGAGGTAATGACCTACCTCCTCACAACACTCATATGTAATATAGCACGATGATTTTTGGGAACATAAAATTGGGAAAAATACGATTTTACACGTAACTATCTCCGACTTATAAAAAAACCTTTTTCTAGAAGAAGTGTATTTTTAACAAATCTTTACAATGTGCCGCTACAACCCATTTCGGGGAACCCGTTCAGAATGGTGTGGATTATCTCACATCCTCAGGCTTAGTAGTGCGAGATGCAGACCTCTATAAGGAGCATACGGTCTCGAAAGATTTAAAATACAATTTTCTTTAGAAAAATGTGATTTCTATTATAAATAAAACTTATATTTTTTATAAATAAATATATATGTAATTAATATCAAAATATCTATTTTTAATATTTATAATATTTCACATTTCCAAAATCCAAGAAAAATATTCCATTTATAAGAAAATACCAAGCAATTCCGATATTACAAATAAATACCATATATTATGAAATTAGGTTCTATTCACTAGAAATGTTACATTGATAAAATATACATCAATGAAAACTTTAAAGACGGTAATAAAATACTTGAGGTGTATTTTGAAAATTATACAAAATTATTTTACATAAAAACCCCTCAAGTTATACTAAATTACAATAAGGACCCTAGTAAACATAGGTTTAAGCGGGACCAGTCTCTTGAGCCTCAGGGAGCCGGAGATATGGGTGCTTGCCTATTTAAGGTAGACAAATTAACAAACGGTGTTATCAACACGGTAATTGTCTTTGAAAACGACACAAATCCTGCCGTCCATATGCAACGGTTACCGATAACACCAAAACCTAATTCAGGACTTCAATTTCTTTTCTAATTGTCTGACTCAGACCGAGTCTCATTATAATCAATCTGACTTGAATATGATTCAAGTATGAAATTACAAAACTACAATTCAATATGAATCCATATATTCAATCTGTTCAATATATACAACTTGACTGAACCGAACCATGGATATACATCCATCTACATGATTCTCTAGTTACATACATTTACTGATATCATGGTTTCGGTAAGTCATCCATCTATGTAATCTAAATTACAGGACAATACAATTAAGACATCGCGGGGTTTAAGGGGAAGATTGGTACGGAAGGTGTTAGAAGTGGCACGAGACCGCAACCATTAAGACACCTAACCTGAATTCAATTGCCGTTGTTCCGGGTATTATCACGGAGCCTTGTACTCTTGATTCTGTCCACCTTAGTCTCTGGTCTATTGAGACTCCTCTCGTATACACTGGCCTCTTCTGTACCAAGCTATAAACAACAACGTTAACACTAAATACAACATTATAACAATATAATACCACTTTAAAAGTTACACACTCTCTCTCTGTCTATTCTACTTCTCCCTTATCTTTGGGACTTACCGAGCGATTTGTTCGCTGACGACATTCTCTTTCTTCTTCTTCTTTGGAATGTCGTTTGGTGTTTCGGACCTTCAGGAAATCGAGCCCAGCAGCGAGGACTTGGATCAGATAGCCTTCGACCCAGAGCTGTAGCCACTTGTACTTATTCTATTTTCATTTCTGTTATGCCACTGTTTAGGCATTGCTTTCATTCCATGTATTTACTTTTCAGATGTATTGTAAAAAGAATGTTAATAAATAAAGTTGCTGTTCAATTATATCTATTGTCTTTGTCTCTTGTGCATTTTACTTATATTGCTTAGATACGCTCAGAGTGTTTACTTCTGAGTAAATAAGTAGCATTCAGTCGCGTCCCCTGTCTGTACACTGGGAAGCGGGGTGTAACAGGTTTTGTTGGTGGCCCATGCAGGTCAAAGCTGTATGGAACCCTACCATGTAGTTCAGTTATGCGTAGACAACCAAAGCAATATAACACAAGAACCAGCAACTGAAAATATTCTTTACAATTCCAATTCGTTGAATCTTCCAATTCCATATATTTTGAATCTATCCTAACCCAAATCTTTCTTCTAAGGTTATGGATTCCCCAAACTGTTAGTTATATGTTTGCCCTAGAGGCTATTACTGTACATGCGATGTATATTGTAGTGGATGCTTGGACATATATAGGGAGGACTTTCTTACTCGACATGATAGTATGCTATCTGGTTGCACTTTATCTTAACATGTACACTTATTGTCTCTCTATTATATGTTGATAAAGCCCTTAGGATGAGTACTTGACTACCAGGATTATGATGCAGATCATACTAGTGGGGACATAGGTAGTCGGTAAGTACATTCTTCAAATGTTCCTAGTCGTGGGAGTATCAAGACAGGGCATCGATACTCCAGAGTAGACTAGCGTATACGCTTCTCAACCTATGTGATGGGCGATAGATGATCCCACATCCATTGGTGTTTGACATCAGAGAAGGTATACGGGTGCTCAGTGGAGACTGGGTACACTGAACGGACTCGCCGAGAACTCCTAGATGTATTATACCTATCGTTGGATAGCAGTTCTCTAGTGACACTGGTACAGGTTAGTCTGTAGACCCGAGATCGTCATAGAGTCTTGTGTAATTCCTACTGTGCTTTGATTTCCACCATACCACGGTCAAGAGATCGTGCAAAAAGGTGGTTTTTGGGTACAGTCCCGAGTCATATGGAGGCAATGAGCGATAGGAGGGGTTTCGTCTCTCACGGTGTTGGGAGTTGATGTTGCGCTATGCTCGATTGGCCATAACAGGAAATCCCTGGCCAGGGTTGCTGAGATTTACTGGTAAGTGTTATCAGTAGTTTCTTGAACCGTTATGGACCTTGTATCGGCATGACTTATCAGGCTATTGGGGTCTGACGTTATACCACCCCCAGGCTGTGATATGCGACATATCAGACGAAGAGACCGGACTGTACGGTAGTGTTACTGATTGGATCCGTACGAGTATGAGCGGGCTTTCTTGTTGTTCATCTGATCGCTCAATACCCGGGTGGCCATTACGTTTATCAGACCGCTTGCGGCTTGTGGGTGTTTGATATGATCATCACCTACTACCGGCGTATTGACGAGTCTTTAGAGCCATACATAGAGGTTTCCTGGTTCATGCGAAATGAAGTAGGAGCACATATGTGATATGTGCGGGACCAAGATTGATACGAGTATGTGATACCGTATTGTATTATCGCGATATGTGATATCGGACGGGTATATGTGGTATAGCCGGGTTATCGAATCAAGTGTTGATTCGGTAAGTTGATATTATAGATATTAATCGGTTATATGTGATATATCCGGATCATTAAGTCAAGAGTTGATTTAATGATTTAATGTATAATTATATATTTGATATATGAATTTACATTAACTAATGTTGCTCACTTGACCATTTCTTTTTCTCACTTTGCATACATTATATATAATATATATTATGTATCATGCTAGGTTATATTTGAAATTTGGGTGTGTGAGACTTACACTATAACCATGATAAAATTAGGGTTTTATTTATCTTAGTAATTAACAAAATTGGTTGGAAATTGTCATGGCTATAAGCTTGGAGAAGCTTGCTAACCATTGACTAAGTCCACCAAATTTGTTTTACTTTAAGATATTTAGTTAACCCAACCTTTATCCTATGCCATGGTTAAGTCTCTACAATGGTTAGTGTATGACATTAACTAACCCATGGTTGCAATTCTAACCTCATTCTATTCTCTTGTTAATTTCATCTTCATCTTCTTCATGAGCTTGAAAAGCTTTCTAGGGTTTGGAGATGAGAAGAAGTATTGTGAGAAAAATAAAACTAAAGTGAGCCCACTTCCTACTTCATCATCTTCTGCTATTAGACATTTAGTTTAGGGTGTTTGCTTCACTAATTTCACCATTAGTGAAGAGGTAGCATGAGCTCGAGTCTCCTCGACGTAGATCATCTTCGGCCTCGAAGACATTGAGCAAGGTTGTTCTTTTCTTCAAGTGAACCCTCTCTAGAGTCCGGGAGTTCACCATTCGCAGCGAAGGGACTACAACATGGAGCTTTAGAAGTGAAGGACTGGTCTACAAAGGTTGTATTCCGCATTCACTTTGTATGTAAAGTAGTTTACATATTTATTCGTCGGATTTTCTAGTAACGATTCTAGGGTTAGGGTTAGCTAATACGGCAATTTTAAAAAAATGGCATAGACGATGCCTCCCGAAAACTTGCTGCCGTGCTAGGCAACCTTACAGTGGTATCAGAGACATGCTAGAAAATTAGACGATGTTTGCTAGGATTACGAAACCGAAACTACTCCGAAACACCCGATACGATGACCTAGTTTCTGTCGATTTAAAAAAGTCTTCAAATTTTTTTTAAACAACTGCAGAATGTTGTATGTGATATGACATGTACACAGAAGAAATTCGAGGCAATTTGGCAAAATTTGGGCCGGCCACATGTAAGGAAAATCCGGTGTGCTCGGTTTTTCAGTGGAGTCTGGGCTTCAAATTTTTTGTGTGTTCCAGTCTCTGGGTTTTGGTGTTTCAGGTGTTGTTTGTTTTTGCTAAATTTTCATGTGATGTTAACTTTCTGCAAAAGCAATTCGGAGTGTTTCGTAGTCGTAATTCTAACATGTATTTGGGTTATTTAGATGACGTTAAAAAGTTCGAACGGATATCAATAACCCAATATTTCCCTCGCTGAAATTTTCCAAGAGTTGGATTTTTTTCGAGTTTGAAATTTTCAGAAAATCATGCAAGCGATTCTGTGGACTCTCTAGAAGAACGAAACCCTAAATCGATTCTGTGACCATCAGAACCGCCATCAAACCCTAGTATTTGTGGTTGTTCAGCGGTGCCACAGGTGAGGCATTGGTTGACCCTTTTACGGCTGGTTCATAGGTGCTGTGGCATGTTTCTGGGTATTTTTTGAACTCCGCTCAAGTGTCGAGCTTCACGGGAAATTTTGGGTGTTTGTTTATTCGATCGAAAAGTTTAACATCATCTAGATATCTTTGATTGTGATACAATAATTGGAATCCACATAATTAGTTATGTGATAACTAGTTTGAATTTTATAAATCTAGCAGTTTAGTCTCATTTGATCGGTTGCCACGGAATTTTGATGTGGATCAAAAGTCCGTCGCAATTATGTAGTGTACGCGGATACTCGCCGGGTAACCTTAATAGATAGCCATGCCCCATAGCCCCGACCAAGTGACTGTAGGAGAACCCCGTCGCCAAAAGCATCCGTTCGGGTGCTCGCGGCTGTGATGTTTCGCCTTAGTGCATTTCGTCGACGGCATCGGGGGGAGCGGCCGTCTGCTAAAGTTTCCGACGAGCATTCGATCAGGTTATCAGGAATCTTGTTGAATACCCGACAGGTTATTGGAAAGTGTTTTCAATATCGAGACTAAAATGCGGGGTTTATAATTGCTAGGCATGTGATGTCTAAGGAATTCATTTGTTGGGCATGATATCCAAAGTATGTGATGCATTGAGTTTATGATGTCTAAGGTGGATGCGGATTCCAATTGTTGTAGTTTTTCACTTTCTTTTCTGCGACCGTAAGTGTAATATGTGGTGTATCTCCGGTTTCGTTGCTATACGTCAACGACAATTGGGATACGCATATTTACTTACGTTGATGACATGCGATGTTATGTGTTGCTGTGATATGTTATATTGGATCGTCGTGTTTTGAATAGCCGGGTTTTTTTTTATGTGAGATGAGAGTTTTTCATTTTCATTCATGTAAAAGTTTGTATGTAATATTCTTTTATTGGGGCACTTCCGGGTTGAGGATGATGTTACCATTGATGTATATTATTTACTTTTCCGCATTAGGATAGACCCAAGGCGGGGAGCACAAGTAACCGGGTTCTAGGGTCCAGTGGGAAACCATCTCGAGGAGTCGAGACTGGGTCTTCTAACTCTAGAATTGGGAGGGTTGCTTGCCGCTCTCGTAGGGGTCTAGGGATGTGGGTTTGTCTATTTATCGCGACCATGGAATCCATGTTTTTTACTGGCTTAAATAAAACACGGAATTCCTAGCATATCCAATATTTCATATGTGATTCTTCTGCTGCTGATATTCTGTGATGTGATCACTTGATATGTTCTGAGATGAATGCCTATATTATATATATGAGATATAATAAATATTGCTGCTTTCGTTTCTTATGTGATGCTTTGGAAGCATAACAAATGGGACTTCATTAATGAGATTAATGAAAGAAAAAGAAACCTAAAGATGTTGTAGAAACTTGTTTAAAAACTGGTAGCTCTAGTTTTTTCTTTGCATAGCAGTATTCCTTGTAGAATATCCAGTACCTTATTTGATAAGGAAAGAGCCGAGATTCCTTCACCGGGAGTGACCTCTTTAGCGAAACTAGCAGATGCTACAACCCACTCGGTTTGTCTTTTGATTGCTTCTATAGTTTTTGTTTTGCATAGTGGTATTTGTGAAATATCCTGCACCTTATTCAATAAGGAAAGATCCGAGATCTCTTCACCGAGAGTGACCTCTTTAGCAAAACTAGTAAAGGCCTCAAAAACACTCATTTTCAAAATCACTCGATTCTACAATGATATCAAGTTTATTACGCTAAGGGTTTTCTTAAAAACCTGTCGTAGCCCTCCGTCATTTCAGATAAGTAGTATTTAGTATTCATGCTGCGTTTGTTGACCTTTGTCAAGGCGTAGTGTGCGGTAGCTGATTAGTGTTTATCTGCAAAGCATATGATGCGATTGGATTATGGTAGTCGTGCGACCTTGTTGACCTCTGTCAAGGGTCGTGTGGGTGGGTTTATTTCAATCAGGAAATGACGGGTTGAACTTGACTAGCGCACTATGGTTTGTTGACATCTGTCAAGGTCATAGAGTGCTAGGGGCAGAAGATTATCGGGAATTTCAAGTGTTGAAATTTGCAATGAGATTGCATACCTTCTATGAGATAGTTGGATCCCGATACCCACTGAGAGTAAGAGTTACTCCTGGGAGAGTTTTACACATTACAATTAGCCAATCAAGTAGGTGTCTAGAAAAGTGTTAACGGGGTTACGCCCATGGGAAAACGAGGTTTATTTTAATTAGGTACGTGCGAAAGCACGGGGAACCTTCCTAAAAGTACCGACACTGGCCTGGCTGAAAGATTGGCGAACTTGTAGGGTGTAATTAATCCTGGCTAGTCTTACCTTTTAGGGTTTGAAGGAAGATTTGACTAAAACAGTGGGAGCCATCCTGATTAGATAAAATAATAACCAATCTAATCTTGCAAGAGCGCACACAGAGTGTTTTCTTTTCTCTCTCTCTCCTGGTAGAGACTATGTCACGCCTTAATCAAGATAATAATGTGGATGCATTGACCGAACCTCCTTATTATACTGAGTTAGGGAACGTTGGTTCCTCTCTATCTTATAACTATTATAAGTCCGAGCTGGAAATAGGGGAATATCCAGATTCTCATGCCACCCAATTGAAGAAAGTGCATGTTGATGCATCTTCTTCCGGTGTGTTCGTTACCGAGAACTGTTTCTCAGTATCCTCTACGTCCTACGTATGTGATACCGGATCAGGATCCCGCATATGTAATATGTTACATGGGCTACAGAAAGGTAGAGAACCGAGAATGAGTGATATGTCTCTAAGGTTAGAGAATGGTGCAATTGTTGCAGCAAAGTCAGTTGGCAGATATCACCTTGTATTAATACATTGATTCTGAACGAATGTTATTACATACCGAACCTGATATGCAACATTACATCGGTTTCTTTATTAAGTTAAAGAAGGATATAATTCTGTATTGGAGGATAATGTTGGGAACATTTTCCTGAATCAAGAGTTGATTGGATCAGGAACGTTATATAATAACATATACGTTCTAAATCAAACCGCAGTTCAAAGTATGTAGAACACACACAATGGGAGTAGTACAGAAATGAACGAATCCTTCTTGAGGCATTGTAGACTAGGTCATATCAATGCGACACGACCAGCTAAATTACATGAGGATGAATATGAGAATCTGTTCGAATCTTCATCTTATGCTACTTGCCAGTCTTGTCTCAAAGGTAAAATGACCAATACCCCGTTTACTGGAAACAGAGGAAGAGTTGCTGAACTCTTGGGACAGATACATGATGATGTATACGGCCTGATGTCTACAAATGCCAAGGTTGGTTCTTTGTACTTTTTACATTCATCGACGATCTCTCAAGATTCGGACATGTGTTCCTGTTGAAACACAAGTCTGAAACTTTTGACAAATTCAAGGAATATAAGCTTGAATTTGAGAACCAGACGGGTAGAAGTATTAATTCCTACTATGTGATCGAGGAGGAGAATACTTGCCCATGGAGTTCCTGGAGTTTCCAAAAGGAGAATGAGATTCTCTCTCAGCTTACTCCTTTGAATACACCACAACACAACGGTGTATCGGAGTGGAGGTATCACACCCTATAAGATATGGCGCGCTCTATGATGAGTATTCCTAAGTTACCTGTTTCCTTTTGGTGTTATGCACTTGAGAAGCTGCATACCTATTGAATGGGGTTCCATCCAAATCAGGGTCTACCACAACATATGAGATATGGAATGGGAAGAGACCATGTCTTAAACAAGTTAAGATATGGGGTTGTCCGGCCTATGCTGAAAAGCAAAATCTGGACAAGCTCGAGGCAAGGTCAGTCCTGTATAAGTTTGTTGGATATCCCAAACATTTGTGGGGGAATATCTTCTACCACTCTGAGGAGCAAAAGGTGTTTTATTTCTCAGCATGCCACCTTTTTTAGAAAAGGAATTCTTGTGAAGAAATTTGTGGTCATGAGGTAGAACTGGAAGGTGTTCCAGTTAGACAAACTAACAGCTGATGATTTGTTAAAACCAAAGGATTCAATAGCCTCCAACGAACCTCAGCCTCTCCGCGAATCTGGTAGGGTTCCTCATCCACTTAAGAGATACTACGGTCTTCTCGGTGACAGTGGGAGCGAGGATTGCATCATGGTTGATGATGGCCCAAAAAGGTTCAGGCAGGCCATCACGAGTGGGGACTCTGTGAAATGGCTGGATGCTATGCGATCAAAGATGGAATCCATGTACACCAACAAAGTATGACTTTGCATGTTGCACCTGAAGGGGTAAAACCCATTGGGAGCAAATGGATCTTGAGAAGATTCTTAGTGTAGATGGAAAAGTTGAGACTTTCAAAGCTATACTTAAGTCCATCAGGATTAAAGCACGCATCGCGGAGTTGGAACATCTGTTTTTGATGTGGTAGTCAAAGAGTTTGACTTCATCAAAAAGGTAGATGAACCTTGTAAATACAAGAAGGTTGTAGAGAGTGAGGTTATCTTACACGTATTGTACGTAGATGACATACTCTTGATAGGAAATGGTTTCCTATGCTACACTCGGTCAAGCTCCTCTTATCACGAGGATTCTCCATGGAAGATCTGGATGATACCTACTACATCTTATGGATATTAATCTATGGTGATAGATCTAGGTGGATGTTGGGAGTGTCCCAAATCCAGATACATTAACACCATACTAAAGGGGTTTAGTATGGAAGATTCTAAGCGTGGTGGTTCGCCCACTTACTCATGGATCACTTTCTCCAAAAAGATGTCTCCCAAGACTGATTTGGAGAGAGCTCGCGTACAAGGGATACCCTATGCTTCGGCAGTAGGCTCTATCAGAGTATGCGATGTTATGTACCAGACCAGATGTAGATGACTCACTAGGTGTAGTGATCAGGAATTAATCGGACCTTGGGAGAATCACTGGAAAGCTATGGAGGACATTCTTAAGTACTTGAGAAGCACTGAAAGAAAGTTCTTAGTTCGAGCTTCCAGAGTGATAAGGTCGACTGAGAGTCAGTCACAGGCATTTTCTTTACCCTCAGTGCAGGGACGGTATGTTGGAAGAGTTCCAAGCTAGATACCGTGACATACTAGATGATAAAGGCTGAATACATTGCTACCAATGATGCTGCCAAAGTGGCTGTCTGGGCATTTCTTGTTCATGAGATGAACAAGGTTCCTACCATTGAGCGTCCAATAACTGTTATTGTGACAACAATGGGGTTGTGGCTTTGGCCTAGGAACGCAGGTCCCATCAGCGTTCCAGATATATTCTGAGGAAAGTATCACCTGATCAAGGAGATGATTGATCTCCAAGGGATCGAGGTAAGGAGAGTAGACATGAAGGATAATACAGCGGATCCACTCACAAAGGCCTTACCCCAGAGAGACTTCTATGGGATGGTTGAGTATGAGATACTGCAACCACTGCTGATTGTTGGGTATTGGATACTACAACAGATGGCCTTAGTGCAAGTGGGAGATTGTTAGTTATATGTATGCCCTAGAGGCCATTACTGTACATGCGATGTATATTGTATTGGATGCTTGGACATATATAGGGAGGACTTTCTTGCTCGACATGATAGTATGCTATCTGGTTACTCTTTATCTTAACATGTAAACTTATTGTCTCTCTATTACATGTTGATAAAGCCCTTAGGATCAGTACTTGACTACCAGGATTATGATGCATATCATACTAGTGGGGACAGGGTAGTCGGTAAGTACATCCTTCAAATGTTCCTCGTCATGGGAGTATCGAGACAGGGCATCGATACTCCAGAGTAGACTAGCGTATACGCTTCTCGACGCATGTGATGGGCGATGGATGATCCCACATCTATTGGTGTTTGACATCAGAGAAGGTATACGGGTGCTCAGTGGAGACTGGGTACACTGGACGGACTCGCCGAGAACTCTTAGATGGTATTATACCTATCGTCGGATAGCAGTTCTCTGGTGACACTGGTACAGGTTAGTCTGTAGACCCGAGATCGTCATAGATTCTTGTGTGATTCCCACTATGCTTTGATTTCCACCATACCACAGTCAAGAGATCGTGCAAAAAGGTGGTTTTTGGGTACAGTCCCGAGTCACATGGAGGCAATGAGCAATAGGAGGGGTTTCGTCTCTCCCGGTGTTGGGAGTTGATGTTGCGCTATGCTCGATTGGCCATAACAGGAAATTCCTGGCCAGGGTTGCTGAGATTTACTGGTAAGTATTACCAGTAGTTTCTCGAACCGTTATGGACCTTGTATCGGCATGAATTATCAGGCTATTGGGGGCCTGACGTTATGCCACCCCCAGGCTGTGATATGCGACATATCAGACGAAGAGACCGGACTGTACGGTAGTGTTACTGATTGGATCTGCAGGAGTATGAGCAGGCTTTCTTGTTGTTCTTCTGATCACTCAATACCTGGGTGGTCGTTACGTTTAGCAGACCGCTTGTGGCTTGTGGGTGTTTGATATGATCATCACCTACTGCCGGCGTATTGACGAGTCTTTAGAGTCATACACAGAGGTTTCCTGGTTCATGCGAAACGAAGTAGGAGCACATATGTGATATGTGCGGGACCGAGATTGATACGGGTATGTGATACCGTATTGTATCATCGCGATATGTGATATCGGACAGGTATATGTGGTATAGCCGGGTTATCGAATCAAGTGTTGATTCGGTAAGTTGATATTATAGATATTAGTCGGTTATATGTGATATATCCGGATCATTAAGTCAAGAGTTGATTTAATGATTTAATGTATAATTATATATTTGATATATGAATTTACATTAACTAATGTTGCTCACTTGACCATTTCTTTTTCTCACTTTGCATACATTATATATAATATATATTATGTATCATGCTAGGTTATATTTGCAATTTGGGTGTGTGAGACTTACACTATAACCATGATAAAATTAGGGTTTTATTTATCTTAGTAATTAACAAAATTGGTTGGAAATTGTCATGGCTATAAGCTTGGAGAAGCTTGCTAACCATTGACTAAGTCCACCAAATTTGTTTTACTTTAAGATATTTAGTTAACCCAACCTTTATCCTATGCCATGGTTAAGTCTCTACAATGGTTAGTGTATGACATTAACTAACCCATGGTTGCAATTCTAACCTCATTCTATTCTCTTGTTAATTTCATCTTCATCTTCTTCATGAGCTTGAAAAGCTTTCTAGGGTTTGGAGATGAGAAGAAATATTGTGAGAAAAATAAAACTAAAGTGAGCCCACTTCCTACTTCATCATCCTCTGCTATTAGCCATTTAGTTTAGGGTGTTTGCTTCACTAATTTCACCATTAGTGAAGAGGTAGCATGAGCTCGAGTCTCCTCGACGTAGATCATCTTCGGCCTCGAAGATATTGAGCAAGGTTGTTCTTTTCTTCAAGTGAACCCTCTCTAGAGTCCGAGAGTTCACCATTCGCAGCGAAGGGTCTACAACATGGAGCTTTAGAAGTGAAGGACTGGTCTACAAAGGTTGTATTCCACATTCACTTTGTATGTAAAGTAGTTTATATGTTTATTCGTCGGATTTTCTAGTAACGATTCTAGGGTTAGGGTTGGCTAATACGGCAATTTTTAAAAAATGGCATGGACGATACCTCCCGAAAACTTGCTGCCGTGCTAGGCAACCCTACACAAATAACACCAACACCAATGTCAAGAACACACCTCCACCACTACCACTCACACCTGCCGTCGCTGCTCCGATCAACGACCAGACGGTTCTGCTTGAGGCGATCCGCAGCCTCCTGGAAGGACAGCAGCAGCAGACTGCTATCCTGATGAACTGACCAGAGGCAGAAGCACCTGGGATGAAGCAATTCAGGGCACTGCACCCTAAGAACTTTTCGGGAAAAGAGAGCCCTCTGGAAGCAGAGGAATGGGCTCAAAGCATTGAAGATGACTTGGCAGCAGCACAAGTGCCAGAGATAGCTTGGGTTCGAGTTGCAAAGCTGCAGCTCACTGACAATGCACGGGTTTGGTGGAAGGCGGAAGAAAGCCGTCTTGACCAACCTATCGAATGGAAGACTTTCCGTGACATGTTCGATGCAAAGTACTTCCCTGAGACTGCCCGCTTCGATATGGAACAGCAGTTCATCCATCTGCAACAAGGTTTAATGTGGACCAAATCTGTAGATGAGTATGATGCTGAGTTTACCATGCTCAGTAGGTAAGATATGTCTCAATGTTCGATTTTATATCACATACTACACAGCTAACACAAGACCGTAACAAGTTTGCGGCCCGTCTCATATCGACTGCTGAGATCAGAGCTAGAAGATTTCAGCAATGGTTGGACCAGGAAATCCAAGATGCATTAGCTACAGGGGATTTCCTAACCCATGATTTGGCCTTGAAGGCTGCCCGAAGATACGAGGCAATAGTGAAGAAAAAGGGTAGACCTGAATCTGCCGGAGTGAAGCGCCCTACCAATCAGATGGTAGGAGGAGCCTTTTCAAGGCCAATTGTTGAACTCAGAAGGCTGGAAGAAGCTAATAATCAGCCAAGTCTCGACTTTTACTTCTGTTGCAAGAGGGAATGACACTTGTGGAAGGACTGTAGGCGCGCAAAAGGCCTATGCTTAGTTTGTGGCGCATCTAATCACGGAATTGGAAATTGTCCTTATAGACGCAACCCAGATCACACACCCACCAACTACCCGCAGCGGCCAGCTATCCAGGCTCCTACGCCTCGCCTTACTCTCCCTGCTCCACCACCTGCACAGCCTACTCGCCAATTCCATCAGGCAATGAGGAACATGCCTCGAGGGCAGAGAGACATGCCCCAAGGACAGAGGAATGTGCCTCCAGCTAGGAGGAATGTACCACGGCGTTAGGCTTTCCTTTTAGCGGCCGAAGAAGCAGAGGCCGTAAACCAAGGTAACACTAGTAAGTCTCTTCCATATTTTTGAAACCCTTGTATCACTTTGTTATTTTTCATACACTACCAATAGTTCTATCACCAAACTTTCCTCGAATCCGTTACACTTTCCTTTTACAAATTTCGAGGACGAAATTTTTATAAGGAGAGTAGAATATAACAACCCTAAACTTTCTGTACAATTTTTTTTTCAAAATATACAGAAAGGGGTACTTGAGCCTAAGCACAAGTTATAAGTTTGTTTTGCTTTAAAACAGCAAGAGAGAGCTTGTAGCTCATTGGTAAGACCTTGCACTGCTGAACCAAAGCACCAGAGTTCAAATCCCATCAACCACATATTCTTTTTAAATTGATTTCTTTTAATATTTTTAGAAGCCCAAGAGTCTATACATGCATAACTCGTAAAAACCAAGAGTCACACATAAAACAAACGACTCCACTGTAGTAACCAAGCGACGGGGGACACGTGGCGGCAAGACCCAGCCCGACTTGGGCCGGTGACTCGGCCGAGTCGGCCGGCGCCGCCGGCCTGACTCGGCCGAAACCTTATTTTCTTTGGTTTTTCTGGCAACTCTTGGACTTCTCATAACTCCTGAACTATTCATTTCTCTGCACATTTACAGATCATTTTAAAACACACAATTAATTCATTTTTAATACACCTTTTCACATCCCTAAACCCTAATTCTTCCTATAAATACCACACCTCAAATCACCCCCTGTTGGGGTAAAAATTTACACCCCGGTTGACCAAGTCAAAATCAAAGTCAACCCCAAGCCCAGATCAAGTGGGCCCAAGCCCAGATCAAGTGGGCCCATGCCCGGGTCGAGTCCGAACATGAAGCGGCCGGCCTTCCCCCATTCCAAGATAAAAATTTTGTAATAAATAATTTTATTGTATTTCTTTTATTTTATTTTATGAATGAATGTAAGAAAAATGGGCATAAAGCCAAATTTTTGTAAAGCCCATGGCTTATGTGCAAAAAGAAATGGCACATGAGCCATGGGATAGGCAAAATGCAATTTTGAAACGCCCAAGGGGCTATATGTAAAGTGTATAGTCTATAAAATCAAAGATAATGAAATATCTCAACAACTTTTTCTCTCTCCAAAAGAAATTTAGATCTGAGATCTTTCTCCTTCATCAAGGTTCTAAAATCTTCTTCTTTCTTTTGAATTAAATCAAGAGTTTTACTCTTCATTTTATAAAACTAAATAGTTTTTCACCACAAAATCCATAAAGGGGAACTCAGATCTTCCATTAGATCTCAAAAAGAAAAGATTTTTAAAATCTCACGTCTCTTGATCTTCAAGATCCTGCCAACAGAGGAGGAAGAAGGAGGCCCATCTCCGAAAACCCCATTTTTAGGAAGACCCAGGGCTCCAAAGAAGAACCCCTTTCATCAACTCCAAAACATCTTAGGAGTTTAACTCCACCCTAAATCCTCTTTCGGGATTTTAAATCCCATTTCTGGGGCTAAAAATCCCCTCTTTCGCACCGGCGCCTAAGCGCCCGAGCACCTTGCGCTCAAGCGCTCAGCGCCTATGTGCCGACACGTGGCGCACCTGCGCTCGAGCGCTCAGCGCTGCGCTCAAGCGCCCGAGCACCTTGCGCTCAAGCGCTCAGCGCCTATGTGCCGACACGTGGCGCGCTAGCGCTCGAGCGCCCAGCGCTGCGCTCAAGCACTCAGCGCCTATGTGCCGACACGTGGCGCGCTAGCGCTCGAGCGCCCAGCGCCCACTTGCCGACACGTGGCGCTCCAGCGCTCGAGCGCCTAGCGCTCCAGCGCTCAAGCGCCAAGTGCCCACGTGCCGACACGTCGAGCGCCCAGCGCTCGAGCGCCCAGCGCCCATGTGCCGACACGTGGTGCGCCCGCGCTCAAGCGCCCACGTGCCGACACGTGGTGCGCTTGCGCTCGAGCGCCCAGCGCCACGTGTCGGATACTTGGCGCGCTAGCGCCTAAGCGCAAAGCACCTAAGAGGGCTGCTAGCCCCTTGACTCCCAGCCCGCTATCTGGGTAGCGGGACCCCCGTAAAAACTCTGCGTGGCTCCCGATATATCCAAACCCCCTCTAAAACAAAACACACGTACACTGAACATTGAGTTCGTATAACCAGTTTAACCCGTTAATCGGAGGTTCCCTCGCCCTAAAGGCGAGGGGTAATTAACGGCAGCTTAGTCCACGGCTGCCGGAGATTCGGATCCCCACAATCAATAAACCCCCGCCTACCCTAGGCAGGAGGAATCTGTAGTACGCTTGACAAGCGCGCGTGTATTCCTATCTCAATGGGGTGACGAAAAACACCCTACAGATTCTGGCACGCCCGGTGGGACCAATCTCTCCTCCCATATTTCGGGTCAAACGTTCATGCGAACTCAATCAATATACATATCGATTGCCTATACTGAAATGATGTTTTCTTTCCGTGCAGCAATCAACTTTCGACGACGATGTCTCCCAAGACGAATTCAGCTTCCAATGTGACCCCGATCCCGTACGTGGTCAAGGTCAATGCTCGTGTGGTTCTCCCCGCAAGCCTCAGTCGACAGTGGGAGGAACTGCCCCGCAAGTTTGGCTCCGTCATCATCTACCCTTCCGGAAGCGCTCATCTGGCAGAAATCCCGGCAAAACAGGTGGCCAAGACAGTCTCAAAGGGTAGGAGGCCGAATGTTGTGATCGCTAAGGCACCACAACCGAAACTTAAGACAACGCCTAAACGACTCTCTGGTGCTCCAGCTGGGGGCTAGGCTTCCGGTACAAAGGGCAACATCAAACGTTGTGGATGAGCTTAAGCGATGACTCCATCAAATGCACGATCGGGCGTCTCCTCTGGCCTTTCTATCAATCGGTCTACAGCGTTTTCCCGAAAGGCCGAAGTCTGCCAAGTGCTTAAAACAGAGAAGTTAAGGCAGAAGCGGCTCAGGTATCGAGCTAACAAGAGGGCCAGGACTCCGGCCAGGTGGAATCTTGTGAGGTTCCAAGAGCAGGGTCACCCCGCGACGACGGCTGAATCGGCCGTAAAAATTAGCAATTCCTTCGAACCTCTGAAGTGGGTTCAGAAAAATGCCATGACCGCCAGAATCAAGAAGACAGCGGTCCGAACGTCGCTACAAAGAGACGTGTCCTGGCTTTAACAGAAAAAGTATGATGCTGTCTCTTCAAGACTCTATCAGGCGCTCTGTGCCGCACGAAAGCAGCGGAGCAAACCCAGAAAAGAAGCGCCAACACCATTCAAGAACCTAGTCAGGCCAGCCGCCGATAATAAAAAGAGGGCTAGATATATTATCCATACGGTCTATATGGCGGGCGGGCGCCCCAGCGACAACCTTTGCAGCAAAAGCAAGGATGGGGCCACCACATCCCAAGCCCAATCTGGCTTGAATGTGGTTGCCGCTGCCCAAGAACAGCCGCCTCCGCTGGATGAAGAAAACCCTCTCGATGAGGATGATAGGCAGAAAGACCCCTCGGTCCATGCAGAGTCAAGCTCGGACAGTGAGGAAGAGCCGACTTTCCGCCCCAGGACCGCGGAGCAAGAGCTGCTTCAAGAGCTTCGAAAACAGCTCAATAGCAAAGATAAAGAGATGGCCAAGCTCTATTCAAAAATTGACGACCTAACTAATGTTGTGATGCAGCTTACGACTCAAATTACTTGAGCGCCTCCCAATCAAGCACAAGTCGCTACTCATCAGTCGGGTGATGACAATCCGAAGCAGCCAATGCCTGTTCCTTTGGGTCCAAGACTGGTCGAGCCACACGAAAGCCGGCCACATTCCGCTTCTGGGGACGCCTTGGCCCCAGATAGCACTATCCCGCTAACACAAGATCGGATAATGGATTTGGTCACCAGCAAAGTTAAAACATTGGTGGCCGAAGCCGAAGCTCAGAAAGAAATTGGCAGTAGTGGGTGGCCATATCCCGCACAGTACGATCTGATCGAGTTCCCGAGCGGCTACGTCATTCCAAAGTTCGGAAGATTTGACGGGACGGGAAATGCAAATCAGCACGTCGCCCACTTCAAAGCCTCATGCGGAAATACAGGGGGTAATGACACGCTCCTTCTTCGTCAGTTTGTCAACAGTCTGACCGGTGTCGCCTTCGACTGGTACGCGAGCATACCAGACGGGTCCGTCATTACCTTTGCCCAAATGGAGTCCCTGTTTCGGCAAAGGTTCATGAGTGTCAGTGATAAAATCTTCATTGCCGACCTTGTGAGGACCAAGCCGGGGAAGAATGAAAGCAACACCGACTTTATCGCCCGATGGCGTAATCTCACGGTCAAGTGCGAACCGCCGCTGGAGCATGACCAGTCCGTCAGCCTTCTCATTAGGAACCTCAGCAATTGGATGGTCCCATTCTTGTGTACAGCGGGCCTCAAGACATTTTAGGAGCTAACCAAGAAAGTCCAAATGCTGGAACGCTCGAAGCAAGAGTCCCCGCCGGACTCTCAGAGAGACAAGACTTGGAAAAGCAAGCAGGACGACAACCGTAGAAGCGGGAGTTCCAGTAGTACCAATGTCTTCAATGCGTCCGACAATGAAGAAAAATGAAGGGCGGGCGAATCCAAAACCAACCGGTCCCGAAAGCCATTGCTGGGAGGAGATGGGCCTTCCCTAGAGGAGAAAAAGAACAAGGTTTACTCTTTCAGAAAGGACAAGGTTCGCAAGATATTTAAAGATGCCTTGAACAACGGTCTACAATTGCCAGAGTCGAAAAAACCCCAAGAAGCAAAAATGACCGACAATCCCCTGTATTGCCCGTACCACCGAGTAGTGAGCCATGTGATCGAGGATTGCTATATATTCAAGGACTGGGTCGAGAAGCAGTACAAGGATGGAGAGATCGAGCTGTCCAAGAGTGTGTTGGTGAACAATCAAGTTGCAACCACCGACTTTATACAGACAAAAACTGAAGCCTTCTGGGAGCAGACAGCCGAACCCGCTACCCTGGGAGATGAAACGGACCCACCGCAGCCTTCGTGGAGTATGCACATATCTAATAAGACGAAGAAGATGATAAAGCTACTTCGGAAAGAGCTCAGGATGGAATAGGAAGGGCAGAAAAAGCCTACCATGCCAGCTGCCAATGCGGCTCCATCAGGCTCAAAGTCCAAAAAGCTCAAGAAGAAGAAAAGTGCAGCTCGGCGCGAAAAAGAGTCCGCGGGGAGATCGACCATCCAAAAATATATTGATTCCCTCGAAGACTATGAACAGAAGGAAATGACTCTAATTCAATTGAAAGAGTTCTTCCCTTTAGAAGCGGCTGAGATTCTGGAGGAGTTAGATGAAGACTCCAATGAAGGGATCCCTATAGTGACCTGCTACGCCATCCATCTGGGCAGCGACTCTGAGGGGGAGCTCTGTTTTCCCGAAGAGGACGAGGATCTCGCCACAAGGCCAATCAAATCCAGCTCAGAAGCGGTAGAGCTCTACCGCCAAATTAGGGCAATGCCCCAAAAGGGAAGGAAAAATAGGTCGCTAATGAAGAAGATGGCAGAGAACTCGTCTATGAAGATTCGAGTCCTTCCCCAGTAGACTATAATGTTTTGGCTCACCTCCGAAAGTTTCTGTCTTTCCTTAGCATCTATGACGCCTTGGTCCTATCTAAAGAGCTTAGAGATGTTCTCATTCATGCTCTACAAAACCCCAAGCGGTATCAGGCTCGCTTTACGGAAATTAACATGAAAGAAGCTCAGTACACTTTGCAAGCCGCCACAGTCACGTTTGAGGATGAAGACTTGTTACCGGGAACGGCTGAGCATAATCGGCCGCTTTACGTGACCGGGTACAGCGACGGAGATCGGATTAATCGCATATTGATTGATCTGGGGTCTTCAGTGAACATCATGAACTTGCGGACGCTGAAGAGTTTGTCAATGGACGTCCGACACCTGTCAAGGGAAAGGATTGTCATTCAAGGCTTCAACCAAAATTGCCAGCAAGTTCTGGGGTCCATAGCTCTGCCAATCAAATTCGGGGATCTGCAAACTGAAGCTAAGATATACGTGATCGACGCCGACACGTCTTATAAGATTCTCCTTGGACGGCCGTGGCTCCACGATTACGGCATCGTCCTGTCAACTCTCCATCAATGCATGAAGTATACTAAAAATGGCGAAGAAAGACACATTGATGGAGACATCCAGCCGTTCGGTGTGCATGAAGTCCGATATGAAGATTCTCAGTACTTTATGAACCATTAAAATGCTAAGCCACAACTGACTGAGGATAGAGCGGCCCCAAGACCCAAAAGCAAATCCGAGCCGGCTGTCACTTTCAAAAGCAAAAACGCCCAAGTGCGCCCGCGTTTCGGTAGCGACACTGATGAGTCCGACGCTGAAAGTCCGTCCTTCCGTAAAACTCGCCCTCATTTCGGTAGTGATACAGACGAATCTGTCACTGAAGCCCCATCTAGCAGCAAAGTCCGCCCTCATCTTGGTAGTGACACTGAAGAGTCGGAGGAAGAGGACCTGCCGTGCAACAGCGGTGCAGATTGGACCCCCATGCAACAAGCGAAACTACGAGAGACCTTCGAAATTGCAGAAGGGTCCCTAGCCGTCACAAGGGTACCGGAGCAGATGTGCAAAGAGCTCGATGCGTTGTCAGTCTCCACCGTGGACCAGCTGAAAACTTTCTACGTCCCCGGAAGGAAAAGTGGACAGAAAGGCATCCTGTTTTATGGGTCAAACCCGTTGTGCACCAGGACGATTTGTCTGTCGCGTGCCTTCCATATGAGAGAGGCATAAGAGCCGTCCTCAACCCCAGATACTATGCGCCTAAGATGCAGGAATACTTTAAATGTGCGGATGCCGGTTATATCAAACGGAGTCCGAAGCAAAGTTTTACGAAGGGCTATGGTATCCGCCCCAGGTCCGAGCACTCATCGATGGATGAATTCCAGATAGACGGGGAATAGGCTACATTCAACCTGATTCCAAAGCGTGCTACATGATCCATGTTGGTGAGGCTAGCGAAAGATCAAATGATGATGACGAGATAGCCGAGCCAGAAGAAGCTCCTCAAGAGCTCGAAGATGGCGGACAAGCAACCTTTGACGAGCTAACCAAGATTGACTTAGGAATGCCCGATAATCCAAGGCCAACCTACATCAGCTCACTCTTGTCAGAGGAAATGAAAGAGCAGATAATTGCCATGCTGCATGAGTTCATCGACTGCTTCTCATGGACGTACAAAGAAATGCTTGGCCTTTCTTCTGAAGTGGCCGTGCATAAACTGGCCATATCTCCCGATGCTAAGCCAGTTATAAAAGCTCATCGAAGAATGAGACGGGAACTAGAAGAAAAGGTCATCGAGGAAACCAAGAAGCTCATCGATGCCGGATTCATCAGGGAAGAGAAATATGCGGACTGGATCGCATGCATAGTCCTAGTAAAGAAGAAAAATGGGCAGATCCGAGTTTGTGTCGATTTCAGGGACCTCAACAAGGCTTGTCCTAAAGACGACTTCCCGCTACCGGTCATGGAAATGATGGTCGATGACACCTCAAATTATGAGTTGTTCACCTTTATGGATGGCTCATCTGGATATAATCAGATCAAGATGTCGCCTGAGGATGAGAAACACACAGCATTTCGAACCCCGATCGGAATATATTGCTACAAGGTGATGTCGTTCGGACTGAAGAACGCAGGTGCTACATATCAAAGGGCAATGACTAATATCTTTGATGACCTAATCCATAAATTCGTCGAATGCTATGTTGATGATCTGGTCATCAAAACTAAAGCCAAGGCTGACCACATCCAAGATCTTAGGACTGTTCTCACTAGACTGAGGGAATACGATCTGAAGATGAATCCTCTAAAGTGCGCTTTTGGAGTGTCATCGGGAAAATTCCTGGGCTTTATAGTCCGACATCGAGGGATTGAAGTTGACCCATCCAAGATAAAAGCCATCATGGAGATGCCCCCTTCAAAGAGCCTGACACAGCTACGATCTTTTCAAGGCAAACTCGCTTATATACGGAGGTTTATTTCAAATTTATCGGGAAGATGTAGGCCTTTCTCAAAGCTCATGAAGAAAGGAGCTCCTTTTATCTGGGATGCCGAATGTCAAGTAGCGTTCGAAAGCATCAAACAATACTTGTTGCACCCTCCAGTGCTGTCCGCTCCCATTCCAATTAAACCGCTGATTCTCTACACTGCCACGCTAGATGAGTCACTCGGTGCGCTCCTTGCCCAGAATAACGAGGAAGGAAAAGAGAATGCCCTCTACTACCTCAGTCGAACTTTAGTCGGGACGGAACACAACTATTCCCCGATCGAAAAGCAATGCTTGGCTCTGATGTTCGCTGTGAAGAAGCTGAGGCACTATTTGCTCTTTCATCGGGTTATACTGATCTCTAGGGTCGACCCGCTCAAACACTTAATGACCAAAGCAAGCCTAGCCGGTAGAATGTCAAGATGGGCTGTTATGCTACTGGAGTTTGACATAGTTTATACTCCCCAGAAAGCAGTAAAAGGGCAAGCTCTTGCAGACTTTCTCGCTGCTCATACCATACTAGAAGGGTCACCACTCAATTGCGAGCTACCCGACGAACAAGTGCTGCACCTCGAGAATGACGATCCATGTTGGAAGCTCTACTTCGATGGAGCCTCATCGATAAGGACCTCCAGTATATCAAGCGTCCCGGAGATAAAAGCGGGGATAGGATTGGTGTTCATCACGCCATCAATGGGAACCCTACGGCGTTCTTTTGCTCTCACCGAGCCTCGCACAAACAATGAGACCGAGTATGAAGCTCTGATAGCCGGCTTGGAGCTTGCCATAGAAATGGAAATCCTTCGACTACGGGTTTACGGTGACTCCCAGCTTATCGTCAACCAAGTAAGCGGTGAATACAAGATATACAAACCCGAGTTAGCTCGGTACAGAAGCCGGGTGGTGGAACTCATGAAACGGTTCACTCACATTGAACTAACGAGAGTCCCTAGAGCATTGAACGGAAAGGATGACGTACTCGCTCGCTTAGCCAAGGAGCTGGCTGATCCTGACATGGATGAAATTCTGATCACAGTCAGGAGCCGAAAAATTCTACCCCCTGTCTCTCTACGAGAAGAGGAAAGTGCGGAACAGAAGAGCAATCCCACCGAAGAAGCTTCGATCGTTCAAGATGAGCCCGATTGGAGAGAACCCTTTATAGAGTACTTCCGATACGACAAGCTGCCCGAAGGAAGGTCTGCGAGGGTTCAGCTGAAGAAGAGAGCTCTCCGATACGTGTTTGTAAATGACACGCTATACCGCAGGTCATATGACCAACTCTGGCTTAGATACCTGTCATCGGCCGAAGCCCAAAAAGTCATGAATGAAGTTCACTCAGGCGTTTGCGGTGCTCACCAATCTGGCCCCAAGATGCGGTTTCAAATTAAACGGCTTGGGTATTACTGGCCCACCATGATACGGGATTGCAGAGAGCATGCAAAGAAATGTTATATCTGCCAAATTCACGGTGATTTTATTCACAAGCATCCCAATCCATTGCATCCTACGGTGGCGTCGTGGCCCTTCGAAGTCTGGGGAACCGACATAGTTGGCCCAATTGACCCTCCGTCATCTAGAGGACACTGGTTCATACTGGCCGTAACAGACCACTTCTCCAGATAGGCTGAAGCTGTCCCGCTAAAAGAGGTCAAGACAGAAGATATTCTGACATTCTTCCAGCATAATATTCTATACCGTTTCGGTACACCAAGAAAAATCATTTCTGACAACGGGCTTTCTTTCAAGAGCTTCAAAGTCTCAAGGTTCGCTACTCAGCACAAGATAGACTGGAGATATTCCTCCATCTATAATCCAAGAGCCAACGGACTAGCCGAAACCTTCAATAAGACTCTATGCAAGCTCCTGAGGAAAAATGCTTCAGCCAACAAGAGAGACTGGAATCTCAAACTTCACGAGGCATTGTGGGCATATCGTACCACGCACCGTACTCCAACTCAGTCCACTCCATACTCATTGCTCTTCGGAGTGGAGGCGGTCCTCCCCCTCGAAGTCGAAGTTCCAAGCTTAAGAATGGCCGTTCAGCACGAGTTGACGGAGGAGGAAAATGTGCTCCTTCGGCTTGAAGAGCTCGACACCCTCGAAGAAAAGAGGCTCGCGGTGCAGCAAAATCTGGAGCTATACCGATCCCAAATTTCACGGGCCTATGACAAGATAACCCGTCTCCGCGGTTTCAAGAAAGGCGAATTGGTGTTGGTCCTCAAAAGACCGATCATCCCCAATCGACATGCCAAGGGAAAATTCGAGCCAAACTGGGAAGGACCATACGTCATCGAGAAAGTGTTCGATGGGGGATCCTACCAACTAATAAGTGCCGAGGGAGAAAAGCCCATGCCACCCATCAATGGCCGATATCTCAAGAAATACTATGTGTGAATGCTCCAAGTCGTAGGCGAATTGAGCACACCAGCCCTACGGTCTGGATCAGCGTAAACGGCCCTATCTCTCCCAAATCCTGCCGGTGAGACTACTTTTAAAGTCCCACCGGCGGCAAAAAAAAGAAAAAAAAGGGTATGTCCACAAGAAAAACGGCCACGGATGAAAACCCGAAAGGGCTCCGTGAGTAAAAACAGCAGGACTACCGGCGAGTTTGTGAAAACCCGAAAGGGCACAAACTCGTGAAAAGAGATGAAATACACTCATAAAGTCCTCTCGACCTTGTGAGGAGAAAATCCCTGCACGAGATCCTTATGACTCACGAAGGGGCAACACACTTAGGAATCCTCACGATTCCTAAGGAGAACATACACCTGCGGGATCCTTATGACTCGTAGGGAGAAAATACTTTTATGGGACCCTCACGGCCCATAAAATTAAAAAGCCTTATGTGATAGGGATCTAAACCTGTCTCCTAAGCCATCGCTCCCCAACGGGACATGGCAAATGATGAGTCGCTCCTGGTGTTACGCTTCAGTGTTAGCGGTGCTGATGCCGACCCAAAAAACCAAATCCCAAGTCCTCCCGAGGCAAATGATGAGTTGCTCCTGGCATTATTCCAGTGCAGCAATGCTGATGCCAAACAAGATCCAAATTCCAAGTCCCCAAACGGTGAATGATGAGTCGCTCCTGGTACCACATTCCAGTGCAGCGATGCAGATGCCAACCAAGATCCAATTTCTCAAAATTCTCCCAGCCCTACGGTTGGTTCCCAAGTTGACTACCTTATACAATCCACGGGCTCAAATAATTCTCATCATACCCATGCCCCACCGCAATCACCAGTTACGCGGCTGGTCTCCGCCCTTGGGATTATGCTCCATCGAGAAGACCCACTCATGTGTCCTCACGATACATGAGGAGAACAAACTTGTGTGGGATCCTTATGACTCATAAAGGGAAAAACACACTTAGAAGTCTCCACGGCTCCTAAGGAGAAAATACACCTGCGGGATCCTTACGACTCGTAGGGAGAAAATGCTTTTATGGGACCCTCACGGCCCATAAAATTGCAAAGCCTTAGGTGATAGGGATCTAAACTTGTCTTCTAAGCCATCGCTCCCCAACGGGACATGGCAAATGATGAGTCGCTCCTGGCGTTACGCTTCAGTGTTAGCGGTGCTGATGCCGACCCAAAAACCAAATCCCAAGTCCTCCCGGGGCAAATGATGAGTTGCTCCTGGCATTATTCCAGTGCAGCAACGCTGATGCCAAACAAGATCCAAATCCCAAGTCCTCCCGAGGCAAATGATGAGTTGCTCCTGGCATTATTCCAGTGCAGCAATGCAGATGCCAGACAAAAACCGAAATCCTCAAATCCTCTCATGGCAAATGATGATTCGCTCCTGGTACCATATTCCAGTCTAGCGGTGCTGATGTCAATCCAAATCACATCAAATCAGCAAAACAACCAATGACCTCCATGGCAGAATCAAATTCTTCCTGGGAGACAAGTCAACTTCATCCCTCACACCGCAAGAAGCGGAGCAAGTCAAATCCAGCACCGACCGTCCATGTCGCTAAAAGGGCAGAACCGACAGTCCAAGTTGCAAAAAGGGCAGAACCGACCGTTCACGTCGCTAAAAGGGCAGAACCGACCGTCCAAGTCGCAAAAAGGGCAGAACCGACTGTCCACGTCGCAAAAAGGGCAGCATCGACCGTCCAAGTCGCTAAAAGGGCAGCACCGACCGTCCACATCACTAAAAGGGCAGAACCGACCGTCCAAGTCGCAAAAAGGGCAGAACCGACCGTCCACGTCGCAAAAAGGGTAGCATCGACCGTCCAAGTCACTAAAAGGGCAGCACGACCATCCATGTCGTAAAAAGGGCAGCATCGACCGCCCATGTCGTAAAAAGAGCAGTGTCAGCTGCCTAAAAGCGGGAACAAAATCAAGCCGCATCCACGTGAAAGAAGATCCATCAATTCTATGCATACGACCCACATGTGTGGTGTGCATTCATTGATGGGGGCAATTTGTTGGGGTAAAAATTTACACCCTGGTTGACCAAGTCAAAATCAATGTCAACCCCAAGCCAAGTGGGCCCAAGCCCAGATCAAGTGGGCCCATGCCCGGGTCGAGTCCGAACATGAAGCGGCCGGCCTCCCTCATGCCAAGATAAAAATTTTGTAATAAATAATTTTATTGTATTTCTTTTATTTTATTTTACGAACGAATATAAGAAAAATGGGCATAAAGCCACATTTTTGTAAAGCCCATGGCTTATGTGCAAAAAGAAATGGCACATGAGCCATGGGATAGGCAAAATGCCATTTTGAAAAGCCCAATGGGCTATATGTAAAGTGTATAGCCTATAAAGGCAAAGATAATGAAATATCTCAACAACTTTTTCTCTCTCCAAAAGAAATTTAGATCTGAGATCTTTCTCCTTCCTCAAGGTTCTAAAACCTTCTTCTTTCTTTTGAATTAAATCAAGAGTTTTACTCTTCATTTTATAAAACTAAATAGTTTTTCACCACAAAACCCATAAAGGGGAACTCAGATCTTCCATTAGATCTCAAAAAGAAAAGATTTTTAAAATCTCACATCTCTTGATCTTCAAGATCCTGCCAACAGAGGAGGAAGAAGGAGGCCCATTTCCAAAAACCCCATTTTTGGGAAGACCCAGGGCTCCAAAGAAGAACCCCTTTCATTAACTCCAAAACATCTTAGGAGTTTAACTCTACCCTAAATCCTCTTTCGGGATTTTAAATCCCATTTCCGGGATTAAAAATCCCCTCTTTCGCACTGGCGCCTTACGCTCAATTGCTCAGCGCCCACGTGCTGACACGTGGCGCGCTAACGCTCGAGCGCCCAGCGCTCAAGCGCCCACGTGCCGACACATGGCGCGCTAGCGCTCGAGCGCCCAGCGCCCACGTACCGACACGTGGCATGCTAGCGCTCAAGCACCCAGCGCTCAAGCGCCAAGCACCCATGTGCCGACACGTGGCGCGCTAGCGCTCGAGCGCCCAGTGCTCAAGCGCCAAGCGCCCACGTGCCGACACGTGGCGCGCTAGCGCTCGAGCGCCCAGCGCTCAAGCGCCCAGCGCCCACGTGCCGACACGTGGCGTGCTAGCGCTCGAGCGCCCAGCGCTCAAGCGCCCAGCGCCCACGTGCCGACACGTGGTGTGCTAGTGCTCAAGCACCCAGCGCTCAAGCGCCCAGCGCCCACGTTCCGACACGTGGTGCACTAGCGCTCGAGCGCCCAGCGCCCACGTGTCGGATACGTGGCGTGCTAGCGCCTAAGCGCAAAGCACCTAAGCACACAGCACTCAAGGCGCTGGCCCCACGCGTCCTTTGGGCGCTTTTTCCCTTTTTTTATATATATATACATGTATATATATGTATAGATACACACATACTCCACAACACCGTCCCCTTCAAAAATTTTTTTGGGCCGGGGCGCTGCCCCGCACTCTGCAAGGAGGCTGCTAGCCCCCTTGACCCCCAGCCCGCTATCCGGGTAGCGGGACCCTCGTAAAAACTCTGCGTGGCTCCCGATATATCCAAACCCCCCTCCAAAACAAAACACACGTACACTGCACATTGAGTTCGCATGACCAGTTTAACCCGTTAATCGGAGGTTCCCTCGCCCCAAAAGCGAGGGGTAATTAACGGCACCTTAGTCCGCGGCTGCCGGAGATTCGGATCCTCACAATCAATAAATCCCCGTCTACCCTAGGCAGGGGGAATCTGTAGTACGCCTGAAAAGCGCGCGTGTATTCCCATCTCAATGGGGTGACAAAAAACACCCTACACCCCCTCACTCACAAATCCCTACCAAAACTCTCAAGAAATTTCCAAGTTCCCATCGTGTACTAGTAGAGTTAGCAAAGGGCGAAGCTCCGACGAACTTCCGACAACGATCTAAGAAGTTTCCGACGACAAAACGACGCACCGGTGCTTCCCTAATCTTCCTCTTCCTCTTCTCTTTACCCTAAACCTGTAAGTCCCTTCTCCCCCTTCTTTTGACTATTCTAAAAACTTAGAATTCTAAAACCCGACGGAAGTGGAGTTAATCCGACTTCCGATTCGGTTTTTCCTTAAAAATCATATTTTTCTTTAACAAAATAATACCAAACTCTTACATCATGATCATTAAATATTAACAAAACATATTGACAAGTTTCATATCAAAAGAATTTATATTTCAATTTTTATAGCACTTTTACAAAAAAATACCATATAGTTGACATAAAACATCATTACCCTTGCTATACTTTTAGATAACTCATGAGGTAATGACCTAACTCCTCACAACACTCATATGTAACATAGCACGATGATCTTTGGGAACATAGAATTGGGAAAAATACGATTTTACATATAACTATCTCCGACTTATAAAAAACCCTTTTTCTACAAGAAGTGTATTTTTAACAAATCTTTGCAATGTGCCGCTACAACCCATTTCGGGGAACCCGTTCGGGATGGTGCGGATTATCGCACATCCTCAGGCTTAGTAGTGCGAGATGTAGACCTCCGCAAGGAGCATACGGTCTCGAAAGATTTAAAATACAATTTTCTTTAGATAAATATGATATCTATTATAAATAAAACTTATATTTTTAATAAATATATATATATGTAATTAATATCAAAATATCTATTTTTAATATTTGTAATATTTCACATTTCCAAAATCCAAGAAAAACATTCCATTTATAAGAAAATACCAAACAATTGCAATATTACAAATAAATACCATATATTATGAAATTAGGTTCTATTCACTGGAAATTTCACATTGATAAAATATACATCAATGAAAACTTTAAAGACGATAATAAAATACTTGAGGTTATTTTGAAAATTATACAAAATTATTTTACATAAAACCCCCTCAAGTTATACTAAATTACAATAAGGGCTCTAGTAAACATAGGTTTAAGCGGGACCAGTCTCTTGAGTCTCAGGGAGCCAGAGATATGGGTGCTTGCCTATTTAAGGTAGACAACTTAACAAACGGTGTTATCAACACGGTAATCGTCTTTGAAAAAGACACAAATGCTGCCGTCCATGTGCAGCGGTTACCGATAACACCAAAACCTAATTCAGGACTTCAATTTCTTTTCTAATTGTCTGACTCAGACTGAGTCTCATTATAATCAATCTGACTTGAATATGATTCAAGTATGAAATTACAAAACTACAATTCAATATGAATTCATATATTCAATCTGTTCAATCTATCAATCTATACAACTTGACTAAACCGAACCATGGATATACATCCATCTACGTGATTCTCCTGTTACATCCATTTACTGATATCATGGTTTCGGCAAGTCATCCATCTATACAATCCAAATTACAAGACAATACAATACAAACAATACGATCAAGATATCGCGGGGTTTAAGGGGTAGATTGGTAAGGAAGGTGTTAGAAGTGGCACGAGACTGCAACCATTAAGACACCTAACCTGAATTCAATTGCCGTTGTTCCGGGTATTATCACGGAGCCTTGTACTCTTGATTCCGTCCACCTTAGTCTCTGGTCTATTGAGACTCCTCTCGTATACACTGGCCTCTTCTGTACCGAGCCACAAACAACAGTGTTAACACTAAATACAAAATTATAACAATATAATACCACTTTAAAAGTTACACCCTCTCTCTGTCTATTCTACTTCTCCCTTATCTTTGGACTTACCGACCGATTTGTTCGCTGACGACATTCTTTTTCTTCTTCTTCTTTGGAATGTCGTCAGGTGTTTCGGACCTTCAGGAGATCGAGCCCAGCAGCGAGGACTTGGATCAGATAGCCTTCGACCCAGAGCTGTAGCCACTTGTACTTATTCCATTTTCATTTCTGTTATGCCACTGTTTAGGCATTGCTTTCATTCCTTGTATTTACTTTTCAGATGTATTGTAAAAAGAATTTTAATAAATAAAGTTGTTGTTCAATTATATCTATTGTCTTTGTCTCTTGTGCATTTTACTTATATTGCTTAGATACGCTTAGCGTGTTTACTTCTGAGTAAATATGTAGTGGCCAGTCGTGTCCCCTGCCCGTACACTGGGAAGCGGGGCATGACAGAGGCTAACACGAGGCACTTGGCTTTTGTGCAATCAAGACACCAAGCCTTCCGGACCTCAATATCCGCGACTATGGAATCAGGACCTGGGACAGTAGGGGCTTTAGCCGTAAGGACATATGCCACCTTGTCATAAGCAATGGCCATTTGGACATTCCGAAGCCAATCTTTATAATCCGGCCTTGTTAGTATGTTTTTATCTAGTAGCAACTTAAGTCTAGTCATGATGGTCGCTGCATTTAAGAGAGAAAGAAGAAACACTCAGCATATGCTCTTGCAACTTTAGATTGGTTATTTGTTTATCTAAATAGGATGACTCCCACCGTTTTCTTGAATTCTCTTTCATACCCATAGAGAAGAATTAGTCGGGATTAATCGCACCCTATAAGTTCGCTTATCTTTCAGCCAGGCCAGTGTTGGTACTTCGGAGGGAGGTCCCCCGTGCTTTCGCACGGACCCAATTAAATAATCCCGTTATCCTAGAGGCATAACCCCGTAAACATCTTTCTAGACACCAACTTGATAAGCTAATTGTAAAGTGAAAAACTTTCCTGAAGAGTAGCTGATGCTCACAGTAGAATTAGGACCCAACTATTATCGTATGATAATTTTGAAGGAAGCCAACCAAAACCACCACACTCCAGAAAATATGCAACTCCAGCAAGTTTCTCGTATATTTGAAACCCCCGATGTGATTTTTGCTCCATGCGCTTATGACCTTGATGAAGGTTAAAACATCATAAGTTGCATGTCAAGTTCAACCCATCATTGTCTTGATTAATTTAGACCCATTCATACATTCCCTTGGCGAAGGTCAAAACAGCTGTATGCCTGTCCTAGATTAATGCATCTATCTATATTACAGATAAGTACCCACTAGCTATCAAACACTATGCCTTGGCGAAGGTCAAAACACATAGCATGAATACTAGTGAATACTTATCTGAAATGACAGAGGGCTACGACTGGTTTTGGCGAAAACCACGAATGTAATGAACTTGATATCATCGAAGGAACCGAATAGCTTTTAAAAGGAGTGGTTTAAGCTCCGCATTTAAAAGTTGTTTTTAAAGAAAACCGAGCGGTTTTATAATTTTTCCAACGATGTCAAAAATTAGGTTTGTTTCTTTGCATTAATTAGGATTAATGCGGTCCCATCAATTAGCCTTATCATTACAGAAGAAAAGAAAATAGAATGTACGCTTATGCCATCCGCATTCGCCACAGGGTCCCGGGTTTTCATCACAGGGTTATTTAACTTACGACAGGGCGGGGACATGACTAGCGCGGATGCAAAACATAAGCAACGTTTATTTATATATATAATATATATCACATTCATCTCACGCAATAATATCAATCACAGATCACAGCAGTGGCAACACAAATGAAAATAGAGGATATACTAGGATTTCCGTGTTTTCGTTTAAGCCATTTACGAAAATGCGGATTTCACGGTCGTGATAAATAGACAAAACCTAAGCCCCTAGACCCCTACGAGTGCGGCAAGCAACCCTACCAATCCTAAAGTTAGGTGACTTATTCTCACTGCCCAATATGGTCACCCTTTGTGTAACGACTCTGAAATCCCTATACAAAATTAACTTGTTTAATGTATAGAAAGGGTATTTCAGCTTGATTAGGAGTTATAAGTTATTTTTGTTAAATAAAAACAAGAAGCAATTTATAGCTCACTGGTAAAGCCTCTACACTACTGTGACATAGCCTGCGTGTTCGAATTCCATCAGTCCCAATTATTTTTAATATTTTTTCTTTTTAAATTTTCGGAAGCCCAAAAGTTGCACGTGCAATACACGGAGAATTGAAAAGTTTCATAAAAATCAACAAGATAAATGAGGAGTTAACACAGATTAAAACACATGGCACAAATCTCGAGGCAGATGGCGCACATCCAACCTTCGGAATTGCCTCTTTGGCCGCTACCAGTGACTAAGATGAGGCCAAATGCCTCCGTGCTTCGCTCACGCGTCCCTTTGACTTCCCTCTACTTCCCTGTATTGTTTGATTACTCGGCAATTGACCAGAGACCTTTCATTTCCATCATTAATGCTATTTTAATTCTTTTTAATGCAAATTATTTTACTCACACACTCTTATTTCTACACAATAAATACACCCTATCCCCTAGCTCTCCCCATTCTGAAAATCTCTATAAAAATTTTTCTCAAAATTCTCTAAGTTCAAGAAAAGTTAAGGCTAGTCAAATAGAGTTAGTGATCGAGCTCATTCTGTTGAAGACCGGAACCTGTTCCCGACGATACCACAATCCCCGAAGGCTTCTCCTCCCTCTTTTCCTACCTTGTTAACGCTTCAAAACCGTAAGTCCCTTTTCTCTCTCTTTCTTTTCACCTCAAAACAATTTCTAAAACGATATCGACAAAGTGGAGTTAGCGTTGATATCATTTCTTTTAAAAAACTTTTATAGTCTTTGATAGGCCTAATATGTCACTAACATATTATAACTTCACTTTAAAATCTTTTCACATAATTTACCTTTTAAATTAATTAAAATTTCATGCGAAATAAACACATATTGAACACTTTTAATATAAATATCATGAACATTAAAAGTACCCTTTATTCCGATAATTAGCATATATACCTCTAGAAAACTCACGGGGTAATGATCTATGCCATCACATACACTATGGTTTCATAGCACAAAGTTTTTGGATATATGGTTAATTTAAAGAATACGGTTTTTCAATAAAATACCATCGATTTTACAAATAAATATTTTTAATCGATATTTTTGGATCCTTTGCAATTGCGCCTCTGCAACCCTTTTAGGGAAACCCATCTATGAATGTTGCGGGTTATTATACGTTCTTAGTATAGTCGAGTGAGATACAGAACTCCTTACAGAGAATTCGGTTTCGAAAGAAAATAAAAATACGATTTAAAGAATACGACATTTTCTAAATCAAATTAAAACTTTGAAAAATTATATAAAATTATGAATCCGTATTTTCAATAAAAACAAATTGTGAAAAAAATCTTTTTAAATGAAAGATTAAATTTTTTATAAAATACCACCAAGTTTAGAAAATGAGTAGTTTTCATTAAAATACTGTACACTTTTAAAAACTAGGTTTCATCGCTAAAATACCACTAAAATTAAAATACATGTTCATAAAAACTCTTATTAATATAAATCACCATCGAGGTTTATTTTTAAACAATAATAAAGTATTTTTCATAAAACCCCCTTGAGAAATGCAAATAATATAAATACAAAGTAAACAACAATAATAAATATTTAAGAACTCTAGATTAATATAGGTTTAAGCGGTATCATTTCTCTTGAGCTCCAGGGAGCTGGAGAAAGTGAGTGCTTGCCTATTCATGTTATACAACACTGCAAATTAACGGGATTATCAATGGCAATTTTCTGGACAAAGATATAAATCCCGCCGTCCATGTGCAGCAGTTGTCCGATTACTCCCAAACTTAAGAATTTCCATAGTTAAATCCATTTACAAGAAACGTCTATAACTCGAATACAAACTTAAATCCAAACTTGAATTTAAAATCGACCTCGAATCCAAACTCGAACTTTAATCCAACTCGAACCTAAACTTGAACGTGAACTCGAAATCAATCTACTCGACTAACTTGACTCGGCCCAGATCTGCAATTGACATGACTCGCATTCTACTCGACTTACTCGACTTCATTCTTCAACTTTTGCAATCTATGGTTTCGATCAGGACATGTCGTAAATCAACCAATCAAATTAATTAAGGATATCTTACAGTTATAATATATTATATTCGGGGTGTTTGGGATAGTTTCTTGTGTGAATCCAACAGAGCTTCAGGAGTCCCGTATTAACCTATTTTTTTCTATTTACTCGAATCTCAGTCGGATCGACTCCTCCACAGCTTGGAGTCCCGATACTAACACATGAAATGGGCCCGTGTTTCCTTGCTCCTGAGCCCCACTCTTGAGGTCGTGAATATTTCTACGATTGCGTTGACATTCACACTTGGAACTTAACGTTAACATAATGACCATATAGAGACCTATAGTACATATACCATGTTCAATTACATATACTTTTACTTGTCATATACATTATTTCATGATTATTCTATACTTGTCACTTTCCACTTTTACCTTTGGGACTTACCGAGCGCTAGTTTGCTGATGGGCATTCCACCCATCTTTGTTTTTTTTGCAATGTTCGTCAGATACCGAGGAGGCGGACGCTCAGAGGAGGAGTACGATCTGATCGTGGCTCAGGCTTTAGACCAGCTACTTTTTCAGCTTATGTATGCCACCTGTTTAGGCATTTTTCTTTTATTGTATTTACTTTTTCAGTTGAACTCATGTATATGTAAATATTTTAAGTTTGAATGTAAATAAAGATGTTTGTTGAAAATTGTAGAGTCTCCTTTTATTCTTGCTTTGTATATTATCATTTCAATACGCTTAGTATATTTATTTAGGGAATGAGCTTCTCTGAATAAATATGCCGCGGACTTGCCATGTCATCGTTTCCGTTTACTCGAATCTTAGTCGGGTCGACTCCTCCACAGCTTGGAGTCCTAATGCTAACATATGAAATGGGCCCATGTTTCCTTGCTCCCGGAGCCCCACTCTTGAGCTCGTGAATATTTCTACGGTTGCGTTGATATTCACACTTGGAACTTAACGTTAACATAATAATCATATAGAGACCTATAGTACATATACCATATTCAATTATATATACCTTTACTTGTCATATACATTATTTCATGATTATTTTATACTTGTCACTTTCCACTTCTATCTTTGGGACTTACCGAACGCTAGTTCGCTGACAGGCATTCTACCCATTTTTGTTTTCTTGGAATGTTCGTCAGATACCGAGGAGGTGGATACTACAGAAGAGGAGTACGACCAGATCGCGACTCAGGCTTTAGACTAGCTACTTTTTTCAGCTTATGTATGCCACCTGTTTAAGCATTTTCTTTTATTGTATTTACTTTTTCAGTTTAACTCATGTATCTGTAAAAATTTCAAGTTTGAATGTAAATAAAGATGTTTGTTAAAAATTGTACAGTCTCCATTTATTTTTGCATTGTGTATTATTGTTTCAATACGCTTAGTATATTTATTTAGGGAATGACCATCTCTGAATAAATATGATGCGGGCTTGCTATGTGATTATTTTCGTTTACTGGGAAGCGGGGCATGACAGGTTTTATTGGTGGCCCATGCAGGTCAGTTCGGCATGAAGTCGTAAACAATATACCATAAGAATTAATGAATTCAACAAACATTTACATTCCTTGCCTTTCAAAATTTCTCGAATCTATCCTAATCTGTCTTTTATATCAAGGTGATGGACTCTCCAAACAATACCAGCACCAACGTCAACGACAACACTCTACCGCCTACTCTACCACCACCACCTACTGTTGCAGCGCCTATCAGTGAGCAAACGGTACTCCTTGAGGCTATTAAGAGCCTATTGGAGGGACAGAGGGAGCAGAAAAACCTCATACATCAAGGACTGGCTCGTACTGAGACGGAGGAACCCGGAGTTAAGCAGTTTTTGGCACTGTACCCAAAAAACTTCTCGGGTAAAGAGATCCCGCTTGAAGTGGAGGAATGGGCTTAGGCGATTGATGGTGACCAGGCAGTGGCTCAAGTGCCAGTTATAGCTTGGGTAAGAGTTGCTAAGTTGCAACTGACTGATAATTCCCTGGTATGGTGGAAGGCAGATGATAGTCGTCTCGCGCAACCAATAGAGTGGAAGACATTCCGAGACCTCTTCGATACCAAGTACTTTCCAGAAACTGCCCGCTTTGAATGGAGTAACAATTTATCCATCTACAGCAAGGCTCGATGTGGGTCAAGTTCGTGGATGAATATGATGCTGAGTTTACCATGCTCAGCAGGTTCGCTGCGCACCTCATTCCCACTACTGAGATCCGGGCACGACGATTCCAGCAAGGGTTGGACCCTGAAATCTAAGCTGCACTCGCTACAGGGGATTTCCCAAACCACGAGCTTGCTTTGAAGGCTGCCCGACACTAGAAGGCAGTTGTGAAGAAGAAGGCAGGCCGCAGTCGGCCGGTGTGAAACGCCCTTTGCACCAGATCGCAGGAGGGGCCTCTTCCAGGCCAGCTTTCAACGGACCATCTTGGAGGCCAGGAGGTTCGTTCACCAACAACAAGCCAGATTTTTGCAGCTACTTCAAAAAAAACAGGGCATCTAGTGAAGAACTGTCATAGGGTGATCAACTTGTGCTTGATTTGTGGGTCTTCTACTCACACTATCGGAGTATGCCCCCATAACCGAAAGACTAATAACCCTCCCGCTAGACCGGCGATCCAAGCCCATCCTACCCGGTTAGCTCTATCAGCACCAGCTCCCTGTACCCAGACCACTTAACCTGAATGCCGAGTATTTAACCAAGAATAGAGGTAGGTGCCACGACGCTAAGCATTCGCCATGTCGGTCGAAGAGGCCGAAGCTACGGGTCATGTTATCACTGGTAAATCTCTTCCCTATTCCCTTTCATGTTATTTCAATTCCTAACCATCTTATATTTGTTATACCTAAACCTATCCCACGCGACTTAGGCACAATCTTAGTAGCCACCCTACCTGCACTCGCGCTCTTCGACAATGTGGCATCGCATTGCTTCATGTTGCAACGGTTCGTAAGAACTCATGCCATCCTAGTTAAGCCGCTCGTATCCAGCTGGAATGTCAGTTCAGGGAACGACATTCTAAAAGCAACCTTGGGATACGATTTATATCCACTGGTCATCTGCAGTCGGGAATTCTATGCGGACTTCAAGGTACTGGACATACCAAATTTCGACGTAGTCTTAGGAATGGATTGGCTGGGAACTCTCTTGGCTACCATCGACTTTCGCCAAAGGAGGGTAGTGCTTGAAATACCAGATCATCAAATGTTCTATTTCAAAAGTGGAGATCGGACTTTGGAGCCTATCATCTACCGAGCAAAACCAAAGAAGGCAGAGATTGCAGTGTTGAAAGCAGAAGGATTGAAGCCAGAGGTTGTTGGAGAGTTTGAGGATGTTTTCCCTGAAGATATATCAGGTTTGCTTCCTGATCGAGCTCTTGAATTCGGTATTGATTTGCAACCCGACGGACAACCAGTAATCAAAACTCCATATCGACTAAGTCCGGAGGGATTAAAGGAGATCCTGTTGGGGTTCGATGCCCGGACCGCGGAAGCCGCGGCCGAGGCGGAAGCCGCGGCCGAGGCGGAAGAGAAAACAAAATTTTTACGCGGGCACCAAACACCCGTAACCCAGGATACAATCCATACACCTAAACTAGCAAACTAAAATATGCAAAGGACTAACCTGTTTGCTCGGGACTGTACCCAACTAAAATCTGTTTGCATGACTCCTTTGATCCGTGATAGGGTAGTAATCAAAGTACAATAGGAAATCACACGAGACAAATGACGATCTCAGGTCAAAAGACTAACCTGTACTCATGCCACCTGAGAACTTCCCTCTAAAGATAGATATAATACCATATAGAAGTTCTCGGCGAGTCCGTCCGGTGTACTCACCTCTAGTGAGCACTTGTATACTATCTTAGGTGACAATACCAATGTCTTGCGAGACCAGCCACCGTCCCTCGTCGGAGTCTAGAAGCGTATAAACTAGTCTACTCCGGAATATTGATGTCCAGTCTCGATACTCCATGACTAAGGACATTTAAGGATGTGTTTATGGACAACCCAGCTCCCACATATATGATCGCCATCATAATGCTGGTTGTCAAGCAACAATCCTACGGGCTTCATCAATGATGAAGACAAACCAGATAGCATATTATCATCTCGAGTAAGACTGCTATACTTGTATAGGTCCTCCCTCAATTATCATAATTGTCTACTTGCAATAACAATAATTGCCTTGAGGGCACTATATCCAACAATCTTCCAATTGCACTTAAGGCCAATTATTGCGGTATCGCGTACCCACAGCTCGTGTGCTACCGAATAACCAACTTCTCTAATAATCAGTTTCGCAAACTCTGTTTGTGAAACTTAATTTGTTCGAGAAATATCCTTAGTGAGTGGATCCGTGATTAGTCTAAAATATTGCACATTTGTATGAACATTTTCCCTATTGTTAAGTACAAAAATGTGTTTATTGTAAATATAGAACATATGTGGGTTTATTTGTAAAAAGTTTATTATCATATGTTTCTACATTATAATTAACATAATTAGGGAAAATATATGCATATAATATTTAAATGAAATCTTTGTAATTAAAATATGCATATCATATCAAATATTTCTAATCAATATTCTTAAGATATTATATCATTTAAATGGTTAGGATAATATCTTAAAAAATACCAAATGCTACTGACACTATGATTTGATATATTATGCAGATATTAGCTCAGGTCTGGAATCCAAGTAAGAGATCCAAGTCAAATCGGGAAATCGAAACCGAATCTGCCAAAATTTAGAAGCAAATCGAGAGATCTAGCAACGGCAGAGACTCAGAGCATTATTTTCAGAATCTAGACATCAAGATGATCTCCACATGGCAGCACAAGAGACCAGAGGAAATCCCTAATCCTGATTCCAACAAGTCGCGGCGGAAGGGCGGTCAAATAGGGGGAATCGCGGAGGATCCGCGGCTCTTTGATGGCCGTTTGATGTGATATTTGGTGGGTTGGATCTTAATTGCATATCCTCACTTATAGAATCTAGGGTTTCTGGTTTGAGTGACTATATAAGGGACCGGGAGCTGCACATTAAAATCATCACCGAAGAGATCAAGAGATCCACGTATCCGAGTGATCATCATCTATTCATTTACCTCCTACAAGAGAGAGATCTAGAGCAAACTGGGGTTCTTGTATTCTACTTTCTAAGGAGAAATGTAAATGCAATAGTTGATTAATAAAGGTAGTTTTTTAGTTATTATTCTTTTTGCAATTAATTTCCGCACTTACATTTCTGCATCTTAACTATATTTTCATTCTTCTTCAACCTTTCTTCTAAATCTTTAACCATGAGCGAGTAATTCCTAGCTTGCTAGGGTTCGTAGGATAGGGTAGAACAGTGAATGGTAAAATCTTTTAACTTCTTTTATACATTTTAAAGTTTATAAACTTTAGCAAAATAAATATTAACCTCCTTATCGGGTGCGCTACCAATTTATTGATAGTCACTACCACGATTTAAGATTGGTTTAACACTTGTTTTGTTAAAGGCTAGACATGAATAGAGATCAATGTAAGGACAAGGGTTAGTAGTGGGGAAATCCTAGTTTCTTCCAAGAACCCTAATCTACATTCATCACTATCGATCTAGTTTTAAACTATTAAAAGATAAAAGAAGTCATTTTTAATTATTCATCCATTACTACTAAGTCCTATGAACCCTACGAGTCTTTTCTTTATAAATTCTATATCCGTAACGACAAACAATCACCCTTCTTTAATCAACCCGTCTAAAGCAAGAAAAGAGTTCACATTTCTCTGCAGACGACCCATACTCATACACCGTCTTGATTGCGGTTACTTTACAATAAACTTTTTAATGATCAATTAAATGGCGCCGTTGCCGGGGAGACAGTCATAATTTTTTTCTTGTTATTCGGGTTGATTTCTTATAAAATCCGGCAACCATAAAATAAAATAAATGAGAACCAAAACCGTATCTTGTGTATTTAACAATTATTGTGTGAGTTTTGCAAGAAAATCTGGAGTAACTGGAGCAAGACAACAGAGAGCCAGAGACCTTAAACTTGGACCAAAGGAGCATAGGGGTGCTCTGAAGAAAAATTTAGCAAAAGAACACACCAACTTGCGGCGAAACCGCGGCAGAATTGTGGGTTTGGCGGCGGAACCGCGGCACTTTAGGTGAATTGAAACCCCAAAATCCTCTGGTATTTTCCTAAGATCTTTCTCTCTCCTCTAAAACTCCAATAATCTAATCTTGCCTACAGGATTCTTTGCAAACAACGCCGCTCAAAAATCTTTTTGCATGTTTTGATTTCGGTTTGTTTTTGCATATTTAAACCAGACTTTAAGGGGAAATAAACCCAAATCCAGATTAGGTGGGGATTTCATCACCCTTCCTAGGCCCCACAAATCATAAACGAGCATACTCTCACCCTACATTAATTAAAAAATATCTAGACCTAGCCCTTAAGGACATTCGCGCTCAATTAGGACAGGGGAGGGTCGTGGGTATTACTTATCCGCATTTTTCTTGTGGTGTATAAGGCAAGTGTGACTAAGGAATGTGGTTACTTAATTAGGCCCTCTATTTCGGTGATTCGTATAGCGGATACCTCCCACTTATCTAGCACTTACCTGGCCACAAGATTGATAAGGAGGTAAAGATGATTGATCCTGTGACTTGTTCTTTAGAAGTCTAGGAGCGGTCTAGTGATTTGACATAGGAGACCATAGTTCTAGGGATTGATTGTGCAATTTGTGATTTGTTGAGTCAAGTCTCAAGTACGAATTTTTTTCGAAACAAACCTTCTTAAAATCGTTCTCATACACGCTGCCACATGCACTAAACCCGTTTAGTGCATGATCGGCTGGACACGGGATTCTAGTGCCCGTCTTGTCCGCGTTTTTTCTATCGACTCCGAAGTTGGTACTTCTTCATCTTCTATTTCCCTTCCACCCACCACATCTCCCGAAATGGATGGATCTCCATAGGGATTTAACGATACCACCCTGCCACCACCCGTAGGTGCGCAGAATCCACCGCGCATCTCTCTCTAAGAAAGATGTTATCCCGTACGTGGACCCCTTCCTACTTGTCTGTCTCTTCTACCAGCCAATGGAGAAATTTTCGGAATTAAACCCCACTTCATCAACCCATTGCCCAAATTTCACGGGCTTAAATATGAAGACGCATATGTTTTTATAACCAAATTCGAAAACGTATGTGCAATGATGAGCACAACCCAACTTTCAGGGGATGCTATGCGATTACGTCTTCTCCCTTTCACCTTGTGCGATCTAACAGAAAATTGGCTTTATAGCACTGCCGCACATTCTATCACTAAATGGGATGAATTCGTTATAGCATTCCTTAAAATTTTTTATCCTCATCACAAAACCGCCCGTGTTCGAAGCGAGATTAACCAGTTTACCCAACTTCCCAACGAACCATTCTGGAAATACTTTGAACGATTTAAGGATCTTCTTGTACAATGCCCTCATCACGGAATTGATAGATGGCAATTTTGCCGAATTATATATGAGGGTGTTAATCCAGCGACAAAACAAATGCTTGAAACCATTTGCTAATGCCATTTCATGTCAAAAGATGATGGCGAAGCTTGGCAATTTCTGAAAGATCTCATCGAACAAACTTTACAATGGGAGAGCACTAGACCAACATCATCTTCATCTAGGGCAGGTATCCATCAGCTCGATATTTCCATCGCAGTGAAAGCCGAAATGGCCGCGATGCAAAAGAAACTCGAAGCTATCGAAAATAAATTGTCGTCAGCCTCCTTAAACCAAGTTACGCTCCCCAAAACCGTGTGTGGTTGCTGTTTTGACCCATCACATTTAACGGAAGAATGTCCTTTGAATCCTCTTGTTAGTGATATATTCCCTAAAGGCCATTATTGTATCATACTGGATTGTATATTACATATTGGAAGCTTGAGATATTCACAGTTATAATAACAGTCTTGCTCAAAATGGTAGTATGCTACTTGGTTTGATTCTACCTCAATATGTGCATGTGTTTCTTTTAGCATATCGCTTATACATATTGGTAGAGCCCTTAGGATCTTTGCTTGACTACCAGCATTGTGATGGCAGTCACACTAGTGGGGGTTGGGTAGTCTATAAGCACATCCTTATACATGTCCCTAGTCGTAGGATTATCGAGACGGGGCATCGATACTTCAGAGTAGACTAGTGTATACGCTTCTCATCCCAGCAGGGGATATGGTCTGTCCTACAGCTATTAGTACGATGTACTGGAGATAGTATACATGTGCTTATTAGGTTATGAGTTACACTGGACAGGACTCTTCGGGAACTGCTGGTTGGTATTATGCCTATCGTCAGGAAGCAGTTCCCAGGTGACATGAGTACAGGTTAGTCCGTTGACTTGCCATCGCTAGTTCTTCTCGAGTGTGTTCCTACTGCACTTTGATTACTATCCTACCACGGCTTAAAAGAGTCATGCAAACAGGTAGTAGTTGGGTGTAGTCCTGAAGCACTTGGAGGCTGTAGCGGTCAGATATGATTCGTTTCTTCTGGTATTGGGGGTTGATATCGTGCAGTGTTCGGAGAGCCATTACACAAAGTCCCTGGCCAGGGCGGTCGAGAAATACTGGTAGGCACTCTATTAGTTTCTCAAGGTGTATTTGTCTCTCCTTCGGCATGACTTATTGGGCTATTAGGGGTCTGACGTTTACTATCCCCCTAGGCCTGATATGTGAGTATCTTAGACGAACAGACCAGACTGTACGGAGATTGTCACAGACAGGCTCAGTAGGAGTTCGAACAAGTTTTCTCATCGACCTTCTTATCCACAAATACCTGAGTAGCCGTTATGTGCAGCTATTACCGCTGACGTGCTTGTGGTTAAACCCACTGCCAGCGTACTGTCGAGTCTTTAGAGTCTCACACAGAGGGTTTCCCAGCTTTGGGCAAAAGATGTAGAGGCCGTATGGTTTTACAGCAGGGCTACTATCACATACGTGTACTTGTACACGGATGATGTTCGGGCGGACAATACTAGTGGGCTTTGGTTTAAGCCGGATCCTAGTATTGTGTTATTGGATTGTTATCGTCTCAATGTATTCGTATTTTTTAGAATACGGATACGGGTATGTATATACGGTGAGGGGTATTCTTGTAATTTTCTCAAGAATTCTTCTAGAAGGAGACACCTCATTATTTGGTATTATCGATTTTTGGTAAATGGATTAATGATGTGGAATTGAAGGATACGTACTTGGCATGGTGAGAGAAATGGCTCATGGATTATTTTATTTGTCTTGACTCACTATTGAAGCATGGGTGATATATTGTATTGGTTTTTAATTCATGGTTCAATGAGTGAGGTATGAGATATTTTCCATTCTCCACACTTAGACATTTGAATGCTAGCTCATTTGCTTCTCTCCTTTCTCTCTCTTCATTTCATCTCCTTCTTCCTCTAGTAAACCTTACACTCACATGTGTTGTGAAACAAAGGGTTTTGTGAGATAATACAATCCATTAGACATTCTCTACATCACCTAGGCTACTTGGATTAGCAAACCAAGTACCCTAGTTACCTCAGTTTAGAGGTTGGAGCTTGAAGCACAAACTCTCGGGTGGATCATCTTTGACGCGAGGAGGCCGATCATGCAACCTTCATCCGTTCACCGAGGAGCCAAGGAGAGGAGGAAAAGAAGACCCGAAGGACCGGTTCTAGGAGGTATAACACTCTTACTGAGTATCTAAACCTCCTAGTTAGTTTAGTTAGTTAAGGTTTTAGTATAGATCCTGGAGTTAGCCGGTGTTGCGTAGTTCGTTAAAATCGTTTTTTGAAAATTCCGCCTCCCCGCGAACCCGCGGGGTGCGCGACATCGGCTTACAGTGGTATCAGAGCCTATAATCCCTTAACTAACTAGTTAGCAAGTAGTTAGAAATTCGATCGTCGGAAAAATCCAAAAATCACGTTCAAAAACCCATGTTTCTGTCGTTTTTAAAAACTGGTCTAAAAAATTAGACCTTAAAAATACAAGTAGGGTTTTTAAGAACACAGAAGAAAAACGAGATCGTCAATCCCCAAGACCGCCGTGGAAGCGCGGCCAAACAGTGTGTTTGGCCGCCGTTCTGCGGCCGAGTCAAGGCCGACTCGGTCCAAGTTTCTTCTGTGGGTCTTATTTGTAGAATTGTGATTTCTGGAATATTTTGTTTCTACCCAGATTGTTTGTGTACTGGATTGTGCATGGGGTAGACACGGTTTTAGTTAATCGATTGAAATTCTAAGATTACTTGTCTAATCGGGTTTTCTGTGTTTGATATATGATGCTGAACGTCTGCTAATCGCTATACGTCGATTAGTGGGGGTTGCACATATCTGTGATGCTATTGTGGTTTGTGTATATAGAGTATTGGATCGTCGTGGATGAATAGCCGGGGATGTAAGAAGAGTGTTTTCTTTTCTTTCATTCATGTAATTTTTAAAAGTGATGTAATATTATTTTGTGGGGTACATCCAGGTTGAGCTTGTAGCCACCATTGTATTATTTCTTTTACTGTTTTTGCTCCTAGGATAGACCCAAGGTGGGGTGCACAAACTACCGGGTTCTTGAAGTGCCGAATGGCCTACTCATTTTATTGAGGGAGGTTGCTTCACTTCAGAAATTTGGCGGATAGTTTGCCGCACCCGTAGGGGTCTAGGATGGGGTTTAGCTATTCATTATGACCGTGGAACTCGTCTTTCGTTATAGGCTTAAACGAAACGCGAAATTTCTAGTATATCCAATATATTTATCTGTGATCTAGAATGCCTATTATTGCGTGAGAGGAATGGATATATATATATCTATATCTATATATATATATATATAGGAGGCGTTGCTTATGTTTTTCACCCGCGCTAGTCCAGCCCCCGCTCTGCTGGTAGTTAAGTAACCTAACGGTGCATGATGGGGCCTCGTGGCGAATGCGGACGGCATAAGCGTATGTTGTATTTTAGTTTCTTTTTCTACAATGATAGGGTTAAATGATGGGACCGCATTAACATTGATTAATGCAAGGAAAAACAAACCAAAGCTTAATCGATGGAACAGTTTCAAAACCACTCGGTTTTCTTCAAAAATCAAATTTTAAATGCGGAGCCTAAACCACTCCTTTTAAATAGCTATCATGGTTCCTTCGACTATATCAAGTTCATTACGTTCACGGTTTCGCCAAAACCATTCGTAGCCCTCCGTCATTTCATATGGGTATTCAGTAGTATTCAAGCTATGTATTTTGACCTTCGCCAAGGCATAGTGATTGGTAGCTGCTGGGTATTCATATGCAGCATAAATAGATGCGTTGGTTTGGGACAGTCATACTACTATGTTGGCATTCGTCAAGGGTATGTACGGGTGGGTTCAAATTAACCTGGACAATGATGGGTAGAACCCGACATGTGACTTATGATATGTTGGCCTTCTTCAAAGTCATAAGAGCACGGGGCAAAAATCTACATCAGGAGTTTCTAAGGAAATTGAAACTTGCTAGTGTTGCATACCATTTGGTGTGTGATGATTTTGGTAGGATTCCTTCAAAGTTGTCACACAATGATATTTGGATCCCGATCCTACTGTGAGTATCCGCTACTCTTCGGGAGATTTTTTCACTAAACAATCAATGCTATAAACCAAGTAGGTGTCTAGAACGATGTTAGCGGGGCTACGCCTCCAAGGAAAAGAGGTTATGTAATTAAGGAACTTCGCGAAAGCGTTGGAAAACCTCCCTCGAAGTACTGACACCAGCCTGGCCGAAAGGTTAACCAAGAATTGTAAGAGTGAGATTAATCCTGAACAATTCTTCTTTTATGGTTTGAGGAAGGATTCGAGGAACAGTGGGAGCCATCCTGTTTAGATATATTAATAACCAATCTAAACTTGCAAGAGTATCATGCTAAGTGTTTCTTTTCTCTCACCTAATTGTAGCGACCACAATGACCGGACTTAGGTTATTAGATAATAAATTGACTGGTCCAAACTATATTTATTGGCTAAGGAATGTCCAGATAGCACTTACCTATGACAAGCTGGACTACCTCCTTACTACCAAAGCCCCCGCCATCCCAGGTCCAGATTCCACCATCGCGGATGTTGATATCCGTCAGACATGGGAAAATGATTGTGCGAGAGCCAAGTGCCTCGTGTTAGCCTCAATGGATAGTGAACACTAGAGGCAGCACGAGAAGATGGATTTAGCTTCCATCTTCCTTTATACCAAAGTTTTATATGTAGAGCAATCTCATATCGCAAGATATGAGACTTCGAAGATATTGTTTCAGGCGAGGTTGACTGTCGGCTCATCTGTAGGGGACCACGTCCTTATGACGATTAGCTATATTGAACAGCTCACGGACCATGGGACCACGTTGGAGAAAGAGTTATGTATTGACTTGATTCTACAGTCCCTCCCCTCCACCTACATCCAGTTTATCTTGAATTTCAAAATTCAAGGGAAGGAAGTTACACTTCCAGTACTCCTCAATATATTGAGGAGCGCTGAGGGCACCCTGCAGGAATCCAGGGAGACACCCACTCTGCTTATTGGGGAATCTTCCTCTTCTAGATCCAAGGTGAAAACCAAGGGAGAGAAGAAGAAGGCCTCCACCAAGCCGATAAGCGGTGCCAGTGAGGTAGAGGAAAAGGGCAGGGCAAAAGTTTCGGGGCTAACAGTAGGGAAAGAGGGATGTTTCTGTTGTCATGGGAAAGCGCATTGTCAGAAGGATTGCAGGGCTTGGAAAGACAGAAACCAGGATTCGGAGCAAGTTATGGCTTCGGCTTCGGGTATGTTGATGATTGAAAACTGCATGTCAATTAACTCTACTTCCTGGGTACTAGATACCGGATTAGGATTTCATATCTGTAATTCATTACAGGCTTTGAGAAACCATAAAGTTATCAAGGCAGATGATATGACTCCCAGGGTTGCTAACGGAATGAGCATGGACGCTGTATCCGTAGGGGAATATCACCTAGGATTGATAAGTGGGCAGATATTGATTTTGCGTAATTGTTTGTATGTACCTAGTCTGGCTTATAATATCATATTTGTATCTTTACTTTTTAAAGAAGGATATGATTTTACATTTGTAAGCGATGTGGTAAATATCCACCTTAATCAAAATTTGATTGGGTCAGGTACATTAGATAACGGCATATACGTATTAAATAAAGCTTAGGTTTTCAGTGTCCAGAACACACTTAAAAGAAAGTCTCCAGAATTAAATCGGGCTTTCTTATGGCATTGTTGACTGGGCCACATCAATGAAACACGGTTGACGAAGTTACATAAAGAGGGATATTTGGATCCGTTCGAATACCAGTCATATGCAACTTGTCAATCATGTCTCAAAGGAAAGATGGCAAAGACTCCGTTCACTAGATACGGAGAAAGAGCGAGCGAGCTCTTGGGACTCATACACAGCGATGTGTGTGGTCCAATATCTACACATGCAAGAAGTGGTTATTCCTATTTCATTACTTTTACGGACAATTTCTCAAGGTATGGACATGTATTCTTGATGAAAAATAAATCTGAGGCCTTTGAGAAATTCCGGGAATATAAGAATGAAGTGGAAAAACAAACCGCCAAAAGTATCAAGACACTAAGATCTGATCGAGGTGGTGAATACTTAAGTGTCGAGTTCCTGGACTACTTAAAAAGAGAATGGAATTCTTTCTCAGCTTACTTCTCCATACACACCTCAGCACAACGGTGTATCGGAAAGACAGAACAGAACCTTATTGGATATGGTACGTTCCATGATGAGTAACGCTGAATTGCCGCGATCCTTCTGGGGCTATGCACTAGAATCAGCTGCATATCTTTTGAACAAAGTTCCTACCAAGACTGTGCCTACCACACCATATCAGATGTGGAGTGGGAAGAAATCCTCTCTTCAGTATTTGAAGATATAGGGATGTCCAGCTTTTGTAAAAAAGTAGCATGCGGACAAGCTCGAGGCATGCTCAGTACTGTGTTGGTTTGTGGGATACCCAAAGAACTCCAGGGGTATCTTTTCTATTACGCAGAGGAACAAAAGGTCTTTGTTTCTAGGCATGCCCACTTTTTGGAAACTCGGTTTTTAGAAAAAGAGATAAGTGGAGCGCAATAGAACTGGAAGAAATTTCAGAACCACAAGCTATTACTGAAAGCATGGTGGAACCAGAAGTTTCGAAAGAACTGGACATCCCCTCACCACTCCGCAGGAATAGTAGGCAGTTTCATCCGCCCGAGAGATACTATGATTTTCTCATAGACGGGGATATAGAGAATTGCATCATCGACGATGATGAGCCAACTGGTTTCTAGCAAGCCATTCAGAGCAGAGACTCGGTAAAATGGCTGGATGCAACGCGGACCGAAATGGAGTCCATGTACACCAACGAAGTATGGACTTTGGAGATTGCTCCAGAAGGGTAAAACCCATAGGCTACAAATGGATCTTCAGAAAGAAGATTGGTGTAGATAGAAAAGTTGAAACCTATAAGGATAGACTTGTTGCAAAAGGTTTTCGTCAAAGACCTGGTTTGGACTATGATGAAACCTTTTCTCCAGTGTTTATGCTCAAATCTATTCGGATCCTTCTTGCCATTGCTGCCTTCCACAATTATAATATTTGGCAGATGGTCGTAAAGACAACTTTTCTAAATGGAAATTTGGAACAGTGCGTCTATATGGATCAGCCGGAGGGTTTCATTCAGAGTGGGAGCAGCGGAATGGTGTGCAAGTTGCTTAAGTCCATTTATGGATTAAACAGGCATCGCGGAGTTGGAACATCTGTTTTGATGAGACGGTCAAGGAATTTGACTTCAAAAATCCAGATGAACCATGCATCTATAGTAAAATTGTAGCGAGAACTGTGGTATTCCTTGTCTTGTACGTGGATGGCATTCTCTTGATAGGAAATGACATTCCTATGCTACAATCAGTCAAAGGATTCTTGTCACAAAGGTTCTCCATGAAGGACCTGGGTGATGCCTCCTACATTTTATCTAAACGGATGTTGGGACTTTCATAGTCACGATACATCGACATCATACTGAGAAGATTCGGTATGGAAGATTCAAAGCGCGGTAATCTACCGGCTTGTCACGGAATCACCCTCTCCAAAGAGATGTCTCCCAAGACTGATTTGGAAAGGGATCGTATGTCTATTATACCCTACGCTTCTGCGGTATGCTCTATAATGTATGCGATGTTGTATACTAGACCAGATGTAGCTTACATCCTGAGCGTTGTAAGCAGGTATCAGTCGAACCCAGGGGAGAAGCACTGGACAACAGTGAAGAACATTCTCAAGTACCTAAGAATGACTAAGGAGATGTTCTTGGTGTACGGCAGAGAAGACCTCCAGATCGAGGCCTTCGCTGACTCCAGTTTCCAGAGTGACAAGGATGACTCCAGGTCTATGCCGGGTTATGTCTTTACCCTGAGTGAAGGGGCGGTCTGTTGGAAGAGCTCCAAGCAGGACACCGTTGCTGACTCGACCATGGAAGCGGAGTATATTGCTGCATGTGATGCTGCGAAAGAAGCAGTCTGGATCAGGAAGTTCGTAGCAGAACTTCAGGCGGTTCCGTCCATTGTTGATCGAATACCGTTGTATTATGACAACAACGACGCTATAGTTTTGGCGAAGGAACCAAGGTCCCATCAGAAGTCCAGACACATATTAAGGCGGTTCCACCTGATTCGGGAGATCATTGATTGCCGGGAGATCGAGTTGCAGAGAGTAGAGACAGAGAACATTACTGCAGATCCACTCACAAAGGCCATCCCTCAGACACAGTTCGAGCGGCTAATCGAGATGATAGGTCTGCGATATGCCAATGCATGGCCTTAGTGAAAGTGAGAGATTATTAGTGATATACGCCCTAGAGGCCATTATTGTATCATACTGGATTGTATATTACATATTGGAAGCTTGGGATATTCACAGTTATAATAACAGTCTTGCTCAAAATGGTAGTATGGTACATGATTTGATTCTACCTCAATATGTGCATGCGTTTCTTTTAGCATATCGCTTATACATATTGGTATGGCCCTTAGGATCTTTGCTTGACTACTAGCGTTGTGATGGCAGTCACACTAGTGGGGGCTGGGTAGTCTATATGCACATCCTTATACAGGTCCCTAGTCGTAAGATTATCGAGACGGGGTATCGATACTCCGGAGTAGACTAGTGTATACGCTTCTCATGCCAGCAGGGGATATGGTCTTTCCCACAGCCATTAGTACGACGTACTGGAGATAGTATGCAGGTGCTCATTAGGTTATGAGTTACACTGGACATGACTCGTCGGGAATTGCTGGTTGGTATTATACCTATCGTCAGGAAGTAGTTCCCAGGTGACATGAGTATAGGTTAGTCCGTTGATTTGCCATCGCTACTTCATCTCGAGTGTGTTCCCACTGCACTTTGATTACTACTCTACCACAGCTCAAAGGAGTCATGCAAACTGGTAGTAGTTGGGTGTAGTCCCGAAGCACTTAGAGGCAGTAGCGGTCAGATAGGATTTGTCTCTCCCGGTATTGGGGGTTGATATCACGCAGTTTTCGGAAAGCCATTACAGAGTCCCTAGCCAGGGCAGTCGAGAAATAGTGGTAGGCACTTCAGTAGTTTCTCAGGGTGTATTGGGCTCTCTTCTGGCACGACTTATTGGGCTATTAGGGGTCTGACGTTTACCATCCCCTTAGGCCCGATATGCGAGTATCTTAGACGAATAGACCGGACTGTACGGAGATTGTCACAGACAGGCTCAGTAGGAGTTCGGACAAGTTTTCTCATCGACCTTCTTATCCACAAATACCTGAGTAGCCATTACGTGCAGCTATTATCGCTGACGTGCTTGTGGTTAAACCCACTGCCAGCGTACTGTCGAGTCTTTAGAGTCCCATACAGAGGGTTTCCCTGCTTCGGGCAAAAGATGTAGAGGCCGTATGGTTTTACAGCAGGGCTATGATCACATACGTGTACTTGTACACGGATGATGTTCGGGCGGACAATACTAGTGGGCTTTGGTTTAAGCCGGATCCTAGTATTGTATTATTGGATTGTTATCGTCTCAGTGTATTAGTATTTTTTGGAATACGGATACGGGTATGTATATACGGTGATGGGTATTCTTGTAATTTTCTCAAGAATTCTTCTAGAAGGAGATACCTCATTATTTGGTATTATCCATTTTTGGTAAATGGATTAATGAGGTGGAATTGGAGGAGACATACTTGGCATGGTGAGAGGAATGGCTCATGGATTATTTTATTTGTCTTGACTCACTATCGAAGCATGGGTGATATATTGTATTGGTTTTTAATCCACGGTTCAATGAGTGAGGTGTGAGATATTTTCCATTCTCCACACTTAGCCATTTGAATGCTAGCTCATTTGCTTCTCTCCTTTCTCTCTCTTCATTTCATCTTCTTCTTCCTCTAGTAAACCCTAACACTCACATGTGTTGTGAAACAAAGGGTTTAGTGTGATAATACAATCCATCAGACATTCTCTACATCACCTAGGATACTTGGATTAGCGAACCAAGTACCGTAGTTACCTTGGTTTAGAGGTTTGAGCTCGAAGTACAAGCTCCCGGGTGGATCATCTTTGACGCGAGGAGGCCGATCATGCAACCTTCATCCGTTCACCGAGGAGCCAAGAAGAGGAGGACAAGAACACCTGAAGGACCGGTTCTAGGAAGTATAACACTTTTACCGAGTAGCTAAACCCACTAATTAGTTTAGTTAGTAAGGTTTTAGTATAGATCCTGGAGTTATCCAGTGTTGCGTAGTTTGTTAAAATCGTTTTTTGAAAATTCCGCCTCCCCGCGAACCCGCGCGGTGCGCGACATCGGCTTACACCTCCGTCTCAAGGTCATGAACAAACCAATGCTGCTTTTCAGCAACAACCGAGAAATGACCCTTATTCATCCACATATAATCAGGGATGGAGGAATCATCCTAATTTTGCTTGGAACCAAAACCAATCTCAAAATCAGTTCCCAAGCCAAAATAACTATCAAAGGCTTCCTCCACAGCAACAGCCACCACACCAAATTCAGCAACCCTTTCAACCACAATCTCTTCAAAATCCGGCCAACAATTTTGCTCCTTATAATAATATTTCAATGGCCGGTACCGATAAAACCTCTGCACTCGAACGAAATTTAGAAACGTTTATTAAAATCAACACAAACGACGTCTAATTTAACGTCATCTATCCAAACGTTAGTGCAACACACAGCTTCCCATGGTGAAAGGATAAAATCGATAGAAGAACAATTTGTACAGTTAAATATCGCGATGAGTGAGAGAGAGAAAGGGAGACTTCCATCTCAACCTCTACCAAATCCCGGCTACTCACAAAGCGCAAATCTCATCCTTCAAAATCATAATATGAGTGCCGTAACTACGTTGAGATCGGGAAGAGTGCTAAATAACAACGTTGGTAAACAAGTTGAAGTTGATGACTACTTCATTTAATCCAACGTCTTCTTCCGAGCTTATTCTCCGTTTTCCACTAGGCTCGAACCCTCAGCCATTTCCTTGAAAGAACTACCATCCACGACTATCCCAAATCCAATTTTTGGATCCATTCTATCCCCACAAACTTCTCCTCAAATGTTGGACCCATCCCTTATTTATAAAGTTTCTTTTCCAAACAGGTTGAGGACCAACAGACCAAGTCCATAAATGGAGAAGATTATGGAAATTTTTAAACAAGTTAACATAAATATTCCTCTCCTAGATACTATCAAACAAGTCTCTTCCTATGCGAAAATTCTAAAGGACTTATGCACTAGGAATAGAAAAATTCAAGTGCCTAAAAAAGTTTTCTTAGCGAGTAATATAAGCAATTCTCTTACCCAATTGGTGCACACGAAACGTAAGGACCCCGGTTGTCTTACAATATCTATAGCTATTAGGGGTAAAAACATCAATCGCGCTCTACTCAATTTAGGTGCTAGTGTTAACTTGCTTCCGTATTCTGTTTATGAGCAATTAGGCATAGGAGAGTTGAAACCTGCGCACTGCACTCTCCAGATGGCCGATCGATCTATCACCCATCCTAGGGGTAAGCTAGAGGACGTGTTGATCAAAGTCGGGGAATTTATATTCCCTGTGGACTTTATAGTTATAGATACATAGCCCGTGGCAAACCTATGGAACCAAATTCCGGTGATTCGAGATCGACCTTTTCTAGCAACTTCCAACGCGATAATCAATTGTCGTAACAGTTCAATGAACCTGTCCTTTGGGAAGATGACAATTGAGCTTAACATCTACAAGTTAGGAAGTCAACCCTCCCAACTCTATGCTCATATAGTTGATGTATGTTCTATCGAAAAGATAGCTTCCGACAGTTGCGAATTTGAGGAGCCTCACAATACTGATCTCAATGCTACTAGTGCGTCATTGTTTGATCCTGCTATTTATTATACATGTGAAGACCTTCTGTCGATAAGTCTACACCTAAGTCCGAATCCTTTGACTTGTCGAATGATTTAGTCGAGCTATCCGAGTATCATAACTTCTTTTCCGATGAAATTATCATTCGAAATATCAATGGATGTTTTGAAGACATTTTTGCTAAAGAAATCGCATTCCTAAAAGACATGGATGTTGTGATGAATCAACCTCCACCTAAAGAAGTTGAACCACCACCCCTTCTTCTTATCAAGTACGAGAATGCGAATATTCCAACTATTCCTTATCTTTCACATTCGTGTTTTCATCCACCATCACTGTTTCTTTTTTATCAACCGAGACGTAAACCTGTTCAATTACACCTCTTATCACCTCCCCATTTCTTCATGTCTGTATGTGACGTGATCATCTACCAACCATGGTGTTACATTGATAAAATATTCGAATGGTTGATGTTGACTTTTGGTCTTTATAAAGCTTTGCATAGACCAATAATTTTACCCCCTTCTTATAATTTTAAATGCTTAAATCACAGTTTTACTTAAGTTTGCGGGGGAGAAAAATATTTTGGCTCTTGAAATAAAAACAAATTTTTACAAAATTGTAGGCCAAAAATAAGTTTGGGGGAGGATTTCACTGTCATTGACTTTTGTCCCCTTTTACTAATCATTGAGAACTTTTCCTCCCAAGTCTACAGGTCTTAATATTAAAAGATGACATCAGTGAGGACACTGCTGCAAATAGGTTTAGGGGAGCTTTATGCTTATTCACGCATCATTTTTTGCATTATACTAAATAAAAGCACAAACATTTTTTGATAGTAAAAGTTAGGAGGTGAAAAATACATATGAAAGATAGGAAGAGGTTTAAGAAAATCAAGAAAATTAAATAGTTTTAAAACGAAGCTAGTAATAGGTAGTCATGAGCTGTTGTTCCAAGGGCTAGTAAGATGAACGGAATCACTAATCTGAGAATAGAAATAAGTTTGAAAAATAGTCCCTATTCTGGAGTCCAAACATCTGAATATTGATACCTTACTATATGCATTTGCACACATCTTAAAACTTGGGATAGTAAAGAATACCTTGAAATGCTCTTGTCTAAAAGCCTTAGTATGAAGAAAAAATATATATATAAACAAAAATATAAATGCCAAAAAAAATGGTGAAGAAAAATGAACATTGGTTTTGTAATTACTTAAGGCAGTATAAAAAAATATAGCGAGTGTGCCTAATCAACTAGTGCCTTAGAACAACTGGTTTGGGAGCCACTGCTAAGCCTTAGGTGTTGCGAGACTAGAATATTGCTAATTTTTCCTAAAAGAGTGAGCACATTTGGTAATCGGTTAGTTAGTACCAAAAGAAGTATTAACGGTCGCATGAAGAATGTGTGAACAATTCTATCTAAAAACATTCACCGACTAAAAAGTACTAAGGAAGATGGACAAGAGTATGATAGCTTGAATTGAATTCTCTAAGTGTAGGGATGTCTTTTACACACACGTAGGGGTATATGATCGATGTTTGGAAGAAAAATAGGAAGGAAGGCTAAAGACGATATTTTATTGAAGGATGATGTGATTTCTGATATCTTTTCATGACTATTAAGATAGGGCTCATGGCAACTAAAAAGCTAACAGTTTGAAACTCTTATTTTTAAATTCTTTCTTTTATAAGTTTTTTATTTTTGTATATAACTTTCATCTTATTTCTTTTTATTATGGGATTTTGTGGGTGTAATCCGCTGAAAACCCTTAGGAGACAACACTCCTTCTACTAGGGACACCTAGAGGTTTAAAGGCTTGTTGCGTGAGCTCAGTGCAATCATCTTGCCTATGAAAGTGTGCCAGTTAGTTTTTTCTTTTTCGTTTTCTCTTTAATAACTAGTTTGCTTGGGACGATCAAAAATAAGTTTGGGAGTATTTGATTAGTCTAAAATATTGCACATTTGTATGAACATTTCCCTTACAATTGTTAAGTACAAAAAGTGTTTATTGTAAATATAGAACATATATGAGTTTATTTATAAAAAGTTTATTATCATATGTTTCTACATTATAATTAACATAATTAGGGAAAATATATGCATATAATATTTAAATGAAATCTTTGTAATTAAAATATGCATATCATATCAAATATTTCTAATCAATATTTTTAAGATATTATATCATTTAAATGGTTAGGATAATATCTCAAAAAATACCAAATGCTACTAACACTATGACTTGAGATATTGTGCAGATATTAGCTCAGGTCTGGAATCCAAGTAAAAGATCCAAGTCAAATCGGGAAATTAAAACCGAATCTGCTAAAATTTAGAAGCAAATCGAGAGATCTAGCAACTGTAGAGACTCAGAGAATTATTTTCAGAATCTAGACATCAAGAGGATCTCCACATGGAAACACAAGAGACCAAAAGAAATGTTAACCTCATCCTAATCCTGATTCCACCAAGTCACGGTGGAAGGGCGGCCAAATAAGGGGAATCGCGGCGAATCTACGGCTCTTTGATGGCCGTTGGATGTGATATTTGGTGGCTTGGATCTTAACTGCATATCCTCACTTATGGAATCTAGGGTTTCTGGTTTGAGTGACTGTATAAGGGACCGAGAGCTGCACATTAAAAATCATCACCGAAGAGATCAAGAGATCCAAGAAAGCCAAGTATCCAAGTGATCATCATCTATTCATCTACCTCCTACAAGAGAGAGATCTAGAGTAAACTAGGGTTCTTATATTCTACTTTCTAAGGAGAATTGTAAATGCAATAGTTGATTAATAAAGGTAGTTTTTTAGGTATTATTCTTTTTGCAATTAATTTCCGCACTTACTTTCTGCACCTACATTTCTGCATCTTAACTATGTTTTCATTCTTCTTCAACCTTTCTTCTAAATCTTTAATCATGAGCGAGTAATTCTTACTTTGCTAGGGTTCGTAGGATAGGGTATAACAATGAATTATAAAATCTTTTAACTTCTTTTATACATTTTAAAGTTTATAAAATTTAGCAAAAAAAAATGTTAACCTCCTTATCGGGCGCGCTACCAATTTATTGATAGTCACGACAATGATTTGAGATTGGTTTAACACTTGTTATATTAAGGGCTAGACATGAATAAAGATCAATGCAAGGAAAATGTTTAGTAGTGGGGAAATCCTAGTTTCTTCCAAAACCCCTAATCTACATTCATCACTATCGATCTAGTTTTAAACTATTAGAGGATAAAAGTAGTCATTTTTAATTATTCATCCATTACTATTAAGTCGTATGAACCCTATGAGGCTTCTCTTTATAAATTTTATATTCGTAACGATAAACAATCATCCTTCTTTAATCAACTTGTCCAAAACAAGAAAAGAGTTCACGTTGTTGGCTATAGTGCCCTCAAGTCAATTATTGAATCGCAGGCACGCGATTGTGATGATTGAGGGAGGACCTATACGGATAGAACAATCTTACTCAAAATGATAGTATGCTATCTGGTTTATCTTTATCATTATGTACATGCTTCAGGTGGTATTACAGCTCACTATTACATGTTGATAGAGCCTATAGGATTCTTGCTTGACTACCAATATTATGATGGCGATCATCTACGTGGGAGCTGGGTGGTCTATATGCACATCCTTAAATGTCCTTTGTTGTGGGAGTATCAAGACTGGGCATCGATACTCCATAGTAGACTAGTGTATACTGATCGAGACCCCGACTGTTGGGATTCCTCAGCACCTAGCCTAGGGTTTGCATGCATCATTCATGCCACAACAAAAATTAAAGGGGGTGCTAAGCAATCAACCTAAAAACTAGGGTAACAAAACTTGTAATCTAACATTACAAAGTGAAGTGAATGAAAATAAAACCTTTGTAGACCCGGTCCTTCACTTCTAAAGCTCCGTGTTGACGTCCCTTCGCTACGATCATCGTAGTCCCGAACTCTAGAATGGATTTTCCCGGAGAAATGATCAAGCTAGCTCGTTGACTTCGAGGACGAAGATGATCTACGCCGAGGTGACTCAAACTCAAGCTCCCTCTTCAGCAGGTCAAGAACTTTATGAAGAGAACACCCTAAACTAAATGGCAAGTAGCAGAGGATGATGAAATAGGAAATGTGTTCATTTTAGATTTTGATTTCTCACTTTGTTTCTTCACTACAAAAAAATCTAGCAAGCTTTTCTTTTTAGATGAAGAAGAAGAAGAACAAATGAAAAATGAAGTGAATTATCATAATGCAACCATGGGTGAGTTAGTTTTATCCACTAACCTTTGTAGAGACTAAACCATGGTTTATATTAATGGTTTGGTTAATAAATATCTTAAGTGAGACAAAGTTAGTGGACTTGGTCAAAGAATGCTTCAAGCTTCATGAAGCTTCAAGCATGACAAAGTGCTCCCTAATTTTGAATTACAAAATAAATATAAATCTTTACCATTAACTTAAATATGGTGTAAGTCACACACACACCCAATTTTGCATGTATCATATACAAATATGTACACAATTATATATCATATATACATTATGCACATAAAGTGAGAAAAAGTCATCTTAAGTGAACCAATACTAGTTAATGTAAAGTAATATATCAAATATATAATTATACATTAAATCATTAAATCAACACTTAATTTAATGATCCAGTCATATCGCATATAACCGACTAATATGTAGTGTATCAAAATATCGAATTAACACTTGATTCGGTAACCCGGCTATATCGCATACAACCAACCGATGATACAAATCACGAGAATAGAATACAGTATCACATACTGGTATTATTCTCGGTCCCGCACATATCTCATATACGCTCCTATTTCGTTTCGCTTAAGACAGGAAAGCTCTGTGTAGGACTCTAAAGACTCATCAATACGCCAGCAGTAGGTGGTGATCATATCAGTCACCCACAAGATGCAAGAGGTCTGCTAAACGTAACGGCCACCCGGGTATTGAGCGATCAGAAGATCAACGAGGAAGCCTTCTCACACTCCTGCGAATCCAATCAGTAACACTTACTGCACAGTCCGGTCTGTTCGTATGATATGTCGCATATCTCGTCTAGGGGTGGTAAACGTCAGACCCCAGTAGCTTGATAAGTCATGCCGATGTAAGGTCCATAACGAGCGTGAAACTACTGATAACTCTTACCAGTAAATCACATCAACCCTGGCCAGGGATTTCCAGTTATGGCCAGTCGAGCATAGCGCAACATCAACCCCCAATACCGGGAGAGACGAATCCCTTCCTATCGCTCATTGCCTCCATGTGAATCGAGACTGTACCTAAAAACCACCTGTTTGCAAGACACAGTAGATCCGTGGTAGGGTGGAAATCAAAGCACAGTGGGAGACACACAAGACTCTATGACGCTCTCGGATCAACAGACTAAGCTGTACCAGTGTCACCCGAGAACTACCATCTGATGTGAGGTATAATACCATCTGGGAGTTCTCGGCGAGTCCGTTTAGTGTACCCAGTCTCCACTGAGCACTCGCATACCATCTCTGATGTCAAACACCAATGGATATGGGAACATCCATCGCCCATCACATGGGTCGAGAAGATATACGCTAGTCTACTCTAGAATATCGATGCCCCGTCTCGATATTCCCACGACTAGGAACATTGAAGGATGTAATCATGGACTATCCAGGCCCCACTAGTATGATCTACATCATAATCCTGGAAGTCGAGTACACATCCTAAGGGCTTTACCAACATGTAACAGAGAGACAGAAAGTATACATGTTAAGATAAAGAGCAACCAGATAGCGTACTATCATGTCGAGCAAGAAAGTCCTCCCTATATATGCCCCAGCATCCACTACAATATACATCTCATGTACAGTAATGGCCTCTAGGGCATACATACAACTAACAATCTCCCACTTGCACTAGGGCCATCATATCGCAGTGGTTGTAGTATCTCATACTTAACCATCCCATACTAGTCTCTCTCTGGGAAAAGGCCTTTGTGAGTGGATCCGCCGTGTTGTCCTCTGAGTCTACTCTCCTAACCTCGATCTCCCTGGAGATCAACTATCTCTATGATCAGGTGATACTACCTTGGAATATGTCTGGGTCACTGATGGGACCGTGGTTCCTGGGCCAAAGCCTCACCTCCATTGTCACACAATGGTCGGAACCTAGTTCATCTCATGAACTAATATACACCCAAACTGCCTCTTTGGTAGTATCTTTGATAACGATGTCACCAGCCTTTATCGTCTAGTTTGCCACGGCATCTAGCTTGGAACTCTTCCAACATACCGTCCCTGCACTAAGGGTAAAGACAATGCCCGCGACTGACATTCAGTCGTCCTTACCACCCTGGAAGCTATCCAGTGATTCTCCCCAGGATCGATTGATACCATCTCACTACACCTAGTGAGAATCCTAACATCTATTTAGATCTATCTCATAGATCCAAAACCCAGGATTAGGAGGTATCATCTTGATTCTATATGGAGAATCAATGTGATAAGAGGAGATTGACCGAGTGCAGCATAGGAAACTCCTTTCCTATTAAGAGTATGTCATCCACGTACAGTACGAGGAATACCACCATACTCTCTACTACCTTTTTGTATATACAAGGTTCATCTACCATTTTGATGAAGTCAAACTCTTTGACTACCACATCAAAACAGATGTTCCAACTCTGCGATGCCTGCTTTATCACATAAAGAATCTTGCACACGTTTTCGCTGCTCCCACTGTCTACGAAAAACTTCTAGCTGTGTACTTATAGACGCTCTCTTCTAAATCATTATTTAGAAAAGCAGTCATGACACCTAACCGCCAGATATCGTAGTTATGGTATGTAGCAGTGGCAAGCAGGATCCGGATGGACTTAAGCATAGCCACTGGAGAAAAAAGTTTCATCATTAACCACGCCTGGTCAATGACGTGAACCTTTTGCAACAAGTCTAGCTTTCAAAGTCTCAACTTTTCCATCTACACCAAGTAATCTTCTCAAGATATACTTGCTCCTGATGGGGATTTAACCCTTTAGATATAGCAACCAAAGTCCATACTTTGTTGGTGTATATAGATTCCATCTCAGATCGCTTAGCATCCAGCCATTCTTACAGATCCCCCACTCTTGATGGCCTGCTCGAAACTAGTTGGGTCATCATCTCCATGATGCAATCCTCGCTCTCACTGTCATCGAGAAACCGAAGTATCTCTCCTGTGGATGAGGAACCCTACCAGATCGGCGGAGAGGCTGAGGTTCGTCGGGAACTATTGAATCCTTCGGTTCTATTAAATCATCAGCTGTAGTTTGTATAGCTGGAACTCCTTCCAGTTCTACAGAACTGACATTGCCTAAAGCTTGCCCGGATTTTGCTTTTGACATAGGCCGGACAACCCCAAATCTTAACTTGCTTAAGACATGGGCTCTTCCCATACCATATCTCATATGGAGTGGTAGGCACTGATTTGGTTGGAACTCAATTCAATAGGTTGTAAGTCCACGTTACCCACCCTGGTGCTTACGGGGAGGCGGAATAGGTAAAAAACGGTTTTTAACACAAGGTAACAAGGACTAGAACTAGAGGATCTTTGCTAAACAAAAACTAACAAGCTAACCATAAGTTTAGCTACTCGGTTAGAAGGTTATACGTAGGTCTTGAACTCCTTCTCTTCTTGTTGTGGTCCCCTTTCTTGCTTGCTCCTTGGAGTGGTGTAGACGGCTCCTCCTCGTCGTCTTCTCTTTGCCGAAGAAAGATCCACCCTAAGGCCTCTACCTTGAGCTTCTACCTCAACCAAGAGGTAACTAGAGTGCTTGGCTTGCTAAACCTAGAACCCTAGAATGATTAGAGAGAAGTCTTGATGGTTTTATCTCACAACCTCATGGTTCTCAACACATGAGAGATGAGAGCTTTGAGAGGAAGAGGAAGAGCTCAAAAACATGAGAGAGAAAGAGCAAGAGAGAATGAGAGAAAAAGTAACAACCATCTCTCATATGAGAGAAAATGATAATAATAATAATAATTAGAAGAAATTGTGATGGTTAGTTTGGAATGACCATTATCATTTCACATTAAATGAAATTTGCAAGAATCAAAAAGCATATTTCAAATGAGTTGATGATTGTCAAAATGTCAACAAAGGTCAACCGATCAATCAAAGTCAAAAGGTCAACAAAAGTCAAACGGTCAACCTAACCATGGCACAATTATCCTTAATTAATATCATTAATCATATCTCTCATTCTCATTAGGGTTAATAAAAAGTCAACGGTCAACAACCCTAATGAGAATCCTCTGCCTCTGTCAACTGTGCATACACACCCGCATCCGTGTTCCGAGGAACACGAATACAATGAGACAAAACCAATCCCAAAACAAATACTAGGATCTGGCTTAAACCAAAGCCCGCTAGTAATAACTGCCCGGACACCAAACGTGCACAAGTGCGCGGATGTGAACGAACCCCGTCGCAAAACTATGCGACCTCTACTCTGTTTTTCCCAAAGGCGAATAGCCCTCTGTGTGAGACTCTAAAGACTCGACACTACGCTGGCAGTGGGTTTAACCACAGGCCGCAAGCGGTACTAGCTGTATGTAATGGTCCCCAGGTAAATGCCGATAAGAAGACTGATGAGGTGAACCCATCCGAACTCCTACTGAGCCTGAATGTGACAATCTCCGTACAGTCCGCTCTGTTCATCTGAGAGTATCGCATGGCGGGCCTAGGGGGGCGGTAAACGTCAGTCCCCTAATAGAGGTACAAGTTATGTCGGAGTGTAGCCCAGAACATCCTGAGATAATACTGGAAACGCTACTAGTATATCTCGCTTGCCCTGGCCAGGGACTTTGTGTAATGGCTCTCCTAGACATAGCGCGATATCAACCCCCAATACCGGAAGAGACGGATCCTGTCTAACCGTCACTGCCTCCAAGTGCTTCGGGACTGCACCCAATTGCTACCTGTTTGCACGACTCATTTGAGCCGTGGTAGCGTTGTAATCAAAGAACAGTGGGAACACACTCGAGGCGAAGTGACAGTGTCAAGTCAACGGACTAAGCTATACTCATGTTACCTGGGAACTGATAACTGACGATAGGCATAATACCAACCAACAGTTCCCAGCGAGTCCTGTCCAGTGTACTTGTAACCTAACGAGCACCCGCATACTATCTCAAGTATGACGTACTAATGGCTGTGGGACAGACCATCTCCCCTGCTGGGATGAGAAGCGCATATGCTAGTCTACTCCGGAGTATCGATGCCCCGTCTCGATAATCCTACGACTAGGGACCTGTATAAGGATGTGCTTGTAGATTACCCAGCCCCCACTAGTGTGACTGCTATCACAACGCTGGTAATCAAGCAAAGATCCTAAGGGCTCCACTAATGTGTATAGGTGATATGCTAAAAGAAACACATGCACACATTAAAGTAGAAACAAACCAAGTAGCATACTACCATTTTGAGCAAGATTGTCTATACAACTGTGAATATCCCAAGCTTCCATTAAGTAATATACAAACTAGTATGATACAGTAATGGCCACTAGGGCATATACACTAACAATCTCCCACTTGCATTAAGGCCATGTACTGGCGTATCGAAGACCTATCATCTCAATCAGCCGCTCGAACTGAGTCTGGGGTATGGCCTTGGTGAATGGATCTGCAGTGTTATCTTCTGTAGCAACCCTCTGAACCTCGATCTCCCGGCGATCCACGATCTCCCTGATCAGGTGATACCGCCTTAAGATGTGTCTGGACTTCTGATGGGACCTGGGTTCCTTCGCTAAAGCTATAGCCCCGTTGTTGTCACAATACAGAGGTATTGGATCAACAATGGACGGAACCACCTGAAGTTCTTTCAAGAACTTCCTCATCCAGACGACTTCTTTTGCGGCATCAGATGCTGCGATATACTCCGCTTCCATCGTCGAGTTAGCAACGGTTTCCTGTTTGGAACTCTTCCAACACACCGCCCCTCCATTGAGAGTAAAGACATAACCCGACATGGATTTGGAGTCATCCTTGTCACTCTAGAAGCTGGAGTCAGCAAAGGCCTCGATCTGGAGGTCTTTTCCGCCGTAAACCAAAAACATAACCTTAGTCCTTCTCAGGTACTTTAGAATGTTCTTTACCGCTATCCAGTGCTTCTCCCCAGGGTTTGACTGATACCGGCTTACAGCACTCAGTGCATAAGCTACATCTGGTCTGGTACACAACATCGCATACATTATAGAGCCTACTGCAGAGGCGTAAGGTATAATAGACATGCGATCCCTTTCCAAATCAGTCTTGGGAGACATCTCTTTGGAGAGGGTGATCCCATGACAAACCGGTAAATTACCGCGCTTGGAATCTTCCATACTGAATCTTTTCAGTATGGTGTCGATGTACCTGGACTGTGAAAGTCCTAATATCCTCTTGGACCTATCACGATGGATCCGGATCCCCAGAATGTAAGAGGCATCACCCAGGTCTTTCATGGAGAACCTGTGTGACAAGAACCCTTTGACAGATTGTAGCATAGGAATGTCATTTCCTATCAAGAGAATGCCATCCACGTATAAAACGAGGAATACGACAGTTCGTGCTACAATTTTACTATAAATGCATGGTTCATCTGGATTTTTGATAAAGCCAAATTCTTTGACCGTCTCATCAAAACAGATGTTCCAACTCCGCGATGCCTGCTTCAGTCCATAAATGGACTTAAGCAACTTGCACACCTTCCCGCTGCTCCCACTCTGAATGAAACCCTCTGGCTGCTCCATATAGACACACTCCTCTGAATTTCCATTTAGAAAAGTGGTCTTTACGTCTATGTGCCAAATCTCATAATCGTGGAAGGCAGCAATGGCAAGAAGGATCCGAATGGATTTGAGCATAGCCACTGGAGAAAAGGTCTCGTCATAGCCAAACCAGGTCTTTGACGAAAACCATTTGCAATAAGTCTAGCCTTATAGGTTTCAACCTGTCCATCTACACCAATCTTCCTTTTGAAGATCCATTTGCAGCCTATGGGTTTTACCTCTTCTGGAGCAATGTCCAAAGTCCATACTTTGTTGGTGTACATGGACTCCATTTCGGTCCCAGCCATTTTACCGAGTCAGTGCTCTGAATGGCCTGCTGGAAGCTAGTCGGTGTTCCCCTCCGAAAGACAGCGCGACAGGGACGTCTTGCCTGAGATTCGGGGCAGATGCTAATTGGTGCTATCCGTCTACCTCTCTGAAGATGCTAAGTTGATTTATGGCACCATGTATCGAAGGTTTAAACGGATGCGGCCGATGTAGCAGACTTCATCAGATTCCCCCTCATTCGAGGGGTTTTTGATTGTGGGGATGCTCTTCCCTGCAGGCGCAAGCCCCTGCAGTTAATTACGCTACCGCATCGTGGTAGCAACTTTCTCCTTCTCCAGCTGGTCACTTCGTGTCGTGTGTTTTTGTTTTGTTTGTGGTTGCCCGTGGATTGTGTACGGAGACTGAGTTATGTCGTCCCCCATAGGGCGTGGACTAGTCCGAATCCGTATTATCTTAGATTTGGGTTTGGGGGTTTGGGTTTAAGGATACGTTAGCCTCATTTGAGACTAAGATCAACTTAAACGTTTGTTAAGGATACGTTAGTCTAGTTTTTAGACTAAGATCAACTTAACGGGATCGTTTAGATCCAAGAAGAGAGCAATTAAGGGAGCCCTGTTGTTTAGTTTAGTGACATTGCGGTCGATAGGTAGTTTAAGGATATTGCGGTCCAATATTAGTTTTAAGACGTTACGGTCAAGGTTAAGGACATCATAGTCCGAGGATTTAAGGACTCCACAATCCGGCGTTAGTTTTAAGACGTCACGGTTAAGGTTAAGGACCTCATAGTCTGTTGTTAGTTTTAAGACATCCCGGTCAAGGTTAAGGACATCATAGTCCGAGGATTTAAGGACTCCACAGTCCGGCGTTAGTTTTAAGACATCACGGTCAAGGTTAAGGACCTCATAGTCCGTGGATTTAAGGACTCCACAGTCTAATGTTAGTTTTAAGACATCACGATCAAGGTTAAGGACATCATAGTCCATGAGTTTAAGGACCCCACAGTCCGTATCAATGTGTGGTTGTCGGGACCCGTCACCTCTTTGAAGATGTTGAGGAATTACAACAACAAGTATCAAAGGAGTGAAGAGATGTACCCTTGAACCAAAGTAGATTAAGTGATCTGTAGTCTAATTTGGAACCAAGACCAATTTATTATATTATGAGCCCATTAGCTCAGTTAAGTCTGAATTGAGGACTTATGGCCAACTTGGGCTAAGTCCAACTAAGTTTGACCCTTCATTGAACTATCTGACATTTGCCTGGTTTTAGTCCACATTGTTTTCATCTTTAAATTCCTCGATTTTGAGATTCAATTGAAGGAGAGGCTTTGCCTCTAGAAAAATTAGCCAATTGGGCTAAAGTTAGTGTTAAACACTAAAGACAAACAGTGTTGAACACTGGAGATAAGATTATCAGATTAGTGTTAAACACTAGAAATTGTGATTCTCAAATTAGTGTTAAACACTAATAAATAACAGTGTTAAACACTGGCAACCAAATTATCAATTTGGTGTTAAACATTAACATAGAGGAGATCACATGGGAGCATATGATGGCATCCAAAAGGTGGGGCCAGATTCTCTTCATTTTGTTCTTCAGATAAGTGTTTAACGCTTTTGATTCTGATAGCCATCACGTGTGGGCACGTGATGGGGGCTCATGCTCTGGTCTATTAGAATGCTCATTAGGAGTCACGGGGTGACACGTGAGGGCGCCCCAGAGCTTCTTTTCTTCTGCTTTTTCTTTGTGTGCTTCAGGGGTCACGTGGGGCACGTGAGGCGTTGCCTCAAAGTTCTTTTCTGTGGATTTTTGCAGGGGTCACGTGGTAGCACGTGACTCTGGTTCTTTGCTTTTTTAAAGATCTGTTCATCTTTTAAGAATTAAATTCTTCATTGGGTTAAACCCTAGAAATAATTTTAAAGGAATTAAATTCCTACTTTCTTTTGAAGAATTATATTCTATTCTTAGATAGGGTTAAACCCTAATTTCTTTTCTGTGGGAATTAAATTCCCCTTATATGTAAAGAATTAAGTTCTGGCATAGGGTGAAACCCCAATTTCTCTTTTTTAAGGGAATTAAATTCCTGTGAGGTTGAGAGAATTTAGTTCTCAATTAGGGTTAAACCCTAGTTCTGTCCATTTTGAAGGAATTAAATTCCTATAATTTTTAGAGAATTGAATTCTCATATAGGGTTAAACCCTAATTTTCTCTCAGAGGAATTAAATTCCTATAACTTTGGAGAATTGAATTCTCAAATAGGGTTGAACCCTAATTTTATCTTGGAGGAATTAAATTCCTATAAGTTTGTGAGAATTAAATTCTCAGAACTCAATTCCTCCTCTATGGCTTAGATCTGCATGGCAGGATCTCGACCTAATGAGAATTAAATTCTCAATCTATGGGGAGATGTGCACTTTGCAGATCTTCATCAGAGAAAGAACTAAGTTTTTTTCATTTTTATAAGAGTTAAACTCTTGGATTGAGAATTAAATTCTCTTTTTGAAGCTTTTACCCCCTTTCTTTTCTTACCTAGGGTTTTTCTTTTTAGAGATCGAATTCTTCTTTTTTCTCTCTCTGAATTTTCAAGATTCCAAGACTCTATCTCTCTCTCTATCTCTGTATCTCTCTCTTTTTTTTAACTCTCTCCCTTGGCATCTATTTATAGGAGAAGGAAAAGAATCAATCTGTTTTAGTAAATCTTTCATTGAAAGATTTGATCTGTTTATTGAGAGATTTGATTTATTCTCATCATTGATCTGGGCCTTTAGATTATTAGGTGAATTTTATTCACCGTTGGATTTTAAATCCAAAGATATTTCTTTGTTATTCCGGTGAGATTTAGGGGAAATCTTTCCATATTCAAGATTTTTCCATAAATTGGTGATATTTAATTACCTTCAGATTCTTGATCCAACGGTTTTATATAATTCTTCTCTATTTTAGAAAGATTTAAATGATCTTATTCAGAATTTAATTCTGTTGAACAGCAGGGCTTTTGACCTTTGGTCACGTGCGAGCACGTGACCCCTGGTCTCGTGCGAGTATGTGACCCCTGGTCACGTGCGAGCATGTGACCTCCTGAAGGGACTCCTCTTCTGCGCTCTGTTCTCTGCTGCTGCTCAACCATCACGTGCCAACACGTGACCACTGGTCACGTGTGAGCACGTGATGCTTCCTCTGAATCTTTTTCCTGATTTTTAATCAGGGAACAAATGCCCCACAGCGTTGCTCTCACGTGTCTGCACGTGAGTGCAACGCTGTCACTTTTGTGACCATTGGATCTGCCTTTGGAGTAGGGTAGATGAAACGTTTTCCATCTCATCCTATAAATACCAAATGTCCTTTTAGAAGAGCCTCCACTGTTCATCTTCCTCCTTTGAGAACTTTCTTCTTTTGAGAATTTAATTATCTTTTTTCAGAGCTTAGTTCTCTGCCTCGAAAAATCTTCAGAGTTTAACTCTATTTCAAAAGAATCTTTCTTTCAGGTAATGATGTTGAATAATCGAAGAACCTTTATTTTTTGAAAAAAAAACTCTCTGGATTTTAAATTCACATCAAGGGTTTCACCCTTTTAACATGAACCCATTTTCTTCAAGTTCTTCAATAGGAATATAAAACCATTTAATCTTCAAACAGTAGATCTCTTAGGGTTCATCTGATCTTTTAGGGAGATGATGATGTCGGTTGTTTTCCATGGAATTTAATTCCATCCCCAAGGAGTTTTGGCTCTGGAACAAAACTTTCTGGGAATTTAATTCCCTTTTTCAAAGAGGAATTTAATTTCTTTGAAGAACTTAGTTCTTCCTAGGGAACTTCATGGGTTTTCTTGCCCTGAGTCATCTTCTTCACAATCCAGAAGAAGTCTGCACTGTTGGTATTTGGGAATTTAATTCCCTTGATTCTATTTGATTTATCACGGAGTCCAAGATGGATCTGTCTTTTAGGGTGATGTGTAGGGTCACTTGAAACCCACTGCCTATTTAATGAGAATATTCCCTTTGTCTCATTATAATTGCTGTGCCTCATCATTAGCCAGCCGCCATCTTGATTTCGTGGGGCCCACATGTTTTGTAACTCATGGTCCCATAAAATGAGTCTTCTATCACTGTCTTTTCCCTTGTATATATATCTATAATCACTGTTGGTTTTGCCTTGACAGTTTCCCCTTATTTTATTACAGGTGCAATGACGTCTGTTCCGTATTTCCCTTTCGCTCGCTCGGAGGCCGCCTTTCCTCAATCACCATCTGATGAGGAAGTGATGGTGATGATCAAGGCCCATGACCCGACCTACACCAACTTGCTTTTGTGGGGGACCTGGTATGGTTATATTATCCGGGGACGTCGAAGTTTTCTTTGTGAAGTACCGACGGAGCCCACCTTTCCGTTTCTGCCAATGGACCCACCAAGGACAGTCTTTGCTGTGGAGATGCCGAATTGGACTCCGATGGGGCGGCTTGAGCCTTCGACGATGGGTATCCCGAACCATCCGATCCCAGCTATAGATATTCTGGGGCGGCGTATTTTTCAGGGTGAGGCCCGACCATGGGGACAAATCTACAAGATAGGGCTCACCCCTCGACACCCTACAGGCTACCTCCTCTGGGCTTGTTACATCCTATCCGCCCATCGCGCGCAGTTGCAGAATGTCGGGATTTACCAGGCGATGTATGCATCGCTCTTCCACTGCCAATCCCCGCATGTCTGGTGGGTTAAGGCGTTCTTGAACCAGTGGAATCTCCCCACCAACACTTTTCTTTTAGGGGACCGCGAGGTTTCGATTTCTTTGGAAGAATTTCACGAGATCTCGGGGCTACCAATCAGGGGTACACTGTATGAGGAGCTGCTGCCTCCTGATGAGTATGTTTTTGAGCCCGAGCCCGCAATTACCGACGGCTTGTCTAGTGAGAACGCCGTTCGCCACAAGCGTTCAAGTTTGATCAAGGCGCTGGGTATTTTTGACCGGCTGTTCACGGAATCTGAGGAGCAGGGAGTTACTTTTAAGAGCTTCATTGCCTGCTTCCTCCACGAGGATGTCCTGTCGAAGACGGCTCCGAAGTTCGCAAACATCAAAGACCCCTTTGGGTTTGGTCCGAAGAAGCTGCCGACCAAGGAATCGGATTTACCGCAGTACTACATTCTTATTATGTCGCCAGTATCTTTCGAATCTATCGCAGCTCCTGGCATGGATGAAGAGACATTCTTCGTGGGCTTTGTCAGTGTCTGGCTTAGCTGGTTCGTCATTCCCATGCATCGCCGCTTCATGAGAGTCTCGGTTATTTATCCGGCTCATCGCATCACTGAGGGAACGCGGCCGGCCATTGGTATCCCGGCGTTGGCGCATCTATATCATGGGTTGGGCGCCACTGCTAACACCTCAACTCCTGGCGTGGACGTAGTAAACTTTTCCTTCCATTACTACGTCTTGGATTGAAATGCATGTGTTGGGGGCCTTTGCTGTGCATCAGCGACCCAGTTTTTATGATGCTTACACTTTTCCGCGACTCATGCGGCTAGTGGATGCCTCTGCCCCTGATCTGACTCAGTTTGGGGCCATTTGCGTGTTGATCGCTCCTTACGCTAGCGCGGGCGGACTGGTATTTATTGATCGGGTTCTATCTGCTCCTTCAGGCCCGATTCAACAACTCCACGACCAGTCGAAAGGGGAGGTGCCTTCTCTGAAGCCCCGGGAGGCCACGCACTTATACGCGATCAGACCGGGTTATCTCGTATTCCATCAGAACAGTGCAGCTCTGTTTATGCGGTACAATCCGCATCGCTTCGCCCGGCATCTTGGATATGATCAGGGTGTCCCCTTTGAGGCTTTTACGGTTGCGCCGGTCCCTTCACCCGTAGCTGTTCGTGATGCTGCTCATCACTTTGTGAGGTTGAACACTGGTTCTTACTTTATGATCCCCGAAGCAGATCATACTCCCCGATGCGTGGGGGCCTTCACAGGCTGGTATCTTCATCGGGTCAACCCAGTCATTGCTGAGGAGAAGAGGTTGCTTCTTGGCTATGGCGCTCTTGCTCCGGCTCAGGCCGCGGGGATTTCGCTGCGGCCGCGCGCACCGGTCCGCTTTCCCTTAAGGGACACCAGTGTTGCGCTCATTCCGGGGGAATCAGAGGTGGACTTTACCCCCACCGTTGGTATGCCATTGGGTACCCGGTCGCGGGCCAATCGGGCTCCGGTACCAGCACCACCGCCCGTGGCGTCGACAATGGCAGTGTCATCCTCGGTAGCGCCGCTAGACGAGGGTGCCGGTAACGAGGGTGTTGAAGGTGAGGTGGGTCGGCGTCGCGCCAAGGCTCCACGGGAAAAGAAGCGAGCGTCCTCTGGCATTAGTTCCAGGCCAAAGAGGAGGAAGAAGACAGCCGCCCGTCTGCTCGATCTTTCAGAAGGATCCGAACCTGTCGTTCAAGATGAACCAATATCCATGATATCGCCGGATGATGGTCTTTTTTTCCCAGGTTCATCTGCCGAGGAAGCCGCACAATTGGCTGAGGCTATAAGACGCTCACAGCTTGAAGCTGAGAAGGTAAGGATCCCAAAGAGGCCTTATCCTGCTGTCATCTTCTATGAAGATCCTTCATGGATATGGCGATGGTTCATCGGCCCTTTGGAGGAGTGGGGAGAAAGGGCCCTTAAGCAGGCTGCTTCGGAGGATGCCGCGGATGTGCTTTCCTTGTGGACGGGCGGCCACGAGTCCACCCTTGAACCCCGGCGAGCATACCTCCTTGAGAAGGAGCATCGGCTAGAAGAAGCCATATTGAAGGCTTCCCTACGTATTGGTACGTTTTTATACTTCTTTGTAGCATTTCAGATTGTTTATCCCTGTATGTATCCTTATTCTTGCGTAGATTGTGCAGAGTCTTCAGTGATGGGGGAGGTCCCTACAGGCTTGCTGAAGATAAAGCCTGTTGACGTCCCCAATGAAGCATTGCTCGATATGGAGGGGGTCGATGACGCTGCGCTTCTTCCGATAGAGCCTCCTGTGGCGGTTGTTGATCCTGGAGCACTTGCTCCTTTGGGGGAGGCACCTTTGGTGGTCGCCGTCCCACCGGCTCTTCCTGAGGGCGGCCTCGAGGCTGGGATGGAGGTAGTCATGACCATCCTCCCTTCGTTGGAACCCGAGGCCACGGCGGAGGCCGCTGAAGCTGCTATCCCCCCAGCTTAGAATGGGAGGAGTGTCGAAGGTAACCTTCTACATTTTAAATTAGCGATCTTTCTGTTATCTGAACTCTTTTGTTTTTTCAGAATTGCGCGGACTAGCGGCCTCTATTGCTGACCTGTCTCCCCGGCAATCCTTTCAGCGTCTGCTGGAGATGGCCACTCCGCAGGCGATATCTCCTCAACGCATTGTTCTCTCATCTGGGCAAGGTTAGCGTCGTTCTCCATTTTTTATTATAGCATCGTTGTTATTTTGCTGAATGACATTGATGTCTTTTACAGTTTTGGAAGCCGATGACGAGGTCGAGGTTATTGAAGGGCCAGGGGAATCTTCAGCTCCGACTTGCATGACCGTAGGTAAGTGACATTTCAATATAGTCCCACTTGTTCCTTTGCTTAAGAGTTTTACTGACATTTTTCAAATCTTGAACAGCCTTGCCAGCCCCCATAGCGTTGGAATCGCGTATCGCCATGCCGCCCGACCCCTATGCTTTGTGAGCCTCAGAGCGCCTGGCCCAGTTAAGCCTTGTCTCCCTGTCGTCTTTGATCGAGGAACTTCGTGCTGGCAGTGCAACCAAAGCTGAAGCATTTGCTGCCGAGGCTAACGGTTCTCTTCCTTTTCTTGCCACCTACCATAGCGAAGAGGTGGTGCGAGTCTGGGTGGAGTTCTGTCGGCAGGTGGAGGCTTGCTTGCACGCACTTGAGTGTTCCCGCTTTTCCTCGGAGGCCGTGGCTGCAAAAGCGGACTTGCGGGGGTTGATAGCGCGGTGCACGGCAAATATGGTATCATGCGAGAAGAGGCTCGGCCGCAAATTCTCGGAAAGGGAACTGGCCTCTAAGGCATTGAGCGAGCTCCAAACCAGCCTTACAGCCAAAGCCAACAAGGCGTATGACCTCTGGCGAGTACTCCAAGAGTCTATCAAAGAGGTGGTGGCCCTTGATAAAGCCGCCGTGTTCACCCGCGAAAGGGTTGAGGCTCACAAGGCCACCGAAAAGGAGCTCGAAGGCCGGCTTGCCTCGTATCAGGCCCAGCAGGCTCAGGCGGAGGCCCGCCTTCTGGTGATACTGAATCATGAAGCCGTGACTCAGCAGAAGAAGGATGAGCTAGTAAAATTGCTAAATCGCCCGCCGGCTTGAAGACTTGTATCTCTTTCTTTCTTTTGTACATACTCCTGAATGAGAGTATATATTTTTTTGTTTTTTCATGAATTGTAATTTGTATCCATTTTAGTTTATGAATAAAAGACATATTTTTCTTCTCAATGGTGTGTTTCTTTTTATTGAATGTGTTCTGCGGGCAATTTATCTTGGTCTCCTTGCAGGGCAGCGATGGTTTAGGATTCAGGGTTAAGATCTGCCTCCTAAGACTTTTGAGCTTTATGAGCCGTGAGGGTCTCATAAAGAGTTTTTCTCCCTACAGGTTGAGAGGATCATGTAGGTGTAAGTTCTCCTTAAGAATCGTGAGGATTCTTAAGCGGGTTTTCCCTTGGGAGTCGTAAGGATCTCACTAGAGAGTTTTCTTCCCTACAGGTCGTGAGGACCTGCAAGTACTGGGTGCGGTCGCCCTTATCCGTATCTCACGGGGTCAGGGGTTGCTTTGGGATGTTTTCTAGGGTACCATAGTTTAAAGACATCACGGTCAAGGTTAAGGACCTCATAGTCCGTGGGTTTAAGGACTCCACAGTCCAAGGTTAGTTTTAAGACATCACGGTCAAGGTTAAGGACATCATGGTCAAGGTTAAGGACATTATAGTCCGTGGGTTTAAGGACTCCACAGTCCAATGTTAGTTTTAAGACATCACGGTCAAGGTTAAGGACATCATAGTCCGTGGATTTAAGGACTCCACAGTCTAATGTTAGTTTTAAGACATCACGGTCATGGTTAAGGATATCATAGTCCGTGAATTTAAGGACACCACAGTCCGATGTTAGTTTTAAGACATCACGGTCTAGGTTAAGGACATCATAGTCCGTGCATTTAAGGACTCCACAGTCCGATGTTAGTTTTAAGACATCACGGTCAAGGTTAAGGACGTCATAGTCCGTGGATTTAAGGACTCCACAGTCCGATATTAGTTTTAAGACATCACGGTCAAGGTTAAGGACGTCATAGTCCAGGGTTTTAAGGACTCCACAGTCCAATGTTAGTTTTAAGACATCACGGTCACGGTTAAGGACCTCATAGTCCGTGAATTTAAGGACTCCACAGTCCACGAAACGTGTGGTTACTGGGACCCGTCACCTCTTCGAAGACGTTGAGGAATTACAACGCCAAATATCAAAGGAATGATGAGATGTACCCTTGAACCAAGGTAAAATCAGTCTAGAATCATGGTGGTTGATCATTAGTTTTAAGACATTACGGTCAAGGTTAAGGACATCATAGTCCGTGGATTTTAAGGACTCCACAGTCCCATGTTTGCTCTGGATGCTTCACACGGGTTCACTGCCGTGCTTGGCGAGGATTAGGCTCCGCTCTGGGCGTTTTCTGCGGGGTCAAAGAGTGACGTTATCCGCGTTCCACGTGACCAGGAATTTTGCACTAGATGCTTCACACGGATTCACTGCCGTGTTCGGTGAGGGCTAGGCTCCGCTCTGGATGCTTTATATGGGTTCACTGCCATGCTCTGCGAGGACCAGGATGTACTCTGGACGTTTTCCACGGGGTCAAAGAGTGACGTTATCCGCGTTCTACGTGACCAGGAATTTTGCGCTAGATGCTTCATACGGGTTTACTGCCGTGTTCGGCGAGGACTAGGCTCCGCTCTGGATGCTTCACACGGGTTCACTGCCGTGCTCTGCGATGACCAGGATCCGCTCTGGACGTTTTCCACGGGGTCAAAGAGTGACGTTATCCGCGTTTCACGTGACCAGGAATTTTGCTCTGGATGCTTCCCACGGGTTCACTGCCGTGTTCGGCGAGGACCAGGCTCCGCTCTGTATGTTTTCCACGGGGTCAAAGAGTGACGTTATCCACGTTCCACGTGACCAGGAATTTTGCACTAGATGCTTCACACGGGTTCACTGCCGTGTTCGGCGAGGACTAGGTTCCGCTCTGGACGTTTTCCACGGGGTCAAAGAGTGACGTTATCCGTGTTCCACGTGACCAGGAATTTTGCTCTGGATGCTTCGCATGGGTTCACTGCCGTGTTCGGCGAGGACCAGGCTCTGCTCTGGATGCTTCACACGGGTTCACTGTAAGTCTACGGTAGCGCCCCGGCCGTCTACAGACGCCAAATGCGGAACAAAAAACTTTTAACTGGCGCTATCGTATACTATAACCCGGATCTTCCATTATTGCTAAAGTAACAAACTGTAAAGAGTGTAGAAAGGTTATACCGAACGATCCGAGTCCTTCGTTCTTTAACCATCATCCCACGCTCCGTTGCGGCTACTCCGATCTCGTCGATCTCCGATCTGCTCGTCCAGGTGGCACCACGACAACGATTCTTTAAACGGGCTCCCGCCTCTGACTCGAGGCAACTCGGTCGTCAAGTTTGCTAAAAGAGACGACCAAGAATGATGTAAAGAATGAATAGATTACTTTGTCTCACTTCGTCCAAAGCCGTGGACGATCGGTAAATGAAGTTGCCATTTTTATCGGGTGATGGAATGAAAGAGGCTATGAAATTTCCATGCACCATAAACCATAGTCTTTTTACCAAAAATGAAATCAATCTCTCTCTCTCACTCACAATGGTGGCCGGCCAATATATGTAGAAGGAGGAGAGTGAGTGTAGGAGCAAAGGGGGCGAGTGTAAGCAAAAAGATCTAAAGCAAATATCCTTAAGTAAACAAGAAACATTAAAGCTTAAAGCATGAGTCATTATACACCTCATCAAGACATTAATGACTCCATTAATGCACTAATAACTCACCAAGCCAAGTCACCCTCTCTAGAACCTTCTAGAAGCATGACTCACTCTCATCCAAGAAAAGATAAATCCGTCTTTAACCGAATGTTAAAAGACGGCTGATAGAAAACTGGAAACTGGCAACTTCCAAAAGTGATCCTGAAACGACTTTCAGGATAACCCCGTAACTGTATAAATATACCCGCATTTGTATTACGACCGAATACAAATGCAACTGAGACAAAGATATTATATCTACTCAATATAATACTCGGATCCGGCTTAAACCAAAGCCGACCAGTATCATCTGCCCGAAAACTGACACGTGCGTAAACGCACGTGCATTTTCCGAACCCTGCCATAAAACCATACGGCCTCTACAACGTTTCGCCCGAACTTGGGAAACTGTCTGTGGGGGACTCTAATGACTCGTCAGTACCCTGGCAGTGGGTTTAACCACAAACCGTCAGCGGCACTAGCAATGCGTAACGGCTGCCCATGGACTGACCTCAAGGGAGGCCGATGAGCGAACTCATCCGGAAACCCTACTGAGCCTAACAGTGACAATGTATATACAGTCCGGTCCGTTCGTCTATGAGTATCGCATATCTGCCTAGGGGGCTAGTAACGTTAGACCCCCAATAGCAGTATAAGTCGTGTCGGAGTGTAGCCCAATAACACCCTGAGATACTACTGGAGTACCTACCTGTAAATCTCCTGCCACGGCCGTGGGCTTTGTGTAATGGCTCTCCTAGACACAGCACGATCTCGCCCCCAATACCGAGAGAGACGAATCCCCTGCCGATCCGCTCACGTGCCTCCATATGGCTCGGGACTGTACCCAAAAACTACCTGTTTGCACGACTCCTTTGAGCCGTGGTAGGGTAGAAATCAAAGCACAGTGGGAACTCACACGAGACAAATGACGACCTCAGGTCGATGAACTAACCTGTATACATGTCACCAGGGAACTGCTATCTGACGATATGTATAATACCAACTAGCAGATTCCCGGCGAGTCCTGTCCGGTGTACTCATAACCCAATGAGCACCTGTATACATCTTAGGTGATCCAACTGACACCAGTGGCTTGTGAGACCGGCCACCGCCCCTCGTCGGGGTCTCGACTGTATACACTAGTCTACTCCGGAGTATCGATGCCCTGTCTCGAAACTCCCACGACTAGGGACCACAATTAAGGATATGCATATAAACTACCCAACTCTCACGTATATGATCGCCATCATATTGTTGGTAGTAAGGCAAGATCCTAAGGGCTCTATCAAAGTGTAACATGTAATCAGTCACCTGAATATGTACACGACTGATAAAGGCAAACCAGATAGCATACTATCATCTCGAGTAAGACTGTCCTACCGGTATAGGTCCTCCGCAATCATTGCAATCACGTACCTGCGATCCAATAATTGACTATGAGGGCACTATCTCCAACAATCTCCCACTTGCACTTAAGGCTAATTATTGCGATGTCGACTACTCACAGCCCGTGTGAAACCGAACATCCAACTCCTCTACCAATCAGTTTCACAAAGCCCATTTGTAAAACTATTGTGTTCGAGAAATAGCCTCAGTGAGTGGATCCGCCTAGAAGTTTCTTTCTATATCTCTCTAAATCTCAAGTTCGCGGAGAAAGCCATCTCCAGAATCGAGTAATACCTGTCTTAGAATATGTCTGGATATCTGATGGGACCTAGTTCATAAATGAACTCCAAATCCAAACTTCTTAGACTGTATCGATCACTGAACCTAATCAGTATCCGGCACCATGCCACCCACAGTATCCTCTTGGACCACCTGTCCATAATACTGTCCCTCGTCAGAGGGAAAACTAAAACTCTGACAATCACTCTGTCATCCACGTCACATTTGAAGCCTGGAATGATAATCGTCTCCCGAAAGAGGCTGCCGTCATCAAATCCGTAGAACATCCACTTATGTTCTATAACTGCTTCCTTATGTCTCTCCAGGATTGGATTAATACAAACTTATCGCATCTAGTGCAAAAACAACATCTGGTGTGGTACTTGACACCTCACGATTGACTCAATTGCCTAAGCAAGTGATCTGCCAATCATGCACAGCCCTCTCCCCTTTAGTCTATACGACACCTTTAGAGAGGGTGACTCCATCACCTGCAGGTACACCACCATGCTAGGAGTCAACTATTCTAAAAACCATTAGAATATCTGTCAAAGTACCCACATTGGGAAACTACCGAAATCTAGATCTAAAACCATAGATCCAGAAACCAGAATGTCAAATATTATATCCATATCCTGTCTGGAGAAACAACTGTGTGACGACCACAGTACAACCGATCGTAGTATAGGAATTTTACTTCCTACTCTGTGTATGTCATCCAGATACCATGACATCATACCCTACTACCTTCTTAACAGATCCATCCCCTATTCTGATGAAGTCAAACCCATGACTGTCACATCAAAATTAGATGATCTATCTCCGCTATAACTGCTCTAGTCTATAAATAGACATAAGCTACTTGCCCACTATGCTTCCGCTACTCCCACTGACCACAACAACCCTCCTATCGGGTCTCATAGCCTGGAACAACGGTAGTGTCAAGTCTGGGTAGATAAGAACCTCCCTGTCACCGTCCTTGAGGCTACCGCAGTACCTCTCGGGTGTCTGAGGTTACCCACCATATCTGCGGAGTGGCTAATGGAATGTCAACCTGATTGAATATATAGGTCCTATTAAATTTTCCGTAATCGTTCGCGGTTTTGGAATCACTTCCAGTTCTACCATACTCCCACTACTGTTTTCTGAAAAAATCCATTTTACTAAAACTGTGGCGAGTTAAGAACACTATCACTATTGATCTTCCAAATGGTAGAATATCAACCCTTTACATAGCCAGGGTCAACCCACAAACAGCCATTACAGAAACGTGCCCTGAGTTATCCAGTATCTGGTTTTAAGCATAAGCTGGACAACTCCCCGTACCTTAACATCTTTTAAGGTACGAACTATTCTATATCCAATATGGAAAATTTGGCACTTATTTAATTGGAACCATATTCAATCATGCAGCTGTCTCCAGTGCATATCAACTTAATGGAGAGAGGCTGATCAGCATTACTCAACTTAGGAATCCTTCCAATTATGAGTAACCTGAAAGAGAAACAAGTTTCTCAAAATCATTACTATCATCTGAATACCAAACACAAGAATCTACATCTTCGATGTCTTTGAAGAATCCCGATACTTGTGACACCTGGTTCTCTACTTTTATTCTTATACCCACAACTTCTCAAAACTTAGACCTTGTATTTCTACGAAACACTTGTCTAAAACTAGAGAAGTTATAAGTAAATAGAACATAGTACAAGGACCTACCCCTTTGTCCTGATGGACACTGGACAACATACAATACTCTGTATAAGTTCGCTGAGTTGAATAACTCAAAACCTATGCTTCGTAGGTTGAAAACTGTACCCTGGCGATTTCCTCAAATATCACCAATTACAACGAATTCCGATATAATGAGGATAATTACCTAATTCCCAATAACTTACTCCCACTCATCATCCGTAAAACCATACAGATATGAGAATGAAACCTGGTAAATACATACCCTTGGAGTAAGTATCTAATCGGGAAAACAGTTTTCGTTTAACAATGCACTGAAACATGAAAATGTTTCGTAGGGGTATCCTGGTATTCCTAGTAATGCCTCTTCCATAATCCAATTCATGACTTTAACCGTATATTTCTTTGCCTTCTCTCCAAATCACTTTATTTGTCTTTAGTCGTTACCTTCTGTACACCTTCGTTAGGCTAAATAATTTTCTTCCTTCCCTACCGTTCGGCACCAGCCTATGGTTTGGAAGAAGACTATCCAGTAAGCATAATAGGTGTACCCTCCTAAACCAAGGAGTACTCGCATCTTGAGAGAAGGTGATGATAAAAGACAACTGAATAATACCTTATTCTATTAAAGGTGAAATAGGAGTGGCGATGAAGTATGCGGTTTTAGTCGTGAATGATAACAGTCGCAATTTACTTTGCTCTCTTTCTAATCCCTTTATTTTGTCTTTAGTTATTGCCTTCTGCACACCCTACTTAGGCTAATTGGTTTTCTTCATTCCCTATCTTTCGGCACCTGCCTATGGTTTGGAATAAGACTATCCAATAAGCGTAATAGGTGTACTCTCCTAAACCAAGGAGCCCTCGCAACCTGAGAGAAGGTGATAATAAAAGACAACTGAATAAACCAATTCTATTTCTCCTGAACCTGGATCCATCCTCGAAGAAGTCCCTTCGAGTTCGTATATAACCATACGATGGATCTATCCAATGGAAGTGGATGTCCGTAGTAATATGGGTGTTCTGAGAAATTCAAAGGGTAGAAGAAGGAGTGACAATGACTTATGGAACTCGGACAATCCAAAAGCCAGTATTTTAAGAAGGTTCGGTCAACTTGGTCACTGAGTCATAGTCTAGGGTCGGTCAAAGGTCGCTGCCAATAAGAGAGAAAAGAAACACTCTGCGTGCACTCTAACCTAGATCAGAATGGTTATCACTTTATCTAATCCGGAAACCTCCCACTGTCCTGTCAAATTCTCCTCCAAACCTGAAAGAAGAATCAATCGGGATCACCCGAAGAGTAAACCAACTCATCAGTGGGAATCGGGATCCAACTCTCATCGCATGATAACGTGATGGAATGCATCCACGTTACTCATACTCCAGAAGGTATGCGCATACTTGGCAAGTTTCAGTTTCTTTAGAAACTCCCGATAAGATTTTTGCCCCATGCTCTTATAACCTTGGCTTTGGTCAAAATGTCATAAGTCACATGCCAAGTTCTACCCGTCACTATCTTGTCAATTTGAACCCACCCGCACATGCCCCTGACTTTGGCCAATCGGCAGAACGACTGTCCCAAACTAACTCATCTATCTATGCAACAATTGACTACCCAGCAGCTACCAAACACTATGCCTTAACTTTGGCTAAAATGCATAGCATGAATACTACTGAATACCCAATAGAAGTGACGGAGGGCTACGGCTGGTTTTTGGCGAAAAAACCTTTAACGTAGTGAACTTGATATCGCTGAAGGAACCTGATAGCTTTTTAAAATATAGTGGCGAAAACCTTTTGCTAAAGAGGCCACTCCCGGTGAAGGGATCTCGGCTCTTTCCTCGTGGAATGAGGTGCAGGATATTCCACTGAATACCGCGGTGCAAAACAACATGTAATCGACTATAGTGAAGTTATTACCCTGACGCAAACTTCTGCCCAAGGGGTCAGTCCCGGATATCGGTCCTTGCCCCGTCGAATGAGGTGCAGGATATTCCACTGAATACCTCTATGCAAAACAAAAGGAAACATCTTTGCAATAACACATTTTAAATTGTTCCAACAACATCAAACAGGTTTGTTTTATTTTGCATTGATCAGAATCAACGCAGTCCCATCAATCAATCACACCAGAAAAGAACGAAAATAAAATGTACGTATATGCCATCCGCATTCGTCACTGGGTCCCGTCATCACCCGTTAGGTTACTTAACTAACGACAGAGCGGGAATTGGACTAGCGCGGGTGTAAAACATATACAACATCTAATAGTATATAAACCAATATACAATAATCGCTCCAGGCGTGATAATATGCAACATTACAGAAAAGTAATAAGCATCACAGAACAATACAGATAATCTTGGATCCCCGGGTTTCACAGAGCCGCTGCTGAAACCCGACGTTCCCCTGTCGTGTGGATAGCCTGTGCAATGAAACCTAGACCCCTACGGGTGCGGCAAGTTACCCGCCAAAACCTGAAGCGAGGCAGCCCCCTACAGCAAATGGACCACCCAGCACTTCACGGAATCCGGTAATCTTGGGCACCCCTCTTTGGGTCAACCTGTACCCCCTACGAGTGCGGCGAATAGTCTGCCAATTCTAGAGTGAGGCCCCTCTGCCTCTCAAAGCCATGAGATGCGGACCCGTTGCCCCCCAGAACCCGGCTATCCGTGCACTCCGTCGCGGGGCAAAACCTAGTACAGTAATGGAAAAATAGTACAACAGGTACATCGACCGCAACCTGGTCGTGCCCCAAAAGAATATTATACAACAGGTAGTGACGGCAGTCCACATGTTGGACGCTCGCCCCGCAATATCAAATGTACAAATAAACTCAAACTGTACTACCATTGCACACTGCTATACACCACGACAAATCCGCAACATCACAGCACAACATAGAACATCAACGCGAATGTCACGTTCGCAAACCCGTCTAAAAGAACTATAGCAATCAGACGCGGTTTAATGATCAAATGACATTCCCGGTCGGAGATATAATATAAGTACTGTAAACTAACATGTTTAAATTTCGATCGACTAAATATCACAAAGTGGGCCCCACGAACAACTGGTGAACAGTAACAAAATCTGGGCCCAAAAGATATATACCAAAAACCCCAAATTCCAACAGAGAAGACACTGTGCAAATTTGGTGCACTGATTCAATAGAACGGCCGTGGATGCGTGGCCAAACCATGGGTTTGGCCGCGATTCCGCGGCGGCTTGGTGGAATCACGTGCTCAAATTTGGTCGGTGTGCTTCTAAAACCCTGCACAACTTTCTGTGATATGTAGAATAATTTTAGGACATCATTTAAAATCTACAGAAACTGTGAATTTGAAATTTGCAGTTTTTGATTTCCGGTTCGATCGATGTTTTAAACGCGTTAGCACAAGTTAGTAAAGCAAAATGGTGAGGCTCTGATACCACTGTAAGTCTACGGTAGCGCCCCGGCCGTCTACAGACGCCAAATGCGGAACAAAAAACTTTTAACTGGCGCTATCGTATACTATAACCCGGATCTGCCATTATTGCTAAACTAACAAACTGTAAAGAGTGTAGAAAGGTTATACCGAACGATCCGAGTCCTTCGTTCTTTAACCATCATCCCACGCTCCGTTGCGGCTACTCCGATCTCGTCGATCTCCGATCTGCTCGTCCAGGTGGCACCACGACAACGATTCTTTAAACGGGCTCCCGCCTCTGACTCGAGGCAACTCGGTCGTCAAGTTTGCTAAAAGAGACGACCAAGAATGATGTAGAGAATGAATAGATTACTTTGTCTCACTTCGTCCAAAGCCGTGGACGATCGGTAAATGAAGTTGCCATTTTTATCGGGTGATGGAATGAAAGAGGCTATGAAATTTCCATGCACCATAAACCATAGTCTTTTTACCAAAAATGAAATCAATCTCTCTCTCTCACTCACAATGGTGGCCGACCAATATATGTAGAAGGAGGAGAGTGAGTGTAGGAGCAAAGGGGGTGAGTGTAAGCAAAAAGATCTAAAGCAAATATCCTTAAGTAAACAAGAAACATTAAAGCTTAAAGCATGAGTCATTATACACCTCATCAAGACATTAATGACTCCATTAATGCACTAATGACTCACCAAGCCAAGTCACCCTCTCTAGAACCTTCTAGAAGCATGACTCACTCTCATCCAAGAAAAGATAAATCCGTCTTTAACCGAATGTTAAAAGACGGCTGATAGAAAACTGGAAACTTCCAAAGTGATCCTGAAACGACTTTCAGGATAACCCCGTAACTGTATAAATATACCCGCATTTGTATTACGACCGAATACAAATGCAACTGAGACAAAGATATTATATCTACTCAATATAATACTCGGATCCGGCTTAAACCAAAGCCGACCAGTATCATCTGCCCGAAAACTGACACGTGCGTAAACGCACGTGCATTTTCCGAACCCTGCCATAAAACCATACGGCCTCTACAACGTTTCGCCCGAACTTGGGAAACTGTCTGTGGGGGACTCTAATGACTCGTCAGTACCCTGGCAGTGGGTTTAACCACAAACCGTCAGCGGCACTAGCAATGCGTAACGGCTGCCTATGGACTGACCTCAAGGGAGGCCGATGAGCGAACTCATCCGGAAACCCTACTGAGCCTAACAGTGACAATGTATATACAGTCCGGTCCGTTCGTCTATGAGTATCGCATATCTGCCTAGGGGGCTAGTAACGTCAGACCCCCAATAGCAGTATAAGTCGTGTCGGAGTGTAGCCCAATAACACCCTGAGATACTACTGGAGTACCTACCAGTAAATCTCCTGCCACGGCCGTGGGCTTTGTGTAATGGCTCTCCTAGACACAGCACGATCTCGCCCCTAATACCGAGAAAGACGAATCCCCTGCCGATCCGCTCACGTGCCTTATATGGCTCGGGACTGTACCCAAAAACAACCTGTTTGCACGACTCCTTTGAGCCGTGGTAGGGTAGAAATCAAAGCACAGTGGGAACTCACACGAGACAAATGACGACCTCAGGTCGATGAACTAACCTGTACACATGTCACCAGGGAATTGCTATCTGACGATAAGTATAATACCAACTAGCAGATTCCCGGCGAGTCCTGTCCGGTGTACTCATAACCCAATGAGCACCTGTATACATCTTAGGTGATCCAACTGACACCAGTAGCTTGTGAGACCGGCCACCGCCCCTCGTCGGGGTCTCGACTGTATACACTAGTCTACTCCGGAGTATCGATGCCCTGTCACGAAACTCCCACGACTAGGGACCACAATTAAGGATATGCATATAGACTACCCAACTCTCACGTATATGATCGCCATCATACTGTTGGTAGTAAAGCAAGATCTTAAGAGCTCTATCAAAGTGTAACATGTAATCAGTCACCTGAATATGCACACGACTGATAAAGGCAAACCAGATAGCATACTATCATCTCGAGTAAGACTGTCCTAACGGTATAGGTCCTCCGCAATCATTGTAATTACGTACCTGCGATCCAATAATTGACTATGAGGGCACTATCTCCAACATTCACTGCCATGCTCTGCGAGGACCAGGATCCGCCCTGTACGTTTTTCACGGGGTCAAAGAGTGACGTTATCCGCGTTCCACGTGACCAAGAATTTTGCGCTAGATGCTTCACACGGGTTCACTGCCGTGTTCGACGAGGACTAGGCTCCGCTCTGGATGCTTCACACGGGTTCACTGCCTTGCTCTGCGAGGACCAGGATCTGCTCTGGACATTTTCCACGGGGTCAAAGAGTGACGTTATCCGCGTTCCACGTGACCAGGAATTTTGCTCTGGATACTTCCCACGGGTTCACTGCCGTGTTCGGCGAGGACCAGGCTCCGCTCTGGACGTTTTCCACGGGGTCAAAGAGTGACGTTATCCGCGTTCCACGTGACCAGGAATTTTGCACTAGATGCTTCACACGGGTTCACTGTCGTGTTCGGCGAGGACTAGGCTCCGCTCTGGACGTTGTCCACGGGGTCAAAGAATGACGTTATCCGTGTTCCATGTGACCAGGAATTTTTGACTTTGTCTGTACTTCACGAAGTCGGAATTTGACTCTCGGTCGGCTGTACGCCGTCGAGTCATGGAACTGGGAGTTGCCGCTGTTCCGCTTTGCTTGATGTTGTGTCTGCTGTAATGATACCAGTGTTGAGATGATTTCTAGGCTATCTGTGAACCATCGAGATTTGGCTTCTTCTTCTGATGAAACCTGGGGAGGAGGAGTGTGATTCCTTCTTTGTTTGCGCCCCTGGATTGTATACAGGGATTGATGTAGCATCACCTGTAGGGCATAAATGTCATTTTTATTTTATTTCTTTTTCCGCGATGTTCTATCATTTCAGCTTTTGTATCGCGAAGGTCGCGATTGCCCCATCATTTCGGCTATTTTTCGCGGTGCCCAATCGTTTCGGCTATTTATTTTATTTTTACTCACTGCTTTTTATTGCGAGTTGCCCAATCATATCGGCTATTTTTCATGCATACATTTTTACTTGCTGCTTTTTATTGTAAGTTGCCCCATCATTTCGGCTATTTCATATGCATTGAGGCTTGCTGGCTTTTCGCCGCAGGCTTTGGATTAGACACCGATTTCGGCTTCAGCACCGCTACAACTGGGATATTGTGAGAAGCGAATCCTCATTTGCCTCTGTCAATGTTGAACAAAGGTGGCTTAGTAAACAGGATTAAGGGTCCTGTCGACTAAGGCTTTTGACTTCATGAGCCGTAAGGGTCTCACAAAGGTATTTCTCCCTACAAGTCGTGAGGATCTTGCAGGTGTGTTTTCTCCTTGGGAATCATGAGGATCCCTAAGTGCAAGTTCTCTTGTAAGTCGTAAGGATCTTACAAAAGGGTTTTCTCCTTATAAGTCGAGAGGACTTACAAGGGTTGTCCACCATATGAACATATCCCTGGTCACGGATGGGACTCGGTTAGGGAAATTTTTATTCGCGCCCGTGGATTGTATACAAGGGTCAGTATGAGCCGCTTGTAGGGCAATATCGAAGGTTGTGGGGGGGGGGGTTGTTTAAGAACAGGTTCAGGTTTCTGTAACTTAAGACTTTCAAACCTTATGAGCCGTGAGGGTCCCATAAGAGAGTTCTCCTTACGAGTCGTGAGGATCTCGCAAGTGTAATTTCTCCTTAGGAATTGTGAGGACTCCTAAGTGTGTTTCTCCCTCGTGAGTCGTAAGGATCTCACGCGGGTGGTTTCTCCTTACAAGGTCGTGAGGACCCTACAAGTGTCCTTTAACGAGGTTGCGCCCTTTCGGGTTTTCACAAACACTCGCCGGTAGCCCTGCTGTTTTTACTCACGGAGCCCTTTCGGGTTTTCATCCACGCCCACTTCGCTTATGGACATACCGTTTTTATTTTTTTATTTTTTTCTAACGAGGTTGCGCCCTTTCAGGTTTTCACAGACACTCACCGGTAGCCCTGCTGTTTTTACTCACGGAGCCCTTTCGAGTTTTCATCCGTGCCCATTTTGCTTATGGACATACCGTTTTTATTTTTTTATTTTTATTTATTTTTCTCTTTTTTTGTCGGTTTTGGGATGCCGCAATCCACCGTAGTTTATCGACATCTCGGTCAACAGCTAGTTTTAGGACATAGTGGTTCATTGTTAGTTTGAGGACGTTTCGGTCCGATGTTGAAGAAGGCCGGTTACTACTTATAAAGTTTGGGCTTAGGAAGATAGCGAGCGGGCATAGTCGTCGTCATCTATCATTGACCTAGGCCTTGACCCGTTAAGCGTAGTATTTCTTCAGGAAGCGACTGTTTATTGGCCTGAAAGGTCTTTCACCGTGCATATCCATGAGTAGATAAGCTCCACCCTGGTAGACCTTGTCTATGATGTACGGGCCTTCATAGTTCGGCTCGAATTTTCCCCGCTTGGCGCGATTGGAAATCATTGGTCTTTTGACCACTAGCACGAGTTCGCCTTGGCGGAATGTCCTCGGCCTAGTCAATCTTTCGTACGAGCGCGTCATCTTTGCTTTGTAAGCCTCCAGATTTTGTTGCGCTATGAGCCGGGTTTCATCAAGGGCATCAAGCTCCTCAAGCCGAAGATGAACATTTTCTTCGTCCGTCAGCTCGTAGTGGACTGCCACCCGTAGAGAAGGTAACTCTATTTCGAGAGGGAGTACTGCTTACGTACCGAATACCAACGCGTATGGCGTTGTGTTCGTGGCCATCTTGAACGTAGTTCGATACGCCCAAAGAGCCTCTTGCAGTCTCTCGTGCCAGTCCTTTTTGTTTCGGGACACCGTCTTTTTCACGATCTTCGTCAAGATCTTGTTGAAAGCCTCAGCTAGACCGTTAGCTCAGGGATTATAAACTGAGGAATATCTCCAGTCTATGTTGTGTTGTTGCGCGAAGCGGCTGATCTTGTGGCTTCTGTAGGCTGGCCCGTTATCGAAGATGATCCGTCGCGGAGTTCCAAACCGATAAATGACGTGCGTCTTGAAGAAATGGAGGATATTCTCCGTCCTCACTTCCCTCAACGGTACTACTTCTGCCTATTTGGAGAAGTAATCAGTGGTCGCTAGGATGAAATGATGTCCCCTGGATGATGCTGGTTCGATAGGGCCGACTATGTCAGTTCCCCACATCTCGAATGGCCAGCTAGCTACCGTCGGATGCAGAGGATTCGGGTGCTGATGGATAAAGTCTCCATGAATCTGGCATGAGTGGCATTGCTTCGCATATTCGAAGCAGTCCTGAATCATCGTGGGCCAATAGTAGCCCATTCGTTTAATCTTCAACTTCATCTTCGGGCCTGCTTGGTGAGAACCGCAGAGTCCATCGTAAACTTCCTGAACGACTCTTTTCGCTTCGTCAGGTCCCAGCCATCTCAACCACAGAGAGTCAAATGACCTCTTGTATAGAGTATCATTGACAAAGGCGAATGACAGAGCTCGTTTCACAAGTTGATGTCTTGAGGACGCATCTTCAGGCGTTCGACGAGATTTGAAGTAGTCTACGAAGAATTCTCTCCAATCTTCAGCCCTTTCTTGGTCCTTTATTTGCATAGCCATTTGCTCGGTTGCTTCCTTTCCCTCAGATGATTCCGGAGATATTTCTGCCGGTGTGAGGACCCGACGGCTTTGTACTACGATTCTGACGTCATCGAGGTTTTCATCAGCCAGTTCTTTAGCGAGCTTGGCTAACGCGTCCGCCTTGCTATTTTCCGCACGCGGTATGCTTTCCAGCATGTAGTAGGGAATTTAAGTCAGCAATCGCTGTACTCTGTCGCCATACTTCACCAGCTCTGGCTTGCATGTCTGGTAGTCGCCGTTCACTTGGCTAACGACCAGTTGAGAGTCTCCATATATGAGGAGGTTTTCAATTGCCATGTTGATAGCGATCTCAAGGCCTGCTATCAAAGCTTCGTATTCAGCTTCATTGTTCGTCCTCGGCTCTGTCAAGGAGAAAGCTGTTGGATATAGTGCCCTCAGAGTCAATTATTGGATCACAGGCACGTGATTGCAATGATTGAGGGAGGACCTATCCCGGTAGGACAGTCTTACTCAAGATGATAGTATGCTATCTGGTTTATCTTTATCATCATGTACTGCTTTAGGTGACATTACTGATCACTATTGCACGTTGATAGAGCCCTTAGGATTTTTGCTTGACGGCCAGCAGTATGATAGCGATCATATACGTGGGAGCTGGGGTCTATAAGCACATCCTTAAAAGGTCCCTAGTCGTGGGAGTTTCGAGACTGGGCATCGATACTCTATTAGTAGACTAGTGTATACAGTCGAGACCCTGATGAGGGGTGGTGGTCGGTCTCACAAGCCACTGGTGTTAGTTGGTTCACCTAAGATGTATACATGTGCTCATTGGGTTATGAGTACACCGGACAGGACTCGCCGGGAACATGCTAGTTGGTATTATACCTGACGTCAGATAGCAGTTCCCGGGTGACATGTGTGCAGGTTAGTTCATCGACCTGAGATCGTCACTTGTCTCGTGTGAGTTCCCACTGTGCTTTGATTACTACCCTACCACGGCTCAAAGGAGTCGTGCAAACAGGTTTTAGTTGGGTACAGTCCCAAGCCACATGGAGGTAGTGAGCGGATCTGCAGGGGTTCGTCTCTCCCGGTATTGGGGGTGAGGTCGCGCTGTGTCTAGGAGAGCCATTACACAAAGCCCTCAGCCGAGGCAGGAGATTTACTGGTAGGTATTCCAGTAGTATCTCAGGGTGTTCTGGGCTACACTCCGACACGACTTGTACCGCTTTTGGGGGTCTGACTTTTACCAACCCCCTAGGCCCGCCATGCGATACTCATAGACGAATGGACCGGACTGTACGGCTATTGTCACTGACAGGCTCAGTAGGGTGTCCGGATGAGTTCGCTTATCGACGTTCCTTTTGGTCAATAGCTGGTGGCCCGTCACGTATGGCTAATACCTCTGACGTGCTAGTGGTTAAATCCACAGCCATAGTATTGACTAGTCTTTAGAGTCCACCACACACAGTTACTCAAGTTTCGGGCGAAACGCTGTAGAGGCCGTATGGTGATATGGCAGGGTTCGATCAGACACGTGCGGTATTGCACGGATCGTGATCGGACGGTTCTTACTAGCCGGCTTTGGCTTAAGCCGGATTCTAGTATTAGATAGTGTAGTTTTGTCTCTTTGCATTTGTATTCAGTGGGAATACAAATGCGGGCATGTATATGCAGTAGCGGGGTTTTCCTGTAATTTATTACGGGATCAGTTTTTCTGAAGTTGCCAGTTTGCATTCCGTTCCGGCCGGTTTTCCTTTGTTCCTTTGCGGCCGGACTTTCTGATGGGGGGGGGTTATTTGCAAGTTTGCAAATAACTCTTTGTGAAGGTGTTATTTGTGAAATGGGAGATTATGAAAGCATCTTTTGATACCATTCTTTTCTATCATCATTTCTTGCTTTATTGTGATTAGAATTTGATTTGATATGGTTATCATTTCCTTTTGATGTGGTCACCTCTTTGAGTTTCCTACACTCACCTCCCTTGTTGGATTTTATTGTTTTTCTCTCCTCCATCCCAAAAAGGGGGGCCGGCCACTCTTGAGAGAGAATGAGAGAGTTCATTTTTATATGTGAGGGATTGATTCATCTCATATTCATTCTTGGCTTGCTAAAATTCCAAACCTCTCTCCATTGTTCATTCTCTTCTCCACCTCCATCCTCCATGGCAACTAAACCCCAAAGAGACATAGACTCTACACTTATCTACAGCAAGTCTTGGACGCGTCGGCTAGCCAACTTCGCGCCCGAGTTGTCTCGGTCCAGAGGTGGGAGCCCGTAAAAGAACTCGGCTATGTGGTGCCCTTTCCGACGAAGAGGAGATGAACGGATTTTCCGCGAGAGATCGGAGTGGAGACGAAGACCGAAGGACACGGATCGCTTGGTATAACTCTCTTCCCATGTCTTGTTAGATAGCATTGGGTTAATGGTCACGATCTGGGTATATTGTCCGCGGTAGCGCCGGTTAAACTTAAGAAAAAATTTTGATTTCGCATTTTGGCCTCGAGTAGTAGGCCGGGGCACTGCCGTGGCACAACATGGTATCAGAGCCATGCCATTAACCTAGTCTAGCTTGCTTTAACATGTTTACAAGTTCGATCGAACAAAAATCCCAAAAACCGTATTTCGTGTGCATCAGGTTTTTGTCGAAATTTTTTGGGCTCTAAAATTTTTTCAGTACATTGCAGAGACATATGTAGGGAATTCTGAGCATTCTGTGAAAATTTGGTCGCGTGATCTCACTATTCCACCGCGGAACCGCGGCCAAACCCACGTATTTGCCGCGGTTCCGCGGCCATTTTAACTGTTCATTGGACCAAATTTTTCCAGTGAGCTTTTGGGTTGGAAATAGGGTTTTTGGAACATTCTTTTTGGGCCCAGATTTTCTGTGAGTGCTACAGTAGTGCTTGGGACCCACTTGGGTATATTTGATCGATCGAAAATTTTAAACATGTTAGTTCACAGTATTTACATTATATCTGCGACCGTGAATGTCATTTGATCTGTAAATCCTGTCTAACTGCTATAGCCCGGTTAGACGGATTTGCGAACGTGACATTCACGTTGATGTTCTGTGTTTGTGCTGTGATGTTGCGGATCGGTCGTGGGGATAGCCTGGTTGCAGTGGTAGTATAGTTTTGTTTTATATGTACATTTGATATTGCGGGGCGAGCGTCCGACATGTGGACTGCCGTCACTGCCTGTTTGTATTATTCTTTTAGGGCACGACCAGGTTGCGGTCGATGTACCCGTTGTATGTATATTTTACTTTCTGTACTAGGATTACCCCGTGGAGGGGTGCACGGATAGCCGGGTTCTAGAGGGCAACGGGCCCGCATCTCATGGCATTGAGACGGAGGGGACTTCACTCTAGAATTGGCGGGCTATTCGCCGCACTCGTAGGGGGTACAGGTTGACCCAAGAGGGGTGCCCAAGTTACCGGATTCCGTGAAGTGCTGGGTGGTCCATTCACGTTGCTGAAGGGGGCTGCCTCGCTTCAGGTCTTGGCGGGTGACTTGCCGCGTCCGTAGGGGTCTAGGATTTTCATTGCACAGGCTATCCACACGACCAGGGGAACGTCGGGTTTCAGTAGCGGCTCTATGAAACCCGGGGATCCCAGATATCTGTATTGTTCTGTGATGCTGGTTACATTTCTGTTATGTTATATTTTTATCACGCCTTGAGCGAAAATTATATATTATATATATACTAGTAGATGTTGTATATGTTTTGCATCTGCGCTAGTCCAGTCCCCGCTCTGTCGTTAGTTAAGTAACCTAACGGGTGATGACGGGACCCAGTGGCGAATGCAGATGGCATATACGTACATCATTATTTTCGTTCTTTTGTGGTGTGATCAATTGATGGGACTGCATTGATTCGGATCAATGCAAGATAAACAAACCTATTCTGATGTTGTTGGAACATTTTTTCAAAAAGCTGTTATTGCAAGGGCGTTCTATTTTGTTTTGCATCGTGGTATTCAGTTGGAATATCCTGCTCCTCAGTCGACGAGGCAAGGGCCGAGATCCCTTCACCGGGAGTGACCCCTTGGACAGAAGTTTGTGTCAGGGCAATAACTTCACTATAGTCGTTTACTTTTTCTTTGCATCGTGGTATTCAGTTGGAATATCCTGCACCTCATTCTATGGGGAAAGAGCCGAGATCCCTTCACCGGGAGTGACCTCTTTAGCAAAGGTTTTCGTCACTATATTTTTTTAAAAGGTTATCCGGTTCCTTCAGCGATATCAAGTTCATTACGTTAAAGGTTTTTCACCAAAAACCAGCCGTAGCCCTCCGTCATTTCAGATTAGTATTGCTTAGTATTCGCGCTGCGTTTGTCGTTGCTATTCGCCGATGCGTAGTGTGCGGTAGCTCTGTAATGCTTTCTGTCTCATAGATATGTGGATTGGTTAGGACAGTTGTACGACTTTGTTGATTATTCGTCAAGGGTCGTGCGGGTGGGTCTAACGCAATCAAGATAATGACGGGTTGAACTTGACTAGGACCTTTTGATTTGTTGATTATTCGTCAAGGTCACTTGGGTCCTAGGGGTAAAAACATACATCGGGAGTTTCTAAAGAAACTGAAACTTGCCAGGTATGCGCATACCTTCTGGAGTGTGATAACGTAAGTGGATTCCGTCATGTTATCATGCGATGATAGTTGGATCCCGATTCCCACTGATGAGTTGGTTTACTCCTCGGGTGATCCCGACTAATTCTTCTTTCAGGTTTGGGGAAGAATTTGACGTTACAGTGGGAGGTTTCCTGATTAGATAAAGTGATAACCATTCTGATCTAGGTTAGAGTGCACGCTGAGTGTTTCTTTTCTCTCTCTCTTTGGCAGCGACCATTGACCCGACCCTAGACTATGACTCAGTGACCAAGTTGACCGAACCTTCTTAAACACTGGCTTTTGGATTGTCAGAGTTGCATACCTCATTGCCACTCCTACTTTTACCCTTTTATCCAGGACACCCCGTATTACTACGAACGTCCACTTCTATTGGACAAAACCATCGTATGGTTATATACGAACTCGAAGGAATTCGAGGATGGTTTCTGGTTCTGGAGAAAATGAATAGGACTATTCAGTTGTCTTTTCGTTTCACCTTCTCTCATTACGAGTACTCCTTGGTTTAGGAGATAGTACACCTATTACGCAAATTGGATAGTCTTCTTCCAAACCATAGGTAGGTGCCGACGGGTAGGGAATGAAGAAAACCAATTAGCCTAAACGGTGTACAGAAGGTATTAAGTTAAGACAAAGAAATGGATTAGTAAGAGGGCAATGTAAACTGCGACTGCTATTCACGACCGAACCAAGTATTTCTTCGCCAATCCTAAATTACCTTTGTATTTCTCCAGGACACTCCGTATCACTACGAAGATCCACAGTTTATTGGATACTCCATCGTATGGTTATATACGAACTCGAAAGGAACTTGTTCTAGTTCGAGGATGGATTTTGGTTCAGGAGAAATAGGAATAAGATTTATTCGGTTGTCTTTTATCTTCACCTTCTCTCGCATTGCGAGTGTTCCTAGGATTAGGACAGTACACCCATTATGCCGATTGGATAGTCTTCTTCCAAACCATAGGCTGGTGCCGAACGGTAGGGAAGGAAGAAAACCATTTGGCCTAAAGGGGTGTACAGAAGGCAATGACTAAAGACATATAAAGGGATTTGGAAAGATGGCAAAGAAATATACGGTTACAGTTGTGAATCTAGATAATGGAAGAGGCCTTACTAAGAATACCGGGATACCCCATCGAAACATTTCAATGTTTCAGTTTCACTGTGTACTGTTAAAAGAAAACTGATTTCCCAATTAGACACTTGCTCCAGGGTATGTATTTACCAGGTTTGATTCTCTCATCTGTATGGTTTTACAGATGATGAGTGGGAGTAAGTTATTGGAGATTAGGTGATCATCCTCATTATATCGGGATTCGTTGTAATTGGTGATATTTGAGGAAGTCACCTGGGTTGTTTGCCGGACGGCAAATATTTGGTTTTGAATATCCGTTGTTATGCACCAATTTCAAATTGATATATCTGTACGTCTATTTTTATAGAGTGAGATATACCTTTTTGAAATTATGTCTATGACATTTACCTATATCGGTGGATGGTTAGGTAAGGAGCATTGAACAGCGGTGTAATTCTTCTTAACCATAAGTACAGTTTTCAACCTACGGCACACAGTGAATGAGTCATTTGACTCAAGGGACTTATACAGAGTATTGTATATTGTCCAGTGTCCATTAGGACAGAGGGGTTGGTACTCGTACTATATTCGGTTTACTTATGACTTCTCTGGTTCTTAGACATGTATTTCGTAGAAATGCAAGGTCTAAGTTTTGAGAAGTAATGGGTATATGAATAAAGTAGAGAACCAGATATTGCAAGTATCAGGATTCTTCAAGGTGATCGAAGATGTAGATACTTGTGTATGGTATTCAGGTGATATTAATATTTAGGAGAACTTGCTTCTCTTTCAGGTTACTCATAATTGGAAGCACTCCTAAGTTGAGTAACGCTGATCGGCCTCTCTCCATTTACTTGACATGCACTGGAGACAGCTGCATGATTTGAATCTGGTTCAAATAAATTAGTACCTCTGTTTCTGTATTGGATATAGAACAGTTCATATCTTGACATTGTTAAGGTACGGGGAGTTGTCCGGCTTATGCTTAAAACCAGACTCTGGATAACTCAAGGCACGTTTCTGTAATGGCTGTTTGTGGGTTGACCCGGGCCATGACGAGGGTTGACTTTCTACCATCTGGAAGATCAATAGTGATATTGTTTTTGACTCGCCACATTTTTAAAAGAAATGGATTTTTCAGAAAACAGTAGTGGGAGTATGGTAGAACTGGAAGTGATTCCAGAACCGCAAACGATTACTGAAGATTTGATAAGAACCTAAAGATTCAATCTGGTTTGATATTCCATTAGCCACTCCGCAGATAAAGTGGGTAACCTCAGGCACCCGAGAGGTACTTCGGTATGCTCAAGGACGGTGGCAGGGAGGTTCTTGTTTACCCAGACTTGCCATTGCTGTTGTTCCAGACTGTGAGACCCGGCAAGAGGATGAGTATAGCGTCATTCTAAACTGACTTTAGAAGCGTACGCGTATATGATTCTGCTAGAGGGTTGTCGTAGTCAGTGGGAGCAACGGAAGCATAGTGGGCAAGAGGCTTATGTCTATTTATAGACTAAAGCAGATATAGCGGAGATAGATCATCTATTTCTGATGTGACAGTCATAGGTTTGACTTCATCAGAATAGGGGATGGATCTGTTAAGAAGGTAGTAGGGTGTAATGTCTTGGTATTTGGATGACATACACAGAGTAGGAAGTGATATTCCTATACTACGGTCGGTTATACTTTGGTTGTCACACAGTGGTTTCTCCACATGGGACTTGGATATAATGTCAAGTACCACACCAGATGTTGTTTTTGCAGTAGATGCAATAAGTTGATATTGATCCAATTCTGGAGAAACAGTCGGAAGCAGTTTTAGAACATAAGTGGATGTTCTAGGGATATGATAACGACAGCCTCCTTTAGGAGACGGTTATCATTCCAGGCTTCCAAGGTGATCTGGACGGCAGAGTGGCCGTCAGAGTTTTTGTTTTTCCCTCTGACAAGGGGCAGTATTTTGGACAGGAGGTCCAGGCGGATACTGAGGGAGGCATGGCGCAGGATACTGATTAAGTTCAGTTGTCGATACAGTCTAAGAAGTTTGGATTTGGAGTTCTTTTATGAGCTAGGTCCCATCAGATATCCAGACACATTCTAAGACAGGTTTTGCTCATTTCGGGAGATGGTTTTCTCCGCGAACTTGAGATAAAGAGAGACATAGAAAGAAACATCAGAGCGGATCCACTCACTGATGCTATTCCTCGAACACAATAGTTTCGCAAACGAGCTTTGTGAGACTTACTAGTAGAGGAGTTGGGTGTTCGGTATCACACGGGCTGTGAGTATGCGACATCGCAATAATCAGCCTTGAGTGCAAGTGGGAGATTGTTGGATATAGTGCCCTCAGAGTCAATTATTGGATCACAGGCACGTGATTGCAATGATTGAGGGAGGACCTATCCCGGTAGGACAGTCTTACTCAAGATGATAGTATGCTATCTGGTTTATCTTTAGCATCGTGTACTGCTTTAGGTGACATTACTGATCACTATTGCACGTTGATAGAGCCCTTAGTATTCTTGCTTGACGGCCAGCAGTATGATGGCGATCATATACGTGGGAGCTGGGGTCTATAAGCACATCCTTAAAAGGTCCCTAGTCGTGGGAGTTTCGAGACTGGGCATCAATACTCCATTAGTAGACTAGTGTATATAGTCGAGACCCCAACGAGGGGCGGTGGCCGGTCTCACAAGCCACTGGTGTCAGTTGGTTCACCTAAGATGTATACAGGTGCTCATTGGGTTATGAGTACACCAGACAGGACTCGCCGGGAACATGCTAGTTGGTATTATACCTGACGTCAGATAGCAGTTCCCTGGTGACATGTGTACAGGTTAGTTCATCGACCTGAGATCGTCACTTGTCTCGTGTGAGTTCCCACTGTGCTTTGATTACTACCCTACCACGGCTCAAAGGAGTCGTACAAACAGGTTTTAGTTGGGTACAGTCCCGAGCCACATGGAGGCAGTGAGCGGATCTGCAGGGGTTCGTCTCCCCCGGTATTAGGGGTGAGGTCGCGCTGTGTCTAGGAGAGCCATTACACAAAGCCCTCGGCCGAGGCAGGAGATTTACTGGTAGGTATTCCAGTAGTATCTCAGGGTGTTCTGGGCTACACTCCGACACGACTTGTACCGCTTTTGGGGGTCTGACTTTTACCAACCCCCTAAGCCCTCCATGCGATACTCATAGACGAACGGACCGGACTGTACGGCTATTGTCACTGACAGGCTCAGTAGGGTGTCAGGATGAGTTCGCTCATCGACGTCCCTTTTGGTCAATAGCTGGTGGCCCGTCACGTATGGCTAATACCTCTGACGTGCTAGTGGTTAAATCCACAGCCATAGTATTGACGAGTCTTTAGAGTCCACCACACACAGTTACTCAAGTTTCGGGCGAAACGCTGTAGAGGCCGTATGGTGATATGGCAGGGTTCGATCAGATACGTGCGGTATTGCACGAATCGTGATCGGACGGTTTTTACTAGCCGGCTTTGGCTTAAGCCGGATTCTAGTATTAGATAGTGTAGTTTTGTCTCTTTGCATTTGTATTCAGTGGGAATACAAATGCGGGCATGTATATGCAGTAGCGGGGTTTTCCTGTAATTTATTACGGGGTCAGTTTTTCTGAAGTTGCCAGTTTGCATTCCGTTCCGGCCGGTTTTCCTTTGTTCCTTTGCGGCCGGACTTTCTGATGGAGGGGGTTATTTGCAAGTTTGCAAATAACTCTTTGTGAAGGTGTTATTTGTGAAATGGGAGATTATGAAAGCATCTTTTGATACCATTCTTTTCTATCATCATTTCTTGCTTTATTGTGATTAGAATTTGATTTGATATGGTTATCATTTCCTTTTGATGTGGTCACCTCTTTGAGTTTCCTACACTCACCTCCCTTGTTGGATTTTATTGTTTTTCTCTCCTCCATCCCAAAAAGGGGGGCCGGCCACTCTTGAGAGAGAATGAGAGAGTTCATTTTTATATGTGAGGGATTGATTCATCTCATATTCATTCTTGGCTTGCTAAAATTCCAAACCTCTCTCCATTGTTCATTCTCTTCTCCACCTCCATCCTCCATGGGCAACTAAACCCCAAAGAGACATAGACTCTACACTTATCTACAGCAAGTCTTGGACGCGTCGGCTAGCCAACTTCGCGCCCGAGTTGCCTCGGTCCAGAGGTGGGAGCCCGTAAAGGAACTCGGCTACGTGGTGCCCTTTCCGACGAAGAGGAGATGAACGGATTTTCCGCGAGAGATCGGAGTGGAGACGAAGACCGAAGGACACGGATCGCTTGGTATAACTCTCTTCCCATGTCTTGTTAGCTAGCATTGGGTTAATGGTCATGATCCGGGTATATTGTCCGTGGTAGCGACGTTTAAAGTTAAGAAAAAATTTTGATTCCGCATTTTGGCCTCGAGTAGTAGGCCGGGGCGCTGCCGTGGCATAACAAAAGCAAAGCGCATTATCCCTCCTTGTGGAGTTACGAAGATGAGGCCTACCCCCGATTTGATTATAGGCATGTTTTATTTGCGCTTCTTCATGGAAGACGCTCCATCAAAATAGAGTTCCCACCGGGTACCACTTCCGTTGATCGTGTCAAACGCATGTTCATCTGGTAGCTCATAATTCAAAGGAGAGTCGTCAGGTATTGGATGCTCAGCGAGAAAGTCGGCAATGACTTGGCCTTTCATTGCCTTAAGAGGCTGATAGGTTATTGAAAACTCCATCAAGAGTAGGGCCCATTTAGCGAGCCGACCTGCCAATATGGCCTTCGACATTAAATATTTAAGGGGGTCCACCTTCGAAATAAGACGGACTTCATACGCCAACGCATAGTGCCTGAGCTTTGTTATTGCGAAGATCAACGCCAGGCAGTGTTTTCGATGGGAGAATAGTTGCTTTCTGCCCCTAGCAAAACTCGACTCAAATAGAAGAGTGCTCTTTCTTTCCCTTGGTCATTCTCTTATGCCCATAATGCGCCTAAGGAACCTTCGAGGGCTGTGGTATAAAGAATAAGAGGCTTTCCATTGACTGGAGCAGCTAACACCAGCGGGTTCTGCAGGTATTGATTGATCTCGTCCAGTGCGCCTTGGCATTTGTGATCCCAGATGAACGGGGTTCTCTTCTTCATTAGGTGACTGTAAAGGCGGTACTTACCTGAGAGATTGGCTATAAATCGCCGAATGTACGCGAGCTTTCCTTGGAGAGACCGCAATTATTTGAGAGTCCTTGGCGGAGGCATTTCCATGATCGCCTTGATCTTTGACGGATCTATCTCGATTCCTCGGTGTCGGACGATGAATTCTAGGAATTTGCCCGAGGAAACTCTGAATGCGCACTTGAGAGGGTTCATTTTTAGGTTGTATTGCCGAAGGCGTTGAAATACGGTCCTCAGATGCTCTAAATGCTCCTCGTATGATTTGCTCTTAACCACGAGGTCGTCGATATAGCATTCGACGATTTCGTGTATAAGGTCATCGAAGATTTTTGTCATGGCCCTTTGATAAGTGGCACCAGCATTCTTTAAACCGAAGGGCATCACCTTGTAGCAGAATATTCCCAGAGGGGTCCAGAAAGCGGTGTGCTTCTGGTCCTCGGGGTGGATCTTTATCTGATTATACCCTGATGAGCCATCCATGAAGGAGAAAACCTCGTGAGTGGACGTGTTATCTATCATCAGCTCGGTGACCGGTACTGGGAAATCGTCCTTCGGGCAAGCTTTGTTAAGATCTCGGAAGTCCACGCATATGCGCACTGTCCCATTTTTCTTCATCACCGGGACGATATTGGCGATCCAATCGGGATACTGAACCTCCTGGATGAAGCCAGAGTCGATTAGCTTCTTAACCTCGGCGTTGATACTCATCTCAAGCTCAAGCCGCATTCTTATCGGCACCTGTTTGACTGGCTTGATGTCCGGGGATATCGCCAATTTATGGACAGCTATTTCTGGATCTAGTCCTGGCATTTCGGAATAGTTCCATGCGAAGCAATCTCTATGCCGCATAAGCACGTCTTTTAACGCAGCCATCCTTTCTTCAGATAGCAATTCACTGACAAATGTCGGTCGCGGGTCGTTTGCCGTCCCCAACTCAATCTTCTTGAGGTTATCTGCAGTAGTATGTATGCCATCTTCCAGCTCTTTCAGCGCTGGTGGAAATTCTGAGATTACCTCGTCGTCATTGTTTTCGAAGCACCAAGGAAGGTCATCCATATTCTCGAGCTCTCCTTTTGATATTGTTATCATATGACAAGTACGAACTTGCCTCCAAGACCGATGTGGATCTGGTTCTGCTCTTGTGACTTTAGGTTTGTGCTTTTATGGCGGCGTTACCCTCCAGCCGTTGGATAGAGCAAACCTGCCTTGCTGGTACTGGTCTTCGACCCAGTTCTTGAAGGTGAAGCAGTCTTCGATAGGGTGTCCTATGGCTCGGTGATAAGAGCAATAGCCCGGATGAGAGACCTCGTTAGCTTGCTCAGGATGCTTAGACTCCGGAAGTGTAATCATTCGATGTTTTAAAGCGAGATCAAGTATCTTCTTCGTCTTGTCTTGAGAGAAAGAATACGCTCGACTCATCTTCTTCATGAGGGACAAATACGAACCGCGCAATTCCCGATCACATGACTCTTTGATCCTGCGTTGTCGTTGTTGAATCCCTTTTCCGCTTTTTGACTTATTTCTGCCTCTGCGTCGGGCCTTTTGCACAACAGGTTGACAGGGAGGAGCATTTTCGTCTTTTGCATCCTGTTGAAGAAGACGTTGCGTCCTAGCTTTCTCGTAGATGGCCATTTCACGATTATGGTCGTCCTGAGCTTTTTGACCCGCTTTCCTGATAAGGTTGTCCATCCGTTCTTCAAATGACGGCCTCCGCACCTTGATTGCGGGATCTAGTTTTGATACGGGGTCGGCATTTTCTGATAGGGCATCCTCTTCTTCATCAAAGTTATATATGGCGTAGCTACCATGGACTCGTTCCCGCTTCCCGGATCTCATATATCCAAGCCCAAGCGTTTCCATTCTCCCGTTGGGCAATTTGCGCTGCGTCCCAGGGATATCCCAAATCCTGTTGTAGAACCGAGCTTGTCGAATAGTCTGTTTTAAGGGTACCCCTTGACGCTTCAATAGCCTTTTAGTCCGTTCGTATAATATCTGGGCAAACGGATGCGTTAGAGCCTGTCGAGTGTAGAATCCGCGCCATGCTGGATTTCTTTCTCCACTTTAGTTTCCCCAGAGCGGTAGAATAGGATCACCTTTTCGCCTTCTCGCCTGGGAAGGACATAAAATGTCTGCAGGTCTTGCACGTTGTAAGTTTCAAGTGCGTCAAGATCTTTGTAGTGCTTCCGCGGAATTATGGTAATTTGCAAACTCTGATCATCACCAGGGAATGCTTGTACTGATGGCCGACTGGAGAACACAGCATTCACCTCATCTTCCGAGTCACTTCCGAAGATTAATATAGGGGCGGATGGTCCCGGGTTGTTGCATCGAGACGGCCTAGCGTAAACCATCTCTTCTTCTTCTTCGGTATCACTCACGAAAACAGGAATGGTGGCGGCGGATTTGTTTTCCGGTTTGCGACACCTCTCTGTGTCCTCGAAATCTGGCAAAAAGTATTTTGCATCTTCATACTTGCGGACTTCGTTCACGGAGAACGGGTTCAGCTCACCTGTTACGGTATACTCGAGACCATTTTTGAAATACTTCATACACTGATGCTGCGTAGAAGGGATGATGTTGTACTCGTGTAACCAGGGACGACCGAGCAGAGCGTTGTAGCAGGTCTTGGCGTCAATGACATGAAACTTGATGTTCATGACGAGTAATCCGAACCGTAATGTTAGTATTACAGATCCGAGATTTCGTGACGACTGGGAGTCGAAACCGGAGATGGTAATTTTATCATGAGCGAGGCGCTGAACGCTCATGCAGATTTCCTTCAACACCCGAACATTAAGGAGATTGACGGAGGATCCATTATCAACCAGAATTTTGCCTATCTTGATATCATGGCAGTATCCAGAGATATATAGGGGACGGTTGTGGTCGCACGTCCCAAGGAGAAGGTCTTCATCACCAAACGTGACATCGGCTGTGCGCGCTTCTTCCAGTTCATCCTTCATCCTTTCTTCGGTGAGGAAGGCTTGGAATTGCTCGGGCTCTTGTAGTGCCTTGATTAATGAATCTCTCGCTTCTTTTGATAATAAGAGGGCGTCAAGAATGCTGAGCTGCGAGGGTAGCTTCCTCAGGTGCGCTACGATATTATAGTCCACCTTACTCCTCTTGGACGGGTCCTTGGCAGTTAGCTCTTTCATGACTTGGTCATCTAAGGCGATATCCTCAGCGACCTTTTCCTTTCCCTTATCTTTTCTAGTTGCGGGTCTGAGATTCTTTTTCGGGAGCGTGCGATTGCGCAGCTGAATGTTTTCGCAGGCCTCTGGTTCTTCCTCTTTCCCTAAGATAGATTCTTTAAAGAGAGGGCCCAGAGCCATTTCCTCATCAGAGTCGCTCCCTAAGGTGAGAACTTGTGATCCTCCGGCATTGACCGTGTAATAGTTACCGATAGTTCTTTTGTGCCCTTCGGTCATACTTCTCTGCTCCCGACGAGTTCTGCGTTTCATTCGCTTAAAATGTTGCCGGTGAGCAACATATCCCTGCCACCATCTCTTAAAAGCGTCGCACTCCTCAGTAGGGTATGAAATCTTCCGATGATATGAGCAGTAATCAGGATGCATTTCTGCTCCACCGAGCGTGTTTTCTTCCGAGGGTGGTAGCTCCATTCCCATTGATATGGCTTTGGCAAACCTTTTCCTCGTCTTGAATATGTTTTTATCCGCATCGGATGTCTTTTGATCTGGCGGGAGTGCTTCGACTCTTTCGTTTAGTCGCCTGCGTTTGGCTCCTTCTGGTGCGGCCATCTCACGCTCCCGATCGGCTTTACTTTTCAGACGAATCTCATCCATAAAAGCGTCGATCATTTCGTCTGACGGCCACACGAATTCCGGCTCAGGCTCTGCCCCCAGTTTCTCAGTGCAAGGAGTATTTTCATCGTCCGTAGACGAGTGGGAGATCACATGACAACTCGCCACGTATCCCTCGGATTCATCCGATGAGCTTTCTCCATCATCTTCCTCCTGAAAGACGTGGCTGAGGAACTCTTGGAGTGTGATGGGAATCCGCACCTTTTGATTGTACTCTTCCAGCGCGTCAATTTGTTTCTGTAAGTCCGTGCGCTTGTCGCCAGGCTTCACGGGCTTTTTGGACCTCTTCTTCTTCTTCTTTGAAGATTTCGACGGCTGGGTGTGAGTACTTGAGCCATCACCACCGATCTTTAGAGTTGGCTGCGGCTTCAGCATCCTTTCAATGATCTGGGGTTCCAGCGGGTTCTTCCACCTGATCGCCAGACATGTCTGGAGCTCATTCAGCATTCTTTTGGTTTTTGCTGAAAGCACGATTTCCCATGGAGCATCTTCAATGAAAGAACAAGTTGCCCCCGGTGTGTCCGTCTTCTTAGGAGTTTGCGGTTGTGGCGGGTTCACCTTCTACTTCTCGGACAGCGCAAACTTGCCCTGTAGGTATTGATCTTCAATCCATCCTTTGAAGACGAAGCAATCCTCAATCGGATGGCTTACCGTTTGATAGTAAGGACAGTAATTGGGGTTATTCACCTCACTGGGTTATGGCGGTCACCTTGGATTTGGCAAGTTGATAAACCTGTTGCGTACCGCCAGCTCGAATAGCCTCTTCGTCTTATCCCGTGGGAATGAGTAAGGGCGCTTCATTTTCTCATTATAATACTGCTGTCTTTCTTCCAGTTGATCCGCTAGCTTTGGGGTACTGGGTTGCTGCTGAGCATTCGCGACGAAAGTTGCCTTCCCTTTACCCTTGTCATTCCGAGGTTCCGGCTTCAGGGGAGATGGTCTGTGACCCATCTGGTCCATCTGGGCCAGCTTGTCGATCAAAGCCTGGAACGTGGTTGGCTTAAAGAACATCATGAACTGTGAGATAGTTGCATGAGGATCTAGGGTACCCACGAACATGCCCACCGCGGGCGCTTCCTCAATGCGTTGTTCGCATTTCGACCACAAGTTTCGCCAGCGTATAGCGTACTAGACCCACGTCTCACCCGGCTTCACCCTTGAGTTAATCAACGCCGTTATCGGGGTGCGTTCGCTGGCGCTCGCGAATCGCTGAGTGAATAGCAACTCCATTTCAGCGAACGTCTTGACGGAGTCGTTCGGGAGTTCAAAATACCATTCGAATGCTGTTTCTTACAAGCTGCCGACGAATTGGCGAAGCAAGAGCTTATCGTCGCCGCCAGTGTTGCCGCAGAGAGCCCTGAACTGGGACACATGTTTATGGGGATTGCCAGTCCCCTTGTAGACGTGAAATTTCGGGATCGTGTAGCCCGGCGGGTATTTGATCTGATCGTACCAGCTCGGATATGGTCGTCCCGTCTTGACAACTTGATCGGCTGCCTTAGTTGCCTGATGAACCCGTATCTGCTGAGCTATATATTCATCTAGGCCAGCCTTGGAAATTGTCTCCTCCTTGGCTGCTGACAGAGCCAGTGGAGGATTTGACGTTTCTCCCTTGTCATCTTCAAGGGCGATCGGAGGATCTTCAGCAGGAGGATCTTGTTGGATCATCATACCCACCATATCCTGGAACAGAAGGGTTATTCGCTTTATATTGGCTGCTTGTTCCGCAGCCTCTTTATCCTTCTTTTCCAGTATCCTGCGAAGGAATTCAGCGTCAGTTTCCTGCTCCTGGCGTTGATCCGAGGATGCTTCGGGGCTTTCTTTTGGCCCAGTGAGTGCGGCCATCACATTCATCATTTCTTGGAGCTTCTGCTGCTGCTCCTGAGCTTTAGTCACCGATCGCGTGAGCGGTCGATGACCCGTAGATGTACGGCTGTCTTCCTTCCCGGACGCCATGTAAACGGTATGCACCACCATGACCCCAGACTTAGGGCGTTTAGGCTTACTGTCTTTGACATTTGCTGCAGGCGTGGGGACTCTCTCCGGCCTTCTTCTCTTTTGAGTAGTCGACGTGGAGGGAGCCGCTGCAGCGGGCACCCAAGTGGTTGTCGTCCTTTGTTGTTTGACAGGACGGTTCTTTTCTTCCTGAACCTTCACCCTCTTTTGCCGGCGAGAGTGATCTTGGTCGATTACTGAGTCCTGAACCCGTCGCCAGACCTTGTAAATTTTGGAGGACAGCCGTTGAGGAGGCTGCTCCAGCTTCACTTCTGTAACACTCTCCGCAGGCGGAGGAGATCTTTTCAACGTGGCAGTCGGAGAGTTCTTGCGTACCCTCCTTAGCGGTTCAAAGCTGTTTCCAGTTGGGACAACAGCATTAACTTCCACCATTGGAGCCGGTAGAGTTAGCCCTGAGGGGGAGTTGCCCCCGGCCTTCCTTACTCGACGCCAGTGGCGACGTCGAGCGTGTCGAGCTGTTGGGGCTGGCTCGGCGATAGGGATGGTTTTGTCTTGCCCCCTGTCTGGATGAGACGCCGCTGGTGCCAGCCTCTTGAAGACTGATGTCTTTTGAGTGGCGGTGTCCAATCTGTCAAAGACAAACCTTTGAGCCGGAACGGGAGCCGGGATAGTCAGTCTTGTAAAGACCGACTCTTTAGCAGGAGAAGCCGCCTTGACGACTTCAAGAGCAGATATGGCTATCTTCCTTGGGATGGCCACGTTAGGGGTCATGGGCTTCTTGGCAGGCCCATCGGAGTTTAGGCTCAGTCTGGTGAAGACCGAGGAGTTGGCATTGGACGACCCGTTGAGAGGGGCCGTTGTAGTAGTGAGCCGATCGAAGACCGACTTCTTTCGTGCTTCCTTTGGCAGCGGGATATTAATGTTGACAGGCGGGAGCATGGTTCCAAAGAACAGACCGGTAGTGGCTTGAGTCACTTGTTCTACATGCATAGTGAACAGGGAAGCAGCCTGTGGTCCATAGGCTACACTTCCAGGTGAGGCGGAGCGTCGGTTGCATTTGCAGTTAGAGAAGTTCGAGCAGTTGCCAGCCATTGATCCTTTTGCTTTCTGCAGCAAATGAAACGCTAAATCTTAGTACTTCGAAACCCAAGGGCAACCATTAGCAAACTTCGATTGGTTCGCGAATCACGACACACGAAGTGTGGAGTGGAAAGAGGAAAAGGTCTCACGGGCGTGCCAGAATCTGTTCCCCTCCGAAAGACGGCGCGACAGGGACATCTTGCCTGAGATTCGGGGCAGATGCTAATTGATGCTATCCGTCCACCTCTCCGAAGATGCCAAGTTGATTTATGGTACCATGTATCAAAGGTTTAAATGGATGCAGCCGATGTAGCAGACTTCGTCAAATTCCCCCTCGTTCGAGGGGTTTTTGATTGTGGGGACGCTCTTCCTTGCAGGCGCAAGCCTCTGCAGTTAATTACGCTACCGCATCGCGGTAGCAACTTTCTCCTTCTCCAGCTGGTCACTTCGTGTCGTGTGTTTTTGTTTTGTTTGTGGTTGCCCGTAGATTGTGTACGGAGACTGAGTTATGTCGTCTCCCGTAGGGCATGGACTAGTCCAAATCCGTATTATCTTAGATTTGGGTTTGGGGGTTTAGGTTTAAGGATATGTTAGCCTCATTTGAGACTAAGATCAACTTAAACATTTGTTAAGGATACGGTAGTCTAGTTTTTAGACTAAGATCAACTTAACGGTATCATTTAGATCCAACAAGAGAGCAATTAAGGGAGCTCTATTGTTTAGTTTAGTGACATTGCGGTCGATAGGTAGTTTAAGGACATTGCGGTCCAATGTTAGTTTTAAGACGTTGCGGTCAAGGTTAAGGACATCATAGTCCGAGGATTTAAGGACTCCACAGTCCGACGTTAGCTTTAAGACATCACGGTCAAGATTAAGGACCTCATAGCCTGTTGTTAGTTTTAAGACATCCCGGTCAAGGTTAAGGACATCATAGTCCAAGGATTTAAGGACTCCACAGTCCGGCGTTAGTTTTAAGACATCACGGTCAAGGTTAAGGACCTCATAGTCCGTGGATTTAAGGACTCCACAGTCCAATGTTAGTTTTAAGACATCACGGTCAAAGTTAAGGACATCATAGTCCGTGAGTTTAAGGACCCCACAGTCTGTATCAATGTGTGGTTGTCGGGACCCGTCACCTCTTTGAAGACGTTGAAGAATTACAACGACAAGTATCAAAGGAGTGAAGAGATGTACCCTTGAACCAAAGTAGATTAAGTGATCTGTAGTCCAATTTGGAACTAAGACCAATTTATTATATTATGAGCCCATTAGCTCAGTTAAGTCTGAATTGAGGACTTATGGCCAACTTGGGCTAAGTCCAACTAAGTTTGACCCTTCATTGAACTATCTGACATTTGTCTGGTTTTAGTCCACATTATTTTCATCTTTGAATTCCTCGATTTTGAGATTCAATTGAAGGAGAGGCTTTACCTCTAGAGAAATTAGCAAATTGGGCTAAATTTAGTGTTAAACACTAAAAACCAATAGTGTTGAACACTGTAGATAAGATTATCAGATTAGTGTTAAACACTAGAAATTGTGATTCTCAAATTAGTGTTAAACACTAATAAATAACAGTGTTAAACACTGGCAACCAAATTATCAGTTTGGTGTTAAACATTAACAGAGAGGAGATCACGTGGGAGCACGTGATGGCATCCAAAAGGTGGGGCCAGATCCCCTTCATTTTGTTCTTCAGATAAGTGTTTAACGCTTTTTATTCTGACAGCCATCACGTGTGGGCACGTGATGGGGGCTCATGCTCTGGTCTATTAGAATGCTCATTAGGAGTCACATGGTGACACGTGAGGACGCCCCAGAGCTTCTTTTCTTCTGCTTTTTCTTTGTGTGCTTCAGGGGTCACGTGGGGCACGTGAGGCGTTGCCTCAAAGTTCTTTTCTGTGGATTTTTGTAGGGGTCACGTGGTAGCACGTGACTCTGGTTCTTTGCTTTTTTAAAGATTTGTTCATCTTTTAAGAATTAAATTCTTCATAGGGTTAAACCCTAGCAATAACTTTAAAGGAATTAAATTCCTACTTTCTTTTGAAGAATTATATTCTATTCTTAGATAGGGTTAAACCCTAATTTCTTTTCTGAAGAATTATATTCTTAGATAGGGTTAAACCTTAATTTCTTTTCTGTGGGAATTAAATTCCCCTTATAAGTAAAGAATTAAGTTCTGGCATAGGGTGAAACCCCAATTTCTCTTTTTTAAGGGAATTAAATTCCTGTGAGGTTGAGAGAATTAAGTTCTCAATTAGGGTTAAACCCTAGTTCTGTCCATTTTGAAGGAATTAAATTCCTATAATTTTTAGAGAATTGAATTCTCATATAGGGTTAAACCCTAATTTTCTCTCAGAGGAATTAAATTCCTATAACTTTGGAGAATTGAATTCTCAAATAGGGTTGAACCCTAATTTTATCTTGGAGGAATTAAATTCCTATAATTTTGTGAGAATTAAATTCTCAGAACTCAATTCCTCCTCTATGGTTTAGATCTGCATGGTAGGATCTCGACCCAATAATAATTAAATTCTCAATCTATGGGGAGATGTGCACTTTGCAGATCTTCATCAGAGAAAGAACTAAGTTCTTTTCATTTTTATAAGAGTTAAACTCTTGGATTGAGAATTAAATTCTCTTTTTGAAGCTTTTACCACATTTCTTTTCTTACCTAGGGTTTTTCTTTTTAGAGAATCAAATTCTTCTTTTTTCTCTCTCTGAATTTTCAAGATTCCAAGGCTCTATCTCTCTCTCTATCTCTGTATCTCTCTCTTTTTTTTAACTCTCTCCCTTGGTACCTATTTATAAGAGAAGGAAAAGAATCAATCTGTTTTAGTAAATCTTTCATTGAAAGATTTGATCTGTTTATTGAGAGATTTGATTTATTCTCATCATTCATCTGGGCCTTTAGATTATTAGGTGAATTTTATTCACCGTTGGATTTTAAATCCAAAGATATTTCTTTGTTATTCCGGTGAGATTTAGGGGAAACCTTTCCATGTTCAAGATTTTTCCATAAATTGGTGATATTTAATCACCTTCAGATTCTTGATCCAACGGTTTTATATAATTCTTCTCTATTTTAGAAAGATTTAAATGATCTTATTCAGAATTTAATTCTGTTGAACAGCAGGGCTTTTAAAGCCAGTCACGTGCGAGCACGTGACCCCTGGTCACGTATCAGCACGTGACCCCGGGTCACGTGAACACGTGACCCCCTGAAGGGACTCCTCTTCTGCGCTCTGCTCTCTGCCGCTGCTCAACCATCACGTGCCAACACGTGACCACTGGTCACGTATGAGCACGTGATGCTTCCTCTGAAGCTTTTTCCTGATTTTTAATCAGGAAACAGTCGGCTCATCATTATCAATGATGCAATCTTCTCTATCCCCGTCTATGAGAAAACCGTAGTATCTCTCGGGCGGATGAGACTGCCTACTACTCCTGCGGAGCGGCGCCGGAATGTCCTGTTCTTTCGAACCTTCTGGTTCTACTGAGCTTTCAGTAATAGCTTGTGGTTCTGGAATTTCTTCCAGTTCTATTACGCTCCTACTTATCTGATTTTCCAAAAATTCAGTTTCCAAGAAGCAGGCAAGACAAAAGACAAAAACCTTTTGTTCCTCTGCGTAATAGAAGAAATATCCCTTGGAGTTCTTTGGATATCCCACAAACTTGCACTGTACTGAGCGTGCCCTGAGTTTGTCCGCATGCTGCTTTTTGAAAAAAGCTGGACATCCCCATGTCTTAATGTGTTTAAGATAGGGTTTCTTCCCACTCCACATCTGATATGGTGTGGTAGGTACTGTCTTAGTTGGAACTCGGTTCAAAAGATATGCAGCTGATTCTAGTGCATATCCACAGAATGATCGCGGCAACTCAGCGTTACTCATCATGGAACGTACCATATCCAACAGGGTTCGGTTCTGTCTCTCCGATACACCATTATGTTGTGAGGTGTATGGAGGAGTAAGTTGAGAGAGAATTCCATTCTCTTTTAGGTAACCCAGGAACTCGGCACTCAAGTATTCACTACCTCGATCAGATCTCAGTGTCTTGATACTTTTGCCTGTTTGTTTTTCTACTTCATGTTTGTATTCCTGGAATTTTTTGAAGGCTTCAAATTTATGTTTCATTAAGAAGACATATCCGTACCTTTAAAAATCATCCGTAAAAGTAATGAAGTAAGAATAACCACTTCGTGCATGTGTAGACATTGGACCACATACATCGCTGTGTACGAGTCCTAAGAGCTCGCTCGCTCTTACTCCGTGTCTAGTGAATGGAGTCTTTGTCATCTTTCCTTTGAGACATGATTGACAAGTTGCATATGATTGATATTCGAACGGATCCAAATATCCTTCTTTATGCAACTTAGTTAACCTTGTCTCATTGATGTGACCCAGTCTACAATGCCCTAAGAAAGCATGATTTATTTCTGGAGACTTTCTTTTGTGTGTATTCTGGATATTGAAAATCTGTGGTTGGTTCAATACGTATATACCGTTGCTTAATGTACCCGACCCAATCAGAACATGATTAAGGTGAATGTTTACAACATTGCTTACAAATGTAAAATCATAACCTTCTTTAGACATTAAAGATACAGATATGATATTATTAGTCGCACTGGGTACAAAATAACAGTCACGCAAGACCAAAACATGTCCATCTGACAATCCCAAGTGATAGTCCCCCACGGACTCAGCATCCATGCCAGCTCCGTTTGCAACTCTGAGGGTCATATCATCTGTCTTCAAAACCCTACGCTTTCTCAGTGCTTGCAAAGAGTTACAGATATGAGATCCAATACTCAAGAAGTAGAGTTTATTGATAGACAGTTTTCAATAACATACACACCTGAAGCCAAATCCACAACTTGCTTTGGGTCCTGGTTCTTGGCCTTCCAAGCCCTGCAATTTTTCTTCCAGTGTCCTTTCTTATGACAATAAAAGTACTCTTCCTTCCCCACAAGCTGTCCCGCAACCTTTGCTACCTTTGCCTTTCCCTTGGCTTCCACTTTACTGACACCGCCCCTTGGTTTGGTGGGGGCCTTCTTCTTCTTTCCTTTGGCTTTCGCCTTGGACCTAGAAGAGGAAGCTCCTCTAACAAACAAAGTGGATGTTTCCTTTACTTTCTGTAGGGTGCCCTCTACACTCCTCAACATGTTGAGGAGTTCTGGAAGTTCAACTTCCTTTCCTTGCATGTTGAAGTGCAGGATAAATTGGGCGTAAGTGGAAGGAAGGGACTGGAGAATCAAGTCAGTGTAGAGCTCATTCTCTAACGTAGTCCCGAGGTCCGCGAGCTCTTTAATATAGCCAATCATCTTAAGCACGTGTTCTGCTACAGATGATCCGACGGCCAATCTCGCCGAAAACAACTTTTTTGAGACTTCGTATCTGGTGATACGGGATTACTCTCCATATAGTTTCTTAGTATGGAGAAATATGGATTCAAGGTCCATATTCTCGTGCCTCCTCTGATGTTCATTGTCTATAGAGGCAAGCACGAGGCACTTGGCCTTCGCGCAGTCAATCTCCCAGGTCTTACGGATTTCCTTATCCGCGACGCTGGATTTGGGACCTGGGACAGGGGGAGCTTTGGTGGTAAGGAGATACCCTAACTTGTCATAAGTGATTGCCATTTTGACATTCCTGAGCCAATCTTTGTAGTTTGGCCCTGTCAGTATATTTTTATCAAGTAGTAACTTAAGGCCGGTCATGATGTTTGGTTGCTGCAATTAGGAGAGAGAGAAGAAACACTTTAGCATGATACTTTTGCAAGTTTAAAGTGGTTTTTAGTTTGTCTAAACAGGATGGCTCCCACTGTTTCTCTAATCCTTCCTCAAACCAAAAAAGAAGAATTAGTCGGGATCAATCTCACCGTACGGTACTTGCTTAACCGTTCAGCCAGGCCAGTGTTGGTACTTCTAGGGAGGTTTTACGACGCTTTCGCGAAGTTCCTTAATTAAATAATATCTTTTCCCTGTGGGCGTAGCCCCACTAACACCTTTCTAGACACCTACTTGGTTTATAGCATTGATCGTTAAGTGAGAAAGTTTCTCGAGGAGCAGCATATACTCACAGTAGGATCGGGATCCAAATATCATCGTGTGATAAAGCTGAAGGAATCCTACCAAAATCATCACACTCCAAATGGTATGCAGCACTAGCAAGCTTCAGTTTCTTTAGAAACTCCCGATGTGGATTTTTGCCCCATACTCTTATGACCTTGACTTTGGCCAACAAATCATAAGTCACATGTCAAGTTCTACCCGTCATTTTCCAGGTTAATTTGAACCCACCCGTACCTACTCTTGACTTTGGCCAACAAGACAGTACGACTGTCCCAAACCAACGCATCTATTTATGCTACATATGAATATCCAATAGCTACCAATCACTATGCATTGACTTTGGCCAACAAACATAGCTTGAATACTATTGACTATCCATATAAAATGACGGAGGGCTACGAATGGTTTTGGCAAAACCGTGAACGTAGTGAACTTGATATAATCGAAGGAACGTGATAGCTTTTAAAAGGAGTGGTTCAAGCTCCGCGTTTTAAAAGTTTTCTGTTTTGAAAAGAAACCGAGTGGTTTTGAAATTGTTCCAACGATTTAACTTTGGTTTATTTTCTTACATTAATTTAATGCGTCCCATCAATTAATCCTACCATTGCAGAAAACAACGAAAATATGACGTACGCTTATCCCATCGGCATTCGCCACGGGGCCCCGTCATCACCCGTTAGGTTACTTAACTAACGACAGAGCGGGGGCTGGACTAGCGCGGATGCAAAACATAAGCAACGCCTACTAGATATCATATATAGATATATACATTCGTCAGATGCAGTGATAGCTATTCCAGATCACAGATGAACACATTGGATATGCTAGGAATCCGTGTTTCATTCGAGCCTGCAACGAAAGACGGATTACACGGTCGCGATGAATAGCTAAACCCCACCCTAGACCTCTACGAGTGCGGCAAACTACGCGCCAAGTACCCGAAGTGAAGCAGCCTCCCTCGACAACGTGAGTAGGCCACTCGGCACTTCAAAGTACCCGGTAGTTTGTGCACCCCACCTTGGGTCTATCCTAGGAGAAAAAACAGTAAAAGAAATAATATACAATGGCGGCTACAACCTCATCCCGGATGTGCGCCCATAAAAATAATATTACATCAATTTACATATTACATCAAATGAAAGATAAAGAAACTCTCATCTCACAAAACCCTGGCTATTCATCTGCGACAATCCAACAAGTTCATATATGCAATCCAACATTACAGATCACAGATATGTACAACCCCCACTAATCGACGTATAGCGATTAGTCGACGTTCAGTGCATATATCACATTACAGATATAACCAATTAGCCAAAGTTTGTAGAACTTCGATCAAAATACCAATTTGTAACTACCCCAAACACAACATTGTTCTCTTGATAATCTGGGCAGAAACGAAACATCTTAAAAATCCCAAAACATCATACTGAACAAACTGCAGGAAATCCGAGTCGCGGCCGAGTCAACTCGGTTGCGGATCCGCGGCGAAACGCTTGGTTTCGACGCGCTTCCGCGGCGGCTTGATCGACTCAGCGGCTCGTTTTTCTTGGCTGTTCCTAAAATACCCTGCACGGATTTTTAAGGTGTGTGGAAATATTTTTAGGGCTGTTTTAAAAATCGGCAGAAAGTATGAGATTTTGACATGTTTCACGATTTTTTTTCGGATCGAAGTCCTAAACACTTTGCTAACATGCTAGTTGTTGTTTAGCTAGGCTTTGATACCACTGTAAGTCCACGTTATCCACCTCGGTGCTTACGAGGAGGCGGAATAGGTTAAAAACGGTTTTTAACACAAGGTAACATGGACTAGAACTAGAGGATCTTTGCTAAACAAAAACTAACAAACTAACCACAAGTTTAGTTACTCGGTTAGAAAGTTATACCTAGGTCTTGAACTCCTTCTCTTCTTGTTGTGGTCCTCCTTCTTGCTTGCTCCTTGGAGTGGTGTAGACGGCTCCTCCTCGTCATCTTCTCTTTGCCGAAGAAAGATCCACCCGAAGGCCTCTACCTTGAGCTTCTACCTCAACCAAGAGGTAACTAGAGTGCTTCGCTTGCTAAACCTAGAACCCTAGAATGAGTAGAGATAAGTCTTGATGGTTTTATCTCACAAGGTCATGGTTCTCAACACATGAGAGATGAGAGCTTTGAGAGGAAGAGGAAGAGCTCAAAAACATGAGAGAGAAAGAGCAAGAGAGAATGAGAGAAAAAGTAACAACCATCTCTTATATGAGAGAAAATGATAATAATAATAATAATTAAAAGAAATTGTGATGGTTAGTTTGGAATGACCATTATCATTTCACATTAAATGAAATTTGCAAGAATCAAGAAGTATCTTTCAAATGAGATGATGATGGTCAAAATGTCAACAAAGGTCAACCGGTCAACCAAAGTCAAAAGGTCAACAAAAGTCAAACGGTCAACCTAACCATGGCACAATTATCCTTAATTAATATCATTAATTATATCTCTCATTCTCATTAGGGTTAATAAAAAAGTCAACGGTCAACAACCCTAATGAGAATCCTCTGCCTCTGTCAACTGTGCATACACACCCGCATCTGTGTTCCGAGGAACACGAATAAATGAGACAAAACCAATCCCAAAACAAATACTAGGATCCGGCTTAAACCAAAGCCCGCTAGTAATAACTGCCCGGACAACAAACGTGCACAAGTGCGCGGATGTGAACGAACCCCGTTGCAAAACCATGCGACCTCTACTCTGTTTTGCCCAAAGGCGAATAACCCTCTGTGTGGGACTTTAAAGACTCGACACTACGCTGGCAGTGGGTTTAACCACAAGCCACAATCGGTACTAGCTGTACGTAACGGTCCCCAGGTAGATGCCGATAAGAAGACTGATGAGGTGAACCCATCCGAACTCCTACTGAGTCTTAATGTGACAATCTCCGTACAGTCCGGTCTGTTCATCTGAGAGTATCGCATGGCGGGCCTAGGGGGCGGTAAACGTCTGTCCCCTAATAGCGGTACAAGTCGTGTCGGAGTGTAGCCCAGAACACCCTGAGATAATACTAGAAACGCTACCAGTATATCTCGCTTGCCCTGACCAGGGACTTTGTGTAATGGCTCTCCTAGACATGGCGCGATATCAACCCCCAATACCGGAAGAGACGAATCCTGTCTAACCGTCACTGCCTCCAAGTGCTTCGGGACTACACCCAACTGCTACCTGTTTGCACAAATCATTTGAGCCGTGGTAGGGTAGTAATCAAAGAACAGTGGGAACACACTCGAGGCGAAGTGACAGTGTCAAGTCAACGGACTAAGCTGTACTCATGTCACCTGGGAACTGATAACTGACGATAGGCATAATACCAACCAACAGTTCCCAGCGAGTCCTGTCAAGTGTACTCGTAACCTAACGAGCACCTGCATACTATCTCAAGTACGACGTACTAATGGCTGTGGGATAGACCATCTCCCCTGCAGAGATGAGAAGCGCATACGCTAGTCTACTCCGGAGTATCGATGCCCCGTCTCGATAATCCTACGACTAAGGAGCTGTATAAGGATGTGCTTGTAGATTACCCAGCCCCCACTAGTGTGACTGCCATCACAACGCTGGTAATCAAGTAAAGATCCTAAGGGCTCCACTAATATGTATAGGCGATATGCTAAAAGAAACACATGCACACATTAAAGTAGAAACAAACCATGTAGCATACTAGCATTTTGAGCAAGATTGTCTATACAACTGTGAATATCCCAAGCTTCCATTAAGTAATATACAAACTAGTATGATACAGTAATGGCCTCTAGGGCATATACACTAACATAGGTATGAAGCTTCCCCAAGCGCATAACTCCCAAAAGGAATTAGGTAACCCAGTAGTACTCATCATAGAGCGCACCAAATCTCATAGGATGCGATTGCTCCGTCCCGATATACCGACGTGCTGTGGTGTATACGGAGGAGTAATGCTGAGAGAGAATCTCATTCCCCTTTAGAATAGTCCAGGATCTCCATGCCTAAGTATTCTCCTCCCTGATCTCATCAAAGGACATAATACTTATACCTTGTTTTGGTTCTCTACTTCTGACTTATATTCAATGAATTTCTCAAAAGCTTCAGACATGTGTTTCAACAGGAACACATTTCCGAATCTTAGGAGATCATCAATGAATGTAATAAAGTACAAAGAACTGTTAGTTATATGTATGCCCTAGAGGCCATTACTATACATAAGATGTATATTGTAGTGGATGCTTGGACATATATAGGGAGGACTTTCTTGCTCGACATGATAGTACGCTATCTGGTTGCTCTTTACCTTAACGTGTACACCGATTGTCTCTCTGTTACATGTTGGTAAAGCCCTTAGGGTGTGTACTTGACTACCTGGACTATGATGCGGATCATACTAGTGGGGACATGGTAGTCCATAAGTACATCCTTCAAAGTCCCTAGTCGTGGGTATATCGAGACGGGGCATCGATATACCAGAGTAGACTAGCGTATACCTTCTCGACCCATACAGATGGGCGATGGATGATCCCATATCCATTGGTGTTTGACATCAGAGATGATATACGGGTGCTCAGTGGAGACTGGGTACACTGGACGGACTCGCCGAGAACTCCTAGATGGTATTATACCTTACGTCAGATGGCAGTTCTCTGGTGACACTGGTACAGAGTAGTCTGTTGACCCGAGATCGTCATAGAGTCTTGTGTGGTTCCCACTGTGCTTTGATTTCCATCTTACCATGTCCAAGAGGGCGTGCAAAACGGTGGTTTTTGGGTACAGTCCCGAATCACATGGAGGCAATAAGCGATAGGAGGGAATTCGTCTCTCCCGGTATAGGGAGTTGATGTTGCGCTGTGTTCGATTGGCTATAACCGGAAATCCCTGGCCAGGGTTGCTGAGATTTACTGGTAAGTGTTACCTGTAGTTTCTCGAACTGTTATAGGCCTCATATCGACACGACTTATCGAGCTATTGGGGTCTGACGTTTACCACCCCTAGGCAAGATATGCGACATATCAGACGATCAGACCGGACTGTACGGTAAGTGTTACTGGTTGGATTCATAGGAGTATGAGCTGGCTTGCTCATCGATCTTCTGATCGCTCAATACCCGGGTGGCCGTTACGTTTAGCAGACCGCTTGCGGCTTGTGGGTGTTTGATATGATCATCATCTGCTGCCGGCGTATTGACGAGTCTTTAGAGTCCTACACAGAGGTTTCCTGGCTCAAGCGAAACGAAATAGGAGCGCATATGAGATATGTGCGGGACCGAGAATAATGCGTGTATGTGATACCGTATTCTATTCTCGCGATGAATGTATCGATTGGTTGTATGCGATATAACCTAATTATCGAATCAAGGATTGATTTGATAAGCCGATACGTTGAATATTAGTCGGTCATATGCGATATGACCGGATTGTTAAATCAAGTGTTGATTTAATGATTTAATGCATAATTATATATTTGATATATTACTTTGCATTAACTAGTATTGGTTCAATTTAAATGGATTTCTCACTTGATGTTCACAAGTTGTATATGTGATATACTTTTGTGCACTCTTTTGTATCATGTTTGATGATACATGCTTATTTGGTTAAGTGTAAAGAATTAAACCATGGTTAAGTTGATGATTAGGGTTTTGCTTATTCATTTATTTATTTGTTTATTCATTTTGGAAAAGATTTGAAAAGAATGGTGGCTTTATTTGTAGTTTTGTTGAAGCTTCATGAAGCTTTGACCTAGTCCACCATTCTTGTCTCTTGCTTAACCCTAACCATCATAACTAACCATGGTCTATTCTCTACACTTAACTAAGGTTAGAATATGATAAGAATCAATTCTTTTTCAATTTTTCTTATACAACTTATCATAATATTCATCTTCTTCTTCTTCTTCTTCAAGATGAAGAAGCTTGCCACCATCAATGGTGATTTGATGAAAAGAGTAAGAAATCCAATTCTAAAGTGAACCCACCTCCTATTTCATCATCCTATACCTCTTGCCAAGTAGTATAGGGTGTTTTCTTCACAAGTTTCATGACTTGGTGAAGTGGGAGCTTGATCTTGTGATGCCTCGACGTAGATCATCTTCGGCATCGTTGTCGATGACCTAGCCCGCCCATTTCTCCGATGAAGCCGACGCTAGAGCCCGGGATTGGATTTGGACAGCAATGGGACTTCATCATGGAGCTATGGAGGTGGAGAACCGGATCTACAATGATTGTATTTCCGTTCACTTAGTTAATTTGTTAACTAGCTTCTTGTTTCGCCTAAAATTCTAGTTAACGATCCGTATTAGAGTTTCTCGGCACTTGTAATTTTTGAAATTGGCATGGTTGATGCCTTGTGAGACCTCATTAGAGTGTCTAGGAACCCTACAGTAGTATCAGAGCTACTAGGAATTGGATGTCGACCTATGGGGGGTTCTCACTGTGTGACAGTGTGGCGAAGCATAGGCTCTTACCCCCAGGGTGTCCCGAGACCGGAAGGTGTTCCGGCGGGTTGTAGTTCTCGCGAGGGGGCATGCGTAAAAAGTAGCTACTGAGGGACCCGTTGGTGCCACGGTGACCCCATTGGATGGGGTGGCTGCCTGACCTACAGTGGTATCAGAGCCTAGCTAGAGCCTTAGGCGAAGTGTAGACGACGTTTGAAATCCGAACGAACATCGAAACCCCAATCCAACATGCTCTCTGGACTTTTTTCAAAAACTGGGTTTTTTCCAGATTAAAAATTGCTAAAAAATTCAGCAGGGTGTTATTTGAATTACTGTGAAATTCGAGGGGCTGATTCGCCCAAAGCACGGCGGAACCGCGGCAGAAGCATGGCTTCTGCGGCGGTTCCGCGGCCATTATGTCTCTTCAGTCAACTATTTTTGCACAGTAACTTCTTTATTTTAATGCTGAGTTTTCTGGGAATTTTTAATATTTACTCAAGAGTTGAGTTTTTTGGATTGTATTGGGGGTTCGTAGATTCGATCGGATTATCAGATTTTGTCTATGTGTTTTTCCAGATATTTAGAATATGTTAAAAAGTTTCGACCGGATATAAATACTCAATTTTTCCCCTGTCGGGAAATTTCCAAGTGTTGGATCTTTCCGTGGTTTAATAACATTCTAAGTAGTGCAAGTAACGCGATGGTCCCTCTAGAAGACAACAAACCTTAACTCGATTATGTGACCGTCTTGAACTGCCCTTTGAACCTTAGGGTTTGGGGCAGTACGGCGTGCCACATGTAAGGCGTTGGCTTGACCCTTCTACGGCTGGACCGTTGGTACTGAGGCATGAACTGGATGTTTTTAAACTTGTTTCATGTGTTGATCTGTTTCGGGAAAACTCGGGTGTTCGAATGTTCGATCGGAAAGTTTAACATTTTCTGTTTATCCGAAATGTGATACAATAATTGGAATTCACAAGTAGTTATGAGATAACTGAATGAATGTTATAAATCTAGCGGTTTAGTCTCACTTGATCGGTTGCCACGGAATTTTGATGTGATCAAAAGTCCGTCGCAATCACGTAGCGTACGCGGATACTCGCCGGGTAAACTTAATAGACAGCCTCACTCCATAGCTCCGACCAAGTGACTGTAGGAGAACCCCGTCGCCGAAAGCATCCGTTCGGGTGCTCGCGGCAGCGGTGTTCCGTCTTGGTGCACTTCGTCGACGGCGTCGGGGGTGCGGCCGTCTACTAAAGTTTGCGACGAGCATTCGATCAAGATGTCGGGAATCTTGTTGAATTGCTCGACTTGATATTGAAAAGAGTTTTCGATAATGAGACTAAAATGCGGGGTTTATAATTGTTAGGCATGCGATGTCTAAGAAATTCATTTGTTTAGGCATGCGATGTCTAAAGGGATTGCGGATTCCAACTGTTGTAGTTTTACACTTTCTTTTCTGTGACCGTAAGTGTAATATGTGATATCGCCGGTTTCGTTGCTATATGTCAACGACAATTGGGATGCGCATATTTACTTACGTTGATGACATGTGATGTTATGTGTTGCTGGATATGTTATATTGGATCGTCGTGTTTGAATAGCCGGGGGGTTTTTATGTGTGATGAGTGTTTTTCATTTTCATTCATGTAAAATCTTGTATGTAATATTCTTTTATTGGGGCACTTCCAGGTTGCGGAAGATGTCACCTTTTGTATATTATTTACTTTTCCGCACTAGGATAGACCCAAGGAGGGGAGCACAAGTAACCGGGTTCTGGAGTCCAGTGGGAGACCAACTCGAGGAGTCGAGTCCGGGTCTCTTAACTCTAGAATTGGTAGGGTTGCTTGCCGCTCTCGTAGGGGTCTAGGGGTGTGGGTTTGGCTATTCATTACGACCGTGGAATCCGTGTTTTATACTGGCTCGTATTGAAAACACGGACGTCCTAGTATATCCAATATTTCATATGATTCTTCTGCTGCGATATCTGTGATGTGATCATGTGATATGTTCTCTGATAGATACTGTATATAGTATATATGATATATTATATAGGCGTTACTTATGTTTTACACCCGCGCTAGCCCTGCCCCGCTCTGCCGTTAGTTACCTAACCTAACGGTGCATGAGGGGACATCGAGGCGAATGCGGATGGCATAAGTGTACGTCGTATTTATCTGTGATGTTTAGGTAACTTAAATGATGGGACTTCATTAATGTGATCAATGAAAGTAAAAAGAAACCTAAAGATGTTGTAGAATCGAATTTCAAAAATAAAACATGTAGCTACAGCTCTTGCTTTGCACAGCGGTATATATGATATATCCTGCACCTTATTCGATGAGGAAAGGACCGAGATCCCTTTACCGGGAGTGACTCCTTTAGCAATAACTGGCAGATGCTACACACCCGGTTTGTCTTTTGATTGCCTTTAAGTGTTTTGCTTTGCACAGTGATATATATGATATATCCCGCACCTCATTCGACGAGGAAAGGACCGACGATCCCTTCACCGGGAGTGACTCCTTTAGCAAAACTAGAAAAGCCTCAAAAGCACTCCATTTTAAAATCATTTGATTCTACAACGATATCAAGTTCATTACGCAATAGGTTTTCAGAAAAACCTGTCGTAGCCCTCCGTCATTTCAGATAAGTTGTATATAGTATTCGTGCTGCATTTGTTGGCTTTCGTCAAGGTGCAGTGTGCGGTAGCTATATGCCATAGTCACAAATTCGTCGTTCGGGAATAATTCGGCGAGGTCGAAAATTCGGATTCGGAGAATTATTCGGAAAAAATCGGCAGGTATTCGGGAAAGATTCGGTAAGTGTTCGGGAAATGTTCGGGAAGGATTTCGAGCAATAAATTAATATATGAGACACTAGGTTTTGATTTTGTGAATTATTTGCTGTTTTTTGAATTATTCGGTGTTTTATCACATAATTCGGGAATAATTCGCGAATTATTCGCGAATAATTCGTGAATTATTCGGCCAGTTCGGCAATGGCGATTAATTCGGAGATTAATTCGTCTGATCAAGAATTCGCGAATTATTCGCGAATTCGGCGAATAATTCGCGAATTATGTGACTATGCTATATGCTGCTTATCTGCTGCATACGATGCGATTGGATTAGGGTAGTCGTGCGGCTTTGTTGGCTTTCGTCAAAGGTCGTGCGGGTGGGTTTAATTCAATCAAGAAATGTACGGGTTGAACTTGACTAGCGGGCTATGGTTTGTTGGCTTTCGTCAAGGTCATAGCACGTTAGGGGAAAAATATTATCGGGAATTTCAAGTGTTGAAATTTGCAATGAGATTGCATACCTTCTATGAGATAGTTGGATCCCGATACCCACTGCGAGTTAGAGTTACTCCTGGGAGAGTTTTACACATTACAATTAGCCGATCAAGTAGGTGTCTAGAAAAATGTCAACGGGGTTACGCCTCTTGGAAAACGAGGTTTACTGTAATTAGGTTCGTGCGAAAGCACGGGGGACCTCCCTCAAAGTACCGACACTGGCCTGGCTGAAAGATTGGCGAACTTGTAGTGTGTAATTAATCCCGGCTAGTCTTTCCTTTTAGGGTTTGAAGGAAGATTTGATAAAAAACAGCGGGAGCCATCCTGATTAGATAAAATAAAAACCAATCTATTCTTGAAAGAGCGCACGCTGAGTGTTTTCTTCTCTCTCTCTCCAGGTAGCGACCATATCACGCCTTAATCAAGATAATAATACGGAATATTGACCGAACCCGCTTGTTATACTGAGCTGGGGAACGTTGGTCCCGCTCCAACTTATAATTGTTATAAGACAGAGCAGGATATTGGGGATTACCAGAATTCCCGTGCCGCCCAAACGAAGAGAGTGCATGCTGATGCATCATCTTCGGGTGTGTTCATTACAAAGAACTGTTTCTCAGTATCCTCCGCATCCTGGGTATATGATACCGGATCAGGATCCCAGATATGTAATCTGTTACATAGGGCTGCAAAAAGGTAGAAAAACTGAGAACGGGTGATAAGTTTCATGAGGCAGAGAACGGGGCAAGTGTTGCAGCCAAGTCTGTTGGTCACTGTCACCCTGTGTTCCAAATACATTGATTCTGAACGAATGTTATTAGATACCGAACCTGATATACAAAATCATATCTATCTCTTTATTAGTAAAGAAATGATAAAATTTTGTATAGATGGATAATGTTTTGAATATTTCCTATATCAAAAGTTGATCGGTTCAGGCACGTTATCTAAAAGCATTGATGTTCTAAATCAAACTATAGTTCTTTAGTATACTGAACACACACAAGAGGAAGAGTTCAGAAATGAACGAATCCTTCTTGAGGCATTGTAGACAAGGTCATATCAATGCGACTCGACTGGCTGAAGTTACATTTAGATGCATATTTAAATCAGTTTGAATTTTCATCTTGTGAAACTTACCAGTCATGTCACAAAGATATAATGACACCAGCTCTGTTTATTGAAAACAGAGAAAGAGTTAGTGAACTCTTGGGATAATACATGTTGATGTATGTAAGGTCCCCTGTCTACACATGCCAAGACCGGTTCCTTGTACTTTATTACATTCTATGATGATCTCTTTAGATTCAGACATATGTTCCTGTTGAAACACAAGTCCGAACCTTTTGAGATATTCACAGAATATAAGTTAGAAGTAGAGAACCAAAATACGGATATAAGTATTATGTCCTATGATGAGATCAGGGAGGAGAATACTTGTGCATGGAATTCCTGGACTTTTCTAAAGGAGAATGAGATTCTCTCTCAGCATTACTCCTCCGTATACACCATAGCACGATGGTATATTGGGGCGGAGCAATCTCACCCTATATGATAAGGTGTGCTCTATGATGAGTACTACTGAGTTACCTATTTCCTTTTTGGGAGTTATGCGCTTGAGAAGCTGCATACCTATTGAATAGGGTTCAAATCAAATCAGTTGCCTACCACTTCATATTTGATATGATAAGGGAAGAGCCCATCTCTTAAGTTAGTTAAGATTTGGGGTTGTCCAGCCTATGTCTGAAAAGCAAAATCCGGACAAGCTCGAGGCAAGGTCTGTAATGTAGAACTGGAAAGGTTCCAGCTATACAAACTACAGCAGATGATTTGATAAAACCAAAGGATTCAATAGTTACCAACGAACCTCAGCCTCTCCGCCGATCTAGTAGGGTTTCTCACCCACCTGAGAGATTACTCTATGACAGTGGGAGCGAGGATTGCATCATGAGATGATGACCCAACTAGTTTCGAGCTGGCCATCAGGAGTGGGACTCTGTAAAAATGGCTGGATGCTTAGCGATCTGAGATGGAATCCATGTACACTAACAAAGTATGGACTTTGGTTGAGACTTTCAAAGCTAAACTTGTTAAAGCCTTTCGTCATCGACCAGGCGTGGATAATGATGAAACCTTTTCAAGTGGCTATGCTTAAGTCCATCCAGTCCTACTTGCCACGGCTACATACCATGACTACGATATCTGGCGGTTGGGTGCCATGACTGCTTTTCTAAATGAAGTTTTAGAAAAGGACGTCTATAAGTACACAGCCAGAGGGCTTCGTAAACAGTGGGAGCAGCGGAAACGTGTACAAGATGCTTTATAGGATAAAGCAGGTATCGCGGAGTTGGAACATCTGTTTTGATGTGTTAGTCAAAGAGTTTGACATCATCAAAATGGTAGATGAACCTTGTATAAACAATAAGGTAGTGGAGAGTATGGTGGTGATCCTCGTAGAGTACGTGGATGACATACTCTTGATAGGGAAGTAGTTTCCTATGCTACGCTCGGTCAATTTCCGCTTATCACAATGATTCTCCATATAGGATCAAAGTGATACCTCCTAAATCCTGGGTTTTGGATCTATGAGATAGATCTAATTGGATGTTAGGATTCTCACTAGTTGTAGTGAGATGGTATCAATCGATCCTGGAGAGAATCACTGGAAGGGTTCCAGGGTGATAAGGACGACTGAAAGTCAGTCACAGGCATTGTCTTTACCCTCAGTAAAGGGACGGTATGTTGGAAGAGTTCCAAGCTAGATACCGTGGCATACTAGACGATAAAGGCTGGATACATCGCTACTGAAGATGCTACCAAAGAGGCAGTCTGGATGTATATTAGTTCATGAGATGAACTTCGTTCCTTCCATTGTGTTACAATGGAGTTGTGGCTTATGCCAAGGAACGTCCGTCCCATCAGTGATCCAGACGTATTCTGAGGCAGCATCACCTGATCATGGAGATAGTTGATCTCCAAGGGATCGAAGTTAGGAGAGTAGACGCAGAGGACAACACGGCGGATCCACTCACAAAGGCCTTTTCCCAGAGAGAGACTTTTCAGGGATGGTTGAGTATGAGATACTACAACCACTGCTATCAGATGGCCCTAGTGCAAGTGGGAGATTGTGTTAGTTATATGTATGCCCTAGAGGCCATTACTGTACATTGGATGTATATTGTAGTGGATGCTAGGACATATATAGGGAGGACTTTCTTGCTCGACATGATAGTATGCTATCTGGTTGCACTTTACCTTAACGTGTATACTGATTGTCTCCCTGTTACATGTTGGTAAAGCCCTTAGGATCTGTACTTGACTACCTGGACTATGATGCGGATCATACTAGTGGGGATATGGTAGTCCATAAGTACATCCTTGAAAGTCCATAGTCGTGGGTGTATCGAGACGGGGCATCGATATACCAGAGTAGACTAGCGTATACCTTCTCAACCCATACAGATGGGCGATGGATGATCCCATATCCATTGGTGTTTGACATCAGAGATGATATACGGGTGCTCAGTAGAGACTGGGTACACTGGACGGACTCGCCGAGAACTCCTAGATGGTATTATACCTTACGTCAGATGGCAGTTCTCTGGTGACACTGGTACAGAGTAGTCTGTTGACCCGAGATCGTCATAGAGTCTTGTGTGGTTCCCACTGTGCTTTGATTTCCATCTTACCACGTCCAAGAGGGTGTGCAAAACGGTGGTTTTTGGGTACAGTCCCGAGTCACATGGAGGCAATGAGCGATAGGAGGGGATTCGTCTCTCCCGGTATAGGGAGTTGATGTTGCACTGTGTTCGATTGGCTATAACAGGAAGTCCCTGGCCAGGGCTGCTCAGAGAATTGCTGGTAAGTGTTACCAGTAGTTTCTCGACCCGTTATGAGCCTCATATCGACACGACTTATCGAGCTATTGGGGTCTGACGTTTACCACCCCTAGGCGAGATATGCGACATATCAGACGATCAGACCGGACTGTACGGTAGTGTTACTGGTTGGATTCACTGGAGTGTGAGCGGGCTTGCTCGTCGATCTTTAGATCGCTCAATACCCAGGTGGCCGTTACGTTTAGCAGACCGCTTGCGGCTTGTGGGTGTTTGATATGATCATCACCTGCTGCCGGCGTATTGACGAGTCTTCAGAGTCCTACACAGAGGTTTCCTGGCTCAAGCGAAACGAAATAGGAGCGCATATGAGATATGTGAGGGACCGAGAATAATACCAGTATGTGATACTGTATTCGATTCTCGCTATGTGACATTGATCGGTTATATGCAATATAGCCGGGTTATCGGATCAAGTGTTGATTCGATAAGTTGTTACTGTTGATATTAGTCGGTTATATGCGATATGACCGGATCATTAAATCAAGTGTTGATTTAATGATTTAATGCATAATTATATATTTGATATATTACTTTGCATTAACTAGTATCGGTTCACTTAAGATGGATTTTCTCACTCGGATGTGCGCATTGTATATGCGATATATTTTTGTGCACTTGATTGTATCATGTTTGATGATGCATGCAAAATTGGTTTGTGTAAATAATTAAACCTAGGTTAAGTAAATGGTTAAGGTTTCTTTTTATTTGTCCATTCATTTATCTTTTTATTTGGATTAAAATGAAATGACAAAAGAAAACAAAATGGTTATCATTCTTTCTTTCTTTCATGAAGCTTGATGAAGCTTCATGAAGCTTTGACCATATGACCATTTTGTCTTCAAGCTTAACCCTAACCATTCTTTTAACCTTAGTCATTTATCTACACCTAACTATAGTTAATGTTATGATAAGGATTCTTTTTATTTTTTCTATTCTAATTAACTTATCATATCATTATCTTCTTCTTCTTCATCTTCAACCTTGAAGAAAGCTTTCTACCAACAATGGTGGAATGTGAAAATGAGTGAGAAATCCAATTCTAAAGTGAACCCACTTCCTATTTCTTCATCCTCTACCTCTTGCCAAGTAGTAGAGTGTGTTTCCTTCACAAGTTTTCATGGCTTGGTGAAGGTGGAGCTTGATCTAGCGATGCTTCGACGTAGATCATCTTCGGCACGTCGTCGATGACCTAGCCCGCCTATTCTCCGATGAAGCCGACGCTAGAGCCCGGGAATTCACTAGGACAGCGAGGGGACTTCGTTGCGGAGCTATGGAGGTGGAGCACCGGATCTACAAAGGTTGTATTTCCGTATTCTTGTAGTTAAGTGTTAACTAGTTTCTTTTTCGCCTAGAAATCTAGCCAACGATCCGTTCTAGGGTTTCTCGGCACCGTTTAAATTTGAAATTGGCATGGTTGATGCCTTGTGAGACCTCATTAGGGTGCCTAGGAACCCTACAGTGGTATCAGAGCCTAACTAGAGCCTTAGGCAAAGTCCAGACGAAGTTTGAAACCCGAACGAACCCGAAACCCCAACTCAAATGTGCTCTCTGGACGTTTTCTGAAAACGTGGATTTTTCAAAATTAAAAATTCGTAAAAAATTCAGCAGGAAAAACTAAGAATTACGATACAAAATTTTTCCATTGAAGCTTCCAGAACGCGGCGGAACCGCGGCATAAGCCCTGCTTATGCGGCGGTTCCGCGGCCGTATTATTGTATTATCCTATAATTTTTGTACAGTAATTCATGGTTTTGGGTGCTGGATTTTCTGGGATTTTTTAATATTTATTCAAGAGTTGAATTTTCTGGGATTGTTTTGGGGATTCGGTGTTTCGATCGGAGTATCAAATTTTGTCTGTGTGGCTTTCCGGATAAATTTTAGAATATGTTAAAAAGTTCGACCGGATATAAATACCCAATTTTTCCCCTGTCGGGAAATTTCCAAGTGTTGGATTTTTCCGTAGTCTAAAGACGTTCTAAGTAGTGCAAGTAACGCGATGGACCCTCTAGAAGACAACAAACCTTAACTCGATTATGTGACCGTCTTGAAATGCCCTTTGAACCTTCGGGTTTGGGGCAGTACGGCGTGCCACATGTGAGGCGTTGGCTTGACCCTTCTACGGCTGGACCGTTGGTACTGAGGCACGAACTAAATGTTGTTAGACTTATTTCATGTGTTGAGCTGTATCGGGAAAACTTAGGTGTTCGATTGTTCGATCGAAAAGTTTAGCATTTTCTATTTATCCGGAATGTGATACAATAATTGGAATTCACAAATTGTTATGAGATAACGGAATGAATATTATAAACGTAGCAGTTTAGTCTCACTTGATCGGTTGCCACGGAATTTTGATATGATCAAAAGTCCGTCGCAATCACGTAGCGTACGCGGATACTCGCCGGGTAAACTTAATAGACAGCCTCACTCCATAGCCCCGACCAAGTGACTGTAGGAGAACCCCGTCGCCGAAAGCATCCGTTTGGGTGCTCGCGGCAGCGGTGTTCCGCCTTGGTGCACTTCGTCAACAGTATCGGGGGTGCAGCCGTCTACTGAAGTTTGCGACGAGCATTCGATCAGGATGTCGGGAATCTTGTTGAATTGCCCGACTTGATATTGAAAAGAGTTTTCGATTTTGAGACTAAAATGCGGGGTTTATAATTGTTAGGCATGCGATGTCTAAGTAATTCATTTGGTTAGGCATGCGATGTCTGAGATGGTTGCGGATTCCAACTGTTGTAGTTTTACACTTTTTTTCTGTGACCGTAAGTGTAATATGTGATATCGCCGGTTTCGTTGCTATATGTCAACGACAATTAGGATGCGCATATTTACTTACGTTGATGACATGTGAAGTTATGTGTTGCTGGATATGTTATATTGGATCGTCGTGTTCGAATATCCGGGGGTTTTTATGTGAGATGAGTGTTTTTCATTTTCATTCATGTAAAAGCTTGTATGTAATATTCTCTTATTGGGGCACTTCCAGGTAGCGGAAGATGTCACCCTTTGTAAATTATTTACTTTTCCGCACTAGGATAGACCCAAGGAGGGGAGCACAAGTAACCGGGTTCTGGAGTCCAGCGGGAGACCAACTCGAGGAGTCGAGTCCGGGTCTCCTAACTCTAGAATTGGTAGGGTTGCTTGCCGCTCTCGTAGGGGTCTAGGGGTGTGGGTTTGGCTATTCATCGCGACCGTGGAATCCGTGTTTTATACTGGCTCGTATTGAAAACACGGACGTCCTAGTATATCCAATATTTCATATGTTTCTTCTGCTGCGATATCTGTGATGTGATCATATGATGTTCTGTGATAGATACAGTATATAGTATATATGATATATTATATAGACGTTACTTATGTTTTACACCCGCGCTAGCCCTGCCCAGCTCTGCCGTTAGTTACCTAACCTAACGGTGCATGAGGGGACATCGAGGCGAATGCGGACGGCATAAGTGTACGTCGTATTTATCTGTGATGTTTAGGTACTTAAATGATGGGACTTCATTAATGTGATTAATGAAATAAAAGAAACCTAAGATGTTGTAGAATCGAATTTCAAAATAAAAAAGGTAGCTACAGTTCTTGCTTTGCACAGCGGTATATGTGATATATCCTGCACCTTATTCGATAAGGAAAGGACCGAGATCCCTTCACCGGGAGTGACTCGTTTAGCAATAACTGGCAGATGCTACACACTCGGTTTGTCTTTTGATAGCTTCTATAGTTTCTGCTTTGCACAGTGATATATATGATATATCCCGCACCTCATTCGACGAGGAAAGGACCGACGATCCCTTCACCGGGAGTGACTCCTTTAGCAAAACTAGAAAAGCCTCAAAAGCACTCCATTTTAAAATCATTTGATTCTACAACGATATCAAGTTCATTACGCAATAGGTTTTCATAAAAACCTGTCGTAGCCCTCTGTCATTTCAGATACGTACTAGTTAGTATTCGTGCTGCGGTTGTTTGGCCTCCGTCAAGGCGTAGTGTACGGTAGCTAACTAGTGCTTATCTGCTAGCATATGATGCGATTGGATTAGGGTATTCGTACGGCGTTGTTTGGCCTCCGTCAAGGGTCGTGCGGGTGGGTTTAATTCAATCAGGAAATGACGGGTTGAACTTGACTAGCGGACTATGGGTTGTTTGGCCTCCGTCAAGGTCATAGGACGCTAGGGACAAAATATTATCGGGAATTTCAAGTGTTGAAATTTGCAATGAGATTGCATACCTTCTATGAGATAGTTGGATCCCGATACCCGCTGTGAGTAATTGTTACTCCTGGGAGAGTTTTATATATTACAATTAGCCGATCAAGTAGGTGTCTAGAAAGATGTCAACGGGGTTACGCCTCTGGGAAAACGAGGTTTACATTAATTAGGTTCGTGCGAAAGCACGGGGGACCTCCCTCAAAGTACCGACACTGGCCTGGCTGAAAGATTGGCGAACTTGTAGTGTGTAATTAATCCCGGCTAGTCTTTCCTTTTAGGGTTTGAAGGAAGATTTGATAAAAAGCAGTGGGAGCCATCCTGATTAGATAAAATAAAAACCAATCTATTCTTGCAAGAGCGCACGCTGAGTGTTTTCTTCTCTCTCTCTCCAGGTAGCGACCATATCACGCCTTAATCAAGATAATAATACGGATTTTTGACCGAACCCGCTTGTTATACTGAGCTGGGGAACGTTGGTCCCGCTCCAACTTATAATTGTTATAAGACAGAGCAGGAAATTGGGGAATACCAGATTTCCCGTGCCGCCCAAACGAGGAGAGTGCATGATGATGCATCATCTTCGGGTGTGTTCATTATATAGAATTGTTTCTCAGTGTCCTTTACGTCCTGGGTATGTGATGCCAGATCAGGATCCCAGATATGTAATCTGTTACATAGGGCTACAGAAAGGTAGAGAACTGAGAACGGGTGATAAGTTTCATGAGGCAGAAAACGGGGCAAGTGTTGCAGCCAAGTCTGTTGGTCACTGTCACCCTGTATTACCAATACATTGATTCTGAACGAATGTTATTAGATACCGAACCTGATATACAAATTCATATCAGTCTCTTTATTAGTAAAGAAACGGTAAAATTTTGTATTGTTGGATAATGTTTTGAACATTTCCTATATCAAAAGTTGATCGGTTCAGGCACGTTATCTAAAAGCGTTGATGTTCTAAATCAAACTACAGTTCTTAGTATACGGATCACACACAAGAGGAAGAGTTCAGAAATGAACGAATTCTTCTTGAGGTATTGTAGACTAGGTCATATCAATGCGACCCGACTAGCTAAGTTCCACATAGATGCATATTTAAATCTGTTTGAATTTACATCTTATGAAACTTGCCAGTCATGTCACAAAGATAAGATGACCATAGCTCCGTTTACTGAAAACAGAGAAAGAGTTAGTAAACTCTTGGGATGATACATGTTGATGTATGTCAGATCCCCTGTCTACATATGCCAGGACTGGTTCTTTGTACTTCGTTACTTTCTCTGATAAATCTCTCAAGATTCAGACATATGTTCCTGTTGAAACACAAGTCCGAACCTTTTGAGATATTCACAGAATATAAGTTAGAAGTAGAGAACCAAAATACGGGTATAAGTATTATGTCCTCTGATGTGATCAAGGAGGAGAATACTTGAGCACGGAAATACTGGACTATTCTAAAGGAGAATGAGATTCTCTCTCAGCATTACTCCTCTGTATACACCATAGCACGATGGTATGTCGGGGTGGAGCAGATACACCCTATCTGATAAGGTGTGCTCTATGATGAGTACTACTGAGTTACCTTTTTCCTTTTTGGGAGTTATGCACTTGAGAAGCTGCATACCTATTGAATAGGGTTCGAATCAAATCAGTTGCCTACCACTTCATATGAGATATGGTATGGTAAGAGCCCATGTCTTAAGCTAGTTAAGATTTGGGGTTGTCCGGCCTATGTTTAAAAGCAAGATCTGAACAAGCTCGAGGCAATGTCTGTTATGTAGAACTGGAAATGTTCCAGCTATACAAAATGCAGCAGATGATTTGATAGAGCCAAAGGATTCAGTAGATTCCAACGAACCTCAGCCTCTCCGCCGATCTAGTAGGGTTCCTCACCCACCTGAGAGATACTTCGGTTTCTCTATGACAGTGGGAGCGAGGATTGCATCATGAGATGATGACCCAACTAGTTTCGAGCTGGCCATCAGGAGTGGGACTCTGTAAGAATGGCTGGATGCCTAGCGATCTGAGATGGAATCCTTATACACCAACAAAGTATGGACTTTGGTTGCGATATCTGAAGGGTTAAATCCCCATCTGGAGCAAGTATATCTTGAGAAGATTACTTGGTGTAGATGGAAAAGTTGAGACTTTCAAAGCTAGACTTGTTAAAGCTTTTCGACATCGACCAGGTATGGATCATGAGGAAACCTTTTTCTAAGGAGCTATGCTTAAGTCCATCCAGATCCTACTTACCATGGCTGCATACCATGACTACGATCTCTGGTGGTTGGGTGTCTTGACTGCTTTTCTAAATGATGATTTGGAAGAGTGTGTCTATAAGTACACAGCCAGAGGGCCTCGTAGACAGTGGGAGCAGCGGAAACGTGTGCAAGATGTTTTATAGGATAAAGCAGGCATCGCGGAGTTGGAACATCTGTTTTGATGAAGTAGTCAAACAGTTTGACATCATCAAAATGGTAGATGAACCTTGTATAAACAAAAAGGTAGTAGGGAGTATGGTGGTGATCCTCATAGAGTACGTAGATGATATACTCTTGATAAGAAAGGAGTTTCTTATGCTACGCTCGATCAATCTCCGCTTATCACAATGATTCTCCATATAGGATCAAAGTGATACCTACTAAATCCTAGGTTTTGGATCTATGAGATAGATCTAAATGGATGTTAGGATTCTCACTAGATGTAGTGAGATGGTATTAACCGATCCTGGGGAGAATCACTGGAAGGGTTCCAGGGTGATAAAGAAGACTGAATGTCAGTCACAGGCATTGTCTTTACCCTCAGTAAAGGGACGGTATGTTGGAAGAGTTCCAAGCTAGATACCGTGGCATACTAGACGATAAAGGCAGGATACATCGCTACTTAAGATGCTACCAAAGAGGCTGTTTGGGTGTATAATGGTTCATGAGATGAACTATGTTCCTACCATTGTGAGACAATGGAGTTGTGACTTATGCCAAGGAACGTCCGTCCCATCAGTGATCCAGACATATTCTAAGGCAGTGTCACCTGATCATGGAGATGGTTGATCTTCAGGGAGATCGAGGTTAGGAGAGTAGACTCATAGGACAACACAACGGATCCACTCACAAAGGCCTGTTCCCAGAGAGAGACTTTTTATGGGATGGTTGAGTATGAGATACTACAACCACTGCTACAGATGGCCCTAGTGCAAGTGGGAGATTGTTAGTTATATGTATGCCCTAGAGGCCATTACTGTACATTGGATGTATATTGTAGTGGATGCTAGGACGTATATAGGGAGGAATTTCTTGCTCGACATGATAGTATGCTATCTGGTTGCACTTTACCTTAACGTGTATACTGATTGTCTCCCTGTTACATGTTGGTAAAGCCCTTAGGATCTGTACTTGACTACCTGGACTATGATGCGGATCATACTAGTGGGGACATGGTAGTCCATAAGTACATCCTTGAAAGTCCCTAGTCGTGGGTGTATCGAGACGGGGCATCTATATACCAGAGTAGACTAGCGTATACCTTCTCGACCCATACAGATGGGCGATGGATGATCCCATATCCATTGGTGTTTGACATCAGAGATGATATACGGGTGCTCAGTAGAGACTGGGTACACTGGACGGACTCGCCGAGAACTCCCAGATGGTATTATACCTTACGTCAGATGGTAGTTCTCTGGTGACACTGGTACAGAGTAGTCTGTTGACCTGAGATCGTCATAGAGTCTTGTGTGGTTCCCACTGTGCTTTGATTTCCATCTTACCACGTCCAAGAGGGCGTGCAAAACGGTGGTTTTTGGGTACAGTCCCGAGTCACATGGAGGCAATGAGCGATAGGAGGGGATTCGTCTCTCCCGATATAGGGAGTTGATGTTGCACTGTGTTCGATTGGCTATAACAGGAAGTCCCTGGCCAGGGCTGCTCAGAGAATTGCTGGTAAGTGTTACCAGTAGTTTCTCGACCCGTTATGAGCCTCATATCGACACGACTTATCGAGCTATTGGGGTCTGACGTTTACCACCCCTAGGCGAGATATGCGACATATCAGACGATCAGACCGGACTGTACGGTAGTGTTACTGGTTGGATTCACTGGAGTGTGAGCGGGCTTGCTCGTCGATCTTCAGATCGCTCAATACCCGGGTGGCCGTTACGTTTAGCAGACCGCTTGCGGCTTGTGGGTGTTTGATATGATCATCACCTGCTGCCGGTGTATTGACGAGTCTTCAGAGTCCTACACAAAGGTTTCCTGACTCAAGCGAAACGAAATAGGAGCGCATATGAGATATGTGCGGGACCGAGAATAATACCAGTATGTGATACTGTATTCGATTCTCGCTATGTGACATTGATCGGTTATATGCGATATAGCCGGGTTATCGGATCAAGTGTTGATTCGATAAGTTGTTACTGTTGATATTAGTCGGTTATATGCGATATGACCGGATCATTAAATCAAGTGTTGATTTAATGATTTAATGCATAATTATATATTTGATATATTACTTTGCATTAACTAGTATCGGTTCACTTAAGATGGATTTTCTCACTCGGATGTGTGCATTGTATATGCGATATATTTTTGTGCACTTGATTGTATCATGTTTGATGATGCATGCAAAATTGGTTAGTGTAAAGAATTAAACCTAGGTTAAGTAAATGGTTAAGGTTTCTTTTTATTTGTCCATTCATTTATCTTTTTATTTGGATTAAAATGAAATGACAAAAGAAAACAAAATGGTTATCATTCTTTCTTTCTTTCATGAAGCTTGATGAAGTTTCATGAAGCTTTGACCATATGACCATTTTGTCTTCAAGCTTAACCCTAACCATTCTTTTAACCTTAGTCATTTCTCTACACCTAACTATAGTTAATGTTATGATAAGGATTCTTTTTATTTTTTCTATTCTAATTAACTTATCATATCATTATCTTCTTCTTCTTCATCTTCAACCTTGAAGAAAGCTTTCTACCAACAATGGTGGAATGTGAAAATGAGTGAGAAATCCAATTCTAAAGTGAACCCACTTCCTATTTCTTCATCCTCTACCTCTTGACAAGTAGTAGAGTGTGTTTTCTTCACAAGTTTTCATGGCTTGGTGAAGGTGGAGCTTGATCTAGCGATGCTTCGACGTAGATCATCTTCGGCACGTCGTCGATGACCTAGCCCGCCTATTCTCCGATGAAGCCGACGCTAGAGCCCGGGAATTCACTAGGACAGCGAGGGGACTTCGTTGCGGAGCTATGGAGGTGGAGCACCGGATCTACAAAGGTTGTATTTCTGTATTCCTGTAGTTAAGTGTTAACTAGTTTCTTTTTCGCCTAGAAATCTAGCCAACGATCCGTTCTAAGGTTTCTCGGCACCGTTTAAATTTGAAATTGGCATGGTTGATGCCTTATGAGACCTCATTAGGGTGCCTAGGAACCCTACAGATTGTTAGTTATATGTATGCCCTAGAGGCCATTACTATACATAAGATGTATATTGTAGTGGATGCTTGGACATATATAGGGAGGACTTTCTTGCTCGACATGATAGTACGCTATCTGGTTGCTCTTTACCTTAACGTGTACACCGATTGTCTCTCTGTTACATGTTGGTAAAGCCCTTATGGTGTGTACTTGACTACCTGGACTATGATGCGGATTATACTAGTGGGGACATGGTAGTCCATAAGTACATCCTTCAAAGTCCCTAGTCGTGGGTATATCGAGACGGGGCATCGATATACCAGAGTAGACTAGCGTATACCTTCTCGACCCATACAGATGGGCGATGGATGATCCCATATCCATTGGTGTTTGACATCAGAGATGATATACGGGTGCTCAGTGGAGACTGGGTACACTGGACGGACTCGCCGAGAACTCCCAGATGGTATTATACCTTACATCAGATGGCAGTTCTCTGGTGACACTGGTACAGAGTAGTCTGTTGACCCGAGATCGTCATAGAGTCTTGTATGGTTCCCACTGTGCTTTGATTTCCATCTTACCACGTCCAAGAGGGCGTGCAAAATGGTGGTTTTTGGGTACAGTCCCGAATCACATGGAGGCAATGAGCGATATGAGGGAATTCGTCTCTCCCGGTATAGGGAGTTGATGTTGCGCTGTGTTCGATTGGCTATAACAGGAAGTCCCTGGCCAGGGCTGCTCAGAGAATTGCTGGTAAGTGTTACCAGTAGTTTCTCGACCCGTTATGAGCCTCATATCGACACGACTTATCGAGCTATTGGGGTCTGACGTTTACCACCCCTAGGCAAGATATGCGACATATCAGACGATCAGACCGGACTGTACGGTACGTGTTACTGGTTGGATTCACAGGAGTATGAGAGGGCTTGCTCGTCGATCTTCTGATCGCTCAATACCCGGGTGGCCGTTACGTTTAGCAGACCGCTTGCGGCTTGTGGGTGTTTGATATGATCATCATCTGCTGCCGGCGTATTGACGAGTCTTTAGAGTCCTACACAGAGGTTTCCTGGCTCAAGCGAAATGAAATAGGAGCGCATATGAGATATGTGCGGGACCGAGAATAATGCGTGTATGTGATACCGTATTCTATTCTCGCGATGAATGTATCGATTGGTTGTATGCGATATAACCTAATTATCGAATCAAGGATTGATTTGATAAGCCGATACGTTGAATATTAGTCGGTCATATGCGATATGACCGGATCGTTAAATCAAGTGTTGATTTAATGATTTAATGCATAATTATATATTTGATATATTACTTTGCATTAACTAGTATTGGTTCACTTTAAATGGATTTTCTCACTTGATGTTCACAAGTTGTATATGTGATATACTTTTGTGCACTCTTTTGTATCATGTTTGATGATACATGCTTATTTGGTTAAGTGTAAAGAATTAAACTATGGTTAAGTTGATGATTAGGGTTTTGCTTATTCATTTATTTGTTTGTTTATTCATTTTGGAAAAGATTTGAAAAGAATGGTGGCTTTATTTGTAGTTTTGTTGAAGCTTCATGAAGCTTTGACCTAGTCCACCATTCTTGTCTCTTGCTTAACCCTAACCATCATAACTAACTATGGTCTATTCTCTACACTTAACTAAGGTTAGAATATGATAAGAATCAATTCTTTTTCAATTTTTCTTATACAACTTATCATAATATTCATCTTCTTCTTCTTCTTCTTCAAGATGAAGAAGCTTGCCACCATCAATGGTGATTTGATGAAAAGAGTGAGAAATCCAATTCTAAAGTGAACCCACCTCCTATTTCATCATCCTCTACCTCTTGCCAAGTAGTATAGGGTGTTTTCTTCACAAGTTTCATGACTTAGTGAAGTGGGAGCTTGATCTTGTGATGCCTCGACGTAGATCATCTTCGGCATCGTTGTCGATGACCTAGCCCGCCCATTTCTCCGATGAAGCCGACGCTAGAGCCCGGGATTGGATTTGGACAGCAAGGGGACTTCATCATGGAGCTATGGAGGTGGAGAACCGGATCTACAAAGGTTGTATTTCCGTTCACTTAGTTAATTTGTTAACTAGCTTCTTGTTTCGCCTAAAATTCTAGTTAACGATCCGTATTAGAGTTTCTCGGCACTTGTAATTTTTGAAATTGGCATGGTTGATGCCTTGTGAGACCTCATTAGAGTGCCTAGGAACCCTACAAGAACCAGTCCTGGCATGTGTAGACAGGGGATCACATACATCATTATGTATCAGTCCCAAGAGTTCACTAACCCTTTCTCTGTTTCCAGTAAACGGATCTATGGTCATTTTTTTCTTTGTGACATGACTGGCAAGTTTCACAAGATGTAAATTCAAACTGATTTAAATATACATCATAATGTAACTTAGCTAGTCGGGTCGCATAGATATGACTTAGTATACAATGCCTCAAGAAGGATTCGTTCATTTCTGAACTCTTCCTCTTGTGTGTGTTCTGTACGTTAAGAACTGTGGTTTGATTTAGAATGTATATGCTTTTAGATAACGTGCCTGAAACCGATCAACTCTTGATATAGGAAATGTTCAAAACATTATCCAACAGTACAAAATTATATCCTTCTTTAGTAAATAAAGAGACTGATATGATGTTGTATATCAGGTTCGGTATCTAATAACATTCGTTCAGAATCAATGTATTTGGTAATACAGGGTGATAACTGCCAACACCTTGGCTGCAACAATTGCATCGTTTTCAACTCTTGAAACTTATCACCCGTTCTCAGTTCTCTACCTATTGGTAGCCCATGCAACAGTTTACATATCCGGGATCCTGATCCGGTATCAAATACTCAGGACGTAGAGGATACTGAGAAACAGTTCTATGTAATGAACACACCCGAAGAAGATGCATCAGCATGCACTTTCTTCGTTTGGATGGCATGGGAATCCTGATATTCCCCTATTTCCTGCTCGGTCTTATAACAATTATAAGTTGGAGCGGGACCAACGTTCCACAGCTCAGTATAACAAGCGGGTTCGGTCAATATATCCATATTATTATCTTAATTAAGGCGTGATATGTTCTGTACCTGGAGAGAGAGAGAAGAAAACACTCTGCGTGCGCTCTTGCAAGATTAGATTTGTTATATATTTTATCTAATCAGTATGGCTCCCACTGTTTTTATCAAATCTTCCTTCAAACCTTAAAAGGAAAGACTAGCCGGGATTAATTACACTCTACAAGTTCGCCAATCTTTCAGCCAGGCCAGTGCTGGTACTTTGAGGGAGGTTCCCCGTGCTTTCGCACGGTCCTAATTAAAATAAACCTCATTTTCCCAGGGGCGTAACCCCGTTGACACCTTTCTAGACACCTACTTGATCGGTTAATTGTAAAGTGCAAAACTCTCCCAGGAGTAACAATTACTCGTAGTGGGTATCAGGATCCAACTATCTCATAGAAGGTATGCAATCTCATTGCAAATTTCAACACTTGAAACTCCCGATAATGGTTTTTACCCCTAGCACCTATGACCTTGGCTATGGTCAACAAATCATAAGCACTAGTCAAGTTCTACCCGTCATTTCGTGATTAATTAGAGCCACCCACATGACCCTTGGCTAAGGTCAACTAAGTCACATGACTGTCCTAACTAATCGCATCATATGCTGTATAGGAAGACATCACTTAGCTACCATACACTACGCCTCGGCTATGGTCGACAAACGCAGCATGAATACTAAGTACTCTACTTCCTAAAATGACGGAGGGTTGCGGATGGTTTTTAAGAAAACCTTTAATGCTTTGACCTTGATATCGTTGTAGAATCAAATGGTTTAAAATGGAGTGTTTTTTAGGCTTTTGCTAGTTTCGCTAAAGAGGTCACTCCCGGTGAAGGGATCTCGGCTCTTTCCTCGTCGAATGAGGTGCAGGATATTCACAATACCACTATGCAAAGCAAGAACTAGAAAAGCAATCAAAAGACAAACCGAAGGTTGTAGCATCTGCTAGTTATTGCTAAAGAGGTCACTCACGTTGAAGAGATCTCGGCTCTTTCCTCGTCGAATGAGGTGCTGGATATTCTACAAGGAATACCGCTATGCAAAGCAACAACTAGAGCTACCTAATTTTTGAAATTCGATTCCACAACATCTTTTAGGTTTATTTTCTTTTATTAATCTCATTAATGAATGTCCCATCATTTAAGTCACCTAAACATCACAGATAAATACAACATACGCTTATGCCATCCGCATTCGCCTCGAAGTCCCGTCATGCACCGTTAGGTTAGGTAACTAACGGCAGAGAGGGGCAGGGCTAGCGCTGGTGTAAAACATAAGCAACGTCTATATAATATATCATATATCATATATACAGTATCTATCTCAATATATCACATGATCACATCACAGACAACGCGGCAGAAAACAATATATGAAATATTGGATATACTAGGATGTCCGTGTTTTATTTTGAGCCTATATAAAACACGGATTCCACGGTCGTGATGAATAGCCAAACCCACATCCTTAGACCCCTACGAGAGCGGCAAGCAACCCTACCAATTCTAGAGTTAGGAGACCCGGACTCGACTCCTCGAGATGGTCTCCCACTGGACCCTACAACCCGGTTACTTGTGCTTTCCTCCTTGGGTCTATCCTAATGCGGAAAAGTAAATAATATACATCAAGGTGACATCTTCCTCAACCCGGAAGTGCCCAAATAAAAGAATATTACATACAAGTTTTTACATGAATGAAAATGAAAAAACACTCATCTCACATAAAAAAACCCCGGCTATTCAAACACGACGATCCAATATAACATATCCAGCAACACATAACATCACATGTCATCAACGTAAGTAAATATGCGTATCCCAATTGTCGTTGACGTATAGCAACGAAACCGGCGATACTCCACATATTACACTTACGGTCGCAGAAAAGAAAATGAAAAACTACAACAGTTGGAATCCGCAACCGCCTTAGACATCACATGCCTAACATTATGAATTCCTTAGATATCGCATGCCTAACAATTATAAACCCCGCATTTTAGTCTCAATATTGAAAACACTTTCCAATAATCAGTCAGGAAATTCAACAAGATTCCCAGCATCCCGATCGAATGCTCGTCGGAAACTTTAGTAGACGGCCGCACCCCCCGATACCCATGACGAAGTGCACTTAGGCGGAACACCGCGGCTGCAAGCACCCGGACGGATGCTTTTTGGCTACGGAGTTCTCCTATAGTCACTTGGTCGGGGTTATGGGGTGTGGCTATCTAGTAATGTTACCCGGCGAGTGTCCGAAACAAAGTGATTGTGATGGACTTTTGATCGCATCAAAATCCCGTGGCAACCGATCAAATGAGACTAAATTGCTAGACTTATAAAATTCAAATGTTGTTGATTCCAAGTATTGTATCACAATATACTAGACTATGATAAATGTTTCGAATTAATCAAGCAACACCCCATCACCCGATGAGCTCAACACTTGAGCGAAATTAAAATACCCAAAACGTGCGACAGTACCTATGATCCAGCCGTAGAAGGGTCAAACCAACGCCTCACCTATGACACCGTGAAACCACGACAAACCCGAGGTTTCAAGCCGCGGTTCCGAGGGCATAGAATCGAGTTAAGGTTTATGTTCTTCTAGAGGGTCCATAGAGTTACTTGCACGAACATTGAATATAATTAACTTAGAAAAGTTCCAACACTTGGAAATTTCAGAGGGGGTCATGGGGTGAAGTTTGAATTTCGTTCGAAGTGTTAAAACATGGTCTATGTTACCAATACAATGCTAAAAAATACGAATACAAAATAGTCCGCAAAGAGTCCATAACACAATTATCATCACATGAAAATCTGGACTACACAAACAATACTAGAAACCCCAGATTAAGAGCAGAAGAGCACTGGTGCAATACGAGGAGGAGGGGAGCACACAGGGCTGGCGTCGCCGGAAATATCCCCATGGTCGCCGGATTTTGTCCGAGCCCCCCTCGTATTCCACCTGTGTTCTTACAATCTCTTAAACTTCACTTTGCAGTTGCTGAAATAATTTTTAGACCACTTTTAAAAAAAATTCCAGAGAGCAAATCCATGGGTTTCTAAAATCGTATTTTGCGTGGTTTTTCGTTTTCGTATTGTCGTAACATCGTCTAAGATTCTAGTTAGGCTCTGATACCATGTTAGGATTCCTTAGCACCTAGCCTAGGGTTTGCAAGCATCATTCATGCCACAATGAAAATTAAAGAGGGTGCTAAGCAATCAACCTAAAGATCATACTGAAAAACTAGGGTAACAAAACTTGTAATCTAACATTACAAAGTGAAGTGAATGAAAATACAACCTTTGTAGACTCGGTCCTTCACTTCTAAAGCTCCGTGTAGACGTCCCTTCACTACGATCATCGTAGTCCCGAACTCTAGAATGGATTTCCCCGGAGAAATGATCAAGCTAGCTCGTTGACTTCGAGGCCGAAGATGATCTACGTCGAGGTGACTCAAACTCAAGCTCCCTCTTCACTAGGTCAAGAACTTTGTGAAGAGAACATCCTAAACTAAATGGAAAGTAGTAGAGGATGATGAAATAGGAAATGAGTTCACTTTAGATTTTGATTTCTCACTTTGTTTCTTTACTAAAAAAAATCTAGCAAGCTTTTCTTTTTAGATGAAGAAGAAGAAGAACAAATGAAAAATGAAGTGAATTATCATAATGCAACCATGGGTGAGTTAGTTTTATCCACTAACCTTTGTAGAGACTAAACCATGGTTCAAGTTAATGGTTTGGTTAATAAATATCTTAAGTGAGACAAAATTAGTGGACTTGGTCAAAGAATGCTTCAAGCTTCATGAAGCTTCAAGCATGACAAAGTGCTCACTAATTTTGAATTACAAAATAAATATAAACCTTTACCATTAACTTAAATATGGTGTAAGTCACACACACACACCCAAGTTTGCATGTATCATCCATCATGATATAAACATGTACACAATTATATATCATATATACAATATGCACATCAAGTGAGAAAAAGTCATATTAAGTGAACCAATACTAGTTAATGTAAAGTAATATATCAAATATATAATTATACATTAAATCATTAAATCAACACTTGATTTAATGATCCGGTCATATCGCATATAACCGACTAATATCTAGTGTATCAAAATATCGAATCAACTCTTGATTCGGTAACCCGGCTATATCGCATACAACCGACCGATGATACAAATCGCGAGAATAGAATACAGTATCACATACTGGTATTATTCTCGGTCCCGCACATATCTCATATGCGCTCCTATTTCGTTTCGCTTGAGCCAGGAAACCTCTTTGTAGGACTCTAAAGACTCGTCAATACGCCGGCAGTAGGTGGTGATCATATCAGTCACCCACAAGCCACAAGCGGTCTGCTAAACGTAACGGCCACCCGGGTATTGAGCGATCAGAAGATCAACGAGCAAGCCTGCTCACACTCCTACGAATCCAATCAGTAACACTTACCGCACAGTCTGGTCTGTTCGTCTGATATGTCGCATATCTCGTCTAGGGGTGGTAAACGTCAGACCCGAGTAGCTTAATAAGTCATGCCGATGTAAGATCCATAACAAACGTGAAACTACTGATAACACTTACCAGTAAATCACATCAACCCTGGCCAGGGATTTCTAGTTATGGCCAATCGAGCATAGCGCAACATCAACCCCCAATACCGAGAGAGACGAATTCCCTCCTATCGCTCATTGCCTCCATGTGAATCGGGACTGTACCAAAAACCACCTGTTTGCACGACTCAATAGATCCGTGGTAGGGTGGAAATCAAAGCACAGTAGGAGACACACAAGACTCTATGACGATCTCGGGTCAACAGACTAAGCTGTACCAGTGTCACCAGAGAACTTCCATCTGACGTGAGGTATAATACCATCTGGGAGTTCTGGGTGAGTCCGTTCAGTGTACCCAGTCTCCACTGAGCACTCGCATACCATCTCTGATGTCAAACACCAATGGATATAGGAACATCCATCGCCCATCACATGGGTCGAGAAGATATACGCTAGTCTACTCTGGAATATCGATGCCCCGTCTTGATATTCCCACGACTAGGAACATTGAAGAATGTACTCATGGACTACCCAGGCCCCACTAGTATGATCTGCATCATAATCCTGGAAGTCGAGTACACATCCTAAAGGATTTACAAACATGTAACAGAGAGACAGAAAGTATACATGTTAAGATAAAGAGCAACCAGATAGCGGACTATCATGTCGAGCAAGAAAGTCCTCCGTATATACGTCCCAGCATCCACTACAATATACATCTCATGTACAGTAATGGCCTCTAGGGCATACATACAACTAACACTGACAAGGGGCGGTGGCCGGTCTCACAAGCCATTGGTGTTAGTTTGTTCACCTAAGATAGTATGTAGGTGCTCATTGGGTTATGAGTACACTGGACGGACTCGTCGGTAATATGCTAGTTGGTATTATACCTATTTTCAGATAGCAGTTCCTAGGTGACATGTGTACAGATTAGTCTGTTGACCTGAGATCATCATTTGTCTCGTGCGATTTCCCACTGTGCTTTGATTACTACCCTACCATGGTTTAAAGGAGTCGTGCAAACAGGTTTTAGTTGGGTACAGTCCCGAGTCACATGGAGCCAGTGAGCGGATCGTCCGGGATTCGTCTCTCCCGGTATTGGGGGTTGATGTCGCGTTGTGCACGGGTGGCCATTACCAGAAATCCTTGATCAAGGTAGTCGGGAATTACTGATTTGGATCAGTAGTTTCTCAGGTTGTTATAGGCTTCATACCGACACTAAATGTCGCGTTATTAGGGGTCTGATTTTATCCACCCCCTAGACTCAATAGGTGATACTCTTAGACGAAGAGACCGTACTGTACGGATATTGTCACGTACATGCCCAGTAGGGGTCAGGATGAGTTTGCTCATCGACCTTCCTTTCGCTCAATACCTAGGTAGCCGTTACATACAACTTGTGCCGCTGACGTGCTTGTGGTTAAACTCACTGCCAGCGTATTGACGAGTCTTTAGAGTCCTACACAGAGGGTTTCCATGCTTTGGGCAAAACGATGTAGAGGCCGTAAGGTTTTACGGCAGGGTTCGATCATATACGTGCACTTGTGCACATATTATGATTCGGACAGATAATACTATTGGGCTTTGGTTTAAGCCGGATCTTAGTATTATATTGTTGGATTATTTTTATCTCATTGTATTCGTATTTTTCGGAATACGGATGCGGGTATGTATATACGGATGAGGGGCATTCTTGTAATTTATTACAAGATTGTTTCTAGAAGAAAACACCTCATTATATTTATTAACCATTTTGTTAAATGGTTAATTGAGGTGAGGGATGAGTCTGCTTAGCTTTAATTCAAGCATGGCTACTTATTGACTCATAGTGGTGACTCATGAGGCGACTCATTGTATGACTCATGATACACTATTCTTGCATGCTTGATACTTGTTGAGTTGTGAGATATTTTAGTGAACTTGAGATATCTTCTTTAGTTGCTTTAATACTCTATTCTCACACTCTCACAACACTTAGCCTTTTTTCTTGAGTTGAGCTCAAGTTTCACACTCTCATCTCTCATGGCTTCTTCTTCTACCTCCACCCTAATCCTCTTATGTGTTGAGAAATATAGGGTGTTTAGAGACAAATTAATCCATTATTAGACTCTACATCTTTTAAGCTAACTAGTTTAGCAAACTAGATACCATAGTTACCTCGGTTATGAGGTTGGAGCTCGATTCATAGACTCTCGGGTCGATCATCTTCGATGGAGGGAGACCGGCGACCAAACTTGATCATGGTGACCACTAGGAGCTTGGGAAGGTGTTTAAAAGACTGAAGGACACGGATCATTCGGTATAACATTCCTAACTCTTTATATTTCTTGCTAGGTTTAGGGTTAATGGTCGATCCATATTCGCAGGTTGTGTTAGCGCCAGTTTGTAAAAATTTTGTTTCGCGATCGGCCATGGTTTGATGGCCAGGGCACTGGCATAACCCAACATGGTATCAGAGCCAACCCTAAACTAGCTAGTTCTCACGTGCTTAAAAGATCGATCGAGCAAAATTCCCGAAATCACGATTTCAATATACCTTGTTTCTGCCGATTTTTCAAAGTGGTCAAAAAAATTATTTCCATAGTCTCAAAAATTCGTGCAGGGTTTTCTAGGAAGCCAGAAGAAATTTGGGGACACAATATCCTAATACGGCTGCGGAACCGCGGCAGAACAACTATGTTTGCCTCGGTTGCGCGGCGGAATTTGGGTATCTGTGCACCAAATTTCTACTGGAGTTCTATTGTTTGGAATTGTAGTTTCTGGGATGTTTTTGTTTCTGGCCCATATTTGTTTGAGTACTGGTTTTCACTTGGGGCCAATACGGAAAGTTTTTGTCGATCGAAATTTTAAATGCGTAAGTTTCAGTACATGTATTACTATCTGTGACCGTGAATGTCATTAGAGCGGTATAACTCGTATAATTGTTATATGCTCTTTTAGACGGGTTTGTGAACATGAAATTCACGTTGATGTTCTGTGTTGTGCTATGGTTGTGGTTGGATTGTCATGGTGGATAGCCAGTGGTGCAATGGTAGTACAATTTAGATTCATTTGTACATTTGATATTACGGGACGAGCGTCCGACATGTGGATTGCCGTCTCTGCCATGTTGTATATTATTTGTTTGGGGGCACGACCGGGTTAAGGTCGATATCACCGTTGTAAATTTATTTTCTTTTCTGTACTAAGACTACCCTAAGGGGAAGCACACAAATAGCTAGGTTCTAGAAGGCAACGGGTCCGCATCTCACAGCGTTGAGACGGAGGGGACCTTACTCTAGAATTGGCAGGCTATTCGCCGCCTTCGTAGGGGGTACAGGTTGACCCAGGGAGGGGTGTTCAAGTTACCGGATTCTGGGAAGTCCTAGGTGGCCCATTCACGTTGTTGATTGGGGTTGCTTCTCTTATAGGATTGGCGGGTAACTTACCGCACTCGTAAGGGTCTAGGTTTTCATTGCACAGGCTATCCACACGATAAGGAACGTCGGGTCTCATTTGCGGCTCACGTGAAACCCGAGGCTCCAGGTTTATCCACCACTCTGTGTTGCTTGGCTGAGATTCTGTGACGTTTCTTTATATCATGCCTGGGACGATTGTTATATATATTTATATATATACTAGTAGATGTTGTATATGTTTTGCACTCGCGCTAGTCCATCCCCCGCTCTGCCGTTAGTTAAGTAACCTAACGGGTGATGACGGGGCCCAGTGGCGAATGCGGATGGCATATACGTACATTATATTTTTCGTTCCTTTATCTGGTATGATATGTTTAATTTATGGGACTGCATTAATTCCGATTAATGCAAAGAAAACAAACCTATATGATGTTGTTGGAACTAAGTTTTTAAAAACTAACATTACAGACGTTTTCTTTTGCTTTGCACAGTGGTATTCGATTGGGAATATTCTGCACCTCATTCCATGAGGCAAGAGCCGAAATCCCTTCATCGGGAGTGACCTCTTGGGCAGAAGTTTGCGTCAACGTAACAACTTTACTATAGTCGATTCTTTTGCTTTGCATCGTGGTATTCGATTGGGAATATACTACACCTCATTCTATGAGGAAAGAGCCGAGATCCCTTCACAGGGAGTGACCTCTTTAGCAAAAGTTTGCGCCACTGTGTATTTATAAAACCACTCGGTTCCTTCAACGATATCAAGTTCATTACGTTAAAGGTTTTCGCCAAAAACCAGCCGTAGCCTTCCGTCATTTCAGATTAGTATTATTTAGTATTCATGCTGCATTTGTTGACCTAGTCAAGACGTAGTGTATGGTAGCTAAGTGGTACTTTTCTGTGTAAATGTGATTAGTTAGGACAGTCGTGCGGCCCTGTTGACCTAGTCAAGAGCACATGCGGGTGGGTTTAATGCAATCAGGAAAATAACGGGTTGAACTTGACTAGCTGTTTATGGTTTGTTGACCTAGTCAATGTCATAAACCGTTAGGGGTAAAAATCACATCGGGAGTTTCAAACATAAAGGAAACTTGCCAAGCATGCGCATACCTTCTGCAGTGTGGTGACTTGAGTGGATTCCATCGAGTTATCATGCGATGATAGTTGGATCTCGATTCCCATTGATGAGTAGGTATTACTTCTCGGGTGATTTTAGATGATCCCTCTTTTTAGGGTTTGAAGGAGAATTCGAGGAAACAGTGGGAGCCATACTGATTAGATAAATAAATAACCAATCTAATCTAGGTTAGAGTGCACACTGAGTGTTTCTTTTCTCTCTCTCTCTTTGGCAGCGACCATGACCCGACTCTAAACTAAAACTCAAGAACCAAATTAACCGAACCTTCTTAAGACACTTTGGTTTTTGGATTTTCATAGTCGCATATTTCATTGCCGCTCCTACTTTTACCCTTTGTATTTCTCTGGAACATTCCGTATCACTATGAAGATCCTCATTTATTAGATATGCCATCGTATAGTTATATATGAACTCGATGAAACTTGTTTCAGTTCGAGGATGGTTTCCGGTTCTGGAGAAATAGAATATGACTATTCAGTTGTCTTTTCCCTATATCTTCTCTTAGGTTGCGATAGCTCCTGGTATTTAGGAGAGTACACCTATTATGCTTATTGGATAGTCTTCTTCCAAACCATAGGCAGATGCCGAAGGGTAGGGAAGGAAGAAAACCAATTAGCCTAAGTGTGGTGTACAGAAGGTAATAAGTAAAGACATATAAAGGGATTAGAAAGAGAACAAAAGGAAATTGCGACTGCTATCATTCACGACAAAGCCGCGTATATCATCGCTACTCCTACTTCACCTTTGCATTTGTCCGGAACATTCCGTATCACTACGAAGATCCATATTTATTGGATGCGCCATCGTATAGTTACATACGAACTCGAAGGAACTTATTCCAGCTCGAGGATGGTTTCTGGTTCAGGAGAAATCAAATAGGATTATTCGGGTTTTCTTTTATCTTTACCTTCTCTCAGGTTGCGAGGGCTCCTAGGATTAGGAGAGTATACCTATTACGTTTATTGGATAGTCTTCTTCCAAACCTTAGGCTGGTGCCAAAAGGTATGGAAGGAAGAAAACCAATTAGCCTAAGTGTGGTGTACAGAAGGTAATAAGTAAAGACATATAAAGGGATTGGAGTGAGGGCAAGGAAATATACGGTTACAGTCATGAATCTGGATAGTGGAAGAGGCATTATTAGGAATATCTGAATACCCCTTCGAAACATTTTCATGTTTCAGTTTCACTGTGCAGTGTTAATTGAAAATTGTTTTTCCAATTAGATTCTGACTCCAGAGTATGTATTTACCAGATTTGATTCTCACATCTGTATGGTGTTACAAATGATTAGTGGGAGTAGAATATTGGAAATTAGGTGATTATATCTTCAACATATCGGAATTCTTTGTGATTGATGATATTTGAGGAAATGTCCTTGGTTTTGCCTGACGGCAAATATTTGGTTTTGAATATCTGATATTATGCACCAATTTCAAACTGATATATCTGTATGTTTATTTTATAAAGTGAGATATAACTTTTTGAAATTATGTCTTTGACATTTACCTATATCAGTTGGTGATTAGGTGTAACAACCTAGTTCATTTATACCAATTCCAGTTCCCGTATTTACTTATCTGTGGTATTTTCTTGATTTATTGTGTTTGGGTGCGAATGGTATTTTTACATTTTACATTGCATTCGACCCGACCCGCTTGCTTGAACCTGTTTGATTCATATTTATGAATTACCCTGACTTGTTACATAGACCGTGCATTTTTCATGTTTAGTACATACTGGCATTTCATCTGGTATCACATATTTTACTATATAACATTTTAAGTCACAGAAAATAATTTAAAATTTCATTTCATGGCCTGCATGATACCCCTAACCCCGTGGTAGCATCCGCGCATCTTGTTCTTGTCCCGTTCAGTGAAACGGGCGTGTTTGGATGGCTACGCGCACGTACGTGCATCCGTTCTTAGGGGTATGCATTTTCATTATCTGAGCATTCATTTTGAAATTTGGACGTCGCATATATTTTTCATATTTTAAATCTGAATTTTTAGACCCCACTCGGACGTATTTTGGAGTAAGTTTGTATTTTCCAAAATCTCAAAACGGACGAATATTATATTCCTTAACTAAACTATTAAACTATTATACGTAATTAATTTTATAACTAAATTATATATTCTTTTAACTAATCAATCACAGACTCTCTCTCTGCAGTATATATTATATTTATATATTTTTTTAAATCCTAACTAACAGTACCTGTTCTCTCTCTCTTTCTTTATAATAAATATTAAAATCTTTTAACAAACTTTCTCTCTTTCTCTCAGCTTCTCTCTTCTCTCTTCCTTTCTCTCTCTCCCATAAACAAACAAATTTATATTTCCTAACTGTTCACCGCACTCTCTCTCCTCTCGATTCCACTCTCTCTCTTCTCGATTTTCTCTCTCTCTCTTCCTTTATCTCTTTCTCTCTCCCTATATATTATTTTCAACTTCCTCCCTTCCTCTCATATTTTTCTTTCTGTGCGAACCCTAACCCGCCTGCCTCCACCTCGCCGTCGCCCAAGCCTCCGACGACGCCTTTCCCGACCTCGCCGCCTCCTCACCCTCATCATTACCTCCACCTCCTCTCTCTTTCCCCGAGCCCCCTGCACACCAATTCACCGCCGGAGTTGATCGCCGCCGTCGATCTCGTCGTCGCCCCCTCGTTCCCAGATCACCGTGCACCACAGTGAGCCATTCTCTTCCTTCTCCCTCCCCTTCTTTCCTCCTTCTTTCTTTTCTTTCCTATCTTTCTATCTTTATAGAAATGGTTCTCTGTTGTTTAGTTCGCCGGAAACCGGACGTGACGTCGACGATCCCGACGATCCAGACGTCGAACCTGACTTGTGTGATCACCCTTGTACGTTTCTTGGACCCGTTGCGTGTGTCGTATGTGCGTCGCGACATTTCACCGACGTCGGACGTACCGTACGCGTCCGTTTCTTGATCCGTCGAGGCAAGTTAATCTTGCTACATGCTATTTAAATTATTATATACTTATTTAAATATATATTATACCTGTAGTTTAAATCTAGTACCCCATGTTTTATTTTTTTAAACGTTTCGATGTTCCGTTTATATCATTTTAGATCTACGTCATGGAAAACATATCTTGTTGCATACTAGATTACAATATACTGCACCCATATCAATATTTATATCACATAGTACTTATTTGTACATCCCATAGTACCATTTTATAGTTTATAATCTTTCGGACACCCGTTTGCATTCAACTCGTCTAATATATATAATTGCATCCACAGATCATATTAATGCATAATACTGTGATATTAACATTCCATGTTTAGTAGAGTACATCCTAATTGGTGTTGGAACTATAACTTTAACCCTAATCGATAACTGTGCATCCATATCTTGAACTTATACCTATTTGCATACCTTATCACATTATTCCATTTTATTGTTATATTGGTATCCCATACTTGTTTTTGTGTACCCATACTTATTATAGTTTGATTATGAGCACCCATGTGATACTTGTGCACCCCTGACATGACTTGATACACCACTACTTGACACGACTTGATATTGTGCACTACTTGACATGGATCCTTATACACCACCTGACATGACCTGATGTACCACAGCTTGACCTGTTACTTGATCTTGTTACTAATGCCGACAGTCTTGACCTGTCGTCCCTACAGACATTTCCTGTTGTCTATCCAGAAAAACCTGTATCTGCTTGATCCTGGGTTGGCATTAGCTCCAGATTTATCAATACCTGACTTGAACACATAACTTGGGGGTATGGGGAAATCAATAATGAAACCTGACTTGTAACTTGACAGTTCGATGCCTTTACTGATCAGTCTTACGGGCTAGGCCAGCCCCGGGATGATACTGCTGGCATCATTCGTCGTTACATACTACCTTTTACTGCCTTGCGGCACGTCTCGGATTCAGCCCGAGAGTCTTTGACCGTGGTCCCGGGCACGCACGGGATACTATTGAGTGATATTGATGATTCATCAAATTGATTTCAAGACTTGGGAGCAGTTAACCCAGTAGACCAGTATAGATTACTCACTGCACATCACCTATGCCTTACCCTTCACTGTCCTTATTTATGTTACTGTTATACCTGTTTTACCGTTCATACTCATACCTGCATGTCTTTCTACCCCTGTTTATATTATTGCTTGATATTATGACGCACTGACGTCTGGGTTTTGCATGGCCCAGATTCTTTACCTTTGCTGCAGGCCGAGCAGTGAGGACCTGTTAGTATTGGGTTTTATTTATGCATTTTCATTCCTGATGCGAGCCCGCATTATGGGACGTACATTCCAGTTTATTCTTGTATTGGATCTTTTTGCTTCCGCATTATTTTATTCTTGACTCGTTATTCTGGCTCATGGACATGTATTAGATAGTTATTATTATTGTTCTTGATATCTCTACAGCCGTAATGTGACTGTGGAAGGATATTTCCCATCCACAGGTAGCATGGTTGGCTCTGTCACGTGCCTATCTTAGCGTACTCTGGGAAGCAGGGCGTGACAGGGTTTGTTTGGTATCAAAGCCAAAGGATCTAGGTTAAACGGGTTTGATTCTTTTGTAGTTGGGTATTAGACCGAATACACGAATCAGAATACTCGAGATTAGGAACATGTCCTGCCACTTTGCCATCTTGCCATTTTTGAATCTTAACTTCCTTCTGATCCTTAGTTTGACGTTATGCAAACTTCTTTGCATCTTGACCTGAAACTTTGTCCCCTATTGTTTATCTTTAGAATTTGGGTGACTTGAGTGGAGTTATGTGATTGTAACTATGTACCGCGGTATGGTTACAATGCGGTACTCTATTTAAGTAACTTGGAGTTCTAGTTTTGATTCATATCCTTGATCCATGATCATCATTCATTGCAAGTTTTGAATCTTGTTTATCATGCTAATCCTCTTTGGTGTCTTGGTTGCAGGATCATGGAAGCCAGGAATCTACGATCGTACCAGAGGCGTATGGATGGCGCCACTTTGCTTGGAGTAATTCGTGACTTACTAGAGGATCACAAGCAGCAGACCGAGCAGAAGCCGGCGTTCGCACCAAACCAAACGCCCGTACGTAGAGGTATTCCGGTGAACCGACGTGGCATAGCACCAATGAAGAAAACGGTCGTTGCTGATCGGAGAAGGAGCATGATTTGTGACTTTTGCCATTTACCTGGACATGTGCAAAGGGAGTGTTAAAGGAAGCTTGGACTCTGTTTAAATTATGGATTGGTGGATCACACTATCAATGCTTGTCTGTCGAAGATTCATCAGAAAGCAGATGTTCGGAGGCCAGTTTTGCCCAAGCAAAAAGGAAGGGTGTTGTGCGATTACTGCCAACGACCGGGTCATTTCTGGAGAGATTGTCGAAGGAGACTTAGACTTTGTCTTATTTGTGGATCAATTGGTCATACCATTGATACTTGTCCGTCAAAGCTAAGATTGAAGGAAGACACTCAGGAGCCACCGCAAAAGTAGTTTCAGGAGCAGGAGCAATTAACTCAGTGAGCTAATCAAGCCCAAACTTTTACCCTAACGGCTGAAGAGGCCTAGGCTTCAGAGGGAGTCGTTTCAGGTATCCTACTTGTTCATGGTTTTCTCGCATTAGCGTTATACAATTCTAGTGCATCCCATTGATTTATGTCATCCAAGTTTATTACTACACACTCGATTACTTGCACGACCCTGTCTAGTTATTGGGACATACACACTGGGAATGGGAAAATCATAACTAATAGAGGGTGTAAGGATTGTTCTGTTGTTGTTTGCGGACGGGAGCTATTTGCAGATTTCTTGGTGATTGATACTGGCAGCTATGAAGTCATCTTGGGAATGGATTTTTCTCGGCACTTTCCACGCTCACATTGATTATAGAGCAAAGAAAGCGAATTTCCAGATTCCCGGACATCCAGAGGTTGTTTTGGAGTTAGCAGTTCTGTCGGACCGGTCGAGTGTAGGGCTAGGCCGACAAACAATGTTCTTTCGCCAATAGAAGTAGAAGCACCAACTGTAGTTCGAGATTTCATGGACGTGTTCGATGACATCTCGGGTTTACCCGAAGCGAGATGTGGAGTTCGCGATCGACCTTGTTCCTGGTGCAGCACAAATCTCAAAAGCGTATTGTCCAATGGCACAAAAGGAGTTGGATGAAATCTATTACTTGAGAGAAGGTTGGTTTCGCAGCAGCGATTCACCTTGGAAAGCTCTAGTTCTTCTAATAAAGAAGAAAGACGGTACACGGATAAACGTGCGTCGGCTTTTGAGGCATTGAAGCAGAGATGGATAACCGCTCCTATTTTGACCGTACCTGACGGTTCCGTAGGATTGGTGATTCACAGCGACGCATCCGGGAAAGGATTGGGATGTGTTTTGATGCAACATGGGATGGTTATAGCTTACGCATCGAGACAGTTGAAGACCCATGAGAAGAATTACCCAACTCATTATTTGGAGCTAGCAGCTGTGATTTTCGCTTTGAAGATTTGGAGACAATACTTATTAGGCGAAAGAGTCGAGGTTTTCACCGATCACAAAAGCCTAAAATACGTGTTCACACAGAAGGAGCTTAATATGAGGCAGCGTAGATGGTTGGAGCTGATGGCTGACTACGATCTTGATCTTAAGTACCATCCGGGGAAAGTTAATGTTGTGCCAGATGCGCTTAGTCGGTTGCCAGTAATTCAGATGTTGACTGCACAGAAGGAACTTATTGAAGACTTTCGGAGATTCGATTTGGAAGTTGTGCTACCGCATTCATCGGGATAGTTGATGCAGCTGCAAGTACAGTCGTCGTTGATCGAGAATATTAAAGCAGCGCAATTGCAGGACCCAAGATTGCAGAAGTTTCGAGAACAGGTTGAAGCTGGACTTCGAAAGGACTTGTTGATTCATGAAGATGGTTCGTTGCGGTATGGTAGCCATTTGTGTGTGCCAAAAGGAGATATTCGCGAAGAAGTTATGAAGGAGGCACACAGTTCCGCATATTCCGTACATCCAAGAGGCACGAAGATATACCGAGATCTACGACAGCATTTCTGGTGGGAAGGCATGAAACGGGAGATTTCCCGCTTTGTAGCGAAGTGCTTGGTGTGTCAGCAAGTTAAGGCTGAACATCAAAGGGTTGCTGGTTTATTGCAGCCACTTCCGATTCCTCAGTGGAAGTGGGAACATATAACCATGGATTTCGTGACGGCTTTACCGCGAAGTCCAAAAGGCAACAATGCAGTTTGGGTGATTGTTGATCGATTGACCAAGGTAGCTCATTTCATACCATTTCAAGTTGGTCAATCAATGGAAGCTTTGGCAGAACGATACATGCAGGAGATTGTAAGATTGCATGGAGTACCGGTGAGCATCGTGTCCGACCATGACACGCCTTTCTTATCACACTTCTGGAAGACCTTACAGGAAAGTTTGGGGACTCGATTGAAGTTTAGCACAGCTTATCATCCTCAGACAGATGGCCAATCGGAGAGAACGATTCAAAGTCTTGAAGACATGTTGAGAGCTTGCATGTTAGACTTCAAGGGTTCATGGGAGGATCATCCACACTTGGTGGAATTTTCTTACAACAACAGTTTTCAGACGACTATTCAGATGGCTCCATTCAAAGCATTATATGGCCGCAAGTGTCGTTCACCTGTTTGTTGGGACGATGTTGGAGAACGAAGATTTTTGGGACCGGATTTGATCATGCAAACAGTGGAGAAAGTTAACGCTATCCGGAATCATATGAAAGCAGCACAGGACCGACAGAAGAGTTGGGCAGATACATCGAGAAGACCTCTAGAGTTCACGGTTGGTGATTTGGTGTTCTTGAAGATATCACCGACTAGAGGAGTTATTCGTTTTGGGAGTCGCGGCAAGCTTAGTCCTCGATTCGTTGGGCTTTTCGAGATTTTGGAGCGTATTGGAGAAGTGGCGTATCGATTGGTTTTACCGCAATCTTTGGCGAATGTTCATAACGTGTTTCATGTATCTCAACTCCGTAAGTATGTTCGAGATGAAACACACGTGCTGGATCATTCGGAGCTGACTGTACGTGAAGATTTGACTTTTGAGGAGCGACCGATGTCGATTGTGGATCGAAGGGAAAAGGTTCTCAAAAGCAAAGTTATCCTTCTTGTACTTGTTTCTTAGGGAAATCGCTTACATGGAGAATCAACTTGGGAACGAGAAGATGAAATCCGGAAGAAGTTTCCACATCTATTCTTGTAGTTTCTTGATTATTTATCCTTTCTTGTTCTTAGAATTTCGAGGACGAAATTCTTTTTGTAGTTGGGTATAATATAACAACCTAGTTCATTTATACCAATTCCAGTTCCCGTATTTACTTATTTGTGGTATTTTCTTGATTTATTGTGTTTGGGTGCGAATGGTATTTTTACATTTTACATTGCATTCGACCCGACCCGCTTGCTTGAACCTGTTTGATTCATATTTATGAATTACTCTGACTTGTTACGTAGACTGTGCATTTTTCATATTTAGTACATACTGGCATTTCATCTGGCATCACATATTTTACCATATAGCATTTTAAGTCAAAGAAAATAATTTAAAATTTCATTTCATGGCCAGCATGATACCCCTAACCCCGTGGTAGCATCCGTACATCTTGTTCTCGTCCCGTTCAATGAAACGGGCGTGTTTGGATGGCTACGCGCACATACATGCATCCGTTTTTGGGGGTATGCATTTTCGTTACCTGAGCATTCATTTTTAAATTTGGACGTCGCATATATTTTTCATATTTTAAATCTGAATTTTTAGACCCGACCCGGGCGTATTTTGGAGTAAGTTTGTATTTGCCAAAATCTCAAAACGGACGAATATTATATTCCATAACTAAACTATTAAATTATTATATGTAATTAATTTTATAACTAAATTATATATTATTTTAACCAATCAATCACAGACTCTCTCTCTGCTGCAGTATATATTTATATTTATATTTTTTTTAAATCCTAACTAACAGTACCTGTTCTCTCTCTCTCTTTCTTTATAATAAATATTAAAATATTTTAACAAACTTTCTCTCTCTCTCTCAGCCTCTCTCTTCTCTCTCCCTTTCTCTCTCTCCCACAAACAAACAAATTTAAATCTCCTAACTGTTCACTGCACTCTCTCTCTCTCTCTCTTCCCGATTTTTTCTCTCTCTCTTCCTTTATCTCTCTCTCTCTCCCTATATATTATTTTCAACTTCCTTCCTTCCTCTCATTTTTTTTCTTTCTGTGCGAACCCTAACCCGTCTGCCTCCACCTCGTCGTCACCCAAGCCTCCAACGACGCTTTTCTCGACCTCGCCGCCTACTTACCCTCATCATTACCTCCACCTCCTCTCTCTTTCCCCGAGCCCCCTGCACACCACTTCACCGCCGAAGTTGATCGCCGCCGTCGATCTCGTCGTCGCCCCTTCGTTCTCAGATCATCATGCACCACAGTGAACCTTTCTCTTCCTTCTCCCTCCCCTTCTTTCCTCCTTCTTTCTTTTCTTTCCTATCTTTCTATCTTTATAGAAATGGTTCTCTGTTGTTTAGTTCGCCGGAAACTGGATGTGACGTCGACGATCCCGACGATCCAGACGTCGAACTTGACTTGTGTGATCACCCTTGTATGTTTCTTGGATCCGTTGCATGTGCCGTACGTGCGTCGCGACATTTCATCGACGTCGGACGCACCGTACACGTCCGTTTCTTGATCTGTCGAGGCAAGTTAATCTTGCTACATGCTATTTAAATTATTATAAACTTATTTAAATATATATTATACTTGTAGTTTAAATCTAGTACCCCATGTTTCATTTTTTTAAACGTTTCGATATTCCGTTTATATCATTTTAGATCCAGGTCATGGAAAACATATCTTGTTGCGTATTAGATTACAATATACTGCACCCATATCAATATTTATATCACATAGTACTTATTTGTACATCCCATAGTACCATTTTATAGTTTATAATCTTTCGGACACCCGTTTGTATCCATCTCGTCTAATATATATAATTGCATCCACAGATCATATTAATGCATAATACTGTGATATTAACATTCCATGTTTAGTAGAGTGCATCCTAATTGGTGTTGGAACTATAATTTTAACCCTAATCGATAACTGTGCATCCATATCTTGAACTTATACCTATTTGCATACCATATCATATTATTCCATTTTATTGTTATATTGGTATCCCATACTTGTTTTTGTGTACACATACTTATTATAGTTTGATTATGAGCACCCACGTGATACTTGTACACCCCTGACATGACTTGATACACTACTACTTGACACGACTTGATATTGTGCACTACTTGACATGATTGGATCCTTATACACCACCTGACATGACCTGATGTACCACAGCTTGACCTGTTACCTGATCTTGTTACTAATGCCGATAGTCTTGACCTGTCGTCCCTACGGACATTTCCTGTTGTCTATCCCGACAAACCTGTATCTGCTTGATCCTGTGTTGGCATTAGCTCCAGATTTATCAATACCTGACTTGAACACATAACTTGGGGGTATGGGGAAATCAATGATGAAACCTGACTTGTAACTCGACAGTTCGATACCTTTACTGATCAGTCTTACGGGCTAGCCAGCCCTGGGATGATACTGCTGACATCATTCGTCGTTACATACTACCTTTTACTGCCTTGCGGCACGTCTCGGATTCAGCCCAAGAGTCTTTGACCGTGGTCCCGGGCACGCACGGGATACTATTGAGTTACATCGATAATTCATCAAATTGATTTCAAGACTTGAGAGTAGTTAACCCAGTAGACCAGTATAGATTACTCACTGCACATCACCTATGCCTTACCCTTCACTGTCCTTATTTATGTTACTGTTATACCTGTTTTACCGTTCATACTCATACCTGCATGTCTTGCTACACCTGTTTATATTATTGCTTGATATTATGACGCACTGACGTCTGGGTTTTGCATGGCCCAGATTCTTTACCTTTCTGCAGGCCGAGCAGGAGTATTTCAGTCAGCAAGCCGAGCAGTGAGGACCTGTTAGTATTGGGTTTTATTTATGCATTTTCATTCCTGATGTGAGCCCGCATTATAGGACGTACATTCCAGTTTATTCTTGTATTGGATCTTTTTGCTTCCGCATTATTTTATTCTTGACTCGTTATTCTGGCTCATGGACATGTATTAGATAGTTATTATTATTGTTCTTGATATCTCTACAGCCGTAATGTGACTGTGGAAGGATATTTCCCATCCACAGGTAGCATGGTTGGCTCTGTCACATGCCTATCTTAGCGTACTCTGGGAAGCGGGGCGTGACATTAGGTAAGGAGCATTCAACAACCGTGTAATTCTTCTTAATCATAGTACAGTTTTCAACCTACGACGCACAAGGTTTGAGTTATTAAACTCAGATGACTTATACAAAGTATTGCATATTGTCTAGTGTCCATTAGGACAAAGGGGTTAGTACTCATACTATATTCTGTTTATTTTTGACTTCTCTAGTTTTCGAGAAGTATTTTGTAGAAATACAGGGTCCAAGTTTAGAGAAGTTATAGGTACAAAAATAAAGTAGAGAACCATATGTTGCTAAGTATCAGGATTCTTCAAGGTGATCGAAGATGTAGATACTTGTGCTAGGTATTCCGTTTATAGTAATAGTTTTGAGAATTTGCTTCTCTTTCAGGTTACTCATATATGGATGTATTCCTTGATGAGTAATGTTGATTGGCCTTCTTCCATTTGGTTGATATGCACTGAAAACAGCTGCATGATTTTTGAATCTGGTTCCAATTAAATCAGTGCTTATGTTTCTATATGGATATAGAATGGATCGTACCTTAACGATGTTAAGGTATATGGAGTTGTCCGGCTTATGCTTAAAACCAGAATCCGGATAAACTCAAGGCACGTTTTAGTAATGGCAGTTTGTGGGTTATCCTGGGCTTTGACGAGGGTTAACTTTCTACCATCAGGAAGATCAATAGTTATATTGTTCTTGACTCGCCACCAGTTTTAGTAAAATGGATTCTTTTTAGAAAACATTAGTGGGAGTATGGTAGAGCTGGAAGTGATTTCAGAACCACAAACGATTACTAAAAATTTAGTAGGACCTACAGATTCAATTGGATTCGACATTCCATTAGCCACTCCGTAGATTTGGTGGGTAACCTCAAGCACCCGAGAGGTACTTCGGTCACCTCAAAGACGGTGACAGGGAGGTTCTTGTTTATCCAGACTTGCTACTACTGTTGTTCTTGACTATGAAATCCCGCATGAGAATGAGTATAGCATCATTCTAAATTGTCTTTAGAAGTGCACGTGTATATGACTCTGCCAGAGGGTTGTTGTAGTCAGTGGGAGCAGCGGAAGCATAGTGGGCAAGTAGCTTATGTCTATTTATAAACTAAAGCAGGTTTAGTGGAGATAGATCATCTATTTTTAATGTGACGGTCATAGGTTTTGACTTCATCAGAATAGGAGATGGATCTGGTAAGAAGGTAGTAGAGAGTGGTGTCCAGCTATTTCGATGACATACACTTGATAGGGAGATATCTTCCTATACTACGATCGGTTATACTGTGGTTGTCACAAGGTGGTTTCTCCACATAGGATATGGATATGATATCAGGGATTCTGGTGACTAGATCTATGGTTTTAGATCTAGATTTGGGAAGTGTCCCAATTCGGGTACTTGAAATATTCTAAAGTGTTTTAGAATGGACGACTCCTGGCGTGGTGGTGTACCCGCAGGTGATGGAGTCACCCTCTCTAAAGAGATGTCTTCTAGATTGATGAGGAGAGGGATTTGCATGATTGGCATATCACTTGCTTAGGCAATTGAGTCAATCATGAGATATCAAGTACAACACCAGATATTGTTTTTGCACAGGATGCAAAAAGTATATATTAATCCAATCCTGGAGAAACGGAAGGAAGCAGTTTTGAACATAAGTAGATGTTCTTAGTACATGGTAACGGCAGTCTCCTTCGAGAGGCGGTTATCATTTCAGGCTTCCAATGTGACCTGGATGACAGAGAGACTGTCTGAGTTATAGTTTTCCCTCTTTTGAGGGGCAGTATGTTAGACAGGTAATCCAAGCAGATACTGAGGAAGGCAAGGCACAGGATACTGATTAAATTCAGTTCATGATACAGTCTAAGAAGTTTGTTGGATTTGGAGTTCATTTCTAAACTGGGTCCCATCAGATATCCAGATAAATTCTAAGACAGGTATTGCTCATTTCGGGAGATAGTCTTTCTCCGCGAAGTTGAGATATAGAGAGATATAGAAAGAAACATAAGAGCGGATCCACTCACTGAGGCTATTTCTCGAACGCAATAGTTTCACAAACAGGCTTTGTAAAACTGATAAGTAGAGAAGTTGGGTGTTCGGTATCACACGAGCTGTGAGTATGCGACACTGCAAAAATTAGTCTTAAGTGTAAGTGGGAGATTGTTGGCTATAGTGCCCTTAAGTCAATTATTGAATCGCAGGCATGCGATTGCGATGATTGAGGGAGGGCCTATACGGATAGAACAGTCTTACTCAAAATGATAGTATGCTATCTGGTTTATCTTTATCATCATGTACATGCTTCAGGTGGTATTACAGATCACTATTACATGTTGATAAAGCCCATAGGATTATTTCTTGACTACCGGCATTATGAAGGCGATCATATATATGGGAGCTGGGTGGTCTATAAGCGCATCCTTAAATGTCCCTAGTCGTAGAAGTATCGAGACTGGGTATCAATACTCCAGAGTAAACTAGTGTATACTGATCGAGACCCCGACGAGGGGCGGTGGCCAGTCTCATAAGCCATTGGTGTTAGTTTGTTCACCTAAGATAGTATGCAGGTGCTCATTGGGTTATGAGTACACTAGATGGACTCGTTAGGAACATGCTAGTTGGTATTATACCTATTGTCAGATAGCAGTTCCCAGGTGACATGTGTACAGATTAGTCTGTTGACCTGAGATCGTCATTTTTCTCATGTGAGTTCTCACTGTGCTTTGATTACTACCCTACCACGGCTCAAAGGAGTCATGAAAATAGGTTTTAGTTGGGTACAGTCCCGAGCCACATGGAGGCAGCGAGCGGATCATCGGGGATTCGTCTCTTCCGGTATTAGGGGTTGATGTCGCGTTGTGCACGGATGACCATCACCAAAAATCCTTGATCAAGATAGTCGAGAATTACTGATTTGGATCAGTAGTTTCTCAGGTTGTGATGGGCTTCATACCGACACTAAATGTCGCGTTATTAGGGGTCTGATTTTATCCACCCCCTAGACTCGATATGCGATACTCTTAGACAAAGAGACTGTATTGTATGGATATTGTCACGGACAGGCTCAGCAGGGGTCAAGATGAGTTTGCTCGTCGGCATTCCTTTCGCTCATTACCTGGGTAGCCGTTACGTACAGCTAGTGCCGCTGACGTGCTTGTAGTTAAACCCACTGCCAGCGTATTGACGAGTCTTTAGAGTCCCACACAGAGGGTTTCCCTGCTTCGGGCAAAACGATGTAGAGGCCGTGTGGTTTTACGGCAGGGTTCGATCATATACGTGCACTTGTGCACGTATTATTATTCGGACAGATAATACTAGTGGGCTTTGGTTTAAGCCGGATCCTAGTATTATATTGTTGGATTATTTTCGTCTCATTGTATTCGAATTTTTTGGAATACGGATGCGGGTATGTATATATGGATGAGGGGCATTCTTGTAATTTATTACAAGATTGTTTCTAGAAGAAAACACCTCATTATGTTTATTAACCATTTGGTTAAATGGTTAATTGAGGTGAGGGATGAGTGTGCTTAGCTTTAATTCAAGCATGGCTACTTAGTGACTCATGGTGGTGACTCATGGGGTGACTCATTGTATGACTCATGATACACTATTCTTGCATGCTTGATACTTGTTGAGTTATGAGATATTTTTGTGAACTTGAGATATTTTCTTTAGTTTCTTTAATATTCTATTCTCAAACTCTCACAATACTTAGCCTTTTTTCTTGAGTTGAGCTCAAGCTTCACACTCTCATCTCTCATGGCTTCTGCTTCTACCTCCACCATAATCCTCTCATGTGTTGAGAAACCTAGGGTGTTTAGAGACAAATTAATCCATCATTAAACTCTACATCATCTAGGCTAACTAGTTTAGTAAACTAGATACCCTAGTTACCTCGGTTATGAGGTTGGAGCTCGATTCATAGACTCTCGGGTAGATCATCCTCGATGGAGGGAGACCGGTAACCAAACTTGATCATGGTGGCCACTAGGAGCTTGGGAAGGTGTTTAAAAGACCGAAGGACACGGATCATTCGGAATAACATTCCTAACTCTTTATATTGCTTACTAGGTTTAGGGTTAATGGTTGATCCGTATTCGCGGGTTGTGTTAGCGCCAGTTTGTAAAATTTTTGTTCCGCGATCGGCCACGGTTTAATGGCCAGGGCGCTGGCATAATCCAACACATGTTTCCCTGCGGACGACCCGTACTCATCGCGGCTCGCTACTGGCAACACCGTCTTGATTGCGGTTACTTTACAAAACATTTTTTAACGATGCCGGGGAGACGGTCGTAATTTTTTTTCTTATTATACAGGTTGATTTCTTATAAAATCCGGCAACCATAAAATAAAATAAACGAGAACCAAAACCGCATCTTGTGTATTTAACAATTATTGTGCGAGTTTTGTAAGAAAATCTGGAGTAACTGGACCAAGACAATAGAGAGCCAGAGACTTTAAATTTGGACCAAAAGAGCATAGGGGTGCTCTGAAGAAAAATTTAGCAAAAGAACCCACCAACTTGCGGCGGAATAGCGGCAGAATTGTGGGTTTGGCGGCAGAACCGCGACACTCTAGGTGAATTGAGACCCCAAAATCCTCTGGTATTTTCCTAAGATCTTTCTCTTTCTTCTAAAGCTCCAATAATCTAATCTTGCCTGCGGGATTCTTTGCAAACAGCGCCACTCAAAAATCTTTTTGTGTGTTTTGATTTCGGTTTGTTTTTGCATATTTAAACCGGACTTTAAAGGGCAATAAACCCAAATCCAAATTAGGTGGGGATTTTATCACCCTTTCTAAGCCCCACAAATCACAAACGAGCATACTCTCACCCTACATTAATTAAAAAATATCTAGACCTAGCCCTTAAGGACATTCGCGCTTAATTAGGACAGAGGAGGGTCGTGGGTAATCTATTGCTTATCCACATTTTTCTTATGGTGTCTAAGGAAAGTGTGACTAAAGAAAGTGGTGACTTAATTAGGCCCGCTATTTTGGTGATACGTATAGCGGATACATAGCACTTACCTGACCACAAGATTGATAAGGAGGTAGTAGAGCATTGATCCTGTAACTTGTCCTTTGGAAGTCTAGGAGCGGTCTAGTGACTTGACCTAGGAGACCTTAGTTCTAGGGATTGATTGTGCATTTTGTGATTTGTTGAGTCAAGTCTCAAGTCCGACCTTTTTTCAAAACAAACCTTCTTAAAATCATTCTCATACACGCTGCCACGTGCACTAAACCCGCTTAGTGCATGATCGGCTGGACACGGGATTCTAGTGCCCGTTTTGTCTGCGTTTTTTCTATCGACTCCAAAGTCGGTACTTCTTCATCTCTATTTCCCCTCCACTCACCACATCTCCCGAAATGGACGGATCTCCATCGGGATTTAACGATACCACCCTTCCACCACCCGTAGGTGCGCAGAATCCACCGCGCATCTCTCTCCAAGAAAGATGCTACCCCGTACGTGGACCTCTTCCTACTTGTCTGTATCTTCCACCAGCCAATAAGGAAAATTTCGAAATTAAACCCCACTTCATCAACCCGTTGCCTAAATTTCACGGGCTTGAATCCGGAGACGCATATGTTTTTATAACCAAATTCAAAAACGTATGTGCAATGATGAGCACAACCCAACTTTCAGGGGATGCTATGCGATTACGTCTTCTCCCTTTCACCTTGTGTGATCTAGCAGAAAAATGGTTTTATAGCACTGTTGCACATTCTATCGCTTAATGGGATGATTTCGTTATAGCATTCCTTAAAAAATTTTATCCTCATCACAAAACCGTCCGTGTTCGAAGCGAGATTAACTAGTTTACCCAACTTCCCAACGAACCGTTCTGGAAATGCTTTGAACGATTTAAAGATTTTCTTGTACAATGCCCTCATCATGGAATTGATAGAAGGAAACTTTGCCGAATTATATATGAGGGTGTTAATACAGCGACAAAACAAATGCTTGAAACCATTTTCCAATGCCATTTCATGTCAAAAGACGATGGCGAAGTTTGGCAATTTCTGGAAGATCTCGCCGAACAAACCTTACAATGGGAGAGCACAAGACCAACATCGTCTTCATCTAGAGCAGATATCCATCAACTCGACATTTCCATCACAGTGAAAGCCGAAATGGCCATGATGCAAAAGAAACTCGAAGCTATCGAAAACAAATTCTCGTCAGCCTTCCTAAACCAAGGTACGCTCCCCAAAACCGTCTGTGGTTGTTGTTTTGACCCATCACATTTAACGGAAGAATGTCCTTTGAATCCTCCGTCTCAAGGTCTTGAACAAACCAATGCTGCTTTTCAGTAATAACCTAGAAATGACCCTTATTCATCCATATATAATCAATAATGGAGGAATCATCCTAATTTTGCTTGGAACCAAAACCAATCTCAAAATCAAAATCAGTTCCTAAGCCAAAATAACTATCAAAGGCTTCCTCCACAGCAACAGCTACCACACCAAATTCTGCAACCCTTTCAACCGCTCTCTTCAAAATCCGGCCAACAACTTTGCTCCTCATAATAATATTTCAACGTCCAGTACCGATAAAACCTCTGCACTCGAATGAAATTTAGAAACGTTTATTAAACAATCAACAATAACGATGGCTAATTTAGTGTCATCTATCCAAACGTTAGTGCAATACACAACTTCCCACGGTGAAAACATAAAATCGATAGAAGCACAACTTGCACAGTTAAATGCCGTGATGAGTGAGAGAGAGAAATGGATACTTTTATCTCAACCTCTACCAAATTCTGGCCACTCACAAAGCGCAAATCTCATCCTTCAAAATCATAATGTGAGTGCCGTAACTACATTGAGATCGGAAAGAGTGCTAAATAACAACGTTGGTAAACAAGTTGAAGTTGATGACTTTGTTTAAACCCCGGATACTACTTCTACTCCTACTTCATCTAATCCAACGTCTTCTTCAGAGCCTATTCTCCGTTTTCCACTAGGCTCGAACCCTCAGCCCATTTTCTTGAAAGAACTACCATCCACGACTATCCTAAATCCAATTTTGGGATCCATTCTATCCCCACAAACTTCTCCTAAAATGTTGGACCCATCCCTTATTGATAAAGTTTCTTTTCCAAACAGGTTGAAGGCCAACAGACCAAGTCCACAAATGGAGAAGATTGTGGAAATTTTAAACAAGTTAACATAAATATTCCTCTCCTAGATGCTATCAAACAAGTCTCTTCCTATGCGAAAATTCTAAAGGACTTATGCACTAGGAAAAGGAAAATTCAAGTGCCTAAAAAAGTTTTCTTAGCGAGTAATATAAGCAATTCTCTTATCCAATTGGTGCACACGAAACGTAAGGACCCCGGTTGTCCTACAATATCTATAACTATTGGGGCTAAAAACATCAATCGCGCTCTACTCGATTTAGGTGCTAGTGTTAACTTGCTTCCGTATTCTGTTTATGAGTAATTAGGCATAGGAAAGTTGAAACCTGCGCACTGCACTCTCCAGATGTCCGATCGATCTATCACCCACCCTAGAGGTGAGCTAGAGGATGTGTTGATGAAAGTCGGGGAATTTATATTCCCTGTGGACTTTATAGTTATAGATACATAGCCTGTGGCAAACCTATAGAACCAAATTCCGGTGATTCTAAGTCGATATTTTCTAGCAACTTCCAACGCGATAATCAATTGTCGTAACGGTTCAATGAACATGTCCTTTAGGAAGATGACAATTGAGCTTAACATCTACAAGTTAGGAAGTCAACCCTCCCAACTCTATGCTCATATAGTTGATGTATGTTCTGTCGAAAAGATAGCTTCCGACAGTTGCGAATTTGAGGAGCCTCACAATACTGATCTCGATGACACTAGTGCGTCATTGTTTGATCCTGCGATTTATTATACACGTGAAGACCCTTCTGTCGACAAGTCCACACCTAAGTCTGAATCCTTTGACTTGTCGAATGGTTTATTCGAGCTATCCGAGTATTATAACTTCTTTTCCGATGAAATTATTATTCGGAATATCAATGGAAGTTTTGAAGACATTTTTGCCGAAGAAATCGCATTCCTAAAAGACATGGATGTTGTGATAAATTAACCTCCACCCAAAGAAGTTGAACCACGCCCTTTCTTCTTATCAAGTATGAGAATGCGAATATTCCAACTATTCCTTATCTTTCACATTCGTGTTTTCATCCACCATCATTGTTTCGTCTCTATCAACCGAGACGTAAACCCATTCAATTACACCTCTTATCTCCTCCCCATTTTTCCATGTCTATATGTGACGTGATCATCTACCAACCATGGTGTTATATTGATAAAATATTCGAATGGTTGATGTTGACTTTTGGTCTTTATAAAACTTTGCATAGACCAATAATTTAACCCCCCCTCTTATGATTTTAAATACTTAAAACACAGTTTTACTTAAGTTGGGGGGGGGGGGAAATATTTTGGCTCTTGAAAGAAAAACAAATTTTTACAAAATTGTGGGCCAAAAATAAGTTTGGGGGAGGATTTCACTGTCATTGACTTTTGTCTCCTTTTGCTAATCATTGAGAACTTTTTCTCCCAAGTCTACATGTCTTAATATTAAAAGATGACATCAGTGAGAACACTGCTGCAAATAGGTTTGGGGGGAGGTTTGTGCTTATTCACGCATCATTTTTTGCATTATACTAAACAAAAGCACAAAAAAATTTTAATAATAAAAGTTAGGAAGTGAAAAATACATATGAAAGATAGGAAGAGGTTTAAGAAAAGTTAGAAAATTAGATAGTTTTAAAACGAAGTTAGTAATAGATAGTCATGAGCTGTTGTCCCAAGGACTAATAAAATGAAAGGAATCACTAATCTGAGGATAGAAATAAGTCTGAAAAATAGTCCCTATTCTTGAGTCCAAACATTTGAATATTGATACCCTACTATATGCACTTGCACACATCTTGAAACTTGGGATAGTAGAGGATTCTTTGAAATGCTCTTGTCTAAAAGCCTTAGTATAAAGAAAAAAATATATATAAACAAAAATATAAATGACAAAAAAATATTGAAGAAAAATGAACACTGGTTTTGTAATTACTTAAGGCAGCATAAAAAAAGCATAAAAAAATATAGCGAGGGTGCCTTATCACCTAGTGCCTTAGACCAACTGGTTTGAGATCCACTGCTAAGCCTTAGGTGTTGCAAGACTAGGATATTGCTAATTACGCCTAAAAAAGTGAGCACATTTGGTAATTGGTTGGTTAGTACCTCAAGAAGTATTAACGGTCGCATGAAGAATGTGTGAACAATTCCATCTAAAAACATTCACCGACTAAAAAGTACTAAGAAAGATGGGCAAGAGTATGATAGCTTGAATTGAATTCTCTAAGTTTAGGGATGTATTTTACACACACGTAGGAGAATATGATTGATGTTTGGAAGAAAAATAGGGAGGAAGGCTAAAGACGATGTTTTATTGAGGGATGATGTGATTTCTGACATCTTTTCAATACTATTAAGATATGGCTCATGGCAACTAAAAAGCTAGTATAGTTTGAAACTCTTATTTTCAAGTTCTTTCTTTCATAAGTTCCTTATTTTTGTATGTAGCTTTCATCTTCTTTCTTTTTATTATGGGATTTTGTGGGTGTAATCCGCTGAAAACCCTTAGGAGACAACACTCCTTCTACTAGGGACACCTAGAGGTTTAAAGGCTTGTTGCGTGAGCTCAGCGCAATCGTGTTGCCTACGAAAGTGCGCTAGTTAGTTTTTACTTTTTCTCTTTAATAACTAGTTTTCTCGGGACGATCAAAGATAAGTTTGGGGGTATTTGATTAGTCTAAAATATTGCACATTTATATGAATATTTTCCCTACTATTGTTAAGTATTAAAAGGTGTTTATTGTAAATATAGAACATATGCGTGTTTATTTGTAAAAAGTTTATTATCGTATGTTTCTACATTATAATTAATATAATTAGGGAAAATATATGCATATAATATTTAAATAAAATCTTTGTAATTAAAATACGCATATCATATCAAATATTTCTAATCAACATTCTTAAGATATTATATCATTTAAATGGTTAGGATAATATCTCAAAAAATACCAATTGCTAGTAACACTATGATTTGAGATATTATGCAGATATTAGCTCAGGTCTGGAATCCAAGTAAGAGATCCAAGTCAAATCGGGAAATCAAAACCGAATTTGCCAAAATTTAGAAGCAAATCGAGAGATCTAGCAACGGCAGAGGCTCATAGCATTATTTTCAGAATCTAGACATCAAGAGGATCTCCACATGGCAACGCAAGAGACCAGAAGAAATTCCTAATCCTGATTCCACCAAGTCGCGGCAGAAGGGCGGCCAAATAAGGGGAATTGCGACGGATCAGCGGCTCCTTGATGGCCGTTGGATGTGATATTTAGTGGCTTGGATCTTAACTGCATATCTCCACTTATGGAATCTAGGGTTTCTGGTTTGAGTGACTATATAAAGAATCGAGAGCTGAACATTAAAAATCATCACCGAAGAGATCAAGAGATCTACGTATCCGAGTGATCATCATCTATTCATCTACCTCCTACAAAAGAGTGATCTAGAGCAAACTAGGGTTCTTGTATTCTAATTTCTAAGGAGAATTGTAAATGCAATAGTTGATTAATAAAGGTAGTTTTTTTAGTTATTGTTCTTTTTGCAATTAATTTCCGCACTTACTTTCTGCGCTTACATTTCTGCATCCTAACTATGTTTTCATTCTTATTCAACCTTTCTTCTAAATTTTTAACCATGAGCGAGTAATTCCTAACTTGCTAGGGTTCGTAGGATAGGGTAGAACAATGAATGATAAAATCTTTTAATTTCTTTTATACATTTTAAAGTTTATAAACTTTAGCAAAATAAATGTTAACCTCCTTATCGGGCACGCTACCAATTTATTGATAGTCACGACCACGATTTGAGATTAATTTAACACTTGTTTTGTTAAGGGGTAGACATGAATAGAGATCAATGCAAGGACAAGGGTTAGTAGTGGGGAAATCCTAATTTCTTCCAAGAACCCTAATCTACATTCATCACTATCGATCTAGTTTTAAACTATTAAAAGATAAAAGGAGTCATTTTTAATTATTCATCCATTACTACTATGTCCTATGAACCCTACGAGCCTTTTCTTTATAAATTCTATATCTGTAACGACAAATAATCACCCTTCTTTAATCAACTCGTCTAAATCAAGAAAAGAGTTTACGTTTCCCTGCGGATGACCCGTACTCATCGCGGCTAGCTACTAGCGACACCGTATTGATTGCGGTTCCTTTACAAAATACTTTGTAACGATCAATCAATCCGCTACAATGTTCCAACTTTATCTCTCTATATCTCTACTTTGCGGAGATCAGCAATCTCCGACACTGAGCGATACCCCGCCTCAAGAATTTGTCTGGATATTTGATGGGACGAAGTTCATAAATGAACAATTCTATCCAACAAACTTCTTTGGTTGTATCCTCTGTTGAGTTATAATCAGCATCCTGTACCATGATTACCTCAATATCCCTATTGGAACACCAGCCAATATACTGATCCTCGGAAGAGGCTAAACTAAAAACTCTGACAGTATCTCTGTCATCTAGGTCACCTAGGAAGCGTGAACCGATAACCGCCTCCCAGAGGAAGCTGCCATTACCCTATATTAAGAACATCCTCTTTTGTTCATAATAGCTTCCCTTTGTTTCTCTAGGATTGAATTAATATCTGCTTGCTACAGCAAGTGTATAAGCAACATCTGGTTTTGTACAAGACATTGCATGATTGACTCAATTGCCTAAGCAAATGATATGTCATTCATGCGAGTCCCTCTCCTCATCAGTCTAGAAGACATCTATTTAGAGAGGGTAACTCCATCACCTGCGGGTACACCACTACACCAGGAGTCGTCCATTCTAAAATACTTTTAGAATGCTGTCTAAGTACCCGATTGGGAAACTTCCCAAATCTAGATCTAAAACCAGAATCCCTGATACATTATCTATCTGGTTTTTGTACAAGACATTGCATGATTGACTCAATTGCCTAAGCAAATGATATGTCATTCATGTCAGTCCTTCTCCTCATCAGTCTAGAAGACATCTCTTTAGAGAGGGTGACTCCATCACTTGCGGGTACTCCACCATGTCAGGAGTCATCTATTCTAAAATACTTTTAGAATGTTGTCTGAGTGCCTGATTTGGGAAACTTCCCAAATCTAGATCTAGTCACCAGAATTCCTGATATATTATCCATATCCAATGTGGAGAAAATATTATATGACATCCAAAGTTTGACCGATTGTAGTATAGGAACATCATTTTCTATTCAGAGTATGTCATCCAAATCCTAGGACAGTACTCCTTACATCCTTCTTACTAGATTCATCTATTGTTTTGATGAAGTCAATCACCTTGACTGTCACATCAAAAACAGATGATCCGCCTCCGCTATCCATGCTTCAGTCTACAAACAGACATAAGCGACTTGCACACCTTTCGCTGCTCCCACTGGCTACGATAACCCTCTGGCAGATTCATATACACGTGCACTCCCAAATTCCCATTTGGAAAGACGTTATAGTCATCTATCTGCCAGATATTATAGCCAAGAATAGTATCAGCACCAAGTCATATCTATATGGACTTCAGCATAGACATTGAAGTGAAAGTATCATCATAATCCACAACGAGTATTTGATGCGAACGCTTTACACCAAGTCTAGCCTTATTAGGTTAATACCTTTCCACTTGCACAGATCTTGAAAAATCTACTTGCTCCTAATGGGTTTTACCCCTCCTGGAGCACCCAGCAAAGTCCAAAATCCATGATTTGCTGACGTATGTGGAGTCCATCTTGGGTATGAAGTATCTAGTCTACTGGAATTTACCACTTTCTATGACCTGCTGATAACATGTAGGGGGAATAGTAGTGCCAAACCATATCCGTATGGACTTTAGCATAGACACTGAAGTAAAAGTCTCATCACAATCCACAACGGGTATTTGATGAAAACCCTTTACAACAAGTCTATCCTTATTAGGTAGTATCCTTCCACCTGCACAGATCTCAAAAGATTTACTTGCTCCTAATGGGTTTTATACTTTCAAGAGCACCCAGCAAAATCCAAAATCCATGATTTGCTGAAGTGCGTGGAGTCCATCTTGAATATGAAGTATATGGTCACTTAGAAATTACCACTTCCTATGACCTACTGATAACTAGTAGGGCCATCATTGGCATAATGCTGACCTCCCTGTCACCGTCTATGAGAAAACCGAAGTACCTCTCGGGTGGCTGAGGTCACCTACTTAATCTGCGGAATGGCTAATGATTTGTCAAGTCCAATTAAATCCTTAAGTTTTACCAAATTTTCGGTAACCGTTTGTGGTTCTGGAATCACTTCCATTTCTACCATATTCCCACTAGTTTCTTTTGTAAAATGGTGGCGAGTCAAGAACAATGTAACTATTAATCTTGAAAATGGTAGAAGAAAAATTCTAGCGAATGCTTGTGATAATCCACAAACTGCCATTACCGAAGCGTGCCTTGAGTTTGTCCGGATTCTTCTTTTAAACAGAAAATGGATAACTCTATATCTCAACAACCTCAAGATATGTAACCATTCTATGTCCATATAGAATCAAGGCACTAATTTAGATGGAACCAGATCCAAATGTCATGCAGCCGTTTTCAGTGCATATTACCTAATGGAAAAAAGCCAATACAGCATTACACATCAAGAAGCGTACTCACGGATGAGCAACCTATGAAAGAATCAAGTTCTCAATACTATGATGGAACATCTAGCATAAGTATCTACATCTTCGATCACCTCGAAGAATCCTGATACCTCCAACGTATGGTTCTCCACTTTATTCTTATACCTATAAACTTCTCAAAATCTTTGACCTTGCATTACTATGAATGCGTGTCTAAAACTTGAGAACTTATAGATAAACCTGAGTGAAATAAGAGTACCAACCCTTTGTACCGAAGGACACTGGACAACATACATTTTCTTGTATAAGTCCCAAGAGTATACTAACTCAAATTCTGTGTTTTATAAATTGAAAACTGTATCTTAGTTAAGAATGTCTTATACCGTTATTCAATGCACCTTACCTTATCTTCAATTGATAAAGGTAAATGTTTACAACATAATTTTTAAAATGTATATCTCACTTTATAAAATAAAGGAACAGATATTTCATTTTAAAATTTGGTGCATAACAACGGTTATTCGAGACCAAATATTTGCCGTTAGGCAAAAATAGGCGATTTAATCCAATATCACCAATTACAACGAATTCCGATATTGAGGATCAAATTGCCCATTTCCTAATATTCTACTCCAACTCATCATCTGTAACACGGTACAGATGCGAGATCCAAATCTGGTAAATACATACCCTGGAGTCAGAATTAATTGGGAAAACAATTCTCTTTTACAAATACACAGAAAATCTGAAACATGAAAATATTTCATAGAGGGTAGCCAGGTATTCCTATTAATGCCATTTCCATTATCCAAATTCATGACAGTAGTCGCAATTTTTTTTGCCCTCACTTCAATCCCTTTATATATCTCTGCATCTTACCTTCTGCACACCGTCCTTAGGCTAATTGATTTTCTTCCTTCCTTACCTTTCGGCACCAGCCTAAGGTTTGGAAGAAAACTATCTAATAAGCGTAATAGGTGTACTCTCCTAATACAAGGAGCTCTCGCAACCCGAGAGAATGTAAAGGGAAGAGACAACCGAATAATCCCATTCAATTTCTCCAGAACCTGTGGCTATTCTCGACTGAAATAACTTCTTCGAGTTCGTATGTAATTATACGATGGCCGTTTTAAGCAATATGGATTATCGTAGTGATACGACGTGTTCTGAAGAAATGCAAAGGGTAAAGTAGGAGTAGCAGGGATATATGCGACTTTATCGCGAATCAAGACAAGCCAAAGCCCAAGAGTATAAGAAGGTTCGGTTAACTTAGTTTATGTGTTTTTAAGGTTTAAGGTAAGTCATGGGTCACTGTACCAGAGAGAGAGAGAGAGAGAGAGAGAGAGAGAGAAAAGAAACACTCAGCATGCACTCTATCAAGATTTGATTGGTTATCACTTGATCTAATCAGGATGACTCCCACCGTTTCCTCGAATTCTCCTTCAAACCCTAAAAGGAGAACTAGTCGGGATCATATACATTTTATAAGTTCGCTAACCGTTTAGCCATGCCAATGTTAGTACTCCGAGGGAGTTCCCCTATGCTTTCACATGGACCCAATTAATAACCTCATTTCCGCAGAGGCGTAATCTCGTTAACGCTTTCTAGACACCTAATAGGTTAGCTAATTGTGAAGTGAAAATCTCCTGAGGAGCAATACATACTCATCAGTAGGAATCGGGGCCTAACTATCATTGTGTGATAACTTTGACGGAAGCCGACCAAGATTACCACACTTCAGACGGTTTGCACAAACTTAGCAAGTTTCCCATATGTTTGAAACTCCCGATATGGTTTTTGCCCCTAACGACTTATGACCTTGACTAGATTAATATATCATAAGTCGCAAGTCAAGTTCAACCCGTCATTATTCTGGATTAATTAGACCTACCTGTACGAGCCCTTGACTAGGTCAAAATGACCGTACGATTTTCCTAACCAATCGCATCACCATGCAACAGAAAAGTACTACAGAGCTAACGAACACTATGCCTTGACTAGGTCAACATACGCAGCATGAATACTAAGCAATACTAATCTGAAATGACGGAGGGCTACGGTTAGTTTTTGGCAAAAAACCTTTAACGTAATGAACTTGATATCGTTGAAGGAACTCGTGTGGCTTTGAAATGGAGTGGTTTAAGCTCTGCTTTTTAAAACTAGTAACATAAACCTTTGCTTAAGAGCGAACTTGCAGTAAAGGGATCAAGGCTCTTCCCTCATAGAATGAGGTGCGAGATATTCCTAACCGAATACCTCTATGCAAAGCAAAAGAATACGACTATGAGTTTGAAGAAAACCGAGTAGTTTTACTATTGGTTCCGACAATATCATTTAGGTTTATTTTCCTTGCATTATTTAGATAATGCGTTCTCATCATTTTAAGTTTCCAAACCACAAAAGAAACATTCAAAAATAGCATGCTTTTTATATGCCATCTGCATTCGTCATGGGGCCCCGTCATGCACCGTTAGGTTACTTAACTAACGGCAGAGCGGGGGCAGGACTAGCGCGGATGCAAAATATATAGAAATATTTAATAAATATATAATATATATATATATATATCAACATCGCAGGCAGATAATAGTCATCACAGGTAAATAAAAATCATCACAGGCATGTGAACAATAATATGGAATAGCGGATAATCTAGGATCCCCGCATTTCATTTGAGCCGTAAATAAGACGCGACGTTCCCGGTTGTGTGCATAGCCAATGCAATGAAGAACCTAGACCCTTATAAGTGCGGCAAGTTACACGCAAATCCCGGAAGTGAGGTAACCCAAATCAACAAAGTGAATGGGCCACCCAACACTTCATGGAATTCGGTAACTTGAGCACCCCTTCATGGGTCAACCTATACCCCCTACGAGTGCGGCGAATAGCCTGCCAATTCTAGAGTAAGGCCCCCATGTCTCAACGCCATGAGATGCAAGCCCATTGCCCTCTAGAACCTGGCTATTCGAGCACTCCTTCGTGGGGTAATCCTAGTGCAAAAAAGAAAATATATATACAACGGTGACATCGACCTCAACCCGGTCGTGCCCCAATAAAATAATATACAAACTGGTAGAAACGGAAGTCCACATGTCGGACGCTCACCCCGCAATAATGAATATACTAATGAATCTGAACTGTACATCTAACATTGCACACAAGGCTATCCATCACGACAATCCATCCATAACATCAGTGCAACACAGAACATCAACGTGAATATCATGTTCGTAAACCCGTCTGAGTATACATATATCAACTAGTCAGATTATACCACGCTATGATATTCACGGTCGCAGAAACAAACAAATTCACTGAAAACCACGAATTTAAAATTTCGATCGATTAAAACTTTCCGCATTTGCCCCAAGTACAAACTACTACTCAAACAAATCTGGGCCAAAACCAAATATTCCAAAAACCACATTTCCATAACCTAGAGCACCAGAAAAAATTTGGGGCACAACGACCAAAATTGGACCGTGGAACCGCGGCCAAATGGCACATTCGGTGGCGGTTCAGCGGTCTAATTTTAGGCTTATGTGTCCAAATTTCTTTCTGGTCTCTATTTTTGCCTGCACATAATTTTAATGCAACCTGAACAATTTTTTGAACAACATTAAAATTCAAACAGCGGGCATGGATTTGGAAATGCGATTCAGAAAAATCCGTCAATCAAAACTCTAAATAAGTGCAAACTAGCTAGTTAAGGTTTATTGAGTGTCTCTGATACCATGTTGGGGTTCAGTACCCACGCCGTGAAAGCCACGACTGAGACGGAAGCAAAAACAAATTTTTTATATGATCACCAAACACCCGTAACCTAGGATACAATCCATACACCTAAACTAGCAAACTAAAATATGCAAAGGGTATGAAACTACAACCTTCGACTAAAATATGCAAAATGTATGAAACTACAACCTTCGACGCGTGTCCACCTAATTGTGGAAGACCCGTCCAAGTTCGTAGCCGCTGGGATCTCTCTTGAAATTCGACCACCCTCGCCGAAGAAGATCCACCCGAAGGAAACCGGAAGAGTCTCCGACCGAGGATCCAAACTTGCTAAGGATGGATGGTGGGTGATATAGAAATTTTCCACTAAATTTTTTCTCTCATATCCCTTGCTCAAAAGAGAGCAAGAAGAAGGAGAAGAAGAAAGGTGAGGAAGATGGTTGCTTATTCTTGCAACCATGAAGCATGAAGCTTGAGTTATGGAATAATGATCCAAAAGCAAGTGTAGAAAGGATGGCTACCATCACCAACCATAGTTCAATAAACGCACATCAATAAATGATCAACATTAATTGTCCAAGTCATACTCATCTACATGCAAAGAACCATGCTTCATTACACCTCATTTCCTTTTATTGTTCTAAATAGAAAAATAAATATGCGGTGTCCTTCTTCTAGAAGTATTCCCGTATAAATACGGAATACTTCACCCGGTATATGTATCGCTACATATATGTGTATCCGTATAAAAATTCGGATAGAACTAAAGAGAGAAAATGAATAGTGAATAATAATACTAAAATATATGTATCAAAATACATATATAAATTATTAAATCAAAACCTGATTTAATAATCCGGCTTAATCCTAAGCCGGCTAGTATTATCAATCGCTCGATTAAAGTCCGTGTATCCCGTACACATATTTAATCGGACCCCTGCACGTACCAACCTACGGCTCCTACATTTATCGCCTGAATCGGGAAAACCCTTTATGTGGTACTCTAAACACTCGACAATACATTGGTAGTGGGTTTAACCACAAGCACATCAGCGGCACTAGCTGTATGTAACGGCCACCCAGGTACTTACCGAAAAGGGGGTTAAAAATCAAGTACATCCTTATCCTACTGAGCCTGGATGTGACAATCTCCGTACAGTCCGGCCTCTTCGTCAAAGAGTATCGAATATCGGGTCTAGGGGGTGGATAACGTCAGACCCCTACTAACCCGATAAGTCGTGTCGGAGTAAAGCTCATCACCAATAGAGATACTACTGATCAACTTGTAAGTCCACGGTAGCACCCCGGCCGTCTAACAGACGTCATATGCGGAACAAAAACTTTTTACAACCGGCGCTATCGCGTACTATAACCCGGATCTGCCATTAAAGCTAAACTAACAAACTACAAAGTGGGTAGAAACGTTATACCGAATGATCCGAGTCCTTCGGTCTTCTACCATCATCCTACGCTTTGTTGCGGCTGCTCCGATCTCCTCGATCTCCAGTCTCGTCGTTCAGGTGGCACCACGTCGACGGATCTTTAAACGGGCTCCCGCCTCTGAACCGAGGCAACTCGGTCGTCAAGTTTGCTAAAAGAGACGACCAAGATGAAGTAGAGAATGAGTAGAACACTTTGTCTCGTTACGTCCAAGGCTATGGACGAACGTTTATGGAAGTTGCCTTTTGGATCGAGTGAAATGAGAATTGTCTATTCTAATTTCCATGCACCAAAAACCTTATTCTTTTTCCTAACAACCATAATCAAAAGGAAGGGAGGGGGCCGGCCACTTATAGATGAGGGGGAGAGGTGAGTGTAGGAGCAAAGTGGTGACTCTAAAGGAAAAGATCTTCATCAAATATCTAGAAGAGTTAATGCAAAAAGAATGAGTCATTAAACCTAGTATGAACACAATAAATGCACCATAAAAGCACTAATGACTCACAAGCCTAATCACCATTTCTAGAACCTTCTAGAAGCATGACTCACCCTCATGACTCACCCAAGAAGAAAAGATAAATCCGCATTTAACCGACTGTTAAATACGGCTGATAGAAAACTGGAAACTGGCAACTTCCAAAAGTGATCCTGAAACGAATTTCAGGATAACCCCGTAATGGTATAAACATACCCGCATTTGTATTACGACCGAATACAAATGCACCTGAGACAAAGATATTATATCTACACAGTATAATACTCGGATCCGGCTTAAACCAAAGCCGACCAGTATTATCTGCACGAAAAATGACACGTGCGAAAACGCACGTGTATTTTCCGAAGCTTGCCATAAAACCATACGGCCTCTACAACGTTTCGCCCGAACTTGGGAAAGTGTCTGTGGGGGACTCTAATGACTCATCAACACACTGGCACTGGATATAAGCTCTAGCACGTCAGAGGTACAAGCTGTACGTAACGGTTTGCCTATGTATTGATTGGAAGGGAGGCTGACGAGCGAACTCATCTATGAACCCTACTGAGTCTAACAGTGACAATGTATATACAGTCCGGTCCGTTCGTCTAAAGAGTATCGCATATCGAGTCTAGGGGGGTGGATAAAGTCAGACCCCTAATAACGCGATAATTCGTGTCGGTATGAAGCCCATCACCACCTGAGAAACTACTGATCCAAATCAGTAATTCTCCACTATCTTGGCCAAGGATTTCTAGTGATGGCCACCCGTGCACTGTGCGACATCAACCCCCAATACCGGGAGAGACGAACCCCCGACGATCCGCTCACTTGCCTCCAATGTGGCTCGGGACTGTACCCAACTAAAACCTGTTTGCACAACTCCTTTGAGCATGGTAGGGTAGTAATCTAAGCACAGTGGGAACTCACATGAGACAAATGACGATCTCAGGTCGATGAACTAACTTTCACACATGTCACCAGGGAACTGCTATCTGACGATATGTATAATACCAACTAGCATGTTCCCGGCGAGTCCTGTCCGGTGTACTCATAACCTAATGAGCACCTGTATACATCTTAGGTGATCTAACTGACACCAGTGGCTTGTGAGACCGGCCATCGCCCCTCGTCGGGGTCTCGACTGTATACACTAGTCTACTCTAGAGTATCGATGCCCTGTTTCGAAACTCCCACGACTAGGGACACGTTTAAGGATGTGCTTACAGACCCCAGCTCCCACGTATATGATCTCCATCATACTGCTGGTAGTCAAGCAAGAATCCTATAGGCTCTATCATCATGCAATAGTGAACTAAAGCATGTATACGATGATAAAGACAAACCAGATAGCATACTATCATCTCGAGCAAGACTGTCATATCGGTATAGGTCCTGCTTCAATCATTGTAATCACGTACCTGCGATCCAATAATTGATTTTGAGGGCACTATCTCCAACAATCTCCCACTTGCACTCAAGGCTAATTATTGCGATGTCGCATACTCACAGCCCGTGTGATACCGAACATCCAACTCCTCTACTAATCAGTTTCACAAAACTAGTTTGTAAAACTCTTGTCTTCGAGAAATAGTCTCAGTGAGTGGATCCGCCCTGATGTTTCTTTCTATGTCTCTCTTAATCTCAAGTTCGCGGAGAAAGCCATCTCCCGAATCGAGTAATACCTGTCTTAGAATATGTCTGAATATCTGATGGGACCTAGTTCATAAATGAACTCCAAATCCAAACTTCTTAGACTGTATCGATAACTGAACCTAATTAGTATCCAGCACCATACCTCCCACAGTATCCTCTTGGACTACCTGTCCATAATACTGTCCCTCGTTAGAGGGAAAACTATAATTCTGACAATCACTCTGTCATCCATGTCACCTTTGAAGTCTGGAATGATAACCGTCTCCCGAAGGAGGCTGCCGTCATCAAATCCATAGAACATGCACCTTATGTTCTAAAACTGCTTCCTTACGTTTCTTCAGGATTGGATTAATATAAACTTATCGCATCAAGTGCAAAAACTACATCTGGTGTGGTACTTGACATCTCATGATTGACTCAATTGCCTAAGCAAGTGATCTGCCAATCATGCGCATCCCTCTCTCTTTTAGTCTCTAAGACACCTTTAGAGAGGGTGACTCCATCACCCACAGGTACACCACCATGCCAGGAGTCATCTATTCTAAAATACTATTAGAATACTGTCAAAATATCCACATTGGGAAACTACCTAAATCTAGATCTAAAACCATAGATCTAGTAACCAGAATGTCTGTTATTATATCCATATCCTGTCTGGAGAAACAACTGTGTGACAACCACAGTACAACCGATCGTAGTATAGGAATTTTACTTCCTACTTTGTGTATGTCATCCAAATACCAGGACATCACACTCTACTACCTTCTTAACAGATCCATCCCCTATTCTGATGAAGTCAAAGCTATGACTGTCTCATCAAAATTAGATGATCTATCTCCGCTATATTTGCTCAAGCCTATAAATAGACATAAGCTACTTGCCCACTATGCTTCCGCTGCTCCCACTGACTATGACAACCCTCTGGCTGAATAATATCCACGTACACTTCTAAAACTAGTTTAGAATGACGTTATACTTATCCTCTTGCCGGGTCTCATAGTCTGGAACAACAGTAGTGTCAAGTCTGGGTAAACAAGAACTTCCCTGTCACCGTCCTTGAGGCTACCGGAGTACCTCTCGGGTGTCTGAGGTTACCCGCCATGTCTGCGGAGTGGCTATTGGAATGTCTAACCTGATTGAATATATAGGTCCTGTTAAATTTTCCGTAATCGTTTGCGGTTCTGGAATCACTTCCAGTTCTACCATACTCCCACTACTGTTTTCTGAAAAATTCCATTTTAATAAAACTGTGGTGAGTCAAGAACAATATTACTATTGATCTTCCAGATGGTAGAAAGTCAATCCTCGTCAAAGCCAGGGTCAACCCACAAACTGCCATTACAGAAACGTGCCTTGAGTTATCCAGTGTCTGGTTTTAAGCATAAGCCGGACAACTCCCCGTATCTTAACATCGTTAAGATATGAACCATTCTATATCCAATATAGAAACAGAGGCACTAATTTAATTGGAACCAGATTCAAAACATACAGCTGTCCCCAATGCATATCAACTTAATGGAAAAAGGGTAATCAACATTGCTTAACTTAGGAATCCATCCAATTATGAGTAACCTGAAAGAGAAACAAGTTTCTCAAAACCATTACTATTATCTGAATACCAATCACAAGAATCTACATCTTCAATCTCTTTGAAGAATCCCGATACTTGTGATATCTGGTTCTCTACTTTATTCTTATACTCACAACTTCTCATAACTTAGACATTGTATTTCTACGAAACACTTGTCTAAAACTAGAGAAGTCACAAGTAAACAGAACATAGTACGAGGACCAACCCCTTTGTCCTGACGGACACTGGACAACATACAATACTCTGTATAAGTCCGCTGAGTTGAATAACTCAAAACCTGTGCATCGTAGGTTGAAAACTGTACCCAGGCGATTTCCTCAAATATCACCAATTACAACGAATTCCGATATAATGAGGATGATCACCTAATTCCCAATAACTTACTCCCACTCATCATCTGTGAAACCATACAGATGTGAGAATCTCACCTGGTAAATTCATACCCTGGAGTAAGCATCTAATCGGGAAATCAGTTTTCTTTTAACAATGCCCAGTGTAACTGAAACATGAAAATGTTTCATAGGGGTATCCTGGTATTCCTAGTAATGCCTCTTCCATAATCCTATTCATGACTGTAACCGTATATTTCTTTGCCATCTCTCCAAATCCTTTTATTTGTCTTTAGTCGTTACCTTCTGTACACCTTCGTTAGGCTAAATAGTTTTCTTCCTTCCCTACCGTTCGGCACCAGCCTATGGTTTAGAAGAAGACTATCCAGTAAGCATAATAGGTGTACTCTCCTAAACCAAGGAGTACTCACAACTTGAGAGAAGGTGATGATAAAAGACAACTGAATAATACCTTATTCTATTTCTTCCGAACTGGGAAAAATCAAAGGTGAAATAGGAGTGGCGATGAAGTACGCGGTTTGGTCGTGAATGATAACTGTCGCAATTTACTTTGCCCTCTTTTCAATCCCTTTATTTTGTCTTTACATATTACCTTCTGCACACCCTACTTAGGCTAATTGGTTTTCTTCATTCCCTACCTTTCGGCACTAGCCTATGGTTTGGAATAAGACTATCCAGTAAGCGTAATAGGTGTACTCTCATAAACTAAGGAGCCCTCACAACCTGAGAGAAGGTGATAACAAAAGACAACTGAATAAACCAATTCTATTTCTCCTGAACCTGGATCCATCCTCGAAGAAGCCCCTTCGAGTTCGTATATAACCATACGATGGATCTATCCAATGGAAGTGGATGTCCGTAGTAATACGGGGTGTTCTGAGAATTACAAAGGGTAAAAGAAGGAGTGGCAATGACTTATACAACATAGACAATCCAAAAGCCATTATTTTAAGAAGGTTCGGTCAACTTGGTCACTGAGTCATAGTCTAGGGTCGGTCAAAGGTCGCTACCAAAGAGAGAGAGAGAAAAGAAACACTCTGTGTGCACTCTAACCTAGATCAGAATGGTTATCACTTTATCAAATCAGGAAACCTCCCACTGTAATCTCAAATTCGCCTCCAAACCTGAAAGAAGAATTAGTCGGGATCACCCGAAGAGTAAAATAACTCATCCGTGAGAATCGGGATCCAACTATCATCGTATGATAACTTGATGGAAGCCACTCAAGTTATCACACTCCAGAAGGTATTCGCATGCCTGGCAAGTTTGCTGTATGTTTGAAACTCCCGATGTTATTTTTGCCCCATGCTCTTATGACCTCGACTAAGGGCCAACAAATCATAAGTCACATGTCAAGTTCTTCCCGTCATTGTCCTGGTTGATTTGAACCCACCCGTACATACTCTTGACTAAGGGCCAACAAAGTAATACGACTGTCCCAAACCAACGCATTCATCTATGCTACAAATGAATACCCAGCAGCTACCAAACACTATGCCTTGACTAAGGGCCAACAAACATAGCTTGAATACTACTGACCATCCATAAGAAATGACGGAGGGCTACGGCTGGTTTTTGGCGAAAAACCTTTAACGTAATGAACTTGATCTCGTTGAAGGAAACTGATAGCTTTTTATAAAAATATAGTGGCGAAAACGTTTTGCTAAAGAGGTCACTCCCGGTGAAGGGATCTCGGCTCTTTCCTCGTGGAATGAGGTGCAGGATATTCCAACTGAATACCGCGATGCAAAGTAACTTGTAATCGACTATATTGAAGTTATTACCCTGACGTAAACTTCTGCCCAAGGGGTCACTCCCGGTGAAGGGATCTCCGCCCTTGCCTCGTCGAATGAGGTGCATGATATTCTGACTGAATATCGCTGTGCAAAGCAACTGGAAACATCTTTGTAATAACACCTTTTAAAATTTGTTCCAACAATATCGAATATAGGTTTGTTTTATCCTTGCATTGATCAGAATCAATACAGTCCCATCAATCAATCACACCAGAAAAGAACGAAAATAAAATGTACGTATATGCCATCCGCATTCGCCACTGGGTCCCGTCATCACCCGTTAGGTTACTTAACTAACGACAGAGCGGGGGCTGGACTAGCGCGGGTGTAAAACATATACAACATCTAATAGTATATATACAAATATACAATAATCGCTCCAGGCGTGATAATATGCAACATTACAGAAAAGTAATAAGTATCACAGAACAATACAGATAATCTGGGATCCCCGAGTTTCACAGAGCCGCTGCTGAAACCCGACGTTTCCCTGGTCGTGTGGATAGCCTATGCTATGAAACCTAGACCCCTACGGGTGCGGAAAGTTACCCGCAAAACCTGAAGCGAGGTAGTCCCCACAGCATAGTGAATGGAACACCCGGCACTTCACGGAATCCAGTAAATTGAGCACCCCTTCTTGGGTCAACCTGTACCCCCTACGAGTGCGGCGAATAGTCTGCCAATTCTAGAATGAGGTCCCTTTGCCTCTCAAAGCCATGAGATACAGACCCGTTGCCCTCTAGAACCCGGCTATCCGTGCACTCCGTCGCGGGATAAACCTAGTACAGAAATAAAAAAATGTACAACAGGTACATCGACCTCTACCCGGTCGTGCCCCAAAAAGAATATTATACAAACAGGCAGTGACGGCAGTCCACATGTTGGACGCTCGCCCCGCAATATCAAATGTACAAATAAATTGAAACTGCGCTACCATTGCACCCTGCTATCCACCACAACATATCCGTAACATTACAGCACAACACAGAACATCAACGCGAATGTCACGTTTGCAAACCCGTCTAAAGGAACTATAGCAATCAAACATGGTTTACCGATCAAATGACATTCACGGTCGGAGATATAATGTAAATACTGTAAACTAACAAGTTTAAAATTTTGATCGACTAAATTTCCCGAAGTGGCCCCCACAAACATCTGCTGTACAGTAACAAAATCTGGGCCCAAATGAACAGTACCAGAAACCACAATTCCCTGTATAGAAGCCCCTGTACAATTTTGGAACACTGTTCCCATTAAACCGCCGCGGATGCGCGGTCAAACCCTTGGTTTGACCACGGTTCTACGGTGGTTCTATGAGATCACGTGTCCAAATTTGTACGGATAGCTTAATAAAGCCTGCTTGTTTTTCTGTGACATACAAAATAATTTTTAGAACAGATTTAAAATTAACAGAAACTTTAACACATGAAATTGTGATTTTTCAAAATTCGATCGATCGATGTTTTAAACGCGTTAGCACAAGTTAGTATAGCTTAATGGTGAGGCTTTGAGACCATTGTAAGTCCACGGTAGCGCTCCGGCCGTCTAACAGACGCCAAATGCGGAACAAAAACTTTTTACAACTGGCGCTATCGCGTACTATAACCCGGATCTGCCATTAAAGCTAAACTAACAAACTAAAAAGTGGGTAGAAACGTTATGATGAATGATCCGAGTCTTTCGGTCTTCTACCATTATCTCACGCTTTGTTGCGGCTGCTCCGATCTCCTCAATCTCAAGTCTCGTTGTCCAGGTGGCACCACGTCGACGGATCTTTAAACGGGCTCCCGCCTCTGAACCGAGGCAACTCGGTCGTCAAGTTTGCTAAAAGAGACGACCAAGATGAAGTAGAGAATGAGTAGAACACTTTGTCTCGTTACGTCCAAGGCTATGGACGAACGTTTATGGAAGTTGCCTTTTGGATCGAGTGAAATGAGAATTGTCTATTCTAATTTCCATGCACCAAAAACCTTATTCTTTTTCCTAACAACCATAATCAAAAGGAGGGGAGGGGGCCGACCACTTATAGATGAGGGGGGGAGGTGAGTGTAGGAGCAAAGTGGTGACTCTAAAGGAAAAGATCTTCATCAAATATCTAGAAGAGTTAATGCAAAAAGAATGAGTCATTAAACCTAGTATGAACACAATAAATGCACCATAAAAGCACTAATGACTCACAAGCCTAATCACCATTTCTAGAACCTTCTAGAAGCATGACTCACCCTCATGACTCACCCAAGAAGAAAAGATAAATCCGCATGTAACCGACTGTTAAATACGGCTGATAGAAAACTGGAAACTGACAACTTCCAAAAGTGATCCTGAAACGAATTTCAGGATAACCCCGTAATGGTATAAACATACCCGCATTTGTATTACGACCGAATACAAATGCATCTGAGACAAAGATATTATATCTACACAGTATAATACTCGGATCCGGCTTAAACCAAAGCCGACCAGTATTATCTGCCCGAAAAATGACACGTGCGAAAACGCACGTGCATTTTCCGAACCTTGCCATAAAACCATACGGCCTCTATAACGTTTCGCCCGAACTTGGGAAAGTGTCTGTGGGGGACTCTAATAACTCATCAACACACTGGCACTGGGTATAACCTCTAGCACGTCAGAGGTACAAGCTGTACGTAACGGTTTGCCTATGTATTGATTGGAAGGGAGGCTGACGAGCGAACTCATCTATGAACCCTACCGAGTCTAACAGTGACAATGTATATACAGTCCGGTACGTTCGTCTAAAGAGTATTGCATATCGAGTCTAGGGGGTGGATAAAGTCAGACCCCTAATAACGCGATAATTCGTGTCGGTATGAAGCCCATCACCACCTGAGAAACTACTGATCCAAATCAGTAATTCTCCACTACCTTAGCCAAGGATTTCTAATGATGGCCACCCGTGCACTGCGCGACATCAACCCCCAATACCGGGAGTGACGGACCCCCGACGATCCGCTCACTTGCCTCTAATGTGGCTCGGGACTGTACCCAACTAAAACCTGTTTGCACAACTCCTTTGAGCGTGGTAGGGTAGTAATCTAAGCACAGTGGGAACTCACATGAGACAAATGACGATCTCAGGTCGATGAACTAACCTGCACACATGTCACCAGGGAACTGCTATCTGACGATATGTATAATACCAACTAGCATGTTCCCGGCGAGTCTTGTCCGGTGTACTCATAACCTAATGTGCACCTGTATACATCTTAGATGATCTAACTGACACCAGTGGCTTGTGAGACCGGCCACCGCCCCTCGTCGGGGTCTCGACTGTATACACTAGTCTACTCTGGAGTATCGATGCCCTGTCTCGAAACTCCCACGACTAGGGACACGTTTAAGGATGTGCTTACAGACCCCAGCTCCCACGTATATGATCGCCATCATACCGCTGGTAGTCAAGCAAGAATCCTATGGGCTCTATCATCATGCAATAGTGAACTAAAGCATGTATACGATGATAAAGACAAACCAGATAGCATACTATCATCTCGAGCAAGACTGTCATATCGGTATAGGTCCTGCCTCAATCATTGCAATCATGTACCTGCGATCTAATAATTGATTTTGAGGGCACTATCTCCAACACAACTATCATTAAATCTCATCCACCATGGACACGGATTTATGGTGATAGACAACTGAACACAGCGCGGCGTCGACTCCTACTACAAGGAAAGATGAATCCCTGACAATTGACCACTGCCTCCATATGGCTCGGGACTGTACCCAACTAAAACCTGTTTGCACGACTCCTTTGAGCCGTGGTAAGGTAGTAATCAAAGTATAGTAGGAACTGACACGAGATAAATAACGATCTCAGGTCAAAGGACCAACCTGTACTCATGCCATCTGAGAAATTCTATCTGACGATAGATATAATACCATCTAGAAGTTCTTTATGAGTCCGTCCGGTGTACTCCCCTCCAGTGAGCACCTGTATACTATGTTAGGTGACACAACACCAATGGCTTATGAGACCGGCCACCGCCTCTCGTCGGGGTCTATAAGCGTATACACTAGTCTACACCGGAATATCGATGCCCAGTTTCGATACTCCCACGACTAGGGACATTTAAGGATGTGCTTATGAACAACCCAGCTCCTGTTGGATATGTATACCCTAGAGGCCTTCATTATATAGGATGCTAGGGATATGTATGTACAGGATAATCTTGTTCGATATGATAGTACGCTATTTGGTTTGTCTTTATCTTAACATGTGATGTGTTTTACTTTGTATTTCATATCTTGTGTACATGTTGATAAAGCCCATAGGATCTTTGCCTGACTACCAGTGTTGTGATGGAGATCATACTTGTAGGAGCTTGGTAATCGATAGGTACATCCTTAAAGTGTCCCTAGTCGTAGGAGTATTGAGACTGGGTATCGTTACTCCAGAGTAGACTAGTTTATACATATCTAGACCCTGGTGAGGGGCGATGGATTGGTCCCGCAGCCATTGGTGAGGTGCACCTAAGATTGTATACAGGTGTTCACTGGGTGTGAGTACACCAGACATGACTCGCCGAAGACTGACTAAATGGTATTATACTTAGCATCAGATAACAGTTCTCTGGTGACATGAGTACAGATAACCTGTCGAGCTGAGATCATCATTTGTCTCGTGTGAGTTCCTACTATGCTTTGATTACTACCCTGCCACAGCTTTACTGAGTCGTGCAAACAGGTTTTAGTTGGGTACAGTCCCGAGCCACATGGAGGCAGTGAGCGACTGTTGGGGATTCGTCTCTTCCGGTATAGGGAGTTGATGTCGCGCTTTGATCGGTTGGTCAACACCATAAATCTCTGGCCAGGGCGGATTGAGAATTACTGGTGGTTGGACCAGTAGATTCTCGGATGGTCTTGAACCACACCGACACGACTTGTCTGGTTATTAGGGGTCTGACATTTTCCACCCCCTAGACCTTACATGCGATACTCTCAGACGAATAGACCAGACTGCATGGAGATTGTCACGAACAGGCTCAGTAGGGGTTCGGATGAGTTCTCTCATCGGCCTTCTTCTCGACATGTACCTGGGTTGTTGTTACGTACAGCTAGTGCCGCTGACGGACTTGTGGTTAAACCCACTGCCAGTGTACTGACGAGTCTTTAGAGTCCCATACAGAGGGTTTCCCTGGTCAGGCGAAACGATGTAGAGGTCGTATGGTCTTACGGCAGGGTTTCGATCACATACGTATACTGGCTATACGGATGATGTTCGGACGGATAATACTAGTAGGCTTTGGTTTAAGCCGAATCCTAGTAATATTGTTGGATTATTTTTGTCTCAATGTATTCGTATTTTTTCGGAATACGAATACGGGTATGTATATATGGTGAGGGCATTCTTGTAATTTCACAAGACATGCTTCTAGAAGCAGACACCTCATTATTAGATTTATCCATTTTTAGAAATGGATTAATGAGGTGGAATTTAAAGATATTTGAGGCATGGATGAAAGCATGGCTTGGTGAATTGTTTATTAATTTTGTTTTACTATTCAAGCATGGTTGATTATTTTACATGAGAAATAATTCATGCTTGAATTATTGCATAGACTTAGCCATTCTCTTATCTTCACAACATCTAGCTCATTTTTCTTTAGTTCATTCTCTCTCCAAGTTTCCTCCTCCTTCTTCTTCAAGCCTTAACCCTTACATGAGTTGTGAACCCTAGGGCTTTTGAGACAAAATAGTCCATAGATCATTCTCTACATCTACTTAGTAGTCTATTTTAGCAAACTAGACTTCTTAGTTACTTCATAGTTGATATTGAAGATTGGACTAAAGGCCCTCGGGTGGATCTTCTTTGACGAAGAGGAGACCGGCGACCGAGTTCGTATCAAGCTACCTAGGAGCCAAGGAGAGGAGCAAAGAAGGACCAAGAAGACCTGAAGGACTTGATCAAGAAGGTATAAATCTCTTCATAGTAGATTAGAACCTTCTTTAGTTTTGCTAGTTAGGGTTTATGGTAAGATCTGGGTATTTAGGTCGATGTTGCTTGTTTAAAAATCGTTGTTTGCAAATTCCGCCCCCTCACTAACCATATGGGGTGTGCGACATCGACTTACATGGTATCAAAGCCAGGTTAAACCCTAGCTAGCAGTTTTTGACGATGTATAAAGTTTCGAAACCGAAACGACTCCGAAATGTTTAAATCTAAATCCAAGTTTCTGGAAAATTTTAAAAGTCTTCTAATTTTTTTTAAACAACTGCAAAAGGATACTTATGATGTACTAAGAACACCAGAGAAAAATGAGATCAAGATTCCAAAAAGTGGCCGGCCAAAACATCATTTTTGCCGATGTGGCCGGTTCATTGTAGCAATTTGGTCTTGGATTTTTTGTGGTGTTATGTACTCTTGGATTTAGGGTTTATGGTATTGTTTGTTTTTGTCCAGAATTCATATTCTGTTATATTTGTGTAAGGGCAATTCGGAGTATTTCGAAGTCGAAAATTTAACATCGTTTGTCCGCTTTTAGTTTATAAATGTGTTTCGAAACGTCTGCTAATTGCTATATGTCGATTAGTGGTGGTTGCACATTTTTGTGATTGTGATTGTGGATTGTGTATATGGAGTAGTGGATCGTCGTGGATGAATAGCCGGGGGGATGTGAGAAGAGTGTTTTCTTTCCTTTCATTCCTGTAATTTGTAAATTGATGTAATATTATTTTTGCGGGGCACATCCGGGTTGAGGTTGTGGCCACCGTTGTATTATTTCATTTACTGTTTCTTGCACCTATGATAGACCCAAGATGGGATGCACAAACTACCGGGTTCTTGAAGTGTCGAGTGGCCTACTCATTTTATTGAGGGAGGTTGCTTCACTTCGGGAATTTGGCGGGTAGTTTTCCGCACCCGTAGGGATCTAGGGTGGGGGTTTTGGCTATTCATCACGACTGTGGAATCTGTGTTTCGTTATAGGCTATAACGAAACACGGAAATCCTAGTATATCCAATATATACATCTGTGATTCTGTGATCTGGAATGCTTATTATTGCATGAGATGAATGGTTATATATATATTATATATAATAAACCTTGCTTATGTTTTGCACCCACGCTAGTCTAGCCCCCGCTCTGCTGTTAGTTAAGTAACCTAATGGTGTATGATAGGGCCCCATGGCGAATGCGGATGGCATAAGCACACGTTCTATTTTCATTTCTTTTCTGCAATGATAAGGTTAATTGATGAGACCGCATTAATATTGATTAATGCAAGGAAATAAACTTAAAAAGATGTTGTTGGAAAATTTTGGAAAAACCCATTCGGTTCTTTTCAAAACACTCGTTTAAAAGGCGGAGTTTGAACCACTCCTTTTCAAAGCTATCGTTCCTTCAACTATATCAAGTTCATTACGTTCAAGGTTTTCGCCAAAAACCAGCTGTAGCCCTCCGTCGTTTCAAATGAGTTGCACATCGTATTCATGTTATGTTTGTTGGCCTTCGTCAAGGCATAGTGAATGGTAGCGGTGTGTTGCTTGTTTGCAGCATAGATAGATGCATTAGTTTAGGACGGTCGTACAGCCTTGTTGGCCTTCGTCAAGGGCGAGTACGGGTGGGTCTAATTTAATCAAGACAACGCCGGAAAGAACTTGACTTGCATCTTATGATTTGTTGGCCTTCGTCAAGATTATAAGAGCTTGGGGCAAAAATCACATCGGGAGTTTCAAACATAAAAGAAACTTGCTAGTGCTGCATACTTTCTTGAGTGTGGTGTTTTTGGTAGGTTTCCTTCAAATTCATCACACAATGATAGTTAGGTCCTGATCCTACTGTGAGTATCCGCTACTCTTCGGGAAATTATTTCACTTAACGATCAATGCTATAAACCAAGTAGGTGTCTAGAACGGTGTTAGCGGGGCTACGCCTCTAGGGAAAAGAGGTTATATAATTAAGGAATTTCGTGAAAGCGTTGGAAAACCTCCCTCGAAATACCGACACTAGCCTGGCTGAAAGGTTATGCAATGTGACGTGCGATTAATCCCGACTAGTTCTCCTTTTAAGGTTTGATAGAGAATTCGAGGAAATAGTGGGAGCCATCCTGGTTAGATAAGATAATAAAGCAATCTAATCTTGCAAGAGCATACGCTGAGTGTTTCTTTTCTCTCTCTGGCAGCAACCATGAAGGGACTTAAATTACTACTTGAAAAAAATACAATGACTGGGCCAAACTATAAAGATTGGCTGAGGAGCGTCAACATTGCATTTACTTATGACAAAGTGGCATACGTTATCACCGGTACTGCTCCCCCTGTCTCAGGACCAGATTCCTCAGTTGTGGACATCGAGGTCTGCAAAACTTGGGATCTGGATTGCGAGAAAGCTAAGTGTATCGTGCTGGCATCCATGAATAATGAACTCCAGAAGCAGCACGAAGATATAGATATCATATCCATTTTTCTCCAGTGCAAGGATTTGTATGGAGAGCACTCTCGTATCGCAAGGTACGAGACCTCAAGGAAATTATTCCAGATGAGGCTAGCTCTAGGATCACATGTAGGAGAGCACGTCCTAAAGATGATCAGTCTCATTGAGAAACTCGCAAACCTAGGATGCGTGCTGGAAAACGAGTTATACATTGACTTGATTCTACAGTCCCTTCCCCACACCTTCTCTCAGTTCGTGCTGAACTTCAATATACACGATATGGAAGCTGATTTTCCAAAGCTCCTCAACATGTTGAGGGTAGCGGAGAGCTCCTTGAAAATGGAGAAGGCATCTGTTCTTATTGTTGGAGAATCATCCTCTTCTAAATCCAATGCAAAAGCTAAGGGGAAGAAGAAGAAGATCACCACCAAGACGAAAGGAGGTGTCAAAAAGGTGCAGGGAACGAACAAATCGGGGAGAGTAAAAGCTGATAAGGATGAGTGTAACATTTTGAAATATGTTTGTATATGTTTTGTTTTGATCGAGTGAGATCGTTTAGTTGTGTTAAGTTATGTTTCCTTTACTTATGCATGAAATTCTTCGCTTGAGCGTCGTATTGTTGTTGCGTATTGATTTCCGCTGTTTGACGTTATTTTGCTCCCAACTAGGGACGCAACTTATTTAAACATTTTGTAACTGCTTTTATTAACGATAAAAAGGAGGTGAGGTCGAAAATTTAAATGCTAAAAATCAGTTGTTTAGATTTCAATTCTTAAAAAAATCATTCGACATGCTACCTCATTCTTTTTACTTAAAAACTGAAATTTTCTTAATTCCGCAAATGTGTTTTTGATCTTGGTTTCTGGCTTACTCAGATTGTGTCGGCATCTTTAGATGTCGTACAATCTAAGTGCCATTCATGCCCAAACCTCGGGTCGTGACAGCTACTACTGTCAAAAGAAGGGGCACTGGAAGAAGGATTGCAGGGTTTTCAAAACCAAGGGCAACGACACGAAGCAAGCTGATGCTTCTGCTTCAGGTGTGGTCGTAATCGAAAACTGTTTTTCAGTGAACTCTACATCATGGGTACTAGATACCGGTTCCAGTTTTCACATCTGTAATTCTTTACAGGCTTTGAGAAACCGTAGAGCACTGGAGGAAGGTGATATAACCCTCACGGTTGGCAACGGAGCAAACGTTGATGCTGTTGCGGTAGGCGATTATCACCTGGGGTTGACTAGTAGGCACATTTTGGTATTGTATAACTGTTTTTGTATACCCAGTATGCTTTGTAATATTCTATCAGTATCTTTATTATCTAATGAAGGATATAATTTGGCACTTGAAAGAAATGTCATGAACATTCACCTAAATCAAGAATTGATTGGGTCTGGCACACTAGAAAATGATATATACGTACTTAATCAACATCAAGTTTTCAATATCCAAAACACACTCAAAAGAAAGGCTCCAGATTCAAACCAAGCCTTCTTATGGCATTGTAGATGAAAGTGTTTGTTAACACCACCACTGGGTTTTACTAGCATCAAGCATGCCATTTTAAAAAATTTCGGGGTGCTAATCAACACTAACAAAGATCTTAAACTAGATGATTAGGGTTTAACTATGATATCATAAAAAAACTATACTAAGAGAAAGGATGCTACAACCTTTGTAGTCCGTGTCCTTCTCTTCTATAGCTCTGTGTAGTAGTCCACGCGACTCTACTAAGCTCCACTTGAAGGTTGAATGAACTTGCTTCAATGACCTTCATGCCGAAGATGATCCACCCGAAGTCCGCTAATCCAAGCTACCTCTTCACTAAAATCTTTAGTGAAGAAAACACACTACACCAAAGTGCTAATCTAGTGTAGGATGGTGAAGTATGGGTGTATTTTGCTCACTAGGGTTCTCACAATCTCAAGATTTCACAACTCATGTGAGAGATTGAGCTTGGAGGAGGTGAGGAGGAGAATGAAGAGAGTTAGAGAGAAGAACTCATCTTATGAGCTCAACTAGAGAAAATGAACCAAGTGTTGTGAAGAATGGCTTGACCCCTCTCACTTATTGAAGAATCCTTTTGTTTCAAATAAACAAATAGAACCATGCTTCAATAGCGATAAGAGACCAATAAAAATACTACAAAACTATGCTTCACCCATGCTCCTTATTTTCGACCTCTTTTTCTATTTTCCAAAAATAGAAAATCCATGCCATGCTTCATATAATATATATATATATATATATCATATATATATTAATATATATATTATTAAGAATAATTAGTGAGCTAATAATATTAGTTAATATATAATTATATCAAATATAAATATATATATATATATATCATATTATTAAATCAACACTTAATTTAATAATCTGGTTATATCACATATAACCAACTAATATTATTTATCTGTATATTACATTATCAAATCAACACTTGATTCAATAATCCGTTTATATCACATATAACCTAACCGATATCAAATAACCGCCAGATTAGAATGCGGTATCACAAACTCGTATTTAATCAGGCCCCTGCACATATCAGCATATGTGCCCTACTTCGTTTCGCTTGAACTAGGAAACTTCTGTATGGGACTCTAAAGACTTGTCAATACGCCAGCAGTAGGTAATGATCACATCAGTTACCCATAAGCCGTCAGCGGTACTAGCTGGACGTAACGGCTACCCAGTTATTGAGGGATTAGAAGATCAACAAGAAAGCTTGTCCAAACTCCCATTAAGCCTATAAGTAACACTTACCGTACAGTCCGGTCTCTTCGTCTGATATGTCGCATATCGAGTCTGGGGGTGGAATCGTCAGACCCCAATAATTTGATAAGTCATGCAGATGTGTGGCCTATAATAGTATGAGAAACTACTGATAAAACTTACCAGTAAATCTCATCAACAGTCCTGGTCAGGAACTTCCTGTTATAGCCAATCGAGCATAGCGTAATATCAACTCCCTATACCGGGAGAGACGAAACCCCTCCTATCGCTCATTGCCTCCATGTGACTCGGGAATGACCCAAAATCCACCTGTTTGCACGACTCCTTTGAGCCATGGTAGGGAGGAAATCATAGCATAGTGGGAACTACACAAGATTCTATGACGATCTCGGGTTTATATACTAACCTGTACCAGTGTCACTAGAAAACTGCCATCTGACGATAGGTATAGTACCATCCAGGAGTTCTCGGCGAGTCCTGTTTGGTGTACCCATTCTCTAATAAGCACCTATGTACAATCTTTAATGTCAAACACCAATGGATATGGGATCAACCATCGCCCCATACAGGGTCAAGAAACGTACACACTAGTCTACTTTGGAATATCGATGCCATGTCTCGATATTCCCTCGACTAGGAACAATTGAAGGATGTGCTTGTAGACTACCCAGGTCCCAGTAGTATGATCCGCATCATAGTCCTGGTAGTCAAGCCAACATCCTAAGGGCTTTATCAACATGTATATGAGAGACAGTATAATAATACCAGTGAACATGTTAAGATAAAGGCAACCAGATAGCATACTATCATGTCGAGTGATCAGTCGAAAATAATGCATTCTCAACACGTTAATTTCCCTACTCTTACCATTCATATATAGGTGTTTATTGTAATTATAACACAGATTACGAATTCATATGGAAAATACCAAATACACTGTATTATAGTTATAATTGACATTCTAAAGGGAAATTAAGTGTTTATTACTAATTGCATTGATCTGTATATATCAATTCTTGTCTCGAGATTGTGTGCAGGAAATTCTCCAGGTAAAAGAGCCGGAATTGCTAAAAAGTGCTGATAAAATACATCAAGTCTTTGACCTGAGAACTGGCAGTAAACAAGAAAGCATAAAAAGATTCCAGACATCAGATAAAGACCCTAAACTCAACAGAAGAAGATACCTGAGAAATTATGCACCGAGCTCCCCACTTGGCCGCGGATCCGCGGCTGAGTTGGCCGATCCGCCGCGGTTCCACGGCCTTGTTACCTTATCGGTGGCTCAAATTCCTCCACGTGGCTTATCATAACGGCCTTAGCTTCCAGAAGACTCCCAAAGAGCACGTGGCTTTATCCAGAAGGTTCGGCTTAACAACCTTATCCTAGAATATTCTTTATTCTAGAATATTCCCTACAACAAACTTCTTCTAGAAAACTCTCTCTAACAACCTAACTTTGAAGGGAAGATTCAAATGAGTGGTTATAAAAAGGGATCTAAATCTAGGGTTTTGGGGTTGTTGAATTTGGAGGGAAATTAATTAGGGTTCATTAGTTGATTAGGGTAAAATTCTAGTGAGATCCAAATCAAGATTCATCGAGTACCAAATCGAGCAAGCATCCAACGAGCCTTTTAAAGCAACGCCGATCTTCATCCGAGAAAGAGATTCAAGACGACCCGCGACTCAAGAAGACGATGCGAAACTAGTTCGATGATTTAGTTCCTCCTCAAATTTTGTATTCTTTGAGTGTATTGTAACGAAATATCGAATAATAAAAGGTGAAAATCTTGATTCTTGCTTTCTATTCATTCTCGCATTGTGATATTCTTAGTTCTTTATTGCTTTATAATGATGCGTGAGTAAAACTCCGCTTGTATCGGAATCGAGAGAATAGGTAGATGATGTTGATGAAATTCTTGAATGATTCTTAAGTCTTATGAGTTTTGTAAACCCTAGGAAATTGAATCAACGATGACCTAGTTTTGAGCGAGATGCTTTCTTGAACGTTTTCGCTCTAAATTAGAGATCAACAATCGATGATTGAATTTCCTAGATGCTAGAATTTGAATGCTAATCAACGAAAGGTTAAGGGATGATGATGGAGAAACCCTAGTTTCTTCAATAGATCCCTAAATCTCATTGATTGTCATCGATCTAGCAACAAATCTTCAATAGATAAGAATTTGTAATTATAAGCATTCATCACCACTATCGATTCGATTGATTCCGACAAGCCTCTCTACAAATCTTGATAACTCAAACAATTGGATATTAGTCCTTCTCAAGTACTTAAGAATGTTCTTCACAGCTGTCCAGTGTTTCTTCCCTGAATCTGATTGATACCAACTCACTACACCTAGTGAGTAAGCTACATCTGGTCTGGTACATAACATCGCATACATGATAGACCCGACTGCGGAAGCATAGGGTATCCCTTGCATTCGAGCCCTCTCCAAATCAGTCTTGGGAGACATCTCTTTGGAGAGAGTGATTGTTCCCTCATAAAATACAAATAAAAACCCCAATGGGGCGTCGCGTGCGCACACGTGATCGAGGGTCATGTACCGACACGTGATGGCTTCCTGAAAGCTCTGAAATGATAAGAGTTGAATCCTAACCTATGGGGTCACGTGCCCGCACGTGATGGGCCTTTAAACCCATTGAAAAGAATTAAAGGTATAATAAAACAGCAAGGAAAAACCCCAATGGGGCATCACGTGCCCACACGTGACCAAGAGTCACGTGCTGACACATGATAATTCCTGAGTTCTTTAAAACAACAGAATTAAATTCTGGTTAAAAGTTTAATCAGTGGGTCACGTGTCACCACGTGATGGAGTCTTAAAAAACTCTCTGAGATAAAGGAAAGTAAACTCTAAACGGGGCATCACGTGCCCATACGTGACAGGGGGTCACGTGCCAACACGTGATGGGTTCCTAAATATCTCTAAACTAATAAAATTAAATTCTAATTAAATGGTCAATCAGTGGGGTCACGTGCTAACACGTGATAGGCTCTTAAACCTTCTAAACTAATAGAATTAAATTCTAATTAAGGGAAATCAAAAACCCTAATATTTCCCTAGATCTTTCCAAACAAAAAGATTGCGCTCTGTAAAGTGGAGCACCGTTGGATTAAAAATCCAATGGTGATTAAAAATCACCAATTTATAGAAAAATTCTATACAAGGAAAGATTTTCCTGAAATTTGCCAGGAATAACAGATAAAATACCTTTTGGATTAAAAATCCAATGGTGAATAAAATTCACTGAGTGATCTAAAAGATCATGTTGGTTACAAAATCAATTAAAATCTTTTAATGAAAGATTGACTGAACAAACTGATTTTTTTCTTTCTCTTATAAATAGGAGCCAAGAAGAGAAAAGAAAAAAAGAGAGACAACAACAGAGAAAAAAAGAAGAAGAGAATTTAATTCTCCAGAGAGAAAAAAAAAGATTTCCTTAGAAGAGAAAGAAACCCTATGTGAGAAAGAGAAAGAGATCATAAGCTCCAAAAAAATAAAAAGAGAATTTAATTCTCAATTTAAGAGTTTAACTCTTAGGAAAAAAAACTTAGTTCTTCTTCTGTTTGAAGATCTGCAGAAGCAGATCTCCCCATAAGTTGAGAATTTAATTCTCATCGGGGAGATTCTGTTATACAGATCTAAAACCTAAGGGAGGACCTAAGTTCAGAGAATTTTATTCTCCCAAAAAGAACATAGGAATTTAATTTCTCCAACAAAAATAGGGTTTAACCCTTAATACAAGAACTTAGTTCTTCTTCACGGTTGGAGATTTGCAGAAGCAGATCTTCCCATAAGTTGAGAATTTAATTCTCATCGGGGAGATTCTGCCATGCAGATCCAAGACATAGAGGGAGAATTGGGTATAAAAGAATTTAATTCTTCCAAAGACATAGGAATTTAATTCCTCTAAATAAAATTAGGGTTTAACCTTACCAAAGAATTTAATTCTTAAACAAGGGACTTAAAACTCTCCATGCACGTAAAGAAGTTAGTATCCAACCTGATCACGTGGCAACACGTGACCCTCCCTTCAATGGTCAGAAAAGAATGAATGAAATGGGGTCACGTGCTCCCACGTGACCCTTGGAAAAATTCCTCAAAATAAAGAGAACAAAGCCAAAGCAGAACAGACCTTGGGCACCCTCACGTGTCCCCACGTAACCCCTGACAAACACCTCTTTAAAAAAGAGAAGATGGAAAGAACTGAAGGATTAAAATCCAATGCATGGGCGCCCTCACGTGTCCCCACGTGACCCTTAGCAAATCCTTTTAATATCCAGTGCATGGAGGCCCATCACGTGCCCACACGTGATGGCCTTGAAGACTAAAAGAGTTCAACACTTATTCTGAGAATAAAATATGGGAGGCTTGACCCAATCCTTTGGCGCCTCACGTGACCCCACGTGAGCGCGTCACTTTTAGTGTTTAACACTATTTTAAGCATTTCATCCTTAGTGTTTAACAATATTTTAAATACATCACGTGGGAACACGTGACCGCCAGATATGTGCTAGTGTTTAATACTATTTTCATACCAGTCTTAGCCTTAACTGGCTAAATCTTCCAGAGGCAAGACTCCCCTTTTGACTGAGCCTCAAATATACCCTTGTCTTCCAAGATTGATCATCTCATATGGCATATGATTGCTCATCACTCAATAAAAGATAAAAATATGGTCAGAACCCAGACCCATGCTTAGCACTGCTAAATAATGGAGGGCTGAGCCCAGACAAATGTTCAACAGTCCAAACAAGGGTCCAACATTTCAAACCTAATTGGACTTAGCCCAAGTTGGCTATAAGTCCTCAATTCAGATTTAACTGAGCCCATGTGCTCATAATCTAATTAATTGATCTTAGTCCCAAATTGGACTACAGATTTCCTAATCAACTTTGGTTCAAGGGTACATCTCTTCACTCCTCTGATATTTTTCGTTGTAATCCTTCAATGTATTCAGAGAGGTGACGGATCCCGATAACCAATCATTCCATGGACTGTGGGGTCCTTAAACTCATGGACTATGATGTCCTTAAACTTTATAGACTATGACGTCTTTAAACTACGGACTATGGGGTCTTTAAGCCCATGGACTATGATGTCCTTAACCTCGGACTGTGGGGTCCTTAAGCCCATGGACTATGATGTCCTTAACCTTTACAGACTATGATGTCTTTAAACTGGACCACCATGTACTTAAACTGGTAATCGACCGCAATGTCCTTAAACTAAACAATAGAGCCTGAATGCTCTTTTGTTGGATCTAAACGATCCCGTTAAGTTGATCTTAGTCTGAAATTAGACTAACGTATCCTTAACATACGTTTAAGTTGATCTTAGATTCAAATGAGACTAATGTATCCATAAACCCAACCCCAAACCCAAATCTAAGAAAATACGGATTTGGAATAATCCACGCCCTATGGGCGACAACATAAATTAGTCTCCGTATACAATCCACGGGCAACCAAAAACAAAACAAACAAACACGACACGAAGTGACCATTTGGAGAAGGAGAAAGTGGTTATCGCGATGCGGTAGCGTAATTAACTTTAGGGGATTGCGCCTGCAGGAAAGAGCGTCACCACTATCAAAAACCCCTCAACGAGGGGGAATCTGACGAAGTCTGCTACATCAGCCGCATCCGTTTAAACCTTCGATACATGGTGTCATAAATCAACTTGGCATCTTCGGAGAGGTAGATGGATAGCACCAATTAGCATCTGTCCTCAAATTCAGGCAAGACGAACCTACGCTGTTCCGTCTCTGTATTCGGAGGAGAACAGATTCTGGCACGCCCGGTGGGACCTTTTCCTCTTTCCACTCCACACTTCCTGTGTCGTGTTCGAGAACGAATCGCGGTTTAATATGGTTGCCCTTAGGTTCGAGGTACTAAGATTTGGTTTTTCTCCCATGCAGAAAAAGATCATCAATGGACTCTAACTGTTCTAAATGCAACTGTAACTCCCGTTCCGCCTCATCCGGAGGAGTAACCTACGGGCCCCAAGCGGCCTCCCTGTTCAAGATGCCAGTGGAGCAGGTAACTCAGGCCACCACTGGGCTATTCTTTGGGACCATGCTCCCACCGATGAGCTTCAGCGCCCCTGTACCATTGCAAGAAGCTCAGAAGAAGTCGGTCTTTGATCGGCTTACCACTACTGCGGCCCCTCTTAACGGGTCGCCCAAACTAAGCGCCTCAGTTTTCAGCAGACTGGGCCATACCTCCAACGGGCCCATGAAGAAGCCCGCAATACCAGAAGGCATTATCCTGAAGAGGATAGCCATTCATGTTCCTGAAGTCGCCAAAGCGGCTTCCCCTGCTAAGGAATCGGTCTTTGCAAGACTGACTGTTTCGGCTTCCACTCCAAACGAAGTCATCAAAACTGCTCCTCCTGTGCGAAAGTCTGCTTTTGATAGGTTGGCCGTCTCCACTCAACGGATGTCAGTCTTCAAGAAGCTGATACCGACGACACTTGACCAAAACAGGGGGCATGATGAGGCCACCCCCGTGACTGAACCAATACCGTCTGCGAGACATGCTCGACGTCATCACTGGCGCCGAGTGAGGAAAGCTAGGAGCAGCTCTCCTTATGGACTAACTCCACCGGCTCCAACTGTGGAAATTGATGCTGCTGTTCTAACTGGGAACAGCTTTGAATTACTTAACAGGGTGCGCAGGAATTCGCCAACTGCTGTTCTGAAAAGGTCTCCTCCGCCTGTGGAGAATGCTACAAAGGAGAAGCTCGAACAGCCCCTTCAGCGGCTGTCCTCTAAAATTTATAAAGTTTGGCGACAAGTCCAAGACTCGATTATTGATCGAGATTACTTTCGCCGACAGAAAAAGGTGAAAGTTCAGCGGGAGGATGACCACTCTGTCAAGACACAAAAGATGTCATCTACCTGGGTGCCCGCTGCAACGGCCCCCTCAACTTCGACCGCTCATAAGAGAAGAAGGCTGGAGAAAATCCCATTGTCTGCGAAGAATCGCATGAACATTGAATCTAAACGCCCTAAGTTTGGGGGCATGGTGGTACATACTGTCTATATGGCGTCCGGGAAAGAGGATAGCCGTATCTCCAAAGGTCATCGACCGCTTACGCGATCAGCGACTAAGGCTAAGGAGCAACAACAACAAAATCTCCAAGAGATGCTAACAGCCATGGCCGCACTCACGGGACCAAAAACAAGCTCAGAGACGTCCTCAGAACAGCGTCATGAACAGGAAACGGATGCCGAATTCCTTCGGAGAATGCTTGAGAAGAAGGACAAAGAGGCCGCGGAACGAGCGGCCAACATAAAACAAATGGCCCTTTTATTCCAAGATATGGTGGGCATGATGATCCAGCCGGACCCTCCAGTCGAAGATCCTCCAGTGATAATTGAAGATGATAGAGGAGAGACATCAAATCCTCTGCCGGCTTTGTCAGCAGCCAAGGAGGAGACCATCTCCAAAGCCACGCTCGATGATTATATAGCTCAACAAACACGAGCTCATCAAGCGAATGAAGCGGCTGGCCAAGTCGTCAGAACTGGACGGCCCTATCCGGGTTGGTACGATCAAATAAAGTACCTGCCGGGATATACGATCCCTAAATTCCATGTAAATAAGGGGACGGGGAATCCACACTAGCACGTTACTCAATTCAGATCCTTGTGCGGTAATACTGGAGGTGACGACAAACTGCTGCTTCGCCAATTTGTTGGCAGCTTGTTGGAGACAGCGTTTGAATGGTACTTTGAGCTCCCGAACGACTCTGTCAAGACGTTTGCAGAAATGGAGTTGCTATTCACCCAGCGTTTCGCAAGCGCTAGAGAACGCACCCCGATCACGGCACTCATCAACGCCAGAGTGAAGCCGGGAGAAACCTGGGTTCAATACGCCATTCGGTGGCGGAACCTATGGTCAAAGTGCGAACAACGCATAGAGGAAGCTCCTGCCATGGGCATGTTCGTGGGGACCCTTGACCCTCAGGCAACCATCTCCCAATTCATGATCTTCTTTAAGCCGACCACTTTCCAGGCCTTGATTGACAAATGGACCAGATGAGCCATAGACCGTCCTCCTCAAAGACAGATCCTCGGAATGAGAAGGGGAAAGGAAAAACAACCTTCTTTGCCAACACTCAACAACAACCGAGTCGCCCGAGACCGGTTGTTCGCCAAAGCAACAAGCGGCAATCCCTCGATGAGAAATTGAGACGTCCTTACTCATTTTCCCAGGATAAAACAAGAAGACTGTTCGAACTAGCAGTGCGCAACGGGCTCATCACTCTACCGGAGTCGAGACACCCACTACAACTGAACGATGTCAACGATCCCTGTTACTGCCCCTACCACTGAGTATTGGGCCATCCGATCGAAGATTGGTACGTCTTCAAAAACTGGGTTGAAGACCAGTATCAACAGGGAAAGTTCGCGCTGTCCGAAAACTGGAAGGTGAACCCGTCACAACCACATGCTCCAAAAAGGATGGACATGCCGGGGGCATCGTGCTCATTCATAGAGAAAGCCCTATGGACCGAAAAGTCCGTAAACTAGAAATTCTCCTCAAATATGGCAACGAATGACCGAAACGTCGTTAAACTATTACAAACCCGCGGCGTCCCCAGGCTGACGTGGTAAAAAAAACGGTACGTCTATAAGCGAGATGGGCACGGATGAAAACCCGAAAGGGCTCCATGAGTAAAAACAGCAGGACTGCTGGCGAGTTTTGTGAAAACCCGAAAGGGCGCAATCTCGTTAAAAGACACTTGCAAGGTCCTCTCGATCCTGTAAGGAGAAACCACCTGCGTGAGATCCTTACGACTCATAAAGGAGAAACATACTTAGGGATCCCCACGATTCCTAAGGAGAAATTACACTTGCGAGATCCTCACGACTCGTAAGGAGAATTCCCCCTATGAGACCCTCACGGCTCATGGGATTCAAAAGCCTTAAGCTACAGGGATCTGAACCTGTTCTTAAACCATCACAATCCCCAGATTGCCCTACAAGCGGTTCAATGCTGACCCTTGTATACAATCCACGGGCACGAATAAACCTTTCCCTAAAAAAGTCCCATCAGCGACTAGGGATATGCTCACACGGTGAACGACACTTGTAAGTCCTCTCGACTTATAAGGAGAAAACACTCTTGTAAGATCCTTACGACTTATAAGAGAACATACACTTAAGAATCCTCACGATTTTTAAGGAGAAAACGCACCTACGAGATCCTCACGACTCGTAGGGAGAAATACCTTTATGAGACCCTTACGGCTCATGAAGTCAAAAGCCTTAGTCGGCAGGATCTTAACCCTGTTTGCTAAGCCACCTTTGTTCAAATCGACAAAGGCAAATGATGATTCGCTCCTGGCAACGTCCCAGTTGTAGCGATGCTGATGCCTAAATCGGTATCAAATTCCAAGCCCTTTCAAGGCAAATGATGATTCGCTCCTGGCAATGTCCCAGTGGTAGCGATGCTGATGCCTAAATCGGTATCAAATTCCAAGCCTTTTCACGGCAAATGATGATTCGCTCCTGGCAATATTCCAGTCGTAGCGATGCTGATGCTGAGATTGGCACTAGATTCCAAGTTCCACACTCATGATAAAAATTCAGCGAGCCAAAAATGCATATGAAATAGCCAAAATGATGGGACAACTTGCAACGAAATCAGCAAGAAAAATGTATGCATACAAAATAGCCGAAATGATTGGGCAACTCGCAATAAAAAGCAGCGAGTAAATAAAACAAATAGCCAAAATGATTGGGCACTGCGAAAAATAACCGAAATGATTGGGCAATCGCGATTTTCGCGATATAAAAAGCTGAAATGATAGCGCATCGCGGAAAGAATAAAAAAATGAAAGAATGAAACTTTTTGCCCTACAGGTGAGGTCACATTGACCCCTGTATACAATCCATGGGCACAAACAAGAAGGGAACCATATCGTCCCACCAGGCTTCGTCGAAGCGAAGACAAATCTCGACGGTTCATAGACAACCTAAAGACAATCTCGACATTCATCGCAATATTGCAGACACAATGTCAACAAACGAAGCAAAGGAAGGTCCCTAGCTTCAGGGTCTTGACGTCAACATCGACAATTTAGAGATCAACACCGGCGTTCTTCCTCCCTCCAATCGGATGCAGACGCAACATCAACAAACGGAGCCACGGCAAAGTCCCTAGGTCCAAATCTCGACGGTTCACAGACAGCCTAGAGACTACCCCGGAACCATGGCAAAGTCCCCTAGTTCCAAATCTCGACGGTTCACAGACAGCCTAGAGATCACCAATGGTGCTTCTCCTCACTTCAGCAAGACACAGATGCGACACCGCCAATCCGAGCCGTGGAAAAGTCCCCCGTTCTGAGACTTTACGGTCCAGAGACAACCTAGAGTCAACCAATGACTTCCCCGCCGGATCAACGCTCCATCTCGGAAACAAGTCAACCGACCCCAGGGAAATCAGTGTCCTTGGCAAAAACCTCAAGAAATCAGCATCCTTGACGAGAGCATCTTGATTCGTGTCGACCCACAGAGAAATCAGCGTCTTTGCAGGAATACCTCGATTCGTCTCAATCCGAGGAAATCAGCGTCCTTGACGAGAGCATCTTGATTCGCGTCGACCCGTAGAGAAATCGACGTCTTTGCAGGAATACCTCGATTCGTCTTAATCCGAGGAAATCAGCGTCCTTGGCAAAAACCTCAATTCAGGTAAATCAACGTCCTTGACGAGAGCATCTCGATTCGCATCGACCCGCAAGGAAATCAGTGTCTTTGCAGGAATCTCTCGATTCGTCTCAACTCCGAGGAAATCAGCGTCCTTGGAAAAACCTCTCGATTCAGGGAAATCAGCGTCCTTGACGAGAGCATCTCGATTTGCGTCGACCCGCAGAGAAATCAGTGTCTTTGCAGGAATACCTCGATTCATCTCAACCCCAGGGAAATCGGTGTCCTTGGCAAAAACCTCGATTCAGGGAAATCAACGTCCTTGATGAGAGCATCTCGATTCGCGTCGACCCACAAGGAAATCGGTGTTTTTGCAGGAATCTCTCGATCATCTCAACTCCGAGGAACAGCATCCTTGGCAAAAACCTCGATTCAGGGAAATCAGCGTCCTTGACGAGAGCATCTCGATTCGCGTCGACCCGCAGAGAAATCAGCGTCTTTGCAGGAATACCTCGATTCGTCTCAACTCCGAGGAAATCAGTGTCCTTGGCTCAACATCTCAATTCAGGGAAATCAGTGTCCTTAACGAGAGCATCTTGATTCGCGTCGACCCGCAGAGAAATCATCGTCTTTGCAGGAACACCTCGATTCGTCTCAACTCCGAGGAAATCAATGTCCTTGGCAATATCTCGATTCAGGGAAATCAGTGTCCTTGATGAGAGCATCTTGATTCGTGTCGACCCGTAAAGAAATCAGCGTCTTTGCAGGAATACCTCGATTCGTCTCAACGCCAGGGAAATCGGTGTCCTTGGCTCAACATCTTGATTCAGGGAAATCAGCGTACTTGACAAGAGCATTTCGATTCGCGTCGACCCGCAAGGAAATCAGTTTCTTTGCAGGAATCTCTCGATTCGTCTCAACCCCCAGGGAAATCAGCGTCCTTGGCAAATACCTCGATTCAGGGAAATCAGCATCCTTGACGAGAGCATCTCGATTCGTGCCGACCCGCAGTGAAATCAGTGTCTCTGCAGGAATATACGACGTCAGCCAAACGGAGTCACAGCAGAGCCCCTAGTTCCAAGTCTCGATGGCCACATCTACAGCCTGAAGAACACCAACATCGTTCCTCCTCATTCCAGCAGGATTCAGACGCGACAATCAACCTTGGAGCCATGACAAAGTCCCTGTTCCAAACATCGACGGTTCACAGACAACTGAGAGATCAAATCCTGGCCCCGTGGAACACGGCTAATGTCAATCCTGACCCCATGGGAAATGCCCAGAGCATCTCCTGGTCCCGTAGAACACGGCTAATGTCAATCCTGGCCCCGTGGGAAACGTCCAGAGCACCTCCTGGTCCCGTAGAATACGGCTAATGTCAATCCTGACCCTGTGGGAAACGTCCAGAGCAACCCCTGACTCCGTGAAATGCGGATAAAGTCAACACCTGACTCCGTGAAATGCGGATAAAGTCAACCCCTGACTCCGTGAAATGCGGATAAAGTCAACCCTCGACTTCCCCGTCAAAGCAATTCTTTGATTCGGGAGCAAGTCAACTCATCAATCATTTACGGGTCCTCTCGACTTGTAAGGAAGAAAATTCTCTTCTGAGATCCTTACGACTCTCAAGAGAAAACACACTTAGGAATCCTCGCGATTCCTAAGGATAAAATTACACTTACGAGATCCTCACGACTCGTAAGGAGAAATACCTTTATGAGACCCTCACGGCTTATAAAGTTGAAAAGTCTTAGGTGGCAGATCCTAACCCTGTCTCCCAAGCCATCGTTTCCTCGCAGAGAGGTCAAGGTAGATTTTCTATGGGCCATACTCTCTGACAAGAAAGGAAACAATCACTTATGAGGCCTCTCGACTCGTAAGCAAGAAAAACTCTCTTGTGAGATCCTTATGACTCTCAAGAGAAAATATACTTAGGAATCCTCACGATTCCTAAAGAGAAAATTACACTTACGAGATCCTCACGACTCGTAAGGAGAAATACCTTTATGAGACTCTCACGGCTCATAAAGTATGAAAGCCTTAGGAGGCAGATCTGAACCTGACTCCTAAGCTATCGCTGTCCTATAAGGAGATCAAAATATATTATCCACAAAATGCATTTACTTAAAGGGACACAACACCATGAAGAAAAATATGTTTTTTATTAATGAATCAAAATGAATACAAAGTACAATTTATGAAAGAATAAAAAAATACTCTCATTCAGGAGTATGTACAAAAGAAGAATAAAAAGAAAAATATACAATTCTTCAAGCCGGAGGACGATTTAATAGATTTGCCAGTTCATCCTTTTTCTGCTGGGCCTCGGCTTCATGATTCATTATCACTAAGAGACGGGCCTCCGCTTGAGACTGTTGGGCCTGGTACGAGGCAAGCCGACTTTCAAGCTCCTTTTCGGTAACTTTATGAGCTTCGACCATTTCGCGAGTAAAAATGACGGCTTTATCAATGGCTACCGCCTCCCTGATAACTTCTTGAAGCACCCGCCAAAGTTCATACGCCCGAGTGGTCTTGGCCGTAAGTTCAGCTTGAAGTTCCCCCAGCGCATTGGAAGCCAGCTCCCTTTCCAAAAACTTTCGATTGAGCCTCGTCTCACATGATTGTAGATTTGCGGCGCACCGTTCAATTAGCCCCCGCAAGCTCGTCTTTGCAGCTACAACCTCTGAGGGAAGGCGTGTGCACTTGAGATCATGTAAACAGACCTTCACTCGATGCCAATCCTCGATCAAAAACACGCATAAGCTATTTTCTCTTTCTGGCAACAAGGAAAGTTTTCGTGTTCGTACTTAAAGAAAATTCCCAGGGGTCAAGTATGAAGCCCGTGTACACAGGTGGGATGCACGTATGAATACACATCAAGCAGAAAAAGCCAACAGAGAACATTCAATGATTAATGATAAGAGAAAATACATTGATATTACTCTAAAGGAAAGGGATCACCAAACAAGGGATCGGAAATACAAGGGTTAACAAAGCAAAACACAAAATTTTCCAGCTCCCTCTCCGCCTTCTCCAGCACGTCAAAACTACGGTTTTCGCGAGGAGTCGCTCCCCATCGGTTGGCACCGTGCTCATCAGCGAAAGCGTACATAACGGCCCGTCGGGCCCTTATCTGACTCAGTATATGAACTGAATGATCCTTCAGAGCTTGAGTGATTAGACAAGCCTCGTGAAAGCACTCGAGCTTGTCCTCCGCCGCGTCAAGGATCATCGAAGTCATCTCCGCCGGATGAGGGGGTATGTCAGCAAGTATAGACAGAAAGATCATCCGGAGCTAAATGGAGCCCATGGGAAGAGGGGAGCCCCGACGAGTCAGAAGCTCATACATCACCACGTCACATTGAGCGTCGGTGAGGAGGGGATCTGCCAGCCGCGCAGCGAACCGAGGGATTATCTCCTCAATGGGCACCTCCCATGGTTGCCGACGAGCGTGAGGACGATTGCAAGCCATAGCAATTGATCGGTTTCTCAAAGATGATCACCTTAAGGTATAAATGGGTTTCTCTACGAGGAAAGGAAGAAAGGCATGGTTTCAGGTTATAAAGGGGAGCATTTAATGCTATGCACAAAAATGTTGTGCATGGTGGAACTATTCTCAAAACCCGGATAAAAGGGGAGAGCGTTGGAAATGAAAAGCAATGACACATTGAAATCAGATCAGGGAAATAAAACGTCCCCATCAAGCAGAGCCCCGCATGCACAATACGTGAGCACAAGCCTTGATTGGAAGATAAAGCGACACTGCACATACATGACAGAGAACTGAGCTCTGAGGAAGAGAATTAAATTCTCAAAGGAAAATGAACAAGGAAGAAGATGAAAGAGTGGAGGCGCTTCTGAAGAGACCGCTGCATTTATAGGATGTGATGGGAAACAGTTCATTTACCCCCTTCCCTAGGCAAATCCAACGGCCACAAAGATTACAGCGTTGCACTCACGTGCAAACATGTGAGAACAACGCTATGGGGGCATTTGTTCCCTCATAAAATACAAAGAAAAACCCCAATGGGGCGTCGCGTGCGCACACATGATCGGGGGTCACGTGCCGACACGTGATGGCTTCCTGAAAGCTCTGAAATGATAAGAGTTGAATCCTAATTTATGGGGTCACGTGCCCGCACGTGATGGACCTTTAAACCCACTGAAAAGAATTAAAGGTATAATAAAACAGCAAAGAAAAACCCCAATGGGGTATCACGTGCCCACACGTGACCAAGGGTCACGTGCTTACATATGATAATTCCTGAGTTCTTTAAAACAACAGAATTGAATTCTGGTTAAAAGCTTAATCAGTGGGTCACGTGCCACCACGTGATGGAGTCTTAAAAAACTCTCTGAGATAAAGGAAAGTAAACCCTAAACGGGGCATCACGTGCCCACACGTGACAGAGGGTCACGTGCCCACACGTGATGGGTTCCTAAATATCTCTGAACTAATAAAATTAAATTCTAATTAAATGGTCAATCAGTGGTGTTACGTGATAGGCTCTTGAACCTTCTAAACTAATAGAATTAAATTCTAATTAAGGGAAATCAAAAGCCCAAATATTTCCCTAGATCTTTCCAAACAAAAAGATTGCGCTCTGTAAAGTGGAGCACCGTTGGATTAAAAATCCAATGGTGATTAAAAATCACCAATTTATAGAAAGATTCTATACAAGGAAAGATTTCCCTGAAATTTGCCAGGAATAACAGATAAAATATCTTTTGGATTAAAAATCCAATTGTGAATAAAATTCACTGAGTGATCTAAAAGATCATGTTGGTTACAAAATCAATAAAAATCTTTCAATGAAAAATTGACTAAACAAACTGATTCTTTTCTTTCTCCTATAAATAGGAGCCAAGAAGAGAAAAGAAAAAAAAAGACAACAATAGAGAAAAAAAAAGAAGAGAATTTAATTCTCCAGAGAGAAAAAAAGATTTTCTCAAAAGAGAAAGAAACCCTAGATGAGAAAGGGAAAGAGATCATAAGCTCCAAAAAAATAAAAAGAGAATTTAATTCTCAATCTAAGAGTTTAAATCTTCTGAATAAGAACTTAATTCTTCCGCTGGTTGAAGATCTGCTGAAGCAGATCTCTGCATAAGTTAAGAATTTAATTCTCATCGGGAAGATTCTGTCATGCAGATCTAAAACATAAGGGAGGACCTAAGTTCAGAGAATTTTATTCTCCCAAAAAGCACATAGGAATTTAATTCCGCCAACAAAAATAGGGTTTAACCCTTAATACAAGAACTTAGTTCTTCTTCATGGTTGAAGATTTGCAGAAGCAGATCTCCCCATAAGTTGAGAATTTAATTCTCATTAGGGAGATTCTGCCATGCAGATCCAAGACTTAAAGAGAGAATTGGGTATAAAAGAATTTAATTCTTCCAAAGAAATAGGAATTTAATTCCTCTAAATAAAATTAGGGTTTAACCCTACCAAAGAATTTAATTCTTAAACAAGGGACTTAAAACTTTCCATGCACATAAAGAAGTCAGTATCCAATCTGATCATGTGGCAACACGTGACCCTCCCTTCAATGGTCAGAAAAGAATGAATGACATGGGGTCACGTGCTCCTACGTGACCTTTGGAAATATTCCTCAAAATAAAGAGAACAAAGCCAAGGCAGAACAGACCTTGGGCGCCCTCACGTGTCCCCACGTAACCTCTGACAAACACCTCTTTAAAAAAGAGAAGATGGAAAGAACTGAAGGATTAAAATCCAATGTATAGGCGCCCTCACGTGTCCCCACGTGACCCCTAGCAAATCCTTTTAATATCCAGTGCATGGAGGCCCATCACGTGCCCACACGTGATGGCCTTGAAGACTAAAAGTGTTCAACACTTATTCTGAGAATAAAATAAGGGAGGCTTGACCCAATCCTAGGGCGCCTCACGTTACCCCACGTGAGCGCGTCACTTTTAATGTTTAACACTATTTAAAGCATTTCATCCTTAGTGTTTAACAATATTTTAAATACATCACATGGGAACACGTGACCGCCAGATATGTGCTAGTGTTTAACACTATTTTCAAACCAGTCTTAGCCTAAATTGGCTAAATCTTCTAGAGGCAAGACTCCCCTTTTGACTGAGCCTCAAATACACCTTTGTCTTCCAAGATTGATCATCTCATATGGCATATGAGTGCTCAGCACTCAATAAAAGATAAAAATATGGTCAGAACCCAGACCCATGCTTAGCACGGCTAAATAATGGGGGGTTGAGCCCAGACAAATGTTCAACAGTCCAAACAAAGGTCCAACATTTTAAACCTAATTAGACTTAGCCTAAGTTGGCTATAATTCCTCAATTCATATTTAACTGAGCCTATGTGCTCATAATCTAGTTAATTGATCTTAGTCCAAAATTGGACTACAGATTTCCCAATCAACTTTGGTTCAAGGGTACATCTCTTCACTCCTCTGATATTTGTCGTTATAATCCTTCAACGTCTTCACAGAGGTGACGGGTCCCGATAACCAATCATTCCATGGACTGTGGGGTCCTTAAACTTATGGACTATGATGTCCTTAAACTTTATAGACAATGACGTCTTTAAACTACGGACTGTGGGGTCCTTAAGCCCATGGACTATGATGTCCTTAACCTCGGACTGTGGGGTCCTTAAGCCCATGGACTATGATGTCCTTAACCTTTACAGACTATGATGTCTTTAAACTGGACCACCATGACTTTAAACTGGTAATCGACCGCAATGTTCCTAAACTAAACAATAGAGCTCGAATGCTCTTTTGTTGGATCTAAACGATTCCGTTAAGTTGATCTTAGTCTGAAATTAGACTAACGTATCTTTAACATACGTTTAAGTTGATTGTAGATTCAAATGAGACTAACGTATCCTTAAACCCAACCACAAACCCAAATCTAAGAAAATACGGATTTGGACTAATCCACGCCCTATGGGCGACAACATAAATTAGTCTCCGTATACAATCCACGGGCAACCAAAAACAAAACAAACACACACGACACGAAGTGACCATTTGGAGAAGGAGAAAGTGGTTACCGCGATGCGGTAGCGTAATTAACTGCAGGGGCTTGCACCTGCAGGGAAGAGCGTCCCCACAATCAAAAATCCCTCAATGAGGGGGAATCTGACGAAATCTGCTACATCGGCCGCATCCGTTTAAACCTTCGATACATGGTGTCATAAATCAACTTGGCATCTTCGGATAGGTAGACGGATAGCACCAATTAGTATCTGCCCCCAAATTACCACGCTTAGAATCTTCCATACTAAATCTTTTTAGTATGGTGTCAATGTATCTGGATTGGGACAATCCCAATATCCACTTAGATCTATCTCTATAGATCTTTATCCCCAAAATGTAGGAGGCATCACCTAGATCTTTCATGGAGAACTTGTGTGATAAGATGAGCTTGACCGAGTGTAGCATAGGAACATCGTTTTCTATCAAGAGTATGTCATCCACGTACAATACGAGGAAGACAACCTTACTCTCTACTATCTTATTATATATACATGGTTCATCTACAGTTTTGATGAAATCAAACTCTTTGATAGATTCCTTAAAACAGATGTTCCAGCTCCGTTATGCCTTCTTTAATCTGTAAATTGATTTAAGCAACTTGCATACGCTTCCGCTTCTCCCACTGTCTACGAAGCCCTCTGGCTGTGTCATGTACACGCTCTCTTCTAAATCAACATTTAGAAAAGCTGTCTTGACGTCCATCTGCCAGATTTCATAGTTATGGTATGCAGCAATGACAAGTAGGATCCTGATGGACTTAAGCATAGCCACTGGAGAAAAGGTATCATTATGGTCGACACCTGGTCGTTGACGAAAATATTTTACTACAAGTCTAGCTTTGAAGGTCTCAACCTTTCCATCTACACCAAATTTCTTCTTAAAGATCCACTTGCTCCCTATGGGTTTTACCCCTTCAGGAGCAACTTCCAAAGTCCATACTTTTTTGGTGTACATGGATTCCATCTCAGATCGCATAGCATCCAGCCATTTCACAGAGTCTCCACTTGTGATGGCCTGCTCGAAACTAGTTGGGATATCATCTTCCATGATGCAATTCTCGCTCCCACCGTCTATGAGAAAACCATAGTATCTCTTAGGTGGATGAGGAACCCTACTAGATCTGCGGAGTGGCTGGTGTTCGTTGGGGACTTCTGAATACTCCGGTTCCACCAAATCGTCAGTTATAGTTTGTGTTGCTGGAACTTCTTCCAGTTCTACCTCATTGCCACTAATTTCTTTTACAAGAAATTACTTTTCTAAAAAGGTGGCATGTTGATAAACAAACACATTTTGATCCTCGGTGTGGTAGAAGATATACCCTCGTGAATGTTTAGGATATCCTACAAACTTGTACAGAACAGACCTTGCCTTGAGCTTATCTGAATTTTGCTTTTTAACATAGGCTGGACAACCCTATATCTTAACTCATTAAAGAGATGATCTCTTCCCATTCCATATCTCATATAGAGTGGTAGGCACGGATTTGGTCGGAACTCTATTCAATAGGTATGCAGCTATCTCAAGTGCATAATCCCAAAAGAAAATAGGCAACTCAGCATTACTCATTATAGAGCGCACCATATCTAATAGGGTGCGATTCCTCCGCTCTGAAACTCCATTGTGTTGTGGTGTATACGGAGGAGTAAGATGAGAGAGACTCCCATTCTCTTTTAAGTTGCCTTTGAATTCCGTGCTCAAGTATTCTACTCCCCGATCGGATCGAAGGATTTTAATACTTTTACCCGTCTGGATCTCCACTTCGTACTTATATTCCTTGAATTTCTTAAAAGATTTAGATTTGTGTTTCAATAGGAACACATGTACGAATCTTGAGAGATCATCGGTGAATATAATAAAGTACGAGGAACCATTCCTGGCATGTGTAGACATAGGACCGTATACATCACTATGTATCAGTCCCAAGAGTTCGGTAGCTCTTTTTCCGTGTCCGGTAAACGGAGTTTTGGTCATCTTTCCTTTGAGACATGACTGGCAAGTTTCATAAGATGTAAATTCAAATGGATTCAAATATCCATTCTTATGCAAGTTAGCCAGTCTTGTCGCATTGATATGACCTAGTCTACAATGCCACAAGAAGACTTCGTTCATTTCTGAACTGTTCCTCTTGTGTGTATTCTGTATCCTTAGAACTGTTTAGTGATTTAGAACGTATATACCGTTATACAACGTACCATACCCAATCAACACTTGATTTAGGAAAACATTCACAATATTTTTGGTACGAAATAACAGTCGCTCAGAATCATTATGTTACCACTTGGTAATACAAGGTGATATTCGCCAACTGCTTTGGCTGCAACAATTGCTCCATTCCCTACTCTGAGGGACATATCACCTTTTTCCAGTTCTCTACCTCTACTTAACCCATGTAACAAATTACATACGTGGGATCCTGATCCGGTATCCAATACCCAGGACATAAAGCAAATTGAGAAACAGTTCTCGGTAATGAACAGACCCGAAAAAGATGTATCAACATACTTATTCTTCGTTTGGGTGGCGTGGGAATCCTGATATTTCCCTATTCCTTGCTCAGAATTATGACAATCATACGATAGAGCGGAACCTAGCCCGGTATAATAAGTGGGTTCGGTCAATACATCCATATTATTATCTTGATTAAGGTATGTCATTGGTCGCTACCAGGAGAGAGAGAAGGATAATCAATTTTGTGTGCTCTCTTTGTAAGATTAGATTGGTTATTATTTTATCTAATCAGGATGGCTCCCACTGTTTTTATCAAATTTTCCTTCAAACCCTAAAAGGTAAGATTAGCCGGGATTAATTACACTTTACAAGTTCGCCAATTGGTCAGCCAGGTAGGTATTGGTACTCCGAGGGAGTCTTCCTTTGCTTTCATATGGAACTAATTAAATAACCTCATTTCCGCAGGGGCATCACCCCATTAAGACATTTCTTAGACGCCTAACGGATCAGGTAATTGTAAAGTGGAAAACTCTCCCAGGAGTAACACTTACTCGCAGTGGGTATCGGGATCCAACTATCATATAGAAGGTATGCATTCTCATTGCAAATTTCAACACTCGAAATTCCCAATATTGTTTTTACCCCAAGCAATTTATGACCTTGACAAGGTCAACAAATCATAAACTGCAAGTCAAGTTCAACCCGTTCATTTCTTGATTGAATTAAACCCAACCGCACGACCCTTGACAAGGTCAACAAGGCCGCATGACTACCCTAATCCAATCGCATCACATGCGGCAGATAAGCACTAATCAGCCACCGCACACTACGCCTTGACAAGGTCAACAAACACAGCACGAATACTAAATAGCACTTATCTGAAATGACGGAGGGCTACTTTGGTTTTTATGAAAACTTTTAGCCTAATGAACTTGATATCGTTGTAGAATCTAGTGATTTTGAAAAGGAGTGGTTTAAGCTCCGTTTTTAAAATCGAGTAGTTTTCAAAAACAAACCGAATACCTTTTACTAGCTTTTGCTAAAAAGGTCACTCCTGGTGAAATGATCTCGGCTCTTTCCTCATCGAATGAGGTGCTGGATATCCATCAAGGAATACCACTTTGCAAAACAAGAAATATAGAAGCTATGATGATAAACCGAGTAGGCTGTAGCATTTGCTAGTTTTGCTAAAGAGGGCACTCCCGGTGAAGGGATCTCGGCTCTTTCCTCATCGAATGAGGTGCTGGATATTCATCAAGTAATACCACTATGCAAAGCAAGAACTAGAGCTACCTTTTTAAAAACTTTTGATTCTACAACATTTTTAGGTTTCTTTTCTTTTCACTAATCTCATTAATGAAGTCCCATCATTTATGCTTCCCTAAACATCACAGAAAAAGAAACGAAAATAGAACGTACGCTTATGCCATCCGCATTCACCACGGGGCCCCGTCATGCACCGTTAGGTTACTTAACTAACGGCAGAGCGGGGGCTGGACTAGCGCGGGTGCAAAACATAAGCAATGTTTATTATATACATCATATATATATAGCATTCGTCTCACGCAGTTATATGATCACATCACAGAACCAAGCAGCAGAAGTCAACATATGAAATATTGGATATATTAGGAGGTCCGTGTTTTAAATTAAGCTAATAATGAAAAATTCAGATTCTACGGTCGTGATGAATAGCCAAACCCATATCCCTAGACCCCTACGGGAGCGGCAAGTAACCCTGCCAATTCTAGAGTTAGGAGACCCGGTCTTGACTCCTCGAGATGGTCTCCCATTAGACTTTAGAACCCGGTTACTTATGCCCCCCACCTTAGGTCTATGCTAATGCGGAAAAGTAAATAATATACATCAATGGTGACATCATCCTCAACCCGGAAGTATCCCAATAAAAGAATATTACATACATTTTTTACATGAATGAAAATTGAAAAACTCTCATCTCACATAAAAAAAAACCGGCTATTCATTCACGACGATCCAATATAACATATCACTAAATTATAAAAAAAAATTAGGTCAAAAATGAATAGCAACACATAACATCACATGTCATCAACGTAAGTAAATATACGTATCCCAAATTTCGTTGACATATAGCAATGAGATTTAGGATACCCTACATATTACACTTACGGTCGCAGAAAAGAAATAAAAAACTATAATAATTAAAATCCGCATTTCCTTAGACATCATAAACCCGGAATATCTCATATGCCGAATTTCATGCCTAACCTATAAACCTTGCATTTTAGTCTCATATCGAAAACACTTTTCAATAACTTAGTCGGATAATTCAACAAGATTCCCGACTACCCAATCGAATACTCGTCGGGAACTTTAGTAGATGGCCGCACCCCCGATGCCGTCGACCAAGTGCACTTAGGCGGAACACCGTGGCCATGAGCACCCGAGTGGATGCTTTTGGCAATAGGGTTCTCCTAAAGTCACTTGGTCAGGGCTAGAGGCATGGCTACCTAGTAAAGTTATCTGACGAGTATTCGCGTACGATACGCGATTGCGACGGAGTTTTGATCCGAATCGAAACTTCATGGCAATCGATCAATAGAGAATAACAGGATAGATTTACAAACACAAACTAGTTTTCACAAAACTAATTAAATGTGGATTCCAAATATTGTATCACATATCAAACTTAAACCCGGAACGATATACAAATTACGACTATGAAACACTCCGTATTAGCCCCTTAACAAAATTAACATCACATGCAATTTTGGGCTAATCAAACATAACCAAAAACTCCAAAACCAAGCCTACAGAACACCAAAAAAATTCCAGACCCAAACAATGAACAGTAGACCGGCTAGGTCAGTTTTTTTGTGATTTTCGTCGGGTCAAAATTGGAATTTAGGTCTCGAATTTCTATGGTGTTCTAGTTACATCACATACAACATTCTGCAATTGTTTAAAAAAAAATTAGAGGCCTTTAAAAAATCGACAGAAACTTTGACTGTTTCGGAGTTGTTTCGGTTTCGTAGTTTAACTAATATCGTCTAATCTTCTAGCTTTGGCTCTGATACCATGAAAGTGTTTATTAGTACCACCACTGGGTTTTACTAGTATCAAGCATGCCATTTAAAAAAAAATTAGGGTGCTAATCAACACTAACCAAGATCTTAAACTAGATGATTAGGGTTTAACATGATATCATAAAAAAACTACACTAAGAGAAAAGATGCTACAACTTTTGTAGTCCGTGTCCTTCTCTTCTATAGCTCAGTGTAGTAGTCCACGTGACTCCACTAGGCTCCACTTGAAGGTTTAACGAACTTGCTTCAATGACCTTTGTGCTGAAGGTGATCCACCCGAAGTCCGCTAATCCAAGCTACCTCTTCACTAAACTCTTTAGTGAAGGAAACACACTACACCAAAGTGCTAATCTAGTGTAGGATGGTGAAGTAGGGGTGTCGTTTGCTCACTAGGGTTCTCACAAGCTCAAGGTTTCACAACTCATGTGAGGGATTAAGCTTGGAGGAGGTGAGGAGGAGAATGAAGAGAGCTAGAGAGAAGAACTCATCTTATGAGCTCAACTAGAGAAAATGAACCAAGTGTTGTGAAGAATGGCTTGACCCCTCTTGTTGGCTATAGTGCCCTCAAGGAAATTATTTTAATCGCAAGTTGGTGATTATGATGATTGAGGGAGGACCTATACAGATAGAACAATCTTACTCGAGATGATAGTATGCTATCTGGTTTGCATTTATCTTCATGTACATGCATTATGTCGTATTACAGATCACTATTACATGTTAATAGAGCCCATAGGATTCTTTCTTGACTACCAGCATTATGATGGCGATCATATACATGGGTGCTGGGTAGTCTATAACCACATCCTTAAATGCCCCTAGTCGTGGGAGTTTCGAGACTGGGCATCGATACTCCACAGTAGACTAGTGTATACTGATCGAGACCCCGACGAGGGACGGTGTCCAGGTCTCACAAGCCATTGGTATTAGTTTGTTCACTTAAGATACTATACAGGTGCTCATTGGGTTATGAGTGTACTAGTCGGACTCACCGGGAACATGCTAGTTGGTATTGTACCTATTTTCAGATAGCAATTCCCTGGTGACATGTGTACAGGTTAGTCTGTCGACTTGAGATCGTCATTTGTCTCGTGTGAGTTCCCACTGTGCTTTGATTACTACCCTACCATGGCTTAAAAGAGTCGTGCAAATAGGTTTTAGTTGGGTACAGTCCCGAGCCACATGGAGGCAGTGAACGGATCGTCGGGGATTCGTCTCTCCCGGTATTGGGGGTTGATGTCGCGCAGTGCACGGGTGGCCATCACTAGAAATTCTTGGCCAAGTTAGTCAAAAATTACTGATTTGGATCAGTAGTTTCTCAGTTGGTGATGGGCTTCATACCGACATGAAATGTCGCATTATTAGAGGTCTGACTTTATCCAACCCTCTAGACTCGATGTGCGATACTCTTAGACGAACAGACCGTACTGTACGGATATTGTCACGGATAGGCTCAGTAGGGGTCAGGATGAGTTTGCTCGTCGGCCTTCCTTTCGCTCAATACCTGGGTAGCCATTACGTATAGCTAGCGCCGCTTACGTGCTTATGGTTAAACCCACCGCCAGCGTATTAACGAGTTTTTAGAGTCCTACACAGAGGGTTTCCCTGCTTCGGGCGAAACGATGTAGAGGCCGTATGGTTTTACGGCAGGATTCGATCATATACGTGCACTTATGCACGTATCATGATACGGACGGTTTATACTAGTGGCTTTGGTTTAAGCCGGATTCTAGTATTGGATTGATAGATTATTTTCGTCTCATTGTATTCGTATTTTTCAGAATACGGATACGGGTATGTATATACGGATGAGGGGTATTCTTGTAATTTATTACAAGATAATTCTAGAAGATGCCACCTCATTTAGTTTTAACCATTTAGGATTAAATGGTTAATGAGGTGGAGAGGATGAGGTGTTGTATGCATTTATTGATAGCATGGCTCACTTAGTGACTCATGGGGTGACTCATGGTTACTATTGTGGCATGCTTGATATTTGTGTTTGAATGTAAGATATTTTGGAGACTTGAGATATTTTGAAGACTTGAGATATTTATTGGATGCTTCATTTATTGCTCACAAGAATTGGCCATTTTTTTCTTGGTTCTTTCTTGAGTTGCCTCACACTCTCATCCTCAAGCTTCTTCTTTTACCTCCACCCTTCAAGTCTCATGTGTTGAGAAACCTAGGGTGTTTGGAGACAAATTAATCCGTCATTAGATTCTACATCTTCTAGGCTATCTAGTTTAGCGAACTAGGTACCCTAATTACCTCGGCTATAAGGTTGGAGCTCGAAATACAAATGCTCAGGCGGATCATCTTCGATGGAGGGAGACCGGAGATCAAGCTTGATCATGGAGGCCTCTAGGAGCTTAGGATGATGGTTAAATACCGAAGGACACGGATCATTCGGTATAACCATTCTAAACTCCTATATATAGTTTGCTAGCTTTAGGGTTTATGGTCGATCCGTATTTCGGGTTGTACTAGCGCCAGTTTAGAAAATTTTTGTTCCGCATTCGGCCATGATGTGATGGCCAGGGCGTTTGTATAACCCAACATGGTATCAGAGCCAACCCATAAACCTTTATTAGCTAGTTTGCACAAGGTTAAAATCTCAATCGACAAATTTTTCCGAATCTTATTTCCATATTAGCATGCTTGCTGTCGAATTTCAAAGTTGTTCAAAAAAATTTTTTGGGTATCTTCAAAATATGTGCAGGAAAAACTAGAGCTAAAAAAAAAAATTTGGGCACCTAACTCCAAAATTCCGCCGCGGAACCTAAGCCAAATGGCACGTTTTGCCGAGGAACCACGGCGCTTTTTTTGCTACAGTACCCCAATTTTTTTCCGGGGCTCTATTTCATGGAAATATGAATTTTGGAATATTTGGTTTTGGTCCAGATTTGTTTGAGTGCTGGTTTTGCATTTTGGGGCCAATTTGGAAAAGTTTAGTCGATCGAAATTTTAATTGTCTGTTTTTCAGTGCATACATTATTATCTGTGACCGTGAATGTCATTAGAGCGGTATAACTCGTTTAACTGTTATATGTTCTTTTAGACGGGTTTGCGAACATGACATTCACATTGATGTTCTGTGTTGTGTTGAGGTTGTGGTTAGATTGTCGTGGTGGATATCCAGTGGTGCAACGGTAGAACAGTTCAGCTTCTTTTGTACATTTGATATTGCGGGACGAGCGTCCCACATGTGGACTGCCGTCTTTGCCAGTTTGTATCTTATTTGTTTGGGGCACAACCGGGTTGAGGTCGATGTCACCCTTGTACATATATTTTCTTTTCTGTACTAGGATTACCCCGTGGTGGAGTGCTTGAATAGACGAGTTCTAGAAGGCAACGGGCCCGCATCTCATGGCGTTGAGACGGAAGGGGCCTCACTCTAGAATTGGTGGGCTATTCGCCGCACTCGTAGGGGGTATACTTTGACCCAGGGAGGGGTTCTCAAGTTACCGGATTTCGTGAAGTGTTGGGTGACCCATTCACATTGTTGATTGGGGTTGCTTCACTTCTGGGATTGGCGGGTAACTTGCCGCAATCGTAGGGGTCTAGGTTTTCGTTGCACAGGCTATCCACACGACAGGGAACATTGGGTCTCATTCGTGGCTCAAGTGAAACCCGAGGCTCCAAGATTATCCGCCATTCTGTATTGCTTGCTGAGATTCTGTGATGTTTCTTATATCATGCCTGGGACAAATGTTATATATATTTATATATATACTAGTAGATGTTGTATATGTTTTGCACCCGCGCTAGTCCAACCCCCGCTCAGCCATTAGTTAAGCAACCTAACGGGTGATGACGAGGCCCAGTGACGAATGCGGATGGTATATACGTACATTTTATTTCTCGTTCCTTTATCTAGTGTGATATGTTTAATTGATGGGACTGCATTAATTCCGATTAATGCAATGAAAACAAGCCTATATATGATGTTGTTGTAGGGTGTTTTTTGTCACCCCATTGAGATGGGAATACGTGTCGCTTATCAGGCGTACTATAGATTCCCCCTGCCTAGGATAGGCGGGGGTTTATTGATTGTGGGGATCCGACTCTCCGGCAGGCGCGGACTACGCTTCCGTTAATTACCTCTCGCTTTTGGAGCGAGGGAATCTCCGATTGACGGGTCGAACTGGTCATGCGAACTCAATGTGCAGTGTGCGTATGTGTGTCTTGAGGGGTTTTGGATATATCGGGGGCCTCGCAGAGTTTACGGGGGTCTCGTTACCCGGATAGCGGGCTGGGGGTCAAGGAGGCTAGCAGCCCCCTTGCGGGATACGGGGCAGCGCTTCGTTAGAAATTTTTTCCAACGGGGGACGTGTTTTGGGTGTGGAGTGCATGGAAAATGAGGGGTGAGGAGCGTCTTAAAGACGCGTGCATGGCGCGTGGACGCTCGGCGCCCGTGGGTCACGTGCCAGGCTCTTGGGCACTAGGCGCCTGCGGGTCACGTGCCAGGCGCTGGGCGCCCGTGGGTTGCGTCCCCTGCACGCGATTGCTGGGCGCCAGCGGGTCACATGCGCGGCACGCGACCGCTGGGCCCTGGGCGTCCATGGGTCACGTGCCCTGCATGCGACAGCCGGGCTCCAGCGGGTCACATGCGCGGCACGCGACCGCTGGAAACACCAGCGGAAAAGGTGCTTAGCCTCTGGGCTGGGAGTTGAACTCCCAAGGGATTATGTATAGATTTGGAGTTAAACTCCTAAAAGGGTTTTGTTTATGGAGTTAAACTCCAACAGATGTTGAATGGAGTTAAACTCCTAGAAATCTTTGGAAATGACCGAAGGGGACCCCTTTCTTCTCCCCTTTGGCCCTGGATCTTCCCAAAGTGGGATTTTTGGAGGTGGGTATCCTTCTTCCTCCTCTTCTGATGGCCGGAGCTTGGAGAAAAAGGGGGGTGAGATTTAAAAATCTTCCATTATTGAGATCTGATGGAAGATCTGAGTACCCCTTCAAGGGTTTGATGGTGAAAAACTGTTTATTTTTTGAAAAGGAAGAGTTAAACTCTTGATTTAATTCAAAAGGGGAAGAATGTTTTAGAACCTTGAGGAAAGAGAAATGCCATACCCTAATTTTTTTTTAGAGAGAAAAATTTGTTATTGATTTTTTTCATCCTGTTGCCTTTATAGGCTACACACTTTACATATAGCCCCTTGGAGTTTGCCAAATGGCAATTATGCCACCCCATGCCTTATGTGCTTATCTCTTTTTGCACATAAGCCATGGGGTTTACAATACTCTGGCTTTTTTCTTATCTTACACACACACACACACACACACACACATATATAAGGGAATTACATTAAACCAATTTATGGCTTCATTCCTTTTGTCATGGGCCGGTCCCTTTGACTTGGGCTCGGGCCCACTTGGCTTGCGGTTGACTTTGATTTTGACTTGGTCAATCGGGATGTAATTTTTGACCCCAACAAAGTGCCCCCCATCAATACATGCATACCACATATATGGGTCGTATGCATGAAATTGATGGATCTTCTTTCACGTGGAGGTTGACTTGATTTGGTTCCCGTTTTGACGACGTGGAGATCGATGTTGCCATTTTTGCGACTTGGACGGTCGGTACTGCCCTTTTAGCGACTTGGACGGTGTTGCCCTTTTTGCGACTTGGATGATCGGTCCTGCCCTTTTAGCGACTTGGACGGTTGGTGCTGCCCTTTTTGCGACTTGGACGGTCGGTGCTGCCCTTTTTGCGACTTGGACGGTCGGTGCTGCCCTTTTTGCGACTTGGACGGTCCGTGATTTGATTTGACTTGTTCCGCTTTCTATGGTGTCAGGGTTGATTTGTTTTATTTTGGGAGTTCCCTACCCGTCCAACGGGACTTTTGAGCTTGGACGCGCTACCAGGTGGGACATTAATTTGATCTGTTTGACTTCTGCCTTATTTGGCAGGACTTTTGAATCTGAGAGGAACTTGGAATTTGGATTTTGTTTGGCATCAGCATTGCTGCACTAGAATAATACCAGGAGCAACTCATCATATGCTCCGGGAGGACTTGGGATTTGCTTTTTGGGTTGGCATTAGCACTGCTGTACTGGAATAATGCCAGGAGCAACTCATCATTTGCCCTGGGAGGACTTGGGATTTGGTTTTTGGGTCAGCATCAACACCGTTGCACTGGAATAATGCCAGGAGCAACTCATCATTTGCCTCGGGAAGACTTGGGATTTGGTTTTTAGGTCGGCATCAGCACTGCTAACACTGAAGCGTAGTGGCAAGAGCGACTCATCATTTGCCCTGAGAAGACTTGGGATTTAGGTTTTGGGTCAGCATCAACATTGCTGCACTGGAATAATGCCAGGAGCAACTCATCATTTGCCCCGGAAGAACTTGGGATTTGGTTTTTAGGTCGGCATCAGCACCGCTGCACTGGAATAATGCCAGAAGCAACTCATCATTTGCCCCAGGAAGACTTGGGATTTCGTTTTTGGGTCGGCATCAGCACCGCTAACACTAAAGCGTAGTGCCAGGAGCGACTCATCATTTACCCTGGGAAGACTTGGGAATTGGGTTTTGGGTCGGCGTCAGCATTGCTACACTGGAATAATGCCAGGAGCAACTCATCATTTACCCCGGGAATACTTAGGATTTGGGTTTTAGGTCGGCATCAGCACCGCTAACACTGAAGTGTAGTACCGGGAGCGACTCATCATTTGCCGTTGCCCGTTGGGGAGCGATGGCTTAGGAGACATGTTTAGATCACCTAAGGCTTTTCAATTTTATGAGCCGTAAGGGTCTCATAAAAGCATTTTCTCCCTACGAGTCGAGAGTGTCTTGCAGGTGTATTTCTCCCTACGAATCGTGGGGATTCCTAAGTGTGTTTCTCCTTTGTGAGTCGTAAGGATCTCACGTGGGGATTTTCTCCTCACAAGGTCGAAAGGACTTTACGAGTGTATTTCATCTCTTTTTTACGAGTTTGCACCCTTTCGGGTTTCCACAAACTCGCCGGCAGTCCTGCTGTTTTTACCCACGGAGCCCTTTCGGGTTTCATCCGTGCCCGTTTTGCTTGTGGACATACCGTTTTTTTACATTGGCGAATCTTCATTGCTGGTGGGACTTTAAATGTAGTCTTTTCGGCAGGACTTGGGAGAGATAGGGGTCATTTATGCTCGTAGATTGTATACGATTTTACAAGATGTATGATCCAAACCGTAGGGCCGGGGTGCTCAATTCGCCTGCGACTTAGAGCATTCACGCTTAGTATTTCTTGAGATATCGGCCATTGATAGGTGGCATGGGCCTTTCTCCCTCGGCATTTATTAGCTGGTAGCATCCTCCATCAAACACTTTCTCGATGACGTATGGTCCTTCCCAGTTTGGCTCGAATTTTCTCTTGGCATGTCGATTGGGGATGATCGTTCTTTTGAGGACCAACACCAATTCACCTTTCTTGAAAGCGTGGAGACGAGTCATCTTGTCATAGGCCCGTGACATCTGGGCTTGGTACAACTCCAGATTTTTCTGTACCGCGAGGCTCTTTTCTTCGAGGGCGTCGAGCTTTTCGTGCCGAAGGAGCACGTTTTCCTCCTCCGTCAACTCATGCTGAACGACCATTCTTAAGCTTGGAAGTTCGACTTCGAGGGGGAGGATCGCCTCCACTCTGAAGAGTAATGAGTAAGGAGTGGACTGAGTTGGAGTACGGTGCATGGTACGATATGCCAACAATGCCTCGTGAGGTTTGAGATTTCAGTCTCTCTTATTGGCTGAAGTATTTTTCCTCAGGAGCTTGCATAGAGTCTTATTGAATGCTTCGGTTAGCCTATTGGCTCTTGGATTATAGATGGATGAATATCTCCAGTCTATCTTGTGCTGAGTAGCGAACCTTGAGACTTTGAAGCTCTTGATAGAAGGCTCGTTGTCAGAAATGATTCTTCTTGGTGTACCAAAGCGGTATCGAATATTATGCCTGAAGAATATCAGAATATCTTCCGTCTTGACTTCTTTTAGCGGGACAGCTTCAGCCCATCTGGAGAAGTAGTCTGTTGCAGCCAATATAAACCGGTGGCATTTGGATGACGGAGGATCAATGGGACCAACTATGTCGGTGCCCCAAACTTCGAAGGGCTATGATGCCACCGTAGGATGCAGCAGATTATGATGCTTATGAATGAATTCACCGTGAATTTGGAAGAGATGACACCTCTTCGCATGCTCTTCGCAATCCCTTATCATGGTAGGCCAGTAATACCAAAGCCGTTTAATTTGAAGCCGCATTTTGGGGCCAGATTGGTGGGCTTCGCAGACGCCTGAGTGAACTTCTTTCATTACTTTTTGGGCTTCGGCCGATGACAGACATCTGAGCCAGAGTTTGTCGTATGATCTGCGGTATAGTGTATTATTTACAAACACGTATCGGAGAGCTCTATTCTTCAACTGAATCCTCGCAGATTTTTCTTCGGGCAGCTTGTCGTATCGGAGGTAGTCTATGAAGGGTTTTCTCCAATCGGGCTCATCTTGGATGATTGGAGCTTCTTCGGCAGGATTGTTCTCTTGTTCTATACTTCCCTCTTCATGCAAAGAGACTGGAGGTAGGATTTTCCGGCTTCTGACTGTTATCAGAATTTCATCCATATCGGGATCAGCCAGCTCCTTAGCTAAGCGAGCGAGTACGTCATCTTTTCCATTCAACGCCCTAGGAACTCTCATCAGTTCAATGTGGGTGAACTGTTTCATAAGCTCCACCACCCGGCTTCTATACCGAGCTAACTCGGGTTTGTATATCTTATAGTCTCCGCTTACTTGGTTGACAACAAGCGGGGAATCACCGTAAACTCGTAGCCGAAGAATTTCCATTTCTATGGCAAGCTCCAGACCAGCTATCAGAGCCTCATATTCAGCCACGTTGTTTGTCCGAGGCTCGGTGAGAGAGAAAGAACGTCGTAGGGTTCCTCCCGATGGCGTGACGAACACCAATCCTATCCCCATTTTTATCTCTGGGATGCTTGATTTACTGGAGGACCTTATTGATGAGGCTCTATCGAAGTAGAGCTCCCAACATGGATCGTCATCCTCGAGGTGCAGCACTTGTTCGTCAGGTAAATCGCAATTGAGCGGCGACCCTTCTGGTATGGGATGAGCAGCAAGAAAGTTGGCGAAGGATTGCCCTTTTACTGCTTTCTGAGGAGTATAGATTATGTCAAATTCAAGCAGCTTGACAGCCCATCTCTCCATTCTATCGGCTAGGCTCGCTTTGGTCATCAAGTGTTTGAGCGGGTCGACTTTGCAGATCAGCAAAACCCGATGAGCGAGCAAATAGTGTCTCATCTTCTTCACAGCGAATATCAGAGTCAGGCATTGCTTTTCGATCGGGGAATAGTTGTGTTCTGCCCCGACTAGAGTTCGACTGAGGTAGTAGAGGGCATTTTCTTTTCCCTCCTCGTTGTTCTGGGCAAGGAGTACACCGAGTGACTCATCTAGCGCGGCAGTATAGAGAATCAACGGTTTATTTAGAATAGGGGTAGCAAGCACTGGAGGGTGCAACAAGTACTGTTTGATTCTTTCGAACGCTTCTTGACATTCGACATCCCAGACAAAAGGGGCTCCTTACTTCATGAGCTTTGGGAAGGGCCTACATCTCCCCGATAAATTGGAGATAAATTTCGTATATAAGCAAGCTTGCCTTGAAAAGATCTTAGCTACATCAGATTCCTCGAAGGAGGCATCTCCACGATCGCTTTTATCTTCGACAGGTCGATCTCGATCCCTCGATGTCGGACTATGAAGCCCAGGAATTTTCCCGATGACACGCCAAAAGCGCATTTCAGAGGATTCATCTTCAGATCATATTCCCTTAGTCTAGTAAGAACAGTCCTACGATCTTAGATGTGATCCTCCTTGGCTTTAGTCTTGATGACCAGATCATCAACATAGCATTCGACGACTTTATGGATTAGGTCATCAAAGATATTGGTCATTGCCCTTTGATATGTAGCACCTGCGTTCTTCAGTCCAAACGGCATCACTTTGTAATAGTATATGCCGATCGGGGTTCGAAATGCTATATGCTTCTCATCCTCAGGAGACATCTTGATTTGATTATATCCAAACGAGCTATCCATGAAAGTGAACAACTCATAATTTGAGGTATCGTCGACCATCATTTCTATGACCAGAAGCGGGAAATCGTCTTTAGGGCATGTCTTATTGAGATCCCTGAAATCGACGCAAACTCGTATCTTCCTGTTCTTCTTTTTCATTGAGACGATGCATGCGATCCAGTCCACGTATTTCTCTTCCCTGATGAAGTCGGCATCGATGAGTTTCTTGGTTTCCTTGATGACATTTTCTTCCAGTTCCCTTCTCATTCTTCGAGGATCTTGTTTAACTGGCTTAGCATCAGGAGATATAGCCAGCTTATATACGACTACTTCAGGGGAAAGGCCAGGAATTTCTTTGTATGTCCATGCGAAGCAGTCAGCGAACTCATGCAGCATGGCGACTATCTGCTCTTTCATTTCTTCCGACAAGAGTGAGCTAATATAGGTCGGCCTTGGATTATCGGGGGTTCCCAAATCAACCTCGGTTAGCTCATCGAGGGTTGCTTGTCCGCCATCTTCGATCTCTTGAAGGGCTTCTTCTGGCTCGGCTAGCTCATCTTCGTCATTTGACTCTTTGCTGGCTTCACCAATATGGATTATGTAGCATGCTTTGGAATCAGGTTGAATGAAACCTATGCCCCATTTATCTGGAATTCTTCAATCGATGAGTGCTCGGACCTGAGGCGGATGCCATAGCTCCTCATAAAACTTTGCCTCGGACTCCGTTTGATATAACCGGCATCCGCACCTCTTGAAATATTCCCGCATCTTGGGTGCATAGTATCTGGGATTGGGGACGGCTCTTATGCCTCTCTCATAAGGAAGGCACGTGACAAACAAATTGTCCGGGTACACAACAGGATTTGACCCATAAAACAGAATGCCCTTCTGTCAATTTTTCCTTCCGGGAACGTAGAAAGTTTTCAGCTAGTCCACGGTAGAGACTGACAATGCATCGAGCTCTTTGAACATCTGCTCCGGCACCCTTGTGACGGCTAGGGACCCTTTTGCAATTTCGAAGGTCTATCATAGTTTTGCTCATTATGTGGGGGCCAAGTCTGCACAACTGTTGCAAGGCGGGTCCTCTTCCTCCGACTCTTCAGTGTCGCTGCCTAAACGAGGGCGAATTTTGCTATCGGATGGGCCTTCAATATCAGATTCATCCGTATCGCTACCGAAATAAGGGCGAGTTTTACGGAAGGACGGACTTCTAGCGTCGGACTCATCAGTATCACTGCTGAAATGCAGACGCACTTGGGGGTTTTGCTTTTGAAAGTGACAGCTGGCTCAGATTTGCCTTTGAGTTTCGGGTTCGTTCCATCCTCAGTCAGTTGTTGCTTAACATTTTGGGGGTTCACAAAGTACCAAGAATCTTCATATCAGACTTCATGCACACCGAACGGCTGGATGTCTCCGTCAATGCGTCTTTCTTCTCCATTTTTAGTATACTTCATGCATTGATGGAGAGTTGACAGAAAAATACAGTAATCGTGGAGCCACGGCCTCCCCAAGAGAATTTTATAAGACGTGTCGGCGTCGATCATGTATATCTTAACTTTGGTTTGTAGGTCCCCGAACCTGATCGGCAGAGCTATGGATCCCAGAACTTGCTGGCAATTTTGATTGATGCCATGAATGACAATCCTTTCCCTTGACAGGTGTCGGATGTCCATTGACAAACTCTTCAGAGTCCGCAAGTTCATGATGTTCACTGAGGATCCCAGATCAATCAATATGCAATTAATCCGATCTCCGTCGTTGTACCCTGTCACGTAAAGCGGCCGATTATGCTCAACCGTTCCCAGTAGCAAGTCTTCGTCCTTAAACATGACTGCGACGACATGCAGAGTATACTGGGCTTCTTTCATATTATTTCCCGCAAAGCGAGCCTGGTACCGCTTTGGGTTTTGTAGAGCGTGAATGAGAACATCTCTAAGCTCCTTAGATAGGACCAAGGCATCGTAGATGCTCAGGAGAGACAGAAGCTTTCGGAGATGAGCCAAGACATTATAGTCCACCGAGGAAAGACTTGAGTTTTCATTAGCCAGTTCTCTGCCATCTTCCTCATTAGCCACATGTTTTTCCTTTCCTTTTGGGGCATTGCCCTGATTTGGCGGTAGTGCCCTGCCGCTTCTGAGCTGGATTTGGTTGGCCTTTGTGGCGAGCTGGTCGTCCTCTTCGGGAAAATAGAGCTCCTCCTCAGAGTCACTGCCAAGATGGATGGCGTAGCAGGTCACTATAGGGATCTCTTCATTGGAGTCTTCTTCTAACTCCTCCAGAATTTCAGCTGCTTCTACAGGGAAGAACTCCTTCAATTGAATTAGAGTCATTTCCTTTTTTCATAGTCTTCAAGGGAATCGATATATTTTTGAATGGTCGATCTCCCTGCAGACTCCTTTTCGAGTCGAGCTGCACTTTTCTTCTTCTTGAGCTTTTTGGATTTTGAGCCTGATTGAGCCGAATTGGCATCCGGGATGATGGGCTTCTTCTGCCCTTCCCATTCTGTTCTGGGCTCTTTCCGAAGTAACTTTATCATCTTCTTCGTCTTATTAGATATGTGCGTACTCCACAGAGGCTGCGGTGAGTCAGTTTCATTTCTCAGGGCAGCGGGTTCAGCTGTCTGCTCCCAGAAGGCTTCGGCTACTGTCTGTATAAAGTTGGTGGTTGCAACTTGATTATTCACCAACACACTCTTGGACTGCTCGATCTCTCCAGTCTTGTACTGCTTCTCGACCCATTCTTTGAAGATATAGCAATTCTCGATCGCATGGCTCACTACTCTGTGGTACGGGTGATACAGGGGATTGTCAGTCATTTTTACTTCGTGGGGTCTCTTCGACTCTGGCAATTGTAGACCATTGTTCAAGGCATCTTTGAATATCTTGCGGACCTTGTCCCTTCTGAAAGAGTAAACCTTGTTCTTTTTCTCCTCTACGGAAGGCCCTTCTCCTTTCAGCAATGGCTTTGGAGACCGGTTGGTTTTGGAATCTCCTGCCTTTCGCTTGTCTTCATTGTCGGACGCATTGAAGATATTGGTAGTACTGGAATTCCCGTTTCTACGGTTGTCGTCCCTCTTGCTCTTCCAAGTCTTGTCTCTTTGAGAGTCTGGAGTAGACTCTTGCTTCGAGCGCTCCAACATTTGGACTTTCTTGGTCAGCTCCTGAAACGTTTTGAGGTCTGCTGTACACAAGAATGAGACTATCCAGTTGCTGAGGTTCCTAATGAGGAGGCTGGCGGACTAGTCCTGCTCTAGCGGCGGTTCGCACTTCACAGTGAGGTTGCGCCATCGGGCAATAAAGTCTGTATTTCTTTCGTTTTTCTCAGGCTTGGTTCTGACGAGGTCAGTGATGGAGATTTTGTCACTAACACTCATGAACTTTTGCCGAAACAGAGACTCCATTTGGGCAAAAGTAGTGACGGGCCCGTCTGGTATGCTCGCGTACCAGTCAAAAGCAACACTAGTCAGGCTATTGACAAACTGACGAAGAAGAAGCACGTCATTGCCTCCTGTATTCATGCACGACGCTTTAAAGTGGGCGACGTGCTGATTTGCGTTTCCCGTCCGTCAAATCTTCTGAACTTAGGAATGAAGTAGCCGTTGGGAAACTCGATCACATCGTACTGTGCGAGATATGGCCGCCCACTACTGCTGATTTCTTTCTGGGCTTCGGCTTCGGCTACCAATGTTTTAACCTTGATAGTGACCAAATCTATTATCCGATCTTGTGTTAGCGGGATGGTGCTATCTAGGGCCAAGGCATCCCCAGAAGCGGAGTGTGGCCGGCTTTCGTGCGGCTCGCCCAATCTTGGACCCAAAGGGACATGCATCGGTTGCTTCGGGTTGTCATCACCCGACTCATGAGTAGAGACTTGTGCCTTATTGGAAGGCGCCCGAGCAATTTGAGCCGTGAGCTGAATCACAACATTCGTCAAGTCGTCGATTTTGGAGTAAAGCTTGGCCATTTCTTTATCTTTGCTCCTGAGCTATTTTCAAAGCTCTTGAAGCAGCTCTTGCTCTGCGGTCCTGAGGTGGAAAGTCGGCTCTTCCTCGATGTCCGAGCTTGACTTTACATGGACTGAGGATTCTTTTTGCCTATCATCCTCATTGAGAGGGTTTTCATCATCTAGCGAAGGCGGCTGTTCTTGGGAAGTGGAAACCACATTCAAGCCAGATTGGGCTTGGGATATGGTGGTGTCATGCCCCGCTTTGCAGTAGATGGAAACGCTGACGTGGCAAGCCTGCGACGTATTTATTCCGAGAAGGTCATTTCTCGAAATAAATACGCTAAGAGTATATAAGCAACATAAACTAACAAGAATAAACAAAAGAATGAAATCCAACTGTGACATTCGATTTTTCTTTTGAATCTTATCCAATTCCTTGAGTCCATCTTGAACTCCACCTTCGGCTTTCATGAAATCAATCTCTCGACTTTTGAATCCTTAACTCTTATTCACCCTTTCTAGTTGTATCTCGTTGGCCTATTAGCTCAATTGGTTAGAGTATCGATCGACGGAGCTCGAAGAAGACGCCATTCTTAAATTTCCAGTACCTTGTTGCAATATCCTTCATGAGAAATTTCGAGAACGAAATTATTTTTTAAGGAGGGTAGAATGTAACGACCCCAATATTAATATACCTCCGTATTTTCTTTCTTTAGTAAAATATTGTATTTATTTATTCTTAGAATTTCCTGTATATTTTTTTTTACAAATTTAAATAAAGTAATTTAAAGTACAACATCAAACGATGCAATCCTAATTGGTTACTATGAAATCTTAACATATGGATTGAGAGTAATGAAAAAGACTTTACAAACTATATATGTGTGTATGTTTGTGTGTGTTCATTATTTATATATGTATCCATTTAATTAATTATTTAGGGACTATGATATGACAAGAGAATTTTTCATGGCAATATAAAAAAGAGAAAGATAAAGAGAAAGAGATGGAGGGAGGGAAAGAGAGAAGGGACTTACATACACAAGCCGGTATTGTCACCGGGCTTGTCTATCCACCGATAACCTCGCGTTACGAGCGAGATTTTCTTGAAATGTGTTCTTCTTCTAGGACTCTAGGTGAAGAGGGAGAAGGGAGAGATAGAAAAATGTGAGGAAGAAAAAGAAAGAGGTGGACAAATAAAGATGGTGTAATGGTGAATTATCTATAATAATATATGCATTCAATATGGGAATTAAAAGAGAAATGAACGGTCACCTTTCATTTTGGAAATGAAAGGTCTCATTTGTAAGTTATGAGAAGAATAAAAATTGATAAACAAAAAAAATAATTGCAAGAATGGAGATTTGAACATGAGATCTATGGAATAACAATGCAATGACTTAACCAATGAGCTACAAAGTTGTTCATACACATATTTAATAAGAATTAAATATATGATGTTGCTTAAAAAGAAAGTGGGTTTTTGGCCTCATAGTTTTATTAAAGAATATAAAAATAAAATTGGATTTAAGTTATGGGCTGGGTTAGGACTTATGTTTAATTTGAGAAAAAAGGTTAAAATTTAGTTTTAAAGAAATATGATTGGGAAAAATAGATGGAATAATAAAAAAATATATTTATATAAAAAAATATACAGAAAATACTAAGAATAAATAAATACAATATTTTACTAAAGAAAGAAAATACGGAGGTATATTAATATTGGGGTCGTTACATTCTACCCTCCTTAAAAAATAATTTCGTCCTCGAAATTACTCAAGAAGGATATTGCAATAGGGTACTGGAAATTTAAGAATGGCGTCGTCTTCGAGCTCCGTCGATCGATACTCTAACCAATTGAGCTAATAGGCCAACGAGATACAAATAGAAAAGGTGAATAAGAGTTAAGGATTCAAAAGTCGAGAGATGGACTTCATGAAAGTCGAAGGTGGAGTTCAAGATGGACTCAAGGAATTGGATAGGATTCAAAAGAAAAATCGAATGTAATAATTGGATTTCATAATTCTTGTATTATATTGCTTACGATGTTCATGCAGAACAGACCTGCATGAGCCACCAACAAAACCTGTCACGCCTCGCTTCCCAGTAGATGGAAACGGTGACGTGGCAAGCCCGTGACGTATTTATTCCGAGAAGGTCATTTCTCGAAATAAATACGCTAAGCGTATATAAGCAACATAAACTAACAAGAATAAACAAAAGAATGAAATCCAACTGTGATTTATTATATTCATGATTCATAGTAAAAAAAATATCTTAGTACAAGATATTTAACATGATAAGCCTTAACAATGAAGCATACATAAATAAGCTGAAATGAAATGAAAAACTAAATGAAACTATACGTCTGTTTGTGATGTGAACTGGTTGTATTCCTTTTCGACCGCTTCTATCTTCTTTGTCTCAATGTCACCTGACGAACATTCCAAGAATAGAAAGAAGTGGGTGGAATGCCCGTCAGCTAACTTGCGCTCGGTAAGTCCTCAAGAATGGTGGGATGTGAAAGTATATAAATGAATATACAAGGTGACATGTGATATAACATGAATGGAAATAAAACATGAATAAGTATAACATGGTGATATTAATGGCAACTATGTAAGAATGGCAATATAACATGAGCATAGTAAACAAGTATAGCATGAATATAAATCATGAAGATATAAACAAGTATGGTAGCATGTATAGTAATGTGTATGTCAACTATATCAGCATGGCAAACAAGTATAATATGGCAGTGGAGTATAGGTATAGTGAACATGAAGTGAATGTAAGTATCTTAACATGTCTCTACTTGGGTATAATAATCTAACGTGAGTTCAAGTCTGAATGTTAACCAATCTCAAGAGTGTTCTCGAACCCAACAGGCTGTAATCCAGGGGTAGGGAACCACGGGCCCGGATCAAATGTTAGTAACGGGACTTCAACCTAGTGTTGAAGTATTCCAAACTCAACAGGCTGTAATCCAGGAGCATGGAAACGCGGGCCCTCATGATAGCTTGCTTGTGTTAGTAGATATGGGTTAATGATCTAGGGGGACTCTTGAGATTTTGTTGGATTCACGCATGAACTAACCCAACACCCCATGTATATAAGTCTATGATTAATGTTATGAGTCTTGATCGAATCCATGAATACAAAAGGTGATGTACGATATCAAGTTTTCAAGATTGAGTTCATATAGTCATGTCAAGTGCAAGTCATGCCAATTGTATTCCTGGTTCGATATTAAGTTAGTTCAAGTGTACATACTGGGTTCAAGTATTCATGATTGAGTCGTGTCAAGATCAACTCAATTCTAATATGTAATGATTTAATCACAAGTCATATAAATAAAAATAAATAAGTAATTACAGAACATGATATGAGATAAGTATACAAGTAACGTCCAAAACAATGTTGTAAATATGTGATATGTTCGACTAGTTAATAAAGTCATTTGAAATAAGAATATAAACGAAAATATAGACTTAAGTGTTATGCACACCTGAGTTCCAGTCTCGCCTAAATACGACTATCGGTTTGGGAGGTATACATGTTTTCGTATCGTCGCACAAAACAGATCAGAATCTGTTCAGCACCGTCACACATTTTTTAAAACGCAGTTTGAGTTAATTTCTATCTTGTTTAAGGTTACAAAAATTATAAGAAAATTGTAGTTCTTTCGATGTAATTATCTAAAACACCAAGATTTGGGCGATTTGGATTTCTGAAGCTCGAGTTATGATCGTTCTAACATCAGCGTTTAAAACAGAAATTCAGATTTCTGGACAGCAACTATATATTGTATTGCAAACCCTATATCGGGTTGTTTCATGCATTTATAAGCAATATAGTATACAGAAAATTATATTTCTATCAATTATGCATCTACCCATCTAAATTTTGTCACAAATGGACATCGGGTGTTCGAGTTATGTCCAATTTAAAAACAGTGTGCGAATCAGGACAGATTCGTCGCTTAATATTGGAATGCAGTTTTCTATATTTTACGTCGATTTTCAGTTAAAACTTAAATCTAAGAAAATCTAGATATTTCGATGTAGATGTTCAAACCATATGAAAACACTTAATTTAGATTAAATATTATAGAGTTATGGTCTCTCGAAGAAGACCGTTATTGGCAATTTTCTGGTTTTAAAAACAGTGAATAAAAAACTACATAACACCTAAACCGTTATGCTGTTAGATCTGAAATTTTTACAGCGTATACAAAAAAATATATGCTATCCAAGGTAATTTTCTTGAAATTTCCAGAATTAAAAATTAATTTCTAAAAATTATTTTAAATATAAAAGTATTGATATGTCATATGTGAGAATGAGAAAATCATGATATTTATTCTTAACTTCATTTTTTTTTTTACAAATTTAAATAAAGTAATTTAAAATACAACATCAAATGATACAATCCTAATTGGTTACTATGAAATCTTAACATATGGATTGAGAGTAATGAAAAAGACTTTACAAACTATATATGTGTGTATGTTTGTGTGTGTTTATTATTTATATATGTATTCATTTAATTAATTATTTAGGGACTATGATATGACAAGGGAGTTTTTCATGGCAATATAAAAAAGAGAAGGATAAAGAGAAAGAGATGGAAGGAGGGAAAGAGAGAAGGGACGTACATACAAAAGCCGGTATTGTCACCGGGCTTGTCTATCCACCGATAATCTCGCGTTACTAGCGAGATTTTCTTGAAAACTTCTTTGTGTTCTTCTTCTAGGACTCTAGGTGAAGAGGGAGAAGAGAGAGATAGAAAAATGTAAGGAAGAAAAAGAAAGAGGTGGACAAATAAAGATGATTTAATGGTGAATTATCTATAATAATATATGCATTCAACATGGGAATTAAAAGAGAAATGAACGGTCACCATTCATTTTGGAAATGAAAGGTCTCATTTGTAAGTTATGAGAAGAATAAAAATTGATAAAAAAAATAATTGCAAGAATGTGGATTTGAACATGTGATCTATGGAATAACAATGCAAAGACTTAACCATGAGTTATAAGGTTGTTCATAAACATATTTAATAAGAATTAAATATATGATGTTGCTTAAAAAGAAAGTGGGCTTTTGGGCTCATAGTTTTATTAAAGAATATGAAAATGAAATTGGATTTAAGTTATGGGCTGGGTTAGGACTTATGTTTAATTTGAAAAAAAAAAGGTTAAAATTTAGTTTTAAAGAAATGTGATTGGGAAAAATAGATGGAATAATAAAATAATATATTTATATAATAAAATACAGAAAATACTAAGAATAAATAAATACAATATTTTACTAAAGCAAGAAAATACGGAGGTATATTAATATTGGGGTCGTTACAGGTGGCCCCATCCTTACTTTTGCTGCGAAGGTTGTCGCCAGGGCGCGTGCCCGCCATATAAACCGTGTGGACAACATATCCGTCGATCATTTCATTATTTGTAGCTGACTTTATGGACCACCGTCTCGGCCCTTCTATTTCGGTAGCGGACAATCTATTGAAGATGGCTGGCCTGACCGGATTCATGAGTGGTGCTGGCGCCTCTTTTCTAGATCTTCCTCGTTGCTTTCGCGTGGCACAGAGCGCCTGATAGACTCTTGAAGAGATGGTGTCATGCTTTCTCTTTTGGGGCTGGGACACGTCCCTTTGTAGCATTGTTCGGACCGATGTCTTCTTGATTCTAGCGGTCATGGCATTTTTCTGAACCCACTTCAGAGGTTCGAAGGAATTGCTGACTTTTATGGCTGACTCGGCCGTCGTCACGGAGTAACCCTGCTCTTGGAACCTCACAAGATTCCACTTTGCCGAAGTTCCGGTCCTCTTGTTGGCTTGATACCTGAGTCGCTTCTGTCTGAGCCTTTCTGTTTTGAGCACTTGGCTAGCTACGGCTCTTCGGGAAGCCTCTGTAGACCGGGCGATGAAGGGATTTAGAGATAAACCTGATTGTGCACTTGTTGGAGTCGTCTGAGCTTGCTGGAGATGCTTTGTGGCTCCATTGGTGTTGACGGCCTTGCCCCTAGTCGGAACAGCGGAGAGCCGTTCGGACATAGATTTGCATTTGGGGTGGGATGCTTTGGCGACCAAAACATTCGGCCTCTTGCCCCTTGAGGTCAGTTTGGCCGCTTGGTTTATTGGGACCTCCGCCAGATGAGCGCTTCCAGCAGGGTAGATGACGACGGAACCAAATTGAAGGAGTGGCTCCTCCCATTACCGACTAAGACTGGCAGGGAGAACCACGCGGGCATTGATCTTGACCACGTACGAGATCGGGGTCGCGTCGGAAGCTGAATTCATCTTAGGAGACATCGTCGTTGAAAGTTGATTGCTGCATGAAAAAAACATTATTTCAGTACAAACATCGGCATATATGTTAAATGAGTTCGCATGAACACTTGACCCGAGATATGGGAGGAGAGAAAGGTCCCACCGGGTGTGCCAGAATCTGTAGGGTGTTTTTCGTTACCCAATTGAGATGGGAGTATGCGTTGCTTGTCAGGCGTACTACAGATTCCCCCTACCTAGGGTAGGCGGGGGTTTATTGATTGTGAGGATCCGACTCTCCGGCAGCCGCGGACTAAGCTGCCTTTAATTACCCCTTTCTTTTGGAGCGAGGGAACCTCCGATTGACGGGACGAACTGGTCATGTGAACTCAATGTATAGTGTGCGTATGTGTGTCTTGAGGGGTTTTGGATATATCGGGGGACCTCGCAGAGTTTACGGGGGCTAGAAGCCCCCTTGCGGGGTGCGGTGCAGCGTCTTGTTAGAAAATTTTTCCAACGGGAGACGTGTTTTGGGTGTGGAGTGCATGGAAAATGAGGGGTGAGAAGCGTCTTAAAAGACGCATGCATGGCGCATAAGCGCTTGGCACCCGCGGGTCACGTGCCTGGCGTGTTGGCGCTCGGCACCCGCAGGTCACGTGCCTGGGGCATGAGCGCTCGGCGCCCGCGGGTCACGTTCCGGCGTGTGGGCGCTCGGCGCCCGCGGGTAACGTACCAGGCGCGCGGGCGCTGGGAGCCCGCGGGTCACGTGCCCTGCACGCGACCGTTGGGCGCCGAGCGCCCATGGGTCACATGCCCTGCACATGGGAGCCGGGTGCCTGCGGGTCACGTGCGCGGTACGCGACCGCTGGAAACACCAGCGGAAAATGGGCTTAGCCCCTGGGCTGGGAGTTGAACTCCCAAGGGATTATGTATAGATTTAGAGTTAAACTTCTAAAAGGGTTTTGTTTATGGAGTTAAACTCCAACAGATCTTGAATGGAGTTAAACTCCTAGAAATCTTTGGAAATGACCGAAGGGGACCCCTTTCTTCTCCCCTTTAACCCTGGATCTTCCCCAAAGTGGGATTTTTGGAGGTGGGTCTCCTTCTTCCTCCTCTTCTGTTCCTCGGATCTTGGAGAAAAAGGGGGGTGAGATTTAAAAATCTCCCATTTTTGAGATCTGATAGAAGATCTGAGTTCCTCTTCAAGGGTTTGATGGTGAAAAACCGTTTATTTTAGGAAAAGGAAGAGTTAAACTCTTGATTTAATTCAAAAGGGGAAGAAGGTTTTAGAACCTTGAGGAAGGAGAAGGAGGCACGTATCCTAATTTTTTTGAGAGAGAGAAAAGGTTGTTATTGATTTTTTTTTTATCATGTTGCCTTTATCGGCTACACACTTTACATATAGCCCCTTTGGCTTTGCCAAATGACACTTATGTCACCCCTTGCCTTATGTGCTTATCTCTTTTTGCACATAAGCCATGAGGTTTACAAAATTTCATTCCTTTTGTCATGGGCCGGTCCCTTTGACCTGGGCTTGGGCCACTTGGCTTGGGGTTGACTTTGAATTTGACTTGGTCAACTAGGGTGTAATTTTTGACCCCAACAATTGTTGGAACCAAGTTTTTAAAAACTGATATTACAGACGTTCTCTTTTGCTTTGCACAGTGATATTCGGTTATGAATATCCAGCACCTCATTCAACGAGGCAAGGGCCGAGATCCCTTCATCGGGAGTGACCTCTTGGGCAAAAGTTTACATCATCGTAAAAACTTCACTATAGTCTATTCTTTTGCTTTGCATCGTAGTATTCAGTTTGGAATATCCTGCACCTCATTCGATGAGGAAAGTGCCGAGATCCCTTCACAGGGAGTGACCTCTTTAGCAAAAGTTTGCGCCACTATATATTTGTAAAACCACTCGGTTCCTTCAACTATATCAAGTTCATTAAGTTAAAGGTTTTTCGCCAAAAACCAGTCGTAGCCCTCCGTCATTTCGTACAGGTATTACTTAGTATTCATGCTGTGTATGTTGACCTTTGTCAAGGCACAGTGTATGGTAGCTGGGTAATGCTTGTTTGTTGCATAGATATACAATTATTTAGGACAGTCGCACGGTCATGTTGACCTCTGTCAAGGGCTTGTGCGGGTGGGTCTAAGTTAATCCAGGACAATGATGTGTTGAACTTGACTTGTGACTTATGATATGTTGACCTCTGTCAAGGTCATAAGCCGCTTGGGGTAAAAACCACATCGGGAGTTTCAAACATACAGGAAACTTGCCAGGTATGCGCATACCTTCTGGAGTGTGGTGACTTGAGTAGATTCCATCAAGTTATCATGCGATGATAGTTGGATCTCGATTCCCACTGATGAGTAGGATTACTCCTCCGGTGATTTTAGATGATCCTGACTAATTCTCTTTTTAGGGTTTGAAGGAGAATTCGAGGAAACAGTGGGAGCCATCCTTATTAGATAAAGTGATTAACCATTCTGATCTAGGTTAGAGTGCAAGCTGAGTGTTTCTTTTCTCTCTCTTTGTCAGCGACCATGGCCTGACCCTAGACTAAAACTCATGAACCAAGTATACCGAACCTTCTTAAAACACCTTGGCTTTTGGATTGTCATTTAGTCGCATATATCATTGCCACTCCTACACCACCTTTGTATTTCTCCAGAACACTTCGTATCACTACGAAAATCCATATAGCTTAGATATTCCATCGTATAGTTACATACGAAATCGAAGGAACTTGTTCCAGTTCGACAATGAATTATTGTTCTGAAGAAATTGAATATGATTATTCGGTTGTCTTTTCCCTTTACCTTCTCTCAGGTTGCGAGAGCTTATAGTATTAGGAGAGTACACCTATTGCGCTTATTAGATAGTCTTCTTCCAAACCATAGACAGGTGCCGAAAAATGGGGAAGGAAGAAAACCAATTAGCCTAAGTGTGGTGTACAGAAGGTAATAAGTAAAAACATATAGGGATTAGAGTAAGGGCAAAGGAAATTGCGACTACTATCATTCACAACAAAACCGCGTATACCCCTGCCACTCCTACATCTACTTTGGATTTCTCCAGAACACTTCGTATCACTGCGAAGATCCATAATTATTGGATATGCCATCATATAGTTTCATACGAACTCGAAGGAACTTGTTCCAGTTCGAGGATGGATTATGGTTCTGAAGAAATTGAATAGGATTATTCGGTTGTCTTTTCTCTTTACCTTCTCTCAGGTTGGCAGGGCTCCTAGTATTAGGAGAGCACACCTATTACGCTTATTGGATAGTTTTCTTCCAAACCTTAGGCTGGTACCGAAGGGTAAGGAAGGAAGAAAATCAATTAGCCTAAGTGTGGTGTACAGAGGGTAATAAATAAAGACATATAAAGGGATTGGAGTGAGGGTAAGGATGTATACGGTTACAGTTACGAATCTGGATAGTGAAAGTGGCATTACTAGGAATACCTGCTTACTCCATCGAAGCATTTTCATGTTTCAGTTTTACTGTGCAGTGTTAATTGAAAACCGTTTTCCCAGTTAGATTCTAACTCCAGGATATGTATTTACCAGGTTTGATTCTCACATATGTATGGCGTTATAGATGGTAAGTGGGAGTAAGATATTAGGAATTAGGTGATTAGATCCTCAGTACATATCAGAATTCTTTGTAATTGGTGATATTTGAGGAAATCACCTGGGTTTCGCCTGACGGCAAATATTTGGTTTTGAATATCCGTTGTTATGCACCAATTTCAAACTGATATATCTGTACGTTTATTTTATAAAGTGAGATATAAATTTTTGAAATTATGTCTATGACATTTACCTATATCAATTGGTGATTAGGTAAGGTGCATTCAACAACGGTGTAATTCTTCTTAACCATAGTACAGTTTTTAACCTACGACGCACAGGGTTTGAGTTATTGAACTCAGAGGACTTGTACAAAGTATTGTATGTTGTCCGTTAGGACAAAGGGATTGGTATTCGTACTATATTCTGTTTACTCATGACTTCTCCAGTTCTAGACAAGTATTTCGTTGAAATACAAGGTCCGGATTTTGAGAAGTTATAGGTATAAGAATGAAGTAGAGAACCATATGTTGAAAGATAAAGGGTTGGTACTCGTACTATATTCTTCTTACTTTTGACTTCTCTAGTTTTAGACAAGTATTTCTTTGAAATAGAGGGTCCAAGTTTTGAGAAGTTGAAGGTATAAGAATAAAGTAGAGAACCATTTGTTGGAAGTATCAGGATTCTTCGAGATAATCGAAGATGTAGCTACTTATGCTAGGTATTCCGTTGTAAGTAATGGTTTTGAGAACTAGCTTCTCTCTCAGTTTACTCATATGTGGATGCACTTCTAGATGAGTAATGTTGTTTGGCCTTCTTCCATTTGGTTGATATGCACTGGAAACAGCTGCATGATTTTGAATCTGGTTCTAATTAAATTAGTGCCTTGTTTCTATATGGTATATAGAATGGATTCATATCTTAACGATGTTAAGGTATATGGAGTTTTCCAGCTTATGCTTAAAACCAGAAGCTGGAGGTCTTCGTCCCTACCAAATCCAGACTACCAGAGGTCCCCATCCCTATTAAATCCAATGTCAAGCATCCCCATAGGCCCTAAACATTGGACCCCCAAGTCCCTAAAATGGATCTGTGGACCACTACGTCCTTAAACTGGAATTCTGCCCTATGGAGGGTTAACATAACATATCCTACCATATACAATCCATGTGTATCTGTCATAACATAGAAGTCAATTGCACCATATGGCAGGGTTATATTATGTTAACTTACCATATACAATCCACGGGCATCCGTCGTGACATAGAAGTGAACAATATATTATTCGCCCCTAAAACCAAAATTTCCCTACGTTTGGCCCAAATTTAGCCATCATATACTACTCACGGGTTACCATCGTAACATAGAAGTCAACTTGTGACACAGGAGTCGAATACAACTACATCCCACGGTAGGCTATGTTATATTAGTCTCCCGTATACTATCCACGGGCTACCATTCATGACATAGAAGTCAATATATGACATCCAAAACCAAACCATGCCCTACGGGCCAGACGCTTCAAGTGCGCTGTATACAATCCACAGGCAACCCTCGCGACATTGAAGTTAAAAACCTTACCAACCCAGTCATTGCCCTGTGGCAGGTAAAATAACTTGTCATACACTATCCATGGGCTACCATCGTGACACAGAAGTCAACAAACACACCCTTTGTCCCATTAAGCATGCTATACCCAATGACAGGCTATGTTATATTAGTCTTTTGTGTACTATCCACGGACGATCATCGTGGCATAGAAGCCAACTACATATGACACTGGACCCCCAAATCCCTGAACTAGATCTGATGGACCACTACGTCCTTAAATTGGATGCCAATGGACCTCTATTTCCTTAAACATGAGAACTCTACTAAAAACTCCAAAATGTCCGAGATGACTTTAAACTAATACCCATATTCGAGATGACTCTAAACTAATACCCATGTATGAGATGACTTTAAACTAATACCTATGTCCAAAATGACTCTAAACTACTACCTATGTCCGAAATGACTCTAAACTACTACCTATGTCCCAAACCAGGCACACCAAAGACAAAAAGGCCTTACGGCAAGTAAAACTACTTGTCATACATGATCCACGGACGACCATCGTGACATTGAAACCAACCACATTTGTCCCATCTGGCGTATACCATCTACGGGCTTCTCCCTACAAGCACATACTACATGTTCTCCTATAGCTGCCTACGGTCTGGATAATACATTCTAGAAAATCGTATACAATCCACGGGTGTAAATAGCAGTTTGAATACATGTTTTTCCAAAGGCAGAGATAAATGTAAATTGAGATGTACAATGTTGTATATGATGATTATGAAATACATATTCTAATTGATGTTTTTCTATACTTTTGTTATTGAATATATATATATATGCCATTGCCATTTGTGTTGCTCTTGTGTTTAAATGCATTTAGAAATAAACCACTTGTAGAAAGTTCTATCCGTTTAATACGGAGGGGTAATTAACTATACGGGCTTGCGCCTGTAGGAAATCTAGTCTCCACAATCAAAAAGCCCTTTCCGAAGGGTGAATTTGAGAAGTCACGCCAAATCGGTCATATCCGCTTGAACTATTAACCATCTTGCGTCGTAGCAATACGCCGCACTGAGAAGACAGGCGCATATGCATCGATCTGACCCTTTAAAACCCCGGATCTTTCTTATCAGGGATCTTTTTGGCGGCGAACAGGTACTAGCTTCACGTAACGGCTAACCAGGTATTGATCACAAGGTAGGTCGACGAGTAAACTCATTCGTACCTTGCAGAGCCTATCAGTGACAATTATCGTATAGTCCAGTCTCTTCGTCAAAGAGTGTCGCATACCGGGACTGGAGGGTGGAAACCGTCAAACCCCTAATAACCTAATAAGTCATGCAGATATCGAACTCATAATCATCCAAGATACAACTGATAACACTTATCAGTTTATCTCAACCACCCTGGCCAGAGATTTCTTGTTGTAGTCATATTATGCACAGCGCGACATCAATTACCTATACCGGGAGAGACGAATCCCGTCTTGACCGCTCGCTGTCTTCATGTGCTTCGAGATTATACCCAAGTAAAACCTATATGCATGGCTCTTTAAATCTATGGTTAGATAGTAATCAAAGTATAGTGGAAACACACAAGACACTATGGCAATCTCAGATCAAAAAACTACCATGTACAATTGTCACCAGAGAACTGCTATCTGACAATAGGCATAATACCATTCAGGAGTTCTCGGCGAGTCCGTTCAGTGTACTCATTCTTCAATGAGCACCTATATACAATCTTCAGTGTCAATACCAATAGCTGTGGGACCAGCCATCGCCCCAGTCGGGGTCAAGAAACGTATACACTAGTCTACTCTGGAGTACAGATGCTCTGTCTCGACACTCCCATGACAAGGAAAATTTAAGAATGTGCGTATGTACTACTCAAGCCCCACTAGTATGATCACATTATAATCCTAGTAGTCAATCAAAGATCCTAAAGGCTTTACCAACATGTATTAGCGATACGTAATAGCAAGTAAAATATGTACACATAGATGATAAAGCAAACCAGATAGCATAATATCATCTCAAGTAATAATGTTCTATCTATATAGATCCATGTACAATTACAGTAATTTCCTTTAGGGCACCTATATCTAATAGGTTCATGCATTTCCAACTTTTCTTTCGTTTGTCGTAGCCGACAAATACACATTTTTTTCGCCTTTGCATCTAACTTGCTTATTTGTGAGATCGGAACATGAACATAGCAAGGAGAGCCGAAAACTTTGAAATGCTTCACATTTAGCTTCTCTCCAAATATCAGCTTATGAAACTTGAAGTTGATAGGACTAAGCGGAACATGATTTATAACTAAGCCACACAAGACATACCCTCCGCCCATAAGGCTTTAGGTATATTCGTCGCATGCAACAAACTTTTACAAGTCTCCACAAGATGTCGAATTTTTCTCTCCGCGACTCCATTTTGTTGTGGAGTCTCTGCACAAGAGAGCTCTCTCTTAATGCTATTTTTTGACAAAAAGAGAAAAATTCATGCGATGTAAATTCGCCACTATTGTCGGTCCTAAACATATTTATCTTCAAATTAAGAACACCAACAGTCGCTTTAAACTCCAAAAATTTAGAGAAAGCCTCCGTTTTTTCTTTCACAAAATAGACCCAAGTGAATCTAAAAAAATCATCAACAAATAGTAATAAATAACAAGAGCCAGAATAAGAGGGAGTGGCACACAAACCCATCAAATCGCTATGAATACACTCCAAAGGAGATTTGCACCGAGAAAGAGACATGTTAAATGGAAGACGATATGCCTTTCTATATTGAAAACCCTCATATACACCATCAGAGCCAAATGAGTTAATATTCGGAAGCCCGTTCACTAGATCCTTCACAACCATGGACTTCAACTTATCCATGTTAAGATGTCCCAATCTTGCATGCTAAATAGAGGCGCCATCATTAGTATTCATTTTGCTAACATAAGATGAAGAGGCCGCCAAAACAAATAAATCTTTAACCCTCTTGCCGGTGTGAATGACATCCGCCTTCAAACTTGAAATATTGCGGAGAAACTTCACATCATTGGAGCCAAATAAAACATGATAGCCGGCATCCACCGCATTCGCCACCGAAAAGAGATTTTTCTTCATACCGAGCTCATGATGCACACTCTTCAAAGTTACGGGATCATCATCGCAAGCAACAGTAATAATACCTCTTTCTCCACCGGATGAACAAAATTATTTGCTGTGATAATAGCATCATTTCCGCTATAAGTTTTGAAGGTAGAAAACTTAGAGGTATTGCCGGTAAGATGATGACCGCACCCGGAATCGATGATCCAATAGTCATCAAAATTGATGGAAGCCATGGAACCTATGGTAGTAGTCTCTGCCATAAAACACCTTCCCCAATCTTCATCCTCTTTGACACCACCTTCTTTCTCGGCGACATTACCCAGCTTTAACATTACACGGCAATTCTTTCTCATATGAGGCCCTTGCCAATTTTCATCACCATTTGACGAAGATTCGTCATTTTTCTTTGCATCGAATTTCCTCTCATTTCTTTTATGATAATTATTCTTACTAGAAAAAAGAGCATCGTCCTCTCCCCTGGAAATAGAACATCCAGCCATTTGGCGAACTAAAAACTCTTATGAAGAGTGAAGATTCTCGAACTCCACCAACGAAGGTTGCCGATCCCAACCTTGAATAGAAGTGACATATGAAATGTACTCCTTCTTTAGCCCCCGAATAATATATCTATTCATTTTAGATTCCGAAATCGTCTCATCTTGATCTAAAAGAGAGATCTCATAACATAAATTCTTTATCTTCAAGAAGTATTGAGCGATAGATAGATCAACTTGAGTCATATTCGCTAACTCATTCTCTAAAGATTGCAACATCGCTATATTCTTCTAATTGATCAACCCATCAAAAGTACTCTAAATTTTGAAAGCCGACTTGCAGCATATAATGTGGTCGGAAAACTCACGAGATATGGTTCTCTTCAAAACAAACACGGCCTTAGCATTCACTACCCGCCATTTTTTCAAGGCCTCCGCATTTTCTTCACTATCTGCCGGGGCTTCCCGATTATTACCTCCAACAACCTCTCATAACTCCTCACCCATAAGATAAGACTCCAAGCGTGTCCTCCATATCTTGTAGTTAGAATTATTAAGAACCTCGATACCGAGACCACCAAAACCTTCATGACTACCTGAATCCATTTCCGATAACCAATCTTTCTTCGTCAAGGGAATCTTGCAAAGTATCGCTACCACCCTTGTAGCTTTGATACTATGTAAAGAAATATGGATCCGAAATACACGAAATCTGATTTTATAATAGTGGAACAAAGTTCACACTAGCCCAAGACTCAAAACACACAAAAGAAAAAGAGTATCGTAAATGAGAGAGAGCAGAGGATAAATTTCATTAATAATTCATGAGCATGCAAAATAATAGAGCTTGGAGAACTTGCACAGTATAGAAGCAATGGATATGTGTTTGCAGTAGAATGGTTTCATGAAGAAGAAGTCATAATTTAGCATAGGTTGATTAATTGATCAAACACTTTCTTGATTAAAGGAAATGGGAAAATGAAGTCATTAATGGTTTTGGAAAGCATGAAAGATGGATGGATTAATTAAGCCAAATTCAAACTTATACATGTAAGCATGGTGGTGGGAAATGTATAGAGAGGAGTAGAGGATGGATGGATATGGTATATGCCTCTCACACATGTGCAAGCACTAAAATACAAAATTAGCTCTCAACATTATTATCCTCACCACATCCCTCATAAAATAGAAAATAGAAAATATATATAAAAATACTACTGGATAATTTTCCCAAAATACACTTTAACAAATTTAAGAGATGTAACATGGTCTCAGCAATGCCACAACATGATAATTATTGAAGTCCCTTTCATAAGGATTTCCACATAAATGTATCTTGGATCCTCTATCGTTTATATGGTATTTCTAACTTTCCTATATACTAATTTGTATGGTATTTCTAACTTACCTATATACTAATTTGTATGCATCCTGTATGTTTATATTTTGAGAGTGTGATGTCATATAATATTGACAACAAAAATATTTATATGCACATGTTGTTGTAGTTCCTATCACTACTAAAATAGGGGGTTTCCCCTACGGATAATGACATCCGTAGGGGCAATTTTAGTTTGGCCCTACGGATTAATCCGTAGGGCCAAAAGGTTACCCCTACGGTCCTTACATATTTATTTAAAAATTATTAAATCTTAAATTGTTGTTTGCCCCTACGGAGCCGCAAACCAAGAACCTACGGACTTATCCGTAGGGGTATCTAAATAGGGATTTAAGTTAAAAGCTCAGATCGATCCCTACGCTCATTCTTCCTAATTCTCGTGTGAAGAAAAAATTCCCAAACCCTCGTTCCTGCCGATCGATCATCGTTCTCGTCGTCGCCTGCGCAGCAGATTCGTCGTAGCCACCGCCTGCTTTAGTCGTTGCCAGCGCCGGCTCATCTCCGTTCTCGTCGTCGCCTCTGCACAGGTAAGGAAATCTTCAATTACTCAAATTTTTGATTGGGGCTGGGGCTGGGGCTGGGGCTGCGGGCTGGGGCTCGGCCTGCGGTTAGGGTTGGGGCTCGGGCTCAGGCTGCGGTTAGCGTTAGGGTTGGGGCTGGGGCTGGGGCTGAGGCTGGGGCTGCGGTTGGGGTTGGAGTTCGGTAGAGGGTTGCTGTTGGGGTTGGGGTTGGGGTTTTGGATTTTAGGGTCTAAGTTAATTTCCATTCTAATTAGCATTAAGCTCGTTAATTGAAATGTTGATGATGATCATAAGAGGAAAATGTGTCTAGTTTGAGAAGGTGTTGGAAACTGGACTAATAATGTGGGTAAAGCCCAGTTTAATTAATAATTTTATTTGTCATTCTTAAATTTTCTTGGAAACGGAGACTGTTTTGTGGAACTTTTAGCCGTTGGGCATGTTGGGGTTTTGTTTTTGGAGTCATGAGACCTGGCATTTGGTAGGTATCCAAAGACCCCGTGTCTGATTTTGGATATTTTTGATTGATTTAAACCGTGGGTCTGAGTAGTCCCTTAATTTGATCTGCTTGGGGTTTGAGTATGCAAAGGATTTGTAGTCTGGTGGAAATTTTGAGGGTGTTTTCGGTTGAATATGTTTGTTAATTGCATAAGATGCTCATAAGATTCTGGATTTTGAGGATGGGCCGTTGTAATTGGAAATGCTTAGAATTATAGGACCTTCTTTGTTTTAGCTATATATAATTGCAAAAAAAAAAAGACACATTTCTGATTTGAAGAAAAGGAAGGGAAAGATAGGGATTTAGTTATGGATTTTACTTGGGCGCCTCCTCTTTTAATACATTTCTATCTTTACAAGAATATCGTGTCACATATTCGGTTTTAGCATCTGTACGCAACTGCTTTGATTATCATCGTGTTATTAACATCTTGAACTTCTATCATTTTTCTAATATGTTTCATAGTTAATATAATAATCCTTTGTCTATATTTGTTGACAGTGGCCTTTCTTTTGGATGAACATGTTTTTTGATGCATATTTCAGTCATGTGAATTCATATGTTGCGCATAACGCTTTATGATATCAGTATCCAACATTTGTAGTTTTAATTGTTGATTGTTATAGATGAATGCCATTGCAATAATAGTTTTTGGTAGATGAATGCCATTGCAATGTAGGATGATCAGTTCTATCAATCTTGATCTTAATGGTTTAAAATCATGTTACACATATAACACGAATGCACAACAAACGCATCATTAGAGAGTGATTCGAGATATTCAAGTTAAAACCAATATATGATACTTGATGATAATATGAAACCTTCATATTCTCATCGATACTCATATATGAAACTAAAAGCGCCAATTAGTCCCCGTCTATCGGTTAACATACGTGCGATGTTCGTCGTGACATAGAACTATACGAAAGTTGTTAAATATCGGACGATATAGCTCGATACTAACAACCGTCGTATAGTCTAAGTGACAAGAAAATTCAATCGTATGGTAACCGATAGATTTGTCCCGTGTGGACAAGTTAAGAATGTATAAAGCAAACACCTTCATTCACTTGTGTTTTTATCCGTTTCGAGATATTTCGTCGGTACCTTTCCGCTGGTTCTCCGTGTACAAAGATAGATTAGATGTTCATTTCAACGTTGTTTCACAGCTTTAAAATGATTATCTATTCTATTACAGTGTACTCGGAGAACAGCGGGGAGGTGCTGACGAAATTTACTCGAAACGGTTGAAAGCACAAGTGATGGGTGTTCGCTCTATACATTCTTAATGGGATAGAAGCTTTACCCCGACAGCCGGAACACACACATACAACAAGAATACACAACAAACGCATCATTAGAGAGTGATTCAAGATGTTCAAGTTAAAACCAATATATGATACTCGATGATAATATGAAACCTTCATATTCTCATCGATACTCATATATGAAACTAAAAGCGCCACTTAGTCCCCGTCTATCGGTTAACATACGTGCGATGTTCGTTGTGACATAGAACTATACGAAGGTTGTTAAATATCGGACGATATAGCTCGATACTAACAACAGTCGTATAGTCTATACGATGAGAAAATTCAATCGTATGGTAACCGATAGATTTGTCCCGTGTGGACAAGTTAAGAATGTATAAAGCAAACACCTTCATTCACTTGTGTTGTCATCCGTTTCGAGATATTTCGTCGGTACCTTTCCACTGGTTCTCCGTGTACAAAGATAGATTAGATGTTCATTTCAACGTTGTTTCATAGCTTTGGAATGATTATCTATTCTATTACAGTGTACTCGGAGAACAGCGGGGAGGTGCTGCCGAAATTTACTCGAAACGGTTGAAAGCACAAGTGATGGGTGTTCGCTCTATACATTCTTAATGGGATAGATGCCTTACCCCCGACAGCCGGAACACACACATACAACAAGAATACACAACAAACGCATAATTAGAGAGTGATTCGAGATGTTCAAGTTAAAACCAATATATGATACTCGATAATAATATGAAACATTCATATTCTCATCGATACTCATATATGAAACTAAAAGCACCACTTAGTCCCCGTCTATCGGTTAACATACGTGCGATGTTCGTCGTGACATAGAACTATACGAAGGTTGTTAAATATCGGACGATATAGCTCGATACTAACAACCGTCGTATAGTCTACTCGACGAGAAAATTCAATCGTATGGTAACCGATAGATTTGTCCCGTGTGGACAAGTTAAGAATGTATAAAGCAAACACCTTCATTCACTTGTGTTTTCATCCGTTTCGAGATATTTCGTCGGTACCTTTCCGCTGGTTCTCCGTATACAAAGATAGATTAAATGTTCATTTCAACGTTGTTTCACAGCTTTGAAATAATTATCTATTCTATTACAGTGTACTCGGAGAACAGTGGGGAGGTGCTGTCGAAATTTACTCGAAACGGTTGAAAACACAAGTGATGGGTGTTTGCTCTATACATTCTTAATGGGATAGAAGCCTTACCCCCGACAGCCGGAACACACACATACAACAAGAATACACAACAAACGCATAATTAGAGAGTGATTCGAGATGTTCAAGTTAAAACCAATATATGATACTCGATGATAATATGAAACCTTAATATTCTCATCGATACACATATATGAAACTAAAAGCGCCACTTAGTCCCCGTCTATCGGTTAACATACGTGTGATGTTCGTCGTGACATTGAACTATACGAATGTTGTTAAATATCGGACGTTATAGCTCGATACTAACAACCGTCGTATAGTCTACGCGACGAGAAAATTCTATTGCGTTGATACTTTGCAAGTTTGAGCGTATTTTCCCACTGTCATTCTTCGATATCATAATACACTTGACGGTTCATCTTGCAACTGAGGTTAAGTTAGCCGGACCGGTACAATATCGATGGATGTATCCCGTCGAGAGGTACGTGTAATTTTTCGTTTCATGCAATTTATAAATTTATTGTTGTCCTGTATGTCCGTATTTATTTATTCAACATATTTTCACTAGGTATCTCTACACTCTTAAAAAATATATACGCAATAAAAATCGACCAGAGGGATCTATCATGCAAGGTTATCTTCTTGATGAAGCAACCACATTTTGTTCCCGCTATCTGGACGAGAACATTGAGACAAGACTTAACCGGCCACGAAGAATTCAAGACGGGCCATATGGTAAAGCCGGGTATAAGAGGGTAGACACTATGTTTATCAACAAGATATACCGGTTTATCTTGCTTAATTGCGCATGTCTTAAAAAAATTAGAGAGTAAGTTTTTTTGGATTAATTGTTATATCTGTGTTTGTGTGTGTATGAAATGATATAATATTAATTTCACCATTATTTGTCGAAAACAGAATTCATTTTAACGAGGTACGTGAGGGGCATCCTGATTGGAATGAAGAACGATTGGAAAAATATCATCAGGATAATTTTTGTGATTGGGTCACAGATCATGTAAGTTATTCGAATAACATTTTATTGCTATCAGTTTTAATCTAAACTTGTATCGTTATGTATTTTTCGTAAAATTTGTTTTGTTAGATCCACGATCCGAACTTGTCTGCATCATTTGAGAGTGATTCAAGATGTTTAGCTCAATTTTCTAGTATGGAGGTTGCATATTACAAAGGATTTGGTGTCCTTGGATATAAATTCGAAATTAAGGACATAGAAATATCTAGAACCACTCAGAATAGTGCGATTGCGACGGTAGGATCGGACGGTGTGATTTATTATTGGTACTTAAATTGTATACTCGACATCCACTATCCCGGACGATCAGAACCCTTTTATATATTCCAGTGTACTTGGTACGATACGCGAACCGATACGGACAAGTGGAGAAGCAATCTTAAGATTTGGAAAGATGAATATGGATTGACCAGTGTGAACACACTTCGATTTTACGGTCAGGAAGATCCATTTATCTTTCCGAACCAAGCGTTCCAAGTATACTACTCACAATGTTTGAAGCATCCGGGATGGAGTGTTGTATGCCGATGGAAACCCAGAGATGTCTACGATGTCCCAGAATTTGAGGACAGCGATGAGGATGAAGAAGAGAGAAGGCTTAGAGTGCTCCGAACGTCTGTTTCGAAGGACGGGTTGTCTTCGACCGATCATGAAGTTACGTGGGTTAGAAATGACATCGACGATGAAATCCAAGTAGATATGTATAATGCGCCCATGAAACGAAAAAGGTTATCAGTAATGTTATATTATTACTTCATATTTTACGATCTATACATATATAGTCAATAATTTTAATGATTGTCTAATGCGTCCACGAACCGTTTATCTAGATTTGATGACGATGTCGGGAGCAGCGAGGGGCGGCAGGAGCTCCAGCCACAGCAGAGGCAGAGGCAGAGCGGTTCTGCCGCCCGGAGAGCTCCGTAGGGAGGTTCAGAGGGCCGGTCTTGCACCCAGATCGGAGACCCCTTCGGATGCCTCCTTCCATGTGGATTTTGCCACACCTCCAGGTATATTGCACGCATATCCATTTTGAATGTAATATTATAGATATTCATGCAGATAAATATCAAAATTACTTATATTGTCAATGTTTGATTGTCTAGTTGTTGGTGATGCGTCCACATCTGGGACAGAGGCCACTCCCGCTCCTCCAGGTATGTTTATATATCATATAGTGCATGTATATTGATTTAGAATTCTATATCATAAATATACACACATTCCTTTTGCTCTAACTTAGCAATTTTTATTATTGTCTAGCTGTAGGTGGTGACACCACCGCACCTGCGGGTATGTTTATATATCCTATAGTGCATGCATATTGATTTAGAACGTTATATTATTGATCTACACATTCTTTTTGCAATTACTTATATAATCTATTTTTAATTGTCTAATTATAGGTGGTGCGTCCACATCAGACGCAGGGGCCACTCCTGCCACTTCCATACCCTCCGCATCGTCTACAGGTTAGTATGAATAAATATAAAATATTTATTCATTTTACATATGCTCTATAGAATAAATATGAACTTCATGGAAATTTAGCGTCAATGTTTATTTTCTAGTTGGAGGGGATGCGTCCACATCCGGGACCCCGGCTGTTCCTCACGGAAGGAACTATCGTCCCGCTCGTGCTGCTGCCCGGCCCAGGCTCGTGCTTTAGTCACCGGAGGTATATATCACACTTCAATTTTCGTTTAATCTTGATTTCTTAATACAACTTTGTCTTAATATTGATTGTCTTGATATTTCTTGCAGACGCAGGGCCTCTCCATCCCCAGAGGGGGACTTGAGGCCCGAATCAGTCCCATAGGCTGAGGCCTGACAGAGCTAGGGGGAGGCAGCATTCCCCCTCTTTTTTACCCTTGATTATCGCTATACCGGTCCTCATGCCGAGAGGTTCGGCCTGTATATGGGGGACGAGAGCCGGCTCATGAAGAACTATCCACTTCACGTTGAGTGGGGAGAGCAGCACCGGCGCTCATTCGCCATCTTCTTTGATCAGGCTCGGGTACGTATTAATATATATTTTCATTTGATTTATCCAATATATTTATTAATAACACTTGCAATCTAATAACAATGTTTTTTTTGTATTTTCAGTCGGATTACGATTTCAGCCTGTACCCGACCCTGATCACCCTGGGAGGGTGCTCGACCTTCATGCTCTGTACAATGGCCTGATGAAGAACATGCAGACCAAGGTCCGATACAACAGGAATGAGCTGAAGGCCGACTGCTGCTCCCTATGGATGACGACCCCTGAGGCAGAGAGAGCGGCCCTCCTATTTACTCCGGCGTTTGCGAGAGTCGACGTAGAGACATGGCCTCTATTGTGCGAATATTTTAATTCCCAATGTAAACATGTATGTATTTTAAATGTAATTCATTGTTTAGGATATAATTTATTTTTTTGTGTTCCTTAATTAGAAAACTAAATGTTAATGCGTTGTGCAGAAACGGGCTGCTCAGAATACAGAGAACAGGAAGTCGGCGAAGAGGGGTCGCCCCACTTACACAGGCGGCTCGAGGAATATTACTCGAGCCATGCAGTTATCGGTAAATTACAATAGACCGACCTTTGTGATATTCTGCAATATTAAGAGCTATTTTCTAATATACCTAATATTAAGAGTTATTTTCTAATATTGCAGACAGCTCAGACCCTGGCGCAAGGTGGTACACCGAGCGTGCTGTCTGCATATCTTGCCGTCCACGGCACCTCGACAGATCCCGCCACGGGCGAGCTTCGATATCCCGACGTCGCTACCCAGGAGTATTGCGTAAGTGTTAATATTTATTCTACCCATATTTGAAATTTTAGTTTTGGAAGGTTCAAATTTAAATTTTATACTTATACTTTACTGCTTAATGTGGGTGTAGGAGCGGGTGGTTGAGCAGGCCGAAGCCTCGGGGATCGATTTTACGGGACAGAGCGATCCGAGGCTACTGACCCCAGTCCTGGACGCCACACACGGAGGGCACCACGGAGGTTAGGAGAGAGGCCGGGGACTAGGCCCTAGCAGGGCCCATATGAGGTTGGACTCCACCCCCGCGGTTACTTCCTCCGTCTCCAGTGAGCGACGTGTCCAGCAGGAACTGGAGAGCTTGAGGGCCACCGTTCAGGAGTTGAAGGAGATGCTGGTATGTATACTACTTTATAGTAAAATATCATGTCATATTATAGATATCAACATATCCATAATTAGTACGTAGCCTGAGCTTATTTGGTTGTAGACTTAGGTTTGATTAATCATACATACATATCTAATTAAAATAAACTATGGTTTTCCAAACTAGATATCCAAAAGGGGTTTCGAAATAACTTGATAATGATACGAATTCGAATAATACACAGTTCTTACACGCTTATTACACACGTTAGGTCCAGACGCGACAGGGTACATCGGCCGAGCCTCCACATGCATCTCCTTCGGCTGCGGCTCCGCAAGCCACTACATCGGTTACGGTTCCGCAGACAGCTCCTATAGCTCTACCGCCCGCTCAGACTCCCGCAGCCGCGGCTCCGCAAGCCACTACCTCGACGGCAGCTGCGCAGACCACATCACCAGCTCCACAGACCGCTCAGACTCCCGCACGCGCCGAATTGCATGGTTTATTGACCGAGGAGCAGGCGCGCCAGATTCTAGCGTTTATCAGAGGTGGAGCTGGACCGAGCTAGGGTAGCTTTTTGTTTCTTATTTTTTGAAACATGTATTTATTTATATGATACATATTGTACTACATTTTGAAACATTTTGGACGATATTGATATTGGTTTATATTTATATCATATTCAGTTTTTTGGTTTCTTTTGTATATTATATGCGTGAAATGTGATTATGAATACTGCGATATATGTTGTGTGATGATTAATTTTATATTTGATTGATGTATATATTATTGTGCACAGGGCGAGAAAAAATCAGGCAGCCCTTTTTTTAAAAAAAAACAGATAATATGTACTTACGGATTAATCCGTAGGTACACATGTTGCCCCTACGGATTAAACCGTAGGGGCAAAATATCAGAATTAACTAATATTTTCCCCCTGATCTCAGTATCAGGAGGTTGGTCGTGCCCCTACGGATATATCCGTAGGGGCAAACATAAGTCCCTACGGCGTTATCCGTAGGGGCAAAATATCAGGATTTCTGATATTTTGCCCCTACGGATATGTACCTACGCATGTATCCGTAGGGGATATTACTTGGCCCTACGGATTCATCCGTAGGTACCATTAATATATTTTAAAAAACCGTAAATAAAATAATTTTTTTGCCTCTACGGCCTACTCCGTAGGGGATACGGGACCTACACAGAACTCCGTAGGGGCAAGTTTTTGTCCGTAGGGGAAAGTTCAGGGCTTCAACTTGCACCTATGGCGTTTGCACCTACAGGTTATTTTTTCGCCCCTACGGATATATCCGTAGGGGTAGTGGTTTGCCCCTACGGATAAATCCGTAAGTGCAACCCTTATTTGTAGTAGTGTATTTAAGCTATTGTGTTCAATATGAAAGTGCTCATCATCCCTTTCATGAGGCATGTTATTTTTGATCTTATCCAGAAGGTCGAAAATGTATTCATGCTTTCACGTTTAATATCATTAGACTATGAAAATACTGTACGTTTAAAGTGCAAGGTTTGTGAAGTATTGAAATATTGCTTTACGATATATATGTTTTCTTATGTAGGACCCTCAAATCACTGTTGACTTGAGGAAATACTGTTATGTTGTAGAGAATCTTCCTAAAAAATATGATAAATTTAATTCAAGTTAGTTGGAATTGGATGCAACGATTTATGTTAATCTCTACCTAAATTCCAAGTTATCTCTAAAAGCCTATATATATATCAGAGATTAATTGGATTTTGTGAAGATTTAAATTAATCTAAGTTTAATTTCACATTATCTATAAGGAAGCCATTCACTTATATATATAATTGATTAGTAAATCAATTATGTATGTATCCACCAAAAAGAAAAGGAGAAGCCGTGTTAATTTAATAGAGGCTTATTAAAGGGCGGCGGCTGCTACGTTAAATTAATTTCACAAGGATAAGGTGAATTAATTTAAGAGATCATTGTATTGAGAGAGTGACGGATAATAGAGAGATTTGAGAGAAATCACCTAACGTTGTTTGTAAACTTGATTCAAGAATTTAGTAGGCGTTTGCAGATTCCGCTCTACCGGGAACTAGCCATACGGTAGGTGAATCTCGTCAACAAATCCCTGTGCCTCTCTGGTTTGTGTTTTCTATTTTTATTCTCGCACTTATTTATTTATCTTTGGTTGATTAATTGCATGATTTTCGTTATTGCGTGATTTGGTTTGTGCGAGTATTGTTCCGTGAATCGATTTTCTCTCAACAACTGATATCAAGCTTCGTTAAGCAAACTAGGGTTCTTCAAATCTACGATTTAGGTCAACGGTGGGTAACGACAACTATGTCATCTTCCCTACTTTTTTAGATTGTCGTTTTGAAGGCGTTGGTTCAGATCTAAGAGAGAAGTTATGTTTGCTGCGACATTAAGCGAAAGATAGCAAAGGATAAAATAAGGATCGAAAAGTTCAATGGTCACAATTTTGGATGGTAGCGGACGCGGATGGAGGACTACTTATATCAAAAGGACTTATATCTTCCGTTGCTAGGAGAAAAGCCCGAGAAGATGGCCGATGAGGCGTGGAACCTTTTGGATAGGAAAACCCTGGCGACAATCTAGTTGTCGTTGACTCTGCAGGTGGTCTTTAATATCTTGAAGAAGAAAACAACCAAAGCGCTAATGAAGACGTTAGCAAAGTTGTATGAGAAGCCTTCAATATCAAATAAAATATTTTTGATGAAGCTTTTCAATATGAAGATGGATGAAAACGGCTCGGAGACGGATCACCTGAATGAGTTCAACAGCGTGACGAGCCAACTCGAATCAGTTGAAATCGTCTTTGAAGATGAGATTCGAGCACTTCTATTCCTCTGTTCATTGCCGGAGAGTTGGGAGAACCTAATGATGGCGGTTAGCAACTCGATCTCGAGGACTCTCACGTTTAATAATGTGGTGAGGTGCATATTAAACGATGAGATGCGGAGAAAGACCGTGAGTAGGAGTTCGGAAACTTCTGCACTTTCAGTGGATAATCGCAGTAGAACGATGGAAAGGGGAAAGGGCAAGAAGGGCAAGTCTAAGAGCCGAGGAAAATCGAATACGAAAATCCAAGACGGCTGTTGGAACTGTGGAAAGAAGGGTCACAGAAAAAGTGACTATAAAACTCTAAAGAAAGACTAAAATAAGAAGGCAGATGGAAAGGAAGCTAATGTGGTGTCTGCACAAGAACATGGGGAATAAGGTCTTTTTTTATCGGTGAGCATGAGCATAGAGGCGGATACTTAGTTCCTTTGTTCGGGGGCATTCTTCCATTGCACATCGGGGCAACATCACTTCAGCGAGTATGTTCAGGGGGGCCTTGGATATGTGACGGCGGGGAACGGTCAGCCGTGTAAGATCGTTGGAAAGGAGATGATTATCTTGCAACCGTCAGGAGATGGTCAATTAAAATTGAAGAATACTCATCATATTCCAGATTTGAAGATGAGCCTGATTTCTACTAGTCAGCTTGACAATAAATCTTTTATTACGATGTTTGGGAATTCGTAGTGGAAGATTATCAAAGGATCATTGGTGGTTGCTAGGGGCAAGTTGAGCGGTTCGTTGTATTCCTTCAGTGGGAGTAGTGGATGATCAATTGCATTAGCAACAGGTTCGGGGTTAAATTTGGAGACTTCGTTATGGCATAGGTGATTGGGCCACCTTAGCGAGAAGAACATGAAAATTCTTCAAGGAAGGGGGCTTCTTTCGGGGCTGAAAAAGGTAGAGTTGGAGCTGTGCGAGAGTTGCATTTGCGGGAAGCAAAACGTGCTCAAATTTCAGATTGGAGGCGTAGCAAAGAAGACCAAGAAGATAGAGATGGTACATACGGATGTATGGGGTCTGGCCTCGGTGGAGTCTTATGGTGGGAATCGGTATTTCATGACGTTCATCGATGATTCCAGCCGGAAGACATGGGTGTATGCGATGAAGAAAAAGTCTGATGTGTTAGGTATCTTCAAACACTGGATTGTATAGGTGGAGAACCAAACGGGGCTGAAGGTTAAATGCCTCAATTCCGATAATGGTGGGTAATACTGCACACAAGAGTTCAAGACATTTTGCTCGCAGAAGGGTATTCGTTGTCTAAAGACGGTACCGGGGACGCTACAGTAGAATGGCATCACAGAAAGGATGAATAGGACGATCCTAGAGTGAGTGCGGAGCATGAACTTGGATGCGGATGTGCCTAAGTTCCTATGGGCAGCGACGGTCGATACTGTTGTGTAATTGATCAGCAGAAACCCGGCAAATGCGCTTGATGGAGGAACCCCGGAAGAAAAATGGTCAGGTAAACTAGTTGATTATTCACACCTAAAAGTGTTTAGCTGTATTACATATTCTTTGGTTGATAAGGTGGAAAGGAGTAAGCTTGACTCCAAGTCTAGGAAGTGCGCTTTCATCGGATATGGCGGAGATGAGTTCGGATATCGGCTGTGGGATTACATAAGAAAGAAGGTAATACGAAGCCGGAACGTCATCTTTGATGAGCAGCACTTATAAAAAGAAGAAAAGCAAGAAAAAGAAGGTGCGGTACGTGAGTTCGTTGAGTTATACGGAACTCAAGAGAGCATTCAGGTATCTACAGGTGGTGATCAGAACTTGGAGGAAGCCGTAGTGAAGGATCAGGTTTAAGAACAGGATGGTGATTATGTTCAGCAACCAGATGTGCCAGTTCTGAGGAGATCTACGAGAGAAAGGAGGATACCTGCATGACTTGTGACTGACTTCGTTTTGTACACAGATGCGGGAGAGCCTGAATCCCTTGAAAAAGCAACAAGCAATGGTGCTAGCAAGCAATGAGAGCAAGCAATGGACACTGGAGAAAATAATCCGGTGGATATGTTCACCAACGTCGTAGACAGAGATAAGTTGAATCTCTGTTGCAGATTGGTGAACCTATCCATGAAAATTTGATGAGGAGAGAGCAGCAGCGGAATCATGTGAAGTCTACTAGCATTGGGAATCAAGGCAGAAGAAATCTCCAAGTGGGAGAATGTTATGTTGTGGAGAATTTTCCTAAAGATTATGATAAATTTGAATCAAGTTAGTTGGAATTGGATGCAGGGATTTATGTTAATCTCTACCTTAATTCCAAGTTATCTCTACAAGCCTGTGGATATATATGTATATAAATATATATCATAGATTAATTAGATTTTGTGAAGATTTAAATTAATCTAAGTTTGAATTTCACATTATCTACAACGAAGCCATTCACTTATATATATAATTGATTAGTAAATCAATTATGTATGTATCCACCAAAAAGAAAAGGAGAACCCACGTTAATTTAACAGAGGCTTATTAAAGGGCGGCGGCTGCTACGTTAAATTAATTTTACAAGGCCAAGGTGAATTAATTTGAGAGATCATTGTCTTGAGAGGGTGATGGCTAATAGAGAGATTTGAGAGAAATCTCCTAACGTTATTTGTAAACTTGATTCAAGAATTTAGTAAGCGTTTGCAGATTTCACTCGGCCGGGGACTAGCCATACGGTAGGTGAACCCCGTCAACAAATCCTTGTGCCTCTCTGGTTTGCGTTATCTATTTTATTCTCACGCTTTTTTTTCGTTGATTAATTGCGTGATTGTTGTTATTGTGTGATTTGGTTTGTTACGAGTATTGTTCCGTGAATCGATTTTCTCCAAACAACTGTTATCAGAGGTTAATTAAGGTTCCTAGGGTTCTTCAAATCTACGATCTAGGTCAACGGTGGGTAACGACAACTACGTCATTTTCCCCACTTTCTTAAATCGTCATTTTAAAGGCGTTGGTTCAGATCTATGGGAGAAGTTGTGTTTGCTATAACGTTAAGCGAAAGATGGCGGAAAATAAAATAAGGATCGAAAAGTTCAATGGTCATAATTTTGGTTGATGGCGCATGCAGATGGAGGACTACCTATACTAAAAGGACTTATATCTTCCGTTGCTACGAGAAAAGCCCAAGAAGATGGCCGATGATGCGTGGAACATTTTGGATAGGAAAGCTCTGGCGACAATCCGGTTGTCGTTGACTCCGCAGGTGGTCTTTAATATCTCGAAGGAGAAAACAACCAAGGCGCTAATGACGACGTTAGCGAAGTTGTATGAGAATCCTTCAACATCAAATAAAATATTTTTGATGAAGAAGCTTTTCAACATGAAGATGGCTGAAAACGGCTCAGTGACGGAGCACCTGAATGTGTTCAACAACGTGACGAGCCAACTCAAATCGGTTGAAATTTTCTTTCAAGACGAGATTCGAGCACTTATGTTCCTCTGTTCATTGCCGGAGAGTTGGGAGAACTTAGTGATGGTGGTTGACAACTCGATCTCGGAAACTTTCACGTTTAATGATGCGGTCTACTTGGACCAAAAGGACTTATATCTTCCGTTGCTACGAGAAAAACCCGAGAAGATGGCCGATGATGCGTGGAACATTTTAGATAGGAAAGCCCTGGCGACAATACGGTTGTCGTTGACTCCGCAGGTGGTCTTTAATATCTCGAAGTAGAAAACAACCAAGGCCCTAATGACGATGTTAGCGAAGTTGTATGAGAATCCTTCAACATCAAATAAAATATTTTTGATGAAGAAGCTTTTCAACATGAAGATGGCTGAAAACGGCTCGGTGATAGAGCACCTGAATGAGTTCAACAGCGTGACGAGCCAACTTGAATCAGTTGAAATTGTCTTTAAAGACGAGATTCGAGTGTTGGCTATAGTGCCCTCAAGTCAATTATTGGATCGCAGGCACATGATTGCAATGATTGAGGGAGGACCTATACCGGTAGAACAATCTTACTCGAGATGATAGTATGCTATCTAGTTTGTGTTTATCATCGTGTACATACTTCAGGTGACACTGCAGATCACTATTACATGTTGATAGAGCCCATATGATTCTTGCTTGACTACCAGCAGTATGATGGCGATCATATACGTGAGAGTTGGGTGGTCTATAAGCACATCCTTAAAGTGTCCCTAGTCGTGGGAGTTTCGAGACTGTGCATCGATAATCCAAGAGTATACTAGTGTATACTGATCGAGACCCCGACGAGGGACGGTGGCCGGTCTCACAAGCCATTGGTGTTAGTTGGTTCACCTAAGATGTATACAGGTGCTCATTGGGTTATGAGTACACCGGATGGACTCACCGGGAACATGCTAGTTGGTATTATACCTATTGTCAGATAGCAGTTCCTTGGTGACATGCGCACAGGTTAGTCTATCGACCTTAGATCGTCATTTGTCTCGTGTGAGTTCCCATTATACTTTGATTACTACCCTACCACGGCTCAAAGGAGTCGTGCAAACAGGTTTTACTTGGGTACAGTCCCGAGCCACATGGTGACAGTAAGCGGATCGTCAGGGGATTCGTCTCTCCCGGTATTGGGGGTTGATGTCGCAGTGTGCACGGGTGGCCATCACCAGAAATCCTTGGCCAAGGTAGTTGAGAATTACTGATCTAGGATCGGTAGTTTCTCAAGTGGTGATAGGTTTCATACCGACACTAAATATCAAGTTATTAGGGGTCTAACTTTATCCACCCCCTAGACTTGATATGCGATACTCATAGACGGACGGACCGGACTGTACGGATATTGTCACTGTCAATCTCAGTAGGGTTTCAGGATGAGTTTGCTCGTCGGCCTCCCTTTTGCTCAATACCTGGATAGCTGTTACGTACAGCTAGTGCTACTGACGTGCTTGTGGTTAAACCCACTGCCAGCGTATTGACGAGTCTTTAGAGTCCCACACAGAGGGTTTCACTGCTTCGGGCGAAATGTTGTAGAGGCCGTATGGTTTTATGGCAGGGTTCGATCATATACGTGCACTTGTGCATGGATCATGATCGGACGGATAATACTAGTGGGCTTTGGTTTAAGCCGGATCCTAGTATTATATTATTAGATTATTTTCGTCTCGTTGTATTCGTATTCAGTCGGAATACGGATGCAGGTATATATATACGGATGAGGGGTATTCTTGTAATTCGTTACAAGATTTCTTTAGTTGATGCCATTTATTTTTGGGATTAAACATTTTGGTTTAAATGTTTAATTGGTGGAAAATGCGAGTGCAAGTCTTGGCATTGAGTATTGATTCATGGTGCATGCACTTGGTGACTCATGGTATTGGGTCATGTGTTGATTTGTTTTGGCTAAGATATTTGTTGTGGGCAATTTGTGAGATGGAAGATCTTTTTCTTGCCTTGTTTTTTCTTTAAGTTCTCACAACAAATATCTCACAACACTTCACAATTTTCTTGACTTGCTTTTTCTTGAGCTCACACTCTTCACCCATGGCATCTTCTTCAACCTTCACCCATACCCTCTCATGAGTTGAGAATCCTTGGGTGTTTTGAGACAAAATATTCACACACAACCTCTACTTCATCTTGGCTATCTAGGCTAGCAAACTAGATACCCGAGTTACTTCGGTTTTGAGGCGGGAGCCCGTTTTACTAACCCTCAACGTGAATCTTCTTCGATGTGGGGAGACCGGAGATAAAACTTGATCGGGGAAGCCTTGAGGAGCTTGGGACAGAGGTTGAAGACCGAAAGACACGGATCGATCGGTATAACCTCTCTAAACTCCTTTTATAGAACTAGTATAGGGTTAATGGTACGATCCGTCGATTAGGGTTCTGTTAGCGCCGGTTTTAAAAAGTTTTTGTTCCGCATTTGGCCACGGATTGATGGCCGGGACGCTGCCGTAACCCAACATGGTATCAAAGCTAACCCATTAACTGCATACTAGTTTGTTTAGACAATATTAAAGTATCGAAACCGGAACAACTCCGAAATATCACTCGATGTATTCCATGTCGAATTTTAATTGGTCTTCTAAAAATATTTAAGCAACTGCAGAAGACTACTCTGATGACAACTAGAACATACCCCAAATACGAGCCCAATCGAACACTTTTGGACCGGCCAGATGCTTCAAAAATCCGAGGTGGCCGGTTTTTGAGAGGGGTTTAGACTTGAAATTTGTAGTGTGTTCTGGTCTCTGGAATATTGGTTCAGTAGTATTGCTAGTTTAGCCCAGTTTGGATATGGTTTTATCTAGTTGTTTGGGGGCTATTCGGGGTGTTTCGAACTCGATATTTCTAACACTGTTTAAAGTTTACAGTACTTACATTACTATCTGGGACCGTAAATGTCATTGGAGCGGTACAACTTGTCTAATTGCTATAGTTCTTTTAGACGGGTTTGCGAACGTGACATTCACGTTAATGTTTTATGTTGTGCTGTGTTTGTTGGCTGGATCGTCGTGGTGGATAGCTTGGGTGCAATGTTAGTACAATTTAGTTTCATTTGTACATTGGATATCGCGGGGCGAGCGTCCGACATGTGGACTGCCGTCACTGCCTGTTTGTATATTATTTTCTTTGGGCACGACCGGATTGAGGTCAATGTCACTATTGTACATATTTTCTTTTCCGTACTAGGATTACCCCGCGATGGAGTGCACGGATAGCCGGGTTCTGGAGGGCAACGGGTCTACATCTCATGGTCTTGAGAAGGAGGGGGCATCACTCTATAATTGGCAGGCTATTCGCCATACTCGTAGGGGGTACAGGTTGACCCAAGGAGGGGTGCTCAAGTTACCGGATTCCTTGAAGTGCCGGGTGGCCCATTCACTTTGATGAAGGGGGCTGCCTCACTTCTGGTTTTGACGGGTAACTTGCCGCGCTCGTAGGGGTCTAGGTTTTCATTGCACGGGCTATCCACATGATCAGGGGAACGTCGGGTTTCACTTACAGCTCAAAGGAAACCCGAGGCTTCCAGATTATCAGTATTGTTCTGTAATGCTTATCGCTTATCTGTGATGTTGCATTTATCTTGCCTGGAGCGATTATTATATATTGCTATATATATACTAGTAGATGTTGTATATGTTTTACACCCATGCTAGTCCAGCTCCCGCTTTGTCGTTAGTTAAGTAACCTAACGGGTGATGACGGGGCCCAGTGGCCAATGCGGATGGCATATACGTACATCATATTTTCATTCTTTTCTGGTGTGATTAATTGATGGGACTGCGTTGATTCTGATCAATGCAAAGAAAACAAACCTATTCGATGTTGTTGGAACAAATTTTCAAAAGCTGTTATTACAAGGACGTTTTCTTTTGTTTTGCACAGCGGTATTCGGTTATGAATATCCAGCACCACATTCGACGATGAAAGAGCCAAGATCCCCTCACCGGGAGTGACCTCTTGGGCAGAAGTTTTCGTCAGGGTAATAACTTCACTATTGTCGATTACTCTTTTGCTTTGCGTCGAGATATTCAGTTGGAATATCCGCATCTCATTCCATGAGGAAAGAGCCGAGATCCCTTCACCGGGAGTGACCTCTTTAGCAATGGTTTTCATCACTATATATTTGTATAAAGCTGTCCGGTTCCTTCAACGATATCAAGTTCATTACGTTAAAGGTTTTTGGCCAAAAACCATTCGTAGCCCTCCGTCATTTCAGACGAGTAGCACTTAGTATTCATGCTATGTTTGTTGGCCTTCGTCAAGGCATAGTGTATGGTAGTTGTTTGTTACTTTTCTATTGCATAGATAGATGCATTGGTTTGGGACAGTCGTACTACTTTGTTGGCATTCGTCAAGGGTATGTACGGATGGGTTCAAATTAACCTGCATAATGACGGGTAGAACTTGACATGCGACTTATGATTTGTTGGCCTTCGTCAAGGTCATAAGAGCATGGGGTAAAAAATAACATCAAGAGTTTCAAACATACATGAAACTTTTGTTAGTTATATGTATGCCCTAGAGGCCATTACTGTACATTGGATGTATATTGTAGTGGATGCTGGGACATATATAGGGAGGACTTTCTTGCTCGACATGATAGTATGCTATCTGGTTGATCTTTACCTTAACGTGTACACTGATTGTCTCTCTGTTACATGTTGGTAAAGCCCTTAGGATGTGTGCTTGACTACCTGGACTATGATGCGGATCATACTAGTGGGGACATGGTAGTCCATAAGTACATCCTTCAAAGTCCCTAGTCGAGGGTGTATCGAGACGGGGCATCGATATACCAGAGTAGACTAGCGTATACCTTCTCGACCCATACAGATGGGCGATGGATGATCCCATATCCATTGGTGTTTGACATCAGAGATGATATACGGGTGCTCAGTAGAGACTGGGTACACTGGACGGACTCGCCGAGAACTCCCAGATGGTATTATACCTCACATCAGATGGCAGTTCTCTGGTGACACTGGTACAGAGTAGTCTGTTGACCCGAGATCGTCATAGAGTCTTGTGTAGTTCCCACTGTGCTTTGATTTCCATCTTACCACGTCCAAGAGGGCGTGCAAAACGGTGGTTTTTGGGTACAGTCCCGAGTCACATGGAGGCAATGAGCGATAGGAGGGGATTCGTCTCTCCCGGTATAGGGAGTTGATGTTGCGCTGTGTTCGATTGGCTATAACAGGAAATCCCTGGCCAGGGTTGCTGAGATTTACTGGTAAGTGTTACCAGTAGTTTCTCGAACAGTTATAGACCTCATATCGACACGACTTATTGAGCTATTGGGGTCTGACGTTTACCACCCCTAGGCAAGATATGCGACATATCAGACGATTAGACCGGACTGTACGGTAGTGTTACTGGTTGGATTCACTGGAGTGTGAGCGGGCTTGCTCGTCGATCTTCAGATCGCTCAATACCCGGGTGGCCGTTACGTTTAGCAGACCGCTTGCGGCTTGTGGGTGTTTGATATGATCATCATCTGCTACCGGCGTATTGACGAGTCTTTAGAGTCCTACACAGAGGTTTCCTGGCTCAAGCGAAACGAAATAGGAGCGCATATGAGATATGTGCGGGACCGAGAATAATACGGTATGTGATACTGTATTTGATTCTCGCGATGTGACATTGATCGGTTATATGCGATATAGCCGGGTTATCGGATCAAGTGTTGATTCGATAAGTTGTTACTGATGATACCAGTCGGTTATGTGCGACATGACCGGATCGTTAAATCAAGTGTTGATTTAATGATTTAATGCATAATTGTATATTTGATATATTACTTTGCATTAACTAGTATCGGTTCACTTTAAAATGGATTTTCTCACTCGGGTGTGCGCATTGCATATGCGATATGATTTTGTGCACTTGCTTGTATTATGTTTGATGATGCATGCCAAACTTGGTTAAGTGTAAAGAATGAACCATGGTAATGAATGGGTTAGGGTTTTGATTTTTATTTATTCATTTATCTTTCTTATTTATTCTTTTTGGAAAAAGAAAAAAGAAAGATAAATGGTGGCATATTTTGGATTTAGTTGAAGTTTCTTGAAACTTTGACTAAGTCTTCATTCTTGTCCTATACTTAACCCTAACCATTTTAACTAACCTAAGTTAATTCTCTACACTTAACTAGAGTTAAAAGTATGATAAGTATTGTTTTATTTTCTATTTTTAATTCAAGACTTATCATATCATCTTCATCTTCTTCCATTCTTCAAGTGAAGAAAGCTTCATTTTCATCAATGGTGATTGATGATTAAGAGTGAGAAATCCATTTCTAAAGTCTACCCACTTCCTATTTCTTCATCCTCTACCTCTTGCCAAGTAGTAGAGTGTGTTTCCTTCACAAGTTTCTTGACTTGGTGAAGTGAGAGCTTGATCTTGCAATGCTTCGACGTAGATCATCTTCGGCATGGACATCGACGACCTAGCTCGCTTATTCTCCGATGAAGTCGACGCTAAAGCCCGGATTCTTTTTGGACAGCGGAGAGGACTTCGTTGCGGAGCTATGGAGGTGGAGCACCGGATCTACAAAGGTTGTATTTCCGTATTCTCATAGTTAAGTGTTAACTAGTTAGCTTTTTCGCCTAGATTTCTAGCCAACGATCCGTAGTTTAGGGTTTCTCGGCACGTTAAAATTTGAAATTGGCATGGTTGATGCCTTGTGAGACCTCTCTAGTGTGCCTAGGAACCCTACAGTAGTATCAGAGCCTAGCTAGAGCCTTAGGCGAAGTCTAGACGCAATTTGAACTCCGAACGAACCCGAAACCCAAAATTTCCATGCTCTCTGTCCTTTTTTGAAAACAGTGAGTTTTTCGACATTAAAAATATGCAGAAAATTCAGCAGGTGATTTTAAGAGTTCCTGTGAAATTCGAGTTCCTAAATCCATTGAACTGCCGCGGATCCGCGGCACGAGCATGGCTCGTGCGGCGGTTCCGCGGCCGTACGGCCATCTTATTTAATATAATTTGCACAGTAACTCTTATTAAATTATGCTGGATTTTCTGGGAATTTTTAATATTAATTCAAGAGTTGAATTTTTGTGGAGTTGTTTTGGGGATTCGGTGTTTCGATCGGGGTATCAAATTTCGTCTTTGTGTTTTTCCGGATAATTTTCAGAATATGTTAAAAAGTTCGACCGGATATAAATACCCAATTTTTCCCCTGTCGGGAAATTTCCAAGTGTTGGATTTTTCCGTAGTTTAACGACGTTCTAAGTAGTGCAAGTAACGCGATGGTCCCTCTAGAAGACAACAAACCTTAACTCGATTATGTGACCGTCTTGAACTGCCCTTTGAACCTTCGGATTTGGGGCAGTACGGCGTGCCACATGTGAGGCGTTGGCTTGACCCTTCTACGGCTGGACCGTCGGTACTGAGGCACGAACTGAATGTTGTTAGACTTATTTCATGTGTTGATCTGTATCGGGAAAACTTGGGTGTTCGAATGTTCAATCGGAAAGTTTAACATTTTCTATTTACCCGGAATGGGATACAATAATTGGAATTCACAATAAGTTATGAGATAACGGAATGAATGTTATAAACGTAGCAGTTTAGTCTCACTTGATCGGTTGCCACGGAATTTTGATGTGATCAAAAGTCCGTCGCAATCACGTAGCGTACGCGGATACTCGCCGGGTAAACTTAATAGACAGCCTCACTCCATAGCCCCGACCAAGTGACTGTAGGAGAACCCCGTCGCCGAAAGCATCCCTCCGGGTGCTCGCGGTAGCGGTGTTCCGCCTTGGTGCACTTCGTCGACGGTATCGGGGGTGCAGCCGTCTACTGAAGTTTGCGACGAGCATTCGATCAGGATGTCGGGAATCTTGTTGAATTGCCCGACATGATATTGAAAAGTGTTTTCGATTTTGAGACTAAAATGCGGGGTTTATAATTGTTAGGCATGCGATGTCTAAGTAATTCATTTGGTCAGGCATGCGATGTCTGAGGTGGTTGCGGATTCCAACTGTTGTAGTTTTACACTTTCTTTTCTGTGACCGTAAGTGTAATATGTGATATCGCCGGTTTCGTTGCTATATGCCAACGACAATTGGGATGCGCATATTTACTTACGTTGATGACATGTGATGTTATGTGTTGCTGGATATGTTATATTAGATCGTCGTGTTTGAATAGCCGGGGGTTTTTATGTGAGATGAGTGTTTTTCATTTTCATTCATGTAAAAACTTGTATGTAATATTCTTTTATTGGGGCGCTTCCAGGTTGCGGAAGTTGTTACCGTTGATGTATATTATTTACTTTTCCGCACTAGGATAGACCCAAGGAGGAGGGCACAAGTAACCGGGTTCTGGAGTCCAGTGGGAGACCAACTCGAGGAGTCGAGGCCGGGTCTCCTAACTCTAGAATTGGTAGGGTTGCTTGTCGCTCTCGTAGGGGTCTAGGGGTGTGGGTTTGGCTATTCAACGCGACCGTGGAATCCGTGTTTTATACTGGCTCGTATTGAAAACACGGACGTCTTAGTATATCCAATATTTCATATGATTCTTCTGCTGCGATATCTGTGATGTGATCATGTGATGTTCTGTGATAGATACAGTATATAGTATATATGATATATTATATAGACGTTACTTATGTTTTACACCCGCGCTAGCCCTCCGTCATTCTGCCGTTAGTTACCTAACCTAACGGTGCACGAGGGGACATCGAGGCGAATGCGGATGGCATAAGTGTACGTCGTATTTATCTGTGATGTTTAGGTACTTAAATGATGGGACTTCATTAATGTGATTAATGAAATAAAAAAAACCTAAGATGTTGTAGAATTGAATTTCAAAATAAAACAGGTAGCTACAGTTCTTGCTTTGCACAGCGGTATATGCGATATATCCTGCACCTTATTCGATGAGGAAAGGACCGAGATCCCTTCACCGGGAGTGACTCCTTTAGCAATAACTGGCAGATGCTACACACTCGGTTTGTCTTTTGATTGCTTTTAAGAGTTTTTGCTTTGCACGGTGATATATATGATATATCCCACACCTCATTCGACGAGGAAAGGACCGACGATCCCTTCACCGGGAGTGACTCCTTTAGCAAAACTAGAAAAGCCTCAAAAGCACTCCATTTTAAAATCATTTGATTCTACAGCGATATCAAGTTCATTACGCAATAGGTTTTCAGAAAAACCTGTCGTAGCCCTCCGTCATTTCAGATACGTACTAGTTAGTATTCGTGCTGCGGTTGTTTGGCCTCCGTCAAGGCGTAGTGTACGGTAGCTAACTAGTGCTTATCTGCTAGCATATGATGCGATTGGATTAGGGTATTTGTACGGCGTTGTTTGGCCTCCATCAAGGGTCGTGCGGGTGGGTTTAATTCAATCAGGAAATGACGGGTTGAACTTGACTAGCAGACTATGGGTTGTTTGGCCTCCGTCAAGGTCATAGCGAGCTAGGGGCAAAACATTATCGGGAATTTCAAGTGTTGAAATTTGCAATGAGATTGCATACCTTCTATGAGATAGTTGGATCCCGATACCCGCTGCGAGTAAGAGTTACTCCTGGGAGAGTTTTATACATTACAATTAGCCAATCAAGTAGGTGTCTAGAAAGGTGTTAACGAGGTTACGCCTCTGGGAAAACGAGGTTTACATTAATTAGGTTCGTGCGAAAGCACGGGGGATCTCCCTCAAAGTACCGACACTGGCCTGGCTGAAAGATTGGCGAACTTGTAGTGTGTAATTAATCCCGGCTAGTCTTTCCTTTTAGGGTTTGAAGGAAGATTTGATAAAAAGCAGTGGGAGCCATCCTGATTAGATAAAATAATAACCAATCTATTCTTGCAAGAGCATACGCTGAGTGTTTTCTTCTCTCTCTCTCCAGGTAGCGACCATATCACGCCTTAATCAAGATAATAAAACGGATTATTGACCGAACCCGCTTGTTATACTGAGCTGGGGAACGTTGGTCCCGCTCCAACTTATAATTGTTATAAGACAGAGCAGGAAATTGGGGATTACCGGAATTCCCGTGCCGCCCAAACGAAGAGAGTGCATGTTGATGCATCATCTTCGGGTGTGTTCATTACAAGAACTGTTTCTCAGTATCCTTTACGTCCTGGGTATGTGATACCAGATCAGGATCCCAGATATGTAATCTGTTACATAGGGCTGCAGAAAGGTAGAGAACTGAGAACGGGTGATAAGTTTCATGAGGCAGAAAACGGGGCAAGTGTTGCAGCCAAGTCTGTTGGTCACTGTCACCCTGTATTACCAATACATTGATTCTGAACGAATGTTATTAGATACCGAACCTGATATACAAAATCATATCAGTCTCTTTATTAGTAAAGAAAGGATATAATTTTGTATTGTTGGATAATGTTTTGAACATTTCCTATATCAAAAGTTGATCGGTTCAGGCACGTTATCTAAAAGCATTGACGTTCTAAATCAAACTACAGTTCTTTAGTATACAGAATACACACAAGAGGAAGAGTTCAGAAATGAACGAATCCTTCTTGAGGCATTGTAGACTAGGTCAGATCAATGTGACCCGACTAGCTAGAGTTACATAAAGATGCATATTTAAATTAGTTTGAATTTACATCTTGTGAAACTCGCCAGTCATGTCACAGAGATAAAATGACCATAGCTCTGTTTATTGGAAACAGAGAAAGAGTTAGTGAACTCTTGGGACTGATACATGATGATGTATGTAAGGTCTCCTGTCTACACATGCCAGGACTGGTTCTTTGTACTTCATTACATTCTCTGATAATCTCTCAAGATTCAGTCATATGTTCCTGTTGAAACATGAGTCCGAACCTTTTGAGATAGTCACAGAATATAAGTGAGAAGTAGAGAACCAGAATACGGGTATAAGTATTATGTCCTATGATGAGATCAAGGAGGAGAATACTTGTGCACGAAATTCCTGGACTATTCTAAAGGAGAATGAGATTCTCTCTCAGCATTACTCCTCTGTATACACCATAGCACGATGGTATATCAGGGCGGAGCAGATACACCCTATTTGATATGGTGTGCTCTATGATGAGTACTACTGAGTTACCTATTTCCTTTTGGGTGTTATGCACTTGAGAAGCTGCATACCTATTGAATAGGGTTTGAATCAGATCACAGCCTACCACTCCATATGAGATATGGTATGGGAAGAGCCCATTTCTTAAGTTAGTTAAGATTTCGGGTTGTCCGGCCTATGTCTGAAAAGCAAAATCCGGACAAGCTCGAGGCAAGATCTGTTATGTACAACTGGAAAGGTTCCAGCTATACAAACAACAGCAGATGATTTGGTAGAACCAAAGGATTCAGTAGATTCCAACGAACCTCAGCCTCTCCGCCGATCTAGTAAGGTTCCTCACCCACCTGAGAGATACTTCGGTTTCTCTATGACAGTGGGAGCGAGGATTGCATCATGAGATGATGACCCAACTAGTTTCGAGCTGGCCATCAAGAGTAAGACTCTGTAAGAATGGCTGGATGCTTAGTGATCTGAGATGGAATCCTTATACACCAACAAAGTATGGACTTTAGTTGCTATATCTGAAGGGTTAAATCCCCATCAGGAGCAAGTATATCTTGAGAAGATTACTTGGTGTAGATGGAAAAGTTGAGACTTTCAAAGCTAGACTTGTTAAAGGTTTTCTTCATTGACCAGGCGTGGATAATGATGAAACCTTTTCCAGTGGCTATGCTTAAGTCCATCCAGATCCTACTTACCACGGCTGCATACCATGACTACGATCTCTGGTGGTTGGGTGTCTTGACTGCTTTTCTAAATGATGATTTAGAAGAGTGCGTCTATAAGTACACAGCCAGAGGGCCTCGTAGACAGTGGGAGCAGCGGAAACGTGTGCAAGATGCTTTATAGGATAAAGCAGGCATCGCGGAGTTGGAACATCTGTTTTGATGAAGCGGTCAAAGAGTTTGACATCATCAAAATGGTAGATGAACCTTGTATATACAAAAAGGTAGTAGGGAGTATGGTGATGATCCTCGTAGAGTACGTGGATGACATACTCTTGATAGGGAAGGAGTTTCCTATGCTACGCTCGATCAATCTCCGTTTATCACATATGATTCTCCATATAGGATCAAAATGATACCTACTAAATCCTGTTTTTTGGATCTATGAGATAGATCTAATTGGATGTTAGGACTCTCACTAGTTGTAGTGAGACGGTATCAACCGATCCTGGGGAGAATCACTGGAAGGGTTCCAGGGTGATAAAGACGACTGAATGTCAGTCACAGGCATTGTCTTTACCCTCAGTAAAGGGACGGTATGTTGGAAGAGTTCCAAGCTAGATACCGTGACATACTAGACGATAAAGGCTGGATACATCGCTACTTAAGATGCTACCAAAGAGGCAGTCTGGGTGTATATTGGTTCATGAGATGAACTTTGTTCCACCCATTGTGTGACAATGGAGTTGTGGCTTATGCCAAGGAACGCAGGTCCTATCAGTGATCCAGACATATTCTAAGGCAATATCACCTGATCATGGAGATAGTTGATCTCCAGTGTGATCGAGGTTTGGAGAGTAGACTCAGAGGACAACACAGCGGATCCACTCACAAAGGCCTGTTCCCAGAGAGAGACTTTTATGGGATGGTTGAGTATGAGATACTGCAACCACTACTACAGATGGCCCTAGTGCAAGTGGGAGATTGTTAGTTATATGTATGCCCTAGAGGCCATTACTGTACATTGGATGTATATTGTAGTGGATGCTGGGACATATATAGGGAGGACTTTCTTGCTCGACATGATAGTATGCTATCTGGTTGATCTTTATCTTAACGTGTACACTGATTGTCTCTCTGTTACATGTTGGTAAAGCCCTTAGGATGTGTGCTTGACTACCTGGACTATGATGCGGATCATACTAGTGGGGACATGGTAGTCCATAAGTACATCCTTCAAAGTCCCTAGTCGAGGGTGTATCGAGACGGGGCATCGATATACCAGAGTAGACTATCGTATACCTTCTCGACCCATACAGATGGGCGATGGATGATCCCATATCCATTGGTGTTTGACATCAGAGATGATATACGGGTGCTCAGTAGAGACTGGGTACAATGGACGGACTCGCCGAGAACTCCCAGATGGTATTATACCTCACGTCAGATGGCAGTTCTCTGGTGACACTGGTACAGAGTAGTCTGTTGACCCGAGATCGTCATAGAGTCTTGTGTGGTTCCCACTGTGCTTTGATTTCCATCTTACCACGTCCAAGAGGGCGTGCAAAACGGTGGTTTTTGGGTACAGTCCCGAGTCACATGGAGGCAATGAGCGATAGGAGGGGATTCGTCTCTCCCGGTATAGGGAGTTGATGTTGCGCTGTGTTCGATTGGCTATAACAGGAAATCCCTGGCCAGGGTTGCTGAGATTTACTGGTAAGTGTTACCAGTAGTTTCTCGAACAGTTATAGACCTCATATCGACACGACTTATTGAGCTATTGGGGTCTGACGTTTACCACCCCTAGGCAAGATATGCGACATATCAGACGATCAGACCGGACTGTACGGTAGTATTACTGGTTGGATTCACTGGAGTGTGAGCGGGCTTGCTCGTCGATCTTCAGATCGCTCAATACCCGGGTGGCCGTTTCGTTTAGCAGACCGCTTGCGGCTTGTGGGTGTTTGATATGATCATCATCTGCTACCGGCGTATTGACGAGTCTTTAGAGTCCTACACAGAGGTTTCCTGGCTCAAGCGAAACGAAATAGGAGCGCATATGAGATATGTGCGGGACCGAGAATAATACGGTATGTGATACTGTATTCGATTCTCGCGATGTGACATTGATCGGTTATATGCGATATAGCCGGGTTATCGGATCAAGTGTTGATTCGATAAGTTGTTACTGATGATACCAGTCGGTTATGTGCGACATGACCGGATCGTTAAATCAAGTGTTGATTTAATGATTTAATGCATAATTGTATATTTGATATATTACTTTGCATTAACTAGTATCGGTTCACTTTAAAATGGATTTTCTCACTCGGGTGTGCGCATTGCATATGCGATATGATTTTGTGCACTTGCTTGTATTATGTTTGATGATGCATGACAAACTTGGTTAAGTGTAAAGAATGAACCATGGTAATGAATGGGTTAGGGTTTTGATTTTTATTTATTCATTTATCTTTCTTATCATATCATCTTCATCTTCTTCCATTCTTCAAGTGAAGAAAGCTTCATTTTCATCAATGGTGATTGATGATTAAGAGTGAGAAATCCATTTCTAAAGTCTACCCACTTCCTATTTCTTTATCCTCTACCTCTTGCCAAGTAGTAGAGTGTGTTTCCTTCATAAGTTTCTTGACTTGGTGAAGTGAGAGCTTGATCTTGCGATGCTTCGACGTAGATCATCTTCGGCATGGACATCGACGACCTAGCTCGCTTATTCTCCGATGAAGTCGACGCTAGAGCCCGGATTCTTTTTGGACAGCGGAGAGGACTTCGTTGCGGAGCTATGGAGGTGGAGCACCGGATCTACAAAGGTTGTATTTCCGTATTCTCATAGTTAAGTGTTAACTAGTTAGCTTTTTCGCCTAGATTTCTAGCCAACGATCCGTAGTTTAGGGTTTCTCGGCACGTTAAAATTTGAAATTGGCATGGTTGATGCCTTGTGAGACCTCTCTAGTGTGCCTAGGAACCCTACAACTTTCCAGGCATGCATATACCTTCTGGAGTGTGATAACTTGAGTGGATTCTATCAAGTTATCATGCGATGATAGTTGGATCCCGATTCCCACTGATCAGTTGGTTTACTCCTCGGATGATTTTAGATGATCCCGACTAATTCTTCTTTCGGATTTGGAGGAGAATTTGATGATACAGTGGGAGACATCCTTATTAGATAAAGTGATTAACAATTCTGATCTAGGTTAGAGTGCACGCTGAGTGTTTCTTTTCTCTCTCTCTTTTTGGTAGCGACCATGGCCCGACCCTAGATTAGAACTCATTAACCAAGTTAACCGAACCTTCTTAAAACATATTGGCTTTTGGATTGTCAAAGTTGCATACTTCATTGCCACTCCTACTTTTACCCTTTGCTTTTCTCCCGGACATTCCATATCACTACGAAGATCCACATTTATTGGATATGACCATCATATAGTTACATACGAACTCGAGGAAACTTGTTTCAGATTCAAGAATGGTTTCCGATTCTGGGGAAAATGAATAGGACTATTCGGTTGTCTTTTTCCTTTTACCTTCTCTCTGGCTGCGAGGACTCCTAGGATTAGGAGAGGGTACACTTATTACGCTTATTAGATAGTCTTCTTCCAAACCATAGGCAAGTGCCGAAAGGTGGAGAATGAAGAAAACCGATTAGCCTAAGTGTGGTGTACAGAAGGTAATAGTAAAGACAAATAAAGGGATTAGAAAGAGAGCAAAGTAAATTGCGACTGCTATCATTCATGAAGAAACCGCGTATATCATCGCCACTCCTACTTCACCTTTGAATTTCTCCAGAACACCCCATATCACTACGAAGATCCATATTTATTGGATAATCCATCGTATTGTTACATACTAACTCGAAGGAACTTGTTCCAGTTTGAGGATGGATTCTGGTTCAGGAGAAATAGAATAAGGATTATTCAGTTGTCTTTTATATTTACCTTCTCTCAGGTTGCGAGGGCTCCTAGGATTAGGAGAGTACACCTATTACGCTTATTGGACAGTCTTCTTCCAAACCATAGGCTGGTGCCGAACGGTAGGGAAGGAAGAAAACCATTTAGCCTAAGGGTGGTATACAGAAGGTAATGAGTAAAGACAAATAAAGGGATTTGGACAGATGGCAAGGAAATATAAGGTTACATTCATGAATCTGGATAATGGAAGAGGGATTACTAGGAATACCCGGTTACCCCTTCGAAACATTTTCATGATTCAGTTTCACTATGCGTTGTTAATTAAAAATTGATTTCCCAATTAGATCCTTACTCCAGGGTATGTATTTACCAGGTTTGATTTCCACATCTGTATGGTTTTACAGATGATGAGTGGGAGTAAGTTATTGGGAATTAGGTGATTATATCCTCATTATATCGGAATACGTTGTAATTAGTGATATTTGAGGAAATCTCCTGGGGTTTTTCCCAACGGCAAATATTTGGTTTTGAATATCCGTAGTTATGCACCAATTTCAAACTGACATATCTGTACATTTATTTTATAAAGTGAGATGTAACCTTTTGAAATTATATCCATGACATTTACCTATATCAGTTGATGATTGGGTAAGGAACATTAAACAGCGGTGTAATTCTTCTTAACTATAGTACAGTTTTCAACTTACGACGCACATGGTTTGAGTTATTGAACTCAGAGGACTTATACAAAGTATTGTATGTTGTCCAATGTCCATTAGGACAAAGGGGTTGGTGCTCGTACTATATTCTGTTTACTTGTGACTTCTCCAGTTTTAGACAAGTGTTTTGTAGAAATACAATGTCCAAGTTTTAAGAAGTTATAGGTACAAGAATAAAGTAGAGAACCATGTGTTGCAAGTATCAGGATTCTTCGAGGTGATCGAAAAAGTAGATACTTGTGTTTGGTATTCAACCGATAGTAATGATTTTGAGAACTTGCTTCTCTTTCAGGTTACTCATATCTGGATGCACTCCTAAGTTGAGTAATGCTGATCGGCCTCCTTCCATTTAGTTGACATGCACTGGAGACAGCTGCATGATTTGAATCTGGTTCCAATTAAATCAGTGCCTTTGTTTCTATATTGTATATAGAATGGTTCATACCTTAACGATGTTAAGGTATATGGAGTTGTCCGGCTTATGCTTAAAACCAGACTCTGGATAACTCAAGGCACGTTTCTGTAATAGCAGTTTATGGGTTATCCCGGGCTATGACGAGGGTTAACTTTCTACCATCTGGAAGATCAATAGTGATATTATTCTTGACTCGCCACAGTTTTAGTAAAATGGACTTTTTCAGAAAACAGTAGTGGGAGTATGGTAGAACTGGAAGTATTCCAGAACCACAAACGATTACTGAAAATTTAATAGAACCTAAAAATTCAATCGGATTTGACATTCCATTAGCCACTCCGCGGGTAACCTCAGGCACTCGAGAGGTACTTCGGTATCCTCAAATACGGTAACAGAGAGGTTCTTGTTTACCCAGACTTGCCATTACTGCTGTTCTAGACTATGAGACCCGGCAGGAGGATGAGTATAGCGTCGTTCTGAACTAGCTTTAGAAGTGCACGTGTATATGACTCTTCGAGAATGTTGTTATAGTCAGTGGGAGCAGCAGAAGCATAGTGGACAAGTAGCTTGTGTCTATTTATAGACTAAAGCAAGTATAGTGGAGATAGATCATCTATTTTTGATATGACAGTCATAGGCTTTGACTTCATCGGAATAGAAGATGGATCTATTAAAAAGGTAGTAGGGTGTGATGTCCTGGTATTTGGATGAAATGCATTTTATAGGAAGTGAAATTCCTATACTACGATCGGTTATACTGTGGTTGTCATACAGTGGTTTCTCCATATAAGATATGAATATTATATCAGGCATTCTGGTTACTAGATCTATGGTTTTAGATCTAGATTTGGGTAGTTTCCCAATCTGGGTACTTTGACACTATTCTAAAGGTGTTTTAGAATGGACGACACCTGACATGGTAGTGTACCTGCAGGTGATGGAGTCACCCTCTCTAAAGGTGTCTTACAAACTAAAGGCGAGAGGGATGTGCATGATTGGCATATCACTTGCTTAGGCAATTGAGTCAATTATGAGATGTCAAGTACCACACCAGATGTTGTTTTTGCACTAGCTGCAATCAGTTTATATATTATTCCAATCCTGGAGAAACGTTCGGAAGCAGTTTATGAAAATAAGTGGATGTTCTAGGGATTTGGTAACGGCAGCCTCCTTCGGGAAACGGTTATCATTCCAGGCTTCCAAGGTGACCTGGATGATAGAGTGACTGTCAGAGTTATAGTTTTCCCTCTTTTGAGGAGCAGTAGTTGGACATGTGGTCCAAGCGGATACTGAAAGAGGCATGGCGCAGGATACTGATTAAATTCCGTTGGGCTTCCCTTGCACCTAGTCTAGGGTTTGGTAGCATCACTCATGCCACTTTAAAATTTAGAGAGGTGCAAAGCAAACAAACTATGAATCTTTACTAGAATTTTTAGGGTAACAAAGATTGTATCACATACAAAGAACTATCTATCACATAGAGTTTAGGATTACAACCTTTGTAGTCCATTCCTTCGATTCATAAGCTCCGTGTTGAGGTCCCTATACTGCGATCATCATGAATCCGGGCTCTAGAGAGGCTCTATGAGGTGAATAAGGCATCTTCCCTAAAGTCTTCCTTTTCAAAGATGATCTACCTTGAAGAATCTCGAACCCAAGCTTACACTTCTCTAATCAAGTATTAGTGGAGTGAACACCCTAATCTAAGTGGCTAGAATAGATGAGGATGATGAAGTAGGAATTTTTCTCCTTTTTGTTTTCTTGATCTCACTTTTAATCATCACACACAAAAAGCTAGCAAAGCTTTTTCAAGGAGGAGGAAGAAGAAGAAAGCTTTTATGATGAATAATGAATTAATGTGAGGTTAGAATTACAACCATGGGTTAAAGGTGACATCTTTAACCCTTGTAGAGACTTAACCACTTGCTATGGTTAGAGTTAGGTCAACAAATATCTTAAGGAAGACAAGAATGGTGGACAAAGTCAAAGAAGCCTACAAGCTTCCATCATAATAACAACTATGACTAATTCCACCATTATTTGTATTTCCTTAATAATAATTATGAACCCTAATCTAAACCTAGCTTGGTTCAAGTCTCATAAACCCTAGTTGCAATTGTAACCTAGCATGTTACTATATTATATATCACATATATAATATATAATGTAACAAAAGAAAAATAATACAATTAACATATATCGCATATACATCAATGTATTATCCAAGTGAGAAAAAGAATCAATAAAGCGAGCTTATATTAGTTAATGTAACGTAATATATCTCATATATAATTATACATTAAATTATTGAATCAACACTTGATCCGATAACCCGGCTATAAAACATATAACCGACTAATATAACAAGTACCGTTTCATCGAATCAACACTTGATCTGATGACCCGGCTATATCACATATACCCGGCCGATATCACATATCGCGAGACTCGAATACGGTATCTCATATCGTATTGGTCTCGGTCCCGCACATATCACATATGTGCTCCTACTCCGTTTTGCCTGAGCCAGGAAACCTCTGTGTAGGACTCTAAAGAATCGTCAATACGCCGGCAGTAGGTGATGATCATATCAAACACCCACAAGCTACAAGCGGTCAGCTAAACATAACAGCCACCCAGGTATTGAGCGATCAGAAGATTAACAAACAAGCATGTACATTCTCTTATGGATCCAATCAGTAACACTACCGTACAGTCCGGTCTCTTCGTCTCATATGTCGCATATCAAGTCTAGGGGTGGTAAACGTCAGACCCCAGTAACCGATAAGTCGTGTCGATGTGAGGCTCATAACAGGTCAAGAAACTACTGATAACTCTTACCAGTAGCACTCCATATCAGCCCTGGCCAGGGACTTCCAGTTATAGCCAATCGAACACATCACAACATCAACTCCCTATACCGGGAGAGACGAAACCCCTCCTATCGCTCATTGCCTCTATGTGATTCAGGACTGTACCCAAAAGCCACCATTTTCCACGCCCTCTTGGACGTGGTAAGGTGGAAATCAAAGCACAATGGGAATCACACAAGACTCTATGACGATCTCGGGTCTACGGACTAACCTGTACCAGTGTCACCGGAGAACTGCTATCCGACAATAGGTATAATACCATTTAGGAGTTCTCGGCGAGTCCGTTCAGTGTACCCAGTCTCCACTGAGCACCCGTACACCATCTTTGATATCAAACACCGATGGATATGGGATCATCCATCGCCCATCATATGGGTCAAGATGCGTATACGCTAGTCTACTCTAGTGTATCGATGCCCTGTCTCGATACACCCTCGACTAGGAAGAGTTATAGGATGTACTCATTGACTACCATGGCCCCACTAGTATGTCTCATCATAGTCCTCGTAGTCAAGTACATATCCTTAAGGGCTTTATCAACATGTGAGAGCAAGACAGTAAACCAATACAAGTCAACATGTTAAGACAAAGTGAAACCAGATAGCATACTATCATATCGAGCAAGAAAGTCCTCTCTATATATATCCAAGCATCCATCATAATATACATTGTATGTACAACAATGGCCTCTAGGGCATATATATAACTAACAAATTCAGTGGATGACACAGTCTAAGAAGTTTGCTGGATTTGGAGTTCATTTGTGAACTGGGTCCCATCAGATATCCAGACATATTCTAAGACAGGTATTGCTCATTTCAGGAGATGGCTTTCTCCGTGAACTTGAGATAAAGAGAGACATAGAAAGAAACATTGGAGCGGATCCACTCACTGAGGCTATTTCTCGAACACAATAGTTTTACAAATGGGCTTTGTGAAACTGATTAGTAGAGAAGTTGGGTGTTCGGTATCACACGGGCTGTGAGTATGCGACACCGCAATAATTAGCCTTAAGTGCAAGTGGGAGATTGTTGGTTATAGTGCCCTCAAGTCAATTATTGGATTGCATGCACATGATTGCAATGATTGAGGGAGGACCTATACTGGTAGAACAATCTTACTCGAGATGATAGTATGCTATTTGGTTTATCTTTATCATCGTGTATATGCTTCAGGTGACACCGCAGATCACTATTACATGTTGATAGAGCCCATAGGATTCTTGCTTGACTACCAGCAGTATGATGGCGATCATATACGTGAGTGTTGGGTGGTCTATAAGCACATCCTTAAAGTGTCCCTAGTCATGGGAGTTTCGAGACTGGGCATCGATACTCCAAGAGTAGACTAGTGTATACTGATCGAGACCCCGACGAGGGGCGGTGGCTGTCTCATAAGCCATTGGAGTTAGTTGGTTCACCTAAGATGTATACAGGTGCTCATTGGGTTATGAGTACACCGGACGGACTTGCCGGGAACATGCTAGTTGGTATTATACATATTGTCAGATAGCAGTTCCCTAATGACATGTGTACAGGTTACTCTATCGACCTTAGATCGTCATTTGTCTCGTGTGAGTTTCCACTGTGCTTTGATTACTACTCTACCACGGCTCAAAGGAGTCGTGAAAACAGGTTTTAGTTGGGTACAGTCCCGAGCCACATGGAGGCAGTGAGCGGATCGTCAGGGGATTCGTCTCTCCCGGTATTGGGGGTTGATGTCGCGGTGTGCACGGGTGGCCATCACCAGAAATCCTTGGCCAAGGTAGTCGAGAATTACTGATCTAGGATCGGTAGTTTCTCAGGTGGTGATAGGTTTCATACCGACATTAAATGTCAAGTTATTAGGGGTCTGATTTTATCCACCCCACTAGACTTGATATGCGATACTCATAGACGGACGGACCGGACTGTATGGATATTTTCAATGTCAGGCTCGGTAGTGTTTCAGGATAAGTTTGCTCATTGGCCTCCCTTTCGCTCAATACCTGGGTAGCCGTTACGTACAGCTAGTGCCACTGACGTACTTGTGGTTAAACCCACTGCCAGCGTATTGACGAGTTCTTAGAGTCCCACACAGAGGGTTTCACTGCTTCGGGCGAAACGTTGTAGAGGCCATATGGTTTTATGGCAGGGTTCGATCATATACGTGCACTTGTATACGGATCATGATCGGACGGATAATACTAGTGGGCTTTGGTTTAAGTCGGATCCTAGTATTATATTGTTGGATTATTTTCGTCTCGTTGTATTCGTATTCAGTCGGAATACGGATGCAGGTATGTATATACGGATGATGGGTATTCTTGTAATTCGTTACAAGATTTCTTTAGTTGATGCCATTTCTTTTTGGGATTAAACATTTTGGTTTAAATGTTTAATTGGTGGAAAATGTGAGTGCAAGTCTTGGCATCGAGCATTGATTCATGGTGCATGCACTTCGTGCCTGTAGGGTGTTTTTCGTCACCCCATTGAGATGAGAATACGCGCGCGCTTTTCAGGCGCATTACAGATTCCCCCTGCCTAGGGTAGGCTGTGGTTTATTGATTGTGGGGATCCGAATCTCCGGCAGTCGCGGACTAAGCTGCCGTTAATTATCTCTCGCCTTTGGAGCGAGAGAACCTCCGATTGACGGGTCAAACAGGTCATGCGAACTCAATGTGCAGTGTAGTGTGTTGTGTTTTGGAGGGGGCTTGGATATATCGGGAGCCTCATAGAGTTTTTACGGGGGTCCCGCTACCCGGATAGCGGGCTGGGAGTCAAGGGGGCTAGCAGCCCCCTTGCGGGGTGTGGGGCAGCACCCCTTTAGAATTTTTTTCTAACAGGAATAGTGTCGTGGAGTGTGTGTATGTATATATTTATATAAGAAAGGGAAAAAGCGTCTAAAGGACGCATGGGGGCCAACGCCTCACGTGCGTGGCACGCAGGCGCTGGGCGCCGGCGCCTCACGCGCTTGGCACGTGGGCGCTAGCGTGCTGGGCGCTGGCGCCTCACGCGCCTGGGCGCCGGCGCCTCACGCGCTTGGCACGTGGGCGCTGGGCGCCGGCAGAAAAAGGGACTTGGTCCATGTACTGGGAGCTGTGCTCCCGATTTGACTTATGGAGTTGAACTCAGATTAATTTAGGGAGTTGAACTCCAATAGATCTTGAATGGAGTTAAACTCCTAAAAATATTTAGAAATAATCAAAGGGGGCTGCTTTGTTTCTCCCCTTTGGCCTGGATCTTCCCAAGATGGGATTTCTGGAGATGGGTCTCCTTCTTCTTCCTCTCGGTTGGCCGGATCATGGAGAAAGGGGTGAGATTTAAAAATCTTCCCTTTTTGAGATCTAATGGAAGATCTGAACTCCGCTTTGTGGGTTTTGTGGTGAAAATCTATTTAGTTTTGGAAAAGGAAGAGTAAAACTCTTGATTTAATTGAAAAGGGGAAGAAGGTTTAGAACCTTGAGGAAGGAGAAGGAAGCACAAAAACCCTAGAATTTGAGAGAGATTGAATTGTATATCTTTATTTCATTATCATGTTGCCTTATATAGGCTTACACATTTACATATAGCCCATTGGGCTTTACAAAATGGCATTTTGCCAATCCCATGCTTCATGTGCTTATTTCTTTTGCACATAAGCCATGGGCTTTACAAAAATTTGGCTTTATGCCCATTTTGCTTACATTCATGCATAAAAAATTACATCAAAATTATTTATTACATGATTTTTTATTTCAGCATGGGGGAGGCCGGCCGCTTCATGTTCGGGCTCGACTCAGGCATGAGCCCACTTGATCTGGGCTTGGGCCTACTTGGCTTGGGGTTGACCTTGACTTTGCCTTGGTCAACCGGGAAGCAATTTTCGACCCCAACAAAGTGCCCCCATCAATAAATGCACACCACATATGTGGGTCGTGTGGATGAAATTGATGAATCTTCTTTCGCGTGGAGGCGACTTGCTTTGGTTCCCACTTTTTGGGATGCACTGCCCTTTTTACGACATGGACGGTCGACGCTTGATGCGTCTCCGAGGCGGAGTGTCCGTGGTAGACGTTTCCCTGGACAGGAATGATTTGGTTCCCACTTTTTAGGAAGCCTGCACTGCCATTTTTACGACATGGACGGTCGACACTTGACGCGTCTCCGAGGCGGTGTGTCCGTGGTAGACGTTTCCCTGGCCCGGAGTGATTTGGTTCCCGCTTTGTAGAAAGCTTGCACTGCCTTTTTTACGACATGGACGGTCGACGCGTGACACGTCTCCGAGACGGAGTGTCCGTGGTAGACGTTTCCCTGGCCCAGGGTGATTTGGTTCCCACTTTGTAGGAAGCCTGCACTGCCCTTTTTACGACATGGACGGTCGACACGTGACGCGTCTCCGAGACGAAGTGTCCGTGGTAGACGTTTCCCTGGCCCGGAGTGATTTGGTCGACGTGCCCCCGGCACGGAGTGTCGCCGATCGACGTTTCCCCGAGGAAGAGTGTCTGTAGTCGACGTTCCCCCGGCACGGAGTGTCTGCTTGACGTTTCCCCGTTACGGAGTGTCGGCGGTCGATGTTTCCCCGAGGCAGAGTGTCTGCTTGACGTTTCCCCGTTACGGAGTTTCGGCTTATTGACGTGTCCCCGAGATGGAGTGTCTGCTTGACGTGTCCCCGAGACGGAGTGTCTGCTGGTTGACTTGTCCCCTGCACGGAGTGTCTGCTGGTTGACTTGTCCCCTGCACGAAGTGTCGCTGTTGGACATTTCCCCGGTACGGATTGTCGCTGGTCGACGTTTCCCCGAGGCGGAGTGTCTGTAGTCTATGTGCCCCTGGCACAGAGTGTCTGCTTGACGTTTCCTCGTTACGGAGTGTCGGCGGTCGACGTTTCCCCGAGGTAGAGTATCTGCTTGACGTTTCCCCGTTACAAAGTCGGCTGGTTGACGTGTTTCCGAGACGGAGTGTCTGCTTGACGTTTCCCCGTTACGGAGTGTCGGTTGTTTGACGCAAAGGTCGATGTTGGAATTGGTTGGTTTTATTTGTTTGATTTTTGCCTTGTTCGGCAGGACTTTTGAATTTGAGAGGAATTTGGAATTTGTTTAGCATCAGTATTGCTGCACTGGAATAATGCCAGGAGCAACTCAGCATTTGCCCTGGGAGGACTTGGGATTTTGGTTTTGGTTTGGCATCAGCATCGCTACACTGGAATGTGGTACCAGGAGCGAATCATCATTTGCCGTGAGGGGATTTCCCTCGTTCCCAGTTTAACGACTTAGGGGTCATCTATTTCCAGTTTAACGACTTAGAGCTCATCTGTTCCCAGTTTAAAGACTTAGGGGTCTATTGTGCCCAGTTTAACGACCTAGAGGTAATCTGTTCCCAGTTTAACGACTTAGAGGTCATCTGTTCCTAGTTTAACGACTTAGAGGTCATCTATTCCCAGCTTAAAGACTTAGAGGTCTATTGGATCGGAAGCTTGGAATTTTGGGGTAGGGGTCGACATCAGCGTTGCTAACACTGAAGCACATGTGCCAGGAACAATTCATCATTTGCCTTTACTCGTTGGGGAGTGATGGCTTAGGAGACAGGTTTAGGTCCCTATCATCTGAGGCTTTTCAATTTTATAAGCCGTAAGGGTCCCATAAAAGTATTTTCTCCCTACGAGTCGAAAGGATCTCGTAGGTGTACTTTCTCCTTAGGCGTCGTGGGGACTCCCAAGTGTGTTTTTCCTTTGTGAGTCGTAAGGATCCCATGAAGGTGTTTTCTTAAGAGTCGTGGGGATCCCGTAAGGTTTGTTATCCTCATGCATCATGAGGACACATGAGTGGGTCTTCCCAAATGGAGCATAATTCCAAGGGCGGAGATCGGCTGCGTAACTGGTGATTACGGTGGGGCATGGGTATGATGAGAATTATTTGAGCCCATGGATTGTATAAGTAGTCTACTTAGGGACCAACCGTAGGATGGGAAGAATTTTGGGAAATTGGATTTTGGTTGGCGTCTGCATTGCTGCACTGGAATATGGTGCCAGGAGCGACTCATCAGTCGCCGTTGGGACATTCAGAGTTTGGTTGGCGTCTGCATCGCTGCATTGGAATATGGTACCAGGAGAGACTCATCATTCGCCGTTTGGAATTTGAATTTGGAATTTGGTTAGCGTCTGCATCGCTGCACTGGAATATGGTACCAGGAGCGACTCATCATTCGCCTCTTTTTTTACCGCGATTGCTCTATCATTTCAGATTTTCTTATCGCGAAGGTCGCGATTGCCCTATCATTTCGGCTATTTATTCACGGTTGCCCCATCATTTCGGCTTTATTTTTACTCGCTGATTTTTATTGTGAGTTGCCTCATCATTTCGGCTTTTTATTTTTTTATTTTTTTTATTATTTTTTTTATTTACACATTTTAAGTCCCCAGTTTAACGACTTAGAGGTCGATTGTTCCCCAGTTTAACGACGTGGTGGTCGACGGTTCCAGTTTAACGACTTAGAGGTTATCTGACAGGGAGCTTAGAGAAGACACCCGATCGAGCAATTGTTAGGGGCACCGCCGGAGCTTACTCGAGACGCCTTGTTGCTTTGTTGGTGCTGATTGCTTTGCCCCCAGCTGGGGCCAAGGAAAGTCGTTCAAATACTGACTTGCGTTCGAAGATTGCAGTCGAATGTCGTTAACCTGCACAAAGAAGCATGATTTCAGTACAGGCAATCAATGTATATGTTGACTGAGTTCGCATGAACGTTTAACCCGAAATATAGGAGGAGAGAAAAGGTCCCACCGGGCGTGCCAGAATCTGTAGGATGTTTTTCGTCACCCCATTGAGATGGGAATACGCGCACGCTTGTCAGGCGCATTACAGATTCTCCCTGCCTAGGGTAGGTTGGGGTTTATTGATTATGGGGATTCAAATCTCTGGCAGCCGTGGACTAAGCTGCCGTTAATTATCTCTCGCCTTTGGAGCGAGAGAACCTCCGATTGACAGGTCAAACAGGTCATGCGAACTCAATGTGCAGTGTCGCGTGTTGTGTTTTGGAGGGGGCTTGGATATATCGGGAGCCTCGTAGAGTTTTTACGGGGGTCCCGCTACCCGGATAGCGGGCTGGGAGTCAAGGGGCTAGCAGCCCCCTTGCAGGGTGCAGGGCAGTGCCCGATTAGAAATTTTTTCTAACAGGGACAGTGTCGTGGAGTGTGTGTGTATCTATATATATATACATATATACATATATATAAGAAAGGGGAAAAGCGTCCAAAGGACGCGTGGGGGCCAGCGCCTCATGTGCGTGGCACGCAGGCGCTAGGCGCTGGTGCCTCACGTGGGTGCTAGCGCGCTGGGCGCCAGCAAGAAAAGGGACTTGGTCCCTGCACTGGGAGCTGTGCTCCCGATTTGACTTATGGAGTTGAACTCCTGACAGAGATTAATTTAGGGAGTTGAACTCCAATAGATCTTGAATGGAGTTGAACTCCTAAAAATATTTAGAAATGATCAAAGGGGGCTGCTTTGTTTCTCCCCTTTGGCCTGGATCTTCCAAGATGGGAGTTATGGAGATGGGTCTCCTTCTTCTTCCTCTCGGTTGGCCGGATCTTGGAAAAAAGGGGTGAGATTTAAAAATTTCCCCTTTTTGAGATCTAATGGAAGATCTGAACTCCCCTTTGTGGGTTTTGTGGTGAAAAACTATTTAGTTTTGGAAAAGGAAGAGTAAAACTCTTGATTTAATTGAAAAGGGGAAGAAGGTGTAGAACCTTGAGTAATGAGAAGGAGGCACAAAAACCCTAGAATTTGAGAGAGAATGAATTGTATATCTTTATTTCATTATCATGTTGCCTTATATAGGCTTACACATTTACATATAGCCCATTGGGCTTTACAAAATGGCATTTTGCCCATCCCATGCCTCATGTGCTCATTTCTTTTGCACCTAAGCCATGGGCTTTACAAAAATTTGGCTTTATGCCCATTTTGCTTACATTCATGCATAAAAAATTGCATCAAAATTATTTATTACATGATTTTTTATTTCAGCATGGGGAGGCCGGCCGCTTCATGTTCGGGCTCGACTCGGGCATGAGCCCACTTGATCTGGGCTTGGGCCCACCTGGCTTGGGATTGACCTTGACTTTGCCGTGGTCAACCGGGGTGCAATTTTCGACCCCAACAGTGACTCATGATATTGGGTCATGTGTTGATTTGTTTTGGCTAAGATATTTGTTTTGGGCAATTTGTGAGATGTCAGATCTTTTTCTTGCCTCGGTTTTTCTTTAAGTGCTCACAACAAATATCTCACAATACTTCACAATTTTCTTGACTTGCTTTTTCTTGAGCTCACACTCTTCACCCGTGGCATCTTCTTCAACCTCCACTCATACCCTCTCATGAGTTGAGAATCCTTGGGTGTTTTGAGACAAAATATTCACATACAATCTCTACTTCATCTTGGCTATCTAGGCTAGCAAAATAGATACCCGAATTGCTTCGGTTTTGAGGCGGGAGCCCGTTTTACTAACCCTCGACGTGGATCTTCTTCGATGTGGGGAGACCGGAGATCAAACTTGATCGGGGAAGCCGCGAGGAGCTTGGGACAGAGGTTGAAGTCCGAAGGACACAGATCGATCGGTATAACCTCTCTAAACTCCTTTTATAGAACTAGTATAGGGTTAATGGTACGATCCGTCGATTAGGGTTTCGTTAGCGCCGGTTTTTAAAAGTTTTTGTTCCTCATTTGGCCACGGATTGATGGTCGAGGCGCTGCCGTAACCCAACATCGAGCACTTATATTCCTCTATTAATTGCTGGAGAGTTGGGAGAACCTAAAGATGGCGGTTGGCAACTCGATCTCGGGGACTTTCACGTTTAATGATGTGGTGAGTTGCATATTAAACGATGAGATACGGAGAAATGCCATGAGTGGGAGTTCAGGAACTTCTGCACTTTCGGTGGAGAATCGCGGTAGAACGATGGAAAGGGGAAATCGCAAGAAGGGCAAGTCTAAGAGCCGAGAAAAATCGAAGGCGGAGATCCAAGGTGACTGTTGGAACTGTGGAAAGAAGGGTCACAGAATAAGTGACTGTAAAACTCCAAAGAAAGACTCAAATGAGAAGGCAGATGGAAAGGAAGCTAATGTTGTGTCTACATAAGAACATGGGGAACAAGGTCTTTGTTTATGGACGAGTGTGAGCACAAATGCGGATGCTTGGTTCCTTGATTTGGGAACATCCTTCCATTGCACATCGAGGCAACATCACCTCAGCGAGTATGTTCAGGGGGGTCATGGACAAGTGACGGTGGAGAACGGTCAGCCGTGTAAGATCGTTGGAAAGGAGACGATTATCTTGCAACCGTCAGGAGGTGGTCAATAATTGAAGAATGCTCGTCATATTCCAGATTTGAAGTAGAGCCTGATTTTTACTAGTTAGCTTGACAACGAAGGTTTTATTACGATGTTTGGGAATTCGCAGTGGAAGATTACAAATGATTCATTGGTGGTTGCTAGGGGAAAATTGAGCGGTTCGTTGTTTTCCTTCCGTGGGAGTAGCAGAGGTTCGGTTGCATTGACAACAGGTTCAGAGTTAAATTCAGAGACTTCGTTATGGAATAGGCGATTGGGGCACCTTAGTGAGAAGATCATGAAAATTCTTCAAGGTAGGGGGCTTCTTTCGAGGCTGAAAAAGATAGAGTTGTGGCTGTGCGAGAGTTGCATTTGCGGGAAGCAAAACGCGCTCAAATTACAAATTGGAGGCGTAGCAAAGAAGACCAAGAAGCTGGAGATGGTACATACGGACGTATGGGGTCCGGCCTCAGTGGAGTCTTATGGTGGAAATCAGTATTTCGTGACATTCATCGATGATTCAAGCCGGAAGACATAGGTATATGCAATGAAGAAGAAGTCCGATGTGTTAGGTATCTTCAAACACCGGATTACACTGGTTGAGAACCAAATGGAGGGGCTGAAGGTTAGATGCCTCAAGTCCAATAATGGAGGGGAATAATACATACAGGAGTTCAAGGTGTTTTGCTCGCAGAAGGGTATTCGTTAGCTGAAGACGGTACCGGGAACGCCACAGCAGAATAGCATCGCAGAAAGAATGAATAGGACGATCCTAGAGCGAGTGCGGAGCATGAACTTGGATGCGGATGTGCCTAAGTTTCTATAGGCAGCGGCGGTCGATACTGCTGTATACTTGATCAACAGAAACCCGGCAAATGCGCTTAATGGAGGCACCCCGGAAGAAAATTGGTCAGGTAAACCGGTTAATTATTCGCACCTAAAAGTGTTTGGCTGTATTACGTATTCTTTGGTTGATAAGGCGAAAATGAGTAAGCTTGAATCCAAGTCTAGGAAGTACGCTTTTATCATATATGGCGGAGATGGGTTCAGATATCGGCTGTGGGATTATATAAGTAAGAAGGTAATACGAATCCAGAACTTCATCTTTGATGAGCAGCACTGTACAAAGAAGAAAAGTAAGCAAAAGAAGGTGCAGTATATGAGTTCGTCGAGCTAGACGGAACTCAAGAGAGCATTCAGGTAACTACAGGTGGTGATCAGAACTTGGAGAAAGCCGCAGTGCAGGATCAGGTTCAAGAATATAATAGTGATCATATTCAGCAAGTAGATGTGCCAGTTCTGAGGAGATCTACGAGAGTAAGGAGGATACCTGAAAGACTTGTGACTGACTTCGTTTTGTAAACAGATGCGGGAGAACCCGAATCCCTTGAAAAAGTAACAATCGATGGTGCTAGCAAGCAGTGGAAGCAAACAATAGACGCTGGAGAAAAGAATCCGGCGGATATGTTCACCAACGTCGTAGACAGAGATAAATTGAATCTCTGTTGCAGGTTGGTAAAGCTCTCCATGAAAATTTGATGAGGAGAGAGCAGCAGCGCAATCATGTGAAGTCTACCAGTATTGGGAATCAAGACGAAAGAAATCTCCAAGTGAGAGAATATTATGTTGTGGAGAATCTTCCTAAAGATTATGATGAATTTGAATCAAGTTAGTTGGAATTGGATGTAGAGATTTATGTTAATCTCTACCTAAATTCCAAGTTATCTATAAAAACCTATGGACATATATGGATAGATATATATCATAGACTAATTGGATTTTGTGAAGATTTAAATTAATCTAAGTTTAAATTTCATATTATCTACAAGGAAGCCATTCACCTATATATATAATTGATTAGTAAATCAATTATGTATGTATCTATCAAAAAGAAAAGGAGAAGTCATGTTAATTTAACAGAGGCTTATTAAAGGGCGGCTGCTGCTACGTTAAATTAATTTCATAAATCCAAGATGAATTAATTTGAGAGATCATTATATTGAGAGGGTGACGGCAAATAGAGAGATTTGAGAGAAATCTCCTAACGTTGTTTGTAAACTTGATTCAAGAATTTAGTAGGCGTTTGCAGATTCCGCTCTTCCAGAGACTAGCCATACGGTTGATGAACCCCGTCAACAAATTGTTGTGCCTCTCTGATTTGCGTTTTCTATTTTATTCTCACACTTATTTATTTATTTTTGGTTGATTAATTGCGTGATTGTTGTTATTACGTGATTTGGTTTGTCGTGAGCATTGTTCCGTGAATCGATTTTCTACCTACAAATACATCCACATCTTCATATTAAAAAAAAAACCTCCATTCTTGACATAAAATCCCTTGCCATCAGTTTCAGTTTTTTTTATTGTGGTTGTGGTATTTAAATTTAATACAAGTTAATTAAGGTCATAATCACACTGTTTTACCATTTACTCAACTTATTTTTCCATCAACTTCTTACAATTTTGTTCATCACTCTCTTTTTGTCATCAAAAGGAAATAGTCTATCAATGAATTGGCATTCTTTCTGTCCTATATAAATTTCACATTTTTCTTCACCAAATTGTAGTACTTCTGCAAGATTGAACTACTATGAGTCGTAAGCGTCTGAGAATTCCACTTGGATGTTCCAAAAGAAGTCTTTTTCTTCACTGCTTCTGCAAAAAGAAGGAAAAATTTGTGAATCCGTTTGCTTATTTGCATTATCAGCAAATTATGTATCATAAACGGTTCTCAATCCGTTTCTTTTTGTTTGCCTGATATTTATACATAAAGCAGATTTTGAGCTCTTACAGTACAACGACAATTGGAAAGTGTGTGCTACAGTGTGAGGGGTTGATGATCGAGTCGCTCAAGCATAAGATAGGGGGATTCAATACTCAAGTTGTTGATTTTTTTAGAAAGTTATTAAAATTTGCTATTGCTTTGTTTGTAGTTTGAAATGCATGGTTTTTTCTTTCTTTCTGTATTGCTAGTTTTACTTTCCAAAACTTTTCAAATAAATTGTAGCGATCTCAGTTTATTTGTAGTTTGACATGCATGGCTTTGCTATGACTTTGTTCGGAATGACCCCCTATCAAAATCATCTTGTATTCGTAGCTACTTAGCTGTTATTGAATGATTTTTACTGGTTCTGCTGTACTTGTTGCATATTCTTTGCCATGACTTTTATTATTGATCTTATTTTATGTGCTAAAATTGTTGTTTGTATATTTGTCGAAAGGAGCTGATATCTACTCCTACTAGAAGGGCCTCTGCGTGCGATGATTGTTATATTGAGAAAGATGCATACTATTTTTTGGAGTTTTATTTGACAAAATTAGTGTATCAAAAAATGGCAAGTTTGTTAAATCTTTAGTATTATAGCGAACTTTAATAGGCCATGGTATTTATTTGAAAAATGGTGAAAGTTTTCATGGTATTTAAATGCAACGAATAAATTGCATGGTATTTATCTGAGAAACGATCCAAGGAATTTATCTGGAACAAAATTTCACAGTATTGATTTATGATGAACAAAGTCAATGGTATTTATCTAAGAAACGGTGAAACCACATGGTATTTAACTGGAAAAAAGTGAAAGTAAGTAGTATTTATTTGTGAACAATAAATTCCATGGTATCTATGTGAGAAAACGTTGAAAGTCCATGATATTTGTGTATAACAAACAAAGTCCGTAGTATTTATCTGAAAAACAGTGAAACTTCATGATATTTACTTGCAAACAACAAAGTCCATGATAAATATCTGGACAACACTGAAACTCAATGGTATGTATTTGTAAACAACCAAGTCCATGACATTTATGTGAAAATTATGAAAGCCCGTGGTGTTTATTTGTAACGAACAAAGCCTATGGTATTTATCTGGAAAATGTTAAAAGTCCATGATATTTATATGTAACAAACAAAGTACTTGGTATTTATATCCAAAAACATTGATGGTTTGTGAATATGGAAAAAATTGAGGTAAGATATGCCTTCACTAAATTAGCTAAGGTATGTGAGAGGAGAAAGGGTATAGACTCTACTGATTTTAAGTTATATCATTTTTTAGTTGGATGGGCCTCTTTTTCTCCTCTCACATAACTTATATAACATAGTTAAGGCATGCCTTAACTTCATTAACCTCTTGTGATATTTATTTGAAAATATAATTGGTTTTGTAGTGAAAGAACATAATTGGAACTAAAACAAAAGATGTGAAAATTTTAGAAATACTATACCCCTCCATTAGCTTTAGTATATAGTATAGATAGAGATAGAGATTGACCGATGTCTTCTGTATTAAGCCAGTCTTTGGGCAACCCTACGCATGGGGGTTCTTGCTTTTTCTAAAACCAAAGAACACCCATTCTTGTTCGATAACTACCAAATCCTGCCGCTCCTAACTAACAATAGAGCCACAAAATCTTGCCCTCAGTTTAAGTTACTTTACCCCATATTATATAAATTTAAATATATTCTTATATTAAAGCAACTTCATTATTGACCCTTAACCCATCTCATCCTTAGTGAGCTTCTTACCATCTTTGTTCATAACCATCTTTTTGTTTCCCAACAAATAGAGGTAATCGTTGAATCTGGTACTTTGACATGAAATATTTTTAGGTTTTCTTTTTATTTATCACATCTAAAACTTCCCTATTTTGAAAAACAACTCCCAAAATTTCATATTTAAAAAAAAAAACACACTGAACATGACTGTTATCTACCTATCTCATTCTGTTAAATGAAAGTTATTGATTGGGAGGAGCTTGGAGTAGCCCAAGGAAAGACTTGGGTCGAGTCCAGGATCTCTCGTTCATGAGGGAGTGGCTAATTTATCAATCCTGTCATCTTAAAAAAAAAGTTACTGATTGGGTAAAATGTACATGGTTGATTGGGTAAGTGGAGTGAAAACAGACAGTGAAAAACCTCACCTACCCTTCTCTTACCAAACTCTCTCTTCTCCTTCTGTTTCCTTTCTTCTTATCAAATTTAAGCTTAAGATGGAGACGAGCGGAGGAGGCGACTTGAGTTAAGGGGTGGAAAGCAGGGCAGCTGCTGTCGGCGCATGTGTGTACTTGAGGATCACCAAGCTGTTCGATCAATTGCTAAGGGCCTGTTTGGTTGCAAGATTATGAAATTTGGATTCCAAAATAGTACGGTTGAAAATTTCTGGATTTGGTAATTTGTTGTTTGGTTGGTTTTGGATTTCTAGTATTGGATTTATAAATTCTTGTAATCTTTGTTTGGTTGGTTGGTGAAAATAAAGTGAGATTTGGATCTGAGGATTTTAGAGAGAGAATTATTAAATAAATAAAGTACACGGGTCCCATCTAAAAGTATAATGAATAGTGCCAATTCCTTGAAAATCCTTAAAAAAATTTAGGATTCAGAAATCCATGTTTTGTGGTTGCCCCCCCCATAAAAAACAAAGGAATCCTAGAAATCCAAATCCTCCAACCAAACACAAAATTATAGAATCCTAAGATTCCACAATTCAAATCCTAACAAATCCTCAAACCAAACAGGCCCTAAGGATCAACTGCAAAGACAGCACGTGGTGGCCAAGTACTCGATCAATTGTTATTTAATGGGCCTATCTTATGTTAGAAAATAGAATCAAAATCTACAATTAACTTGTGTCAAATTGAATTAATTGGGATTTCGACGGGGTTCTTGGAACCACTACGATTGATAAGGTTCATGAACGGGAATTCCCCATATTACGACACGTAGCAAATGACGTGTCGTCCACGTAAACCCACTTGGCTCCTTGTGGCTGCAGAAGTATAATTAATGTGGTGCATTAGGGACTTTCCTCGGCCCTAAGCAATCCAGCAGCCGAGCTTACACCCCCTTTGCTCATCTCCGAGCTATTGCAGGGCTGAGCTTTCTCGGCATCCCGGCTCGACTCCGAGCCATCCACCGAGCTGAGTTTCCTCGGCTTCCCCGATCAACCGAGAGCATAGAGCTCAAGCGCTCCTGCCACAGCTCCGTGTATCTCGCCAAAGCGAGATACCCGCCACCCTATGTTCTGCGTCCCACGCTGGCACGTCTCGCTATTAATGAGTGTATCCCGCCATTAACGGACGGATCTCGCCATCGATGCGGGCGTAACGCAGGGGCGTAACGTACGGCGAGGATCTCGCGTCGGCTCTCTCCATACGACTGCTATATAACCCCCTCTTTCAGACGAACAGGTAATTGGAACTCATTCTAATACGCCGCTACCGTGCTCTTATTCCATGGTACTAACTTGATCGTCGGAGGGTCCTACGGTGGTTTACCACCCCGGGACTTCCCTTGCAGGTAGCTCAGTGTCAACAACATCCAACAACCCATTGAGATCCACACAATAATTCTCATACCCAATCTCAACCGCTCGCAACCAGATCAATGGAGGACAACATCTGAGGGAGATTCCGACTTCCATCAGCTGGCGCCAACTGTGGGAAAATTAAAGTTTTTCCACCCATAAAGTTGATCTTCCTCCCTCGTTCCGATGGCAAGCGACAATCGCGATGATCCAGCACGAGTCGTCCCGTTCCCCAGAACGGAGGCGGGAGCAGTCCCACTCCCCCTCCTAATACCATCAACGCCCTATCCGTCAAGATCGACAGACTCATGACAATAGTGGACGCGCTCGCTCGTGTTCAAGCGCCCAGCAACCAAGCCGCAGTTCCCCTTCCCCGGGATGGCGGCGTACGCATGCTAGCGGGAACACACACTCAGGCCCTTGACCTCAATCGTGCTTACCCTGATGTTAACGAACGCTGGCGTGACGATTCTGGTAGTTACAACCTGTATGTGGGGAATGATTCAATGACCCAATGGGAGCCGGACAATTCGACACCCTGCTCTCAGGGGAGACCAGGCCATCGTTCTGACATCCGCCGCGTTCTCTCACCCCCCGAGGAGGTGTTGGTCAGTTCGTCTAGTTCTAGGCACGACCGACGCCCCCACTTCCATCGGGGCCGTGCAAACAGCGAACATCGGGACTACTCAAGAAGGGCCTCGCCCGAGAATTTAAGAAATGTGATAGAGCGAAACAGAAGCCGCACTGTCGTGCAAGCCCGGAGCAGAGATAGCCAGTGCTCCGATTATGTGTAATCCTCGAGGTAACACTAACGAATCGAGCCCTCCTCGTGAGGCCACCGAGAAGATTCCTGCTCGATCCATCCACAAATGGTAGCTTCCTACCATATGAAGAAGTGGATCTAAAGCCCTCATCGTAAGACCACCGAGAAGATTCCTGCTCGGTCCATCCACAACGGGTAACTTCCTGCCCTACGAAGAAGTGGATCCAAAGCCCTCATTGCGAGGCCGCCGAGTAGATTTCTGCTCGGTCCATCCACGACGGGTAGCTTCCTACCCTATGAAGGCATGGATTCAAAACACGCGCCAAAAGGCGGCCGAGTTATGTCCTGCTCAGCTCCTCCAAGAAGGAATCGTGGGGTGCCGACCTATTCGAACTTGGCTATTGCTCGATTCATACTCAACGCACGATCTTCACCTCGACTCCAGGGAAAAGGAGGATACCTATCTTCCTACACTTGGTTATCGCTCGATTCATACTCGATGCACAATCATCACCTTGACTTCGGGGAAAGGGAGGATACCGGTCTTCCTACACTTGGCTGTCGCTTGATTCATACTCGATGCATACTCGATGCATGATCGTCACCTCGACTCCGGGGAAAGGATGGATACTGGTCTACCTGCGCCTAGCCTTTTGCTAGCTTTCACGTCGCGCCCGTCTAACACTTGCGAGATAAAAAGGCTTGCGAGCCAAAAATACTTGCGAGATAAAAAGGCTTGTGAGCTAAAAATACTTACAGGACAGAAACACTTGAGCCAAAAAAGAATATACTTTATTTACGTTCAAAATTATATACAAGGTATTGTGGGCTCCTCAGCCTTGCAAAAACGCCTGAAGGTTTACAAAATTTTATTCAGTCAAAAAAGAAGGGGGGATAACTCAGACTGCCTTCTCGTCCGCCACCTCTCCTTGCTCAGCGCTTCCTTCGGGGACCACAACGGCGACTTCAGACTCGGCGCTTCCACCAGTCGCCTCGCCTTTCCCGGCCATCTCGGTGCTGCCCCCCCCCAAGGCGCTTCCTCGGCGAGCGGATACCTGGCGTAGAGCTCACGGTCATCGAACTCGAGCATAACTTCCTTGACGGCATCAAGGGCATTGTGCCACCCAACGGCCGTGGAATCGGCGAGGTCGACATAAAACTGATCGGACACTTTGTACTCCTCCACGGCCCTCCCCGTCCCGCTCTCTGCAAACTTCGCCGCCTTGCAAGCCGCCCAAACGTCCTTCCTGAGAGCGTCCTCTGCCTTTTCATGGCGTTGAAAAGCCTATTCGCCTCCTTCATCTGGGTCTGGATAGCCCGGTTAGATTCAGTCAGGAGCTGATGGGACTCTTTCAACTTAGAAACCATCAGGCCCTCGGCGACCAATCTTGAGTCAAGAAGCGCCGCCTTTTCTTCCACCTGCTGCAGCTGAACGAGAAGCTCTTCTTCTCGCAAGGAAGATTCACCCACCTTTTTTATCGCTGGGGCAACCTTCTTGGACTCCATAGCGGCAAGGAGAGCGCAGTGTTGGAGGACCTAAGGAAAACAGGAACCATGTTAAAAAGCTGAAACCGAGAAAATAACCCTTAAAAATATTTTAGGGAGAGCTACCGACATGAATCGCCTCGTAAGCTATCGCGGCCACTTGGGCCTTCATGGTGCCCCGGAGAATCTTGGCCCCACCCGCCTTCACTATGTCCGCTAGCAAGCTGTCGGCCACAGATAGCCCTAAGGGCATCTCGATGCAGAAGTCACCCTCCTGCACTTGGATTCCGGCCGAGGGTGGCTGAGAAACCACCCGCTTCTGTCTCTTGAGGGGGGATTCGGCAGGGGGTCACCTCCACCCTAGCCCGAGGCACCGAATCCCGCACATGCTTCTGTCCTCCCCCGTGGCATTCCTTCGGGACGGGGGGCGCTGCGTAATCCCTGGCCGAAGGATTTTTCCTAGGAGCCGCGCTCGGACTTGGCAGGGACGAGCTTGCGCCACCGGTCTTTCCTGGGCCTTGGCAGCCATAGCAGCCATAATTTTCAATCGATCCATGGGCTCTGCGAGAAAAACATAAGAAAAAGGTCAGCGACACAGAAACGGAAATAGAATTTTGGCGAAGTCTAAACAAACAGGCAAAAGCCCTAACTTACCCAAAAAACGTGCGGAACTGAGTCCAGCCCAGCTCAGTACCTGCTCGGAGAGCAGGACATCAGTCCGCTGGATCGGTTCCCATTGGGACACTACCCTCGCTTCGGGGGCGTTCGAATGCCTCACCCTCGGGCAATCGGCCCTATGCCACTCGGTAGGCACAGGCCAATCCTTACCCTCCGGTGGCCGGACGAAGACGAACTTCTCCTCCCATTCGTGACTGGAAGAAGGGATGACTACTACCCTCGACCCGGCCGTCCTACCCTTACATTTTTTAAACGAAAGATACACCCAGCTCGACTCTTCCTTATTGGTACCGGGGTGATTTTTATAGCAAAGAAAAGACAGGAGGAGGCTCAAATCAAGGGGGATCCGATCAATTTTTAATCGGACCAGAAACTCCAGGAGGATCCTCCACGAGTTCGGCGCTAGCTGGTCCGGGGAAAGACGGAAACAATGGAGCAACGTACAAACCTCAGATGAGAAGGGCAAACACATCTCTGTCCGGAATGCTTCCAGATATAGAGTAATCTCCTTGCCCTGCACCTGTTCTGCCCGCTCGCCCTTTCTAGCCAGACGGAGTGAATAGCCAGAGGGGATATGAAATCGATCCCGGATGTTGGAAAACGAGTCCAGACGATTTAAGACTGAGGACGCATCACGGGTATTCCCGATGAGCAACTTGGGAGCCCTTATCGCCGCCCAACGGCGAGAGACAAGGGCGACACTAGCCCTGGAGGGCGAGCCCGACACAGAAGACATAGATGATGAAGAAGAAGAACTCTCTCGGCTATCTGAAGCCGAGGAGGAGGAAGACCCGCTAGACTCGGCCCCAGAAACTGGGGCCTCATCGCCCGACTCTACCCCTACTACATCCACAGATACCTCGGAGGAAGACATCTAACCTGATTCAAGGTAAGGGTTTTGTAACACCCTAGTTTATTTATACCAGTTCTAGTTCAAGTATTTCTTTATTATGGTATTTTCCTGATTTACTGTGTTTTGTGTGCGAATAATGTTTTGACATCTGTATTGGCATCCGACCTGACCCGCATGCTTGAAACCAGTCTTGATTCATGTTTATAATTTATCCTGGCTTATTATATGGACTCGTGCGCTTTCATTTATATATACTGCATACTGGCATTTTATCTGGTATTTGCATTTTTACAATATAACATTTTTTTAAGTTACATAAAATATTTTAAAAATACATTGCATGGCCTGCATGATATCCCTGACCCTGTGGTAGCACCCGCGCATCTTGTTCTCGTCACGTTCAGTGAAACGGACTTGTTTGGATGGCTACGCGTTCGTACGTGCATCCGTTCTTGGGGGTATGCATTTTCGTTACCCGGATATCCAATTTTAATTTTAGTCGACACATATATTTTTCGTATTTTGAAACTGAATTTTTAGACCCGACCCGGACGTGTTTTGGACTAAGTTTGTATTTGCCAAAATATAAAATTTTATTAATATAAAATTTTTATTAAAAAATTATAACGGTTTAAATTTTATAACCTAACATATATTTTTTAAAATTTAAAATCTTAATTTTTCAACAACCTTTCTCTGTCTCTTTCTCTCTCTCTTTTCTCTCTCTCTCACGCTGTCTCTTTCTCTCTCACTCCTCTCGCGCCTCTCTCTCTCCTCTCGGAGGCACTGTGCTCTCCTCGAGTGTGGTCACCTCCCCGAACGCTACGGTCACCTCCCTTTTTTTCTTTTTCTTCTTCTTTAAAAGCTGAGCGCCCACGAGAAAACCCATAGCTCTCGAAACCCTAACCCTAGGCCAGACTCCTCTGCCCTCAAAACTCGACCTCATCACCACCTCCATCTTATCATCTCCTCCTCCTCATCACCATATTCTTCTCCTTCCTCTCCTCTCCTTCTCCTCCAAACCAAGAAACCATGCACACCCTTCAACCAAGAATCCCCACTGCCCCGCCGGCGATCCCTCGACCTCACCGTCACCTCCACCATCTCCTCCTCTCCATCTCCTTCTTCTCTCTTCTCCCTCTTACACCAAGATCCCTGCACCCGACCCCATCCTGCACCAACACCTGAGCCCTAACCCTAACTCTTCAAAGCCAAACCCTGCACTCTTGCCGGACCGCCGTTGATCTCGTCGCCACCATCACCTCTCTCCTGACCCCAGTGCACAACCCCAGTGAGCCTCACCCTTTTCTCTTCTTCTTTTCTTTTTCTTTTTCTTTATTCTTTCTTGAAATCTGAATTTCAGCGATCGCCGGAGCCATGACCGTCGCTGCCATTCCAGACGACCTAGTGGACGTACTTTACCTGCGTGATCACCCTCTTGTATTGGTTGGACCTGTCCCGCGTGCCGTGCATGTGTTGCGACGTTTTACCGACGTCGGACGTGCCGTGCGTATCCGTATCGCGATCCATCGAGGCAAGTTAATCTTGCTAAATGCTATACTACTATATTCTATATTCATTTGAATAATAACATCACATAATGATTAGTTATGCATCCCACATTATCATTTTGCATGTTTCACCGTTTTTGAATATCCGTGTGCATCCGTGCAAGTTATTTCATATCTAGTGCATGCAAATTTATCTTGATACATGCTAGACTACAATATACTGCACCCATTTGAATAATAGTATTACATATTGTTTAGTTATGCATCCATTTTACTGTTTTACTGTTTTCGGATACCCGTTTGCATTCATATCATTTAAAATATATATAACTGCATCTACAGATCATATTAATTCATGTTATTGTTGTAGTGACACCCCATGTTTAATAATGTACATCCCACTTAGTCTTGAAGCTGTAAATGTAACCCTAATAGATAATTGTGCATCCATACCATTAATTTCATATCTAGTTGAATACCATAACACGTTATTTCATATTACTGCTACATTAACACCCCATGCTTGATATTGTGCATCCTACATAGTCATGATTTAACCCCTGATCGATATTTATGCATCCATGCTTTTATTGTACATCCGTACTCTCACCCTGATTCAATACTTGCTACAGTTTGATTATGAGCACCCGCTTGATACCTGTGCACTACCTGACATGACCTGATACACCACTACTTGACATGACCTGATATATCACTACTTGACATGTTACCTGATCCTGTTTCTAAAGCCGACAATCCTGACATGTTGTCCCGATAGACATATCCTGTTGTCTGTATAGACAAATCCATTCCTGCTTGATCCTGTGTTGGCATTAGTCCCAGATTTATCAATACCTGACTTGAACACATAACTTGGGGGTATGGGGAAATCAATGATGAAACCTGACTTGTAACTCGACAGTTCGATGCTTATACTGATCAGTTTTACTGGCTAGGCCAGCCCGGGGATGCTGCTGCTGAAATTATTCATCTGTACATGTTTCTTGTTTAGTGCCTAGCGGCATGTCTCGAATTCAGCCCGAGAATCTGGACCGTGGTCCCGGGCACGCACGGGATACTATTGAGTTACATCGACGATTCATTAAATTGATTTCACAGAATTGAAAGTAGTTACCAAGTAGTTTAGTTCAGATTACCCACTGCACGTCACTTATGCTTTTACCCTTCATTGTTCCACATTCGTGTTACTGTTATACCTTTATTACTGTTCATATTTGTGCCTGCATGTTTTGCTACCCCTGATTATATTATTTTTGATATTATGACGCACTGACGTCTGAGTTTTGCATGGCCCAGATCCTCTACCTTTGCAGCTGACCGATCAGGAGTATTTCAGTAAACAGGCCAAGCAGTGAGGACCTGTTAGTATTTTAGTTTAGTTTTTTTTTCAGCATTTTCATTCCTGATGTGAGCCCGTATTTAGGACGTACATTCCAGATTATTATTGTTTATTGGATCTATTGCTTCTGCATATTATTTTTTTGACTCGTTTATTCTGGCATATGGACATGTACTAGATAGTTTATTTTATTTCTACTGTTCTTGATATCTCTAGACAGTCGTAATGTGACTGTGGAGGGATGTTTCCTATCCATAGGTAGCATGGTTGGCTCTGTCACGTGCCTATCTTAGTGCACTCTGGGAAGCGGGGCGTGACAGGGTTTGTTTGGTATCAGAGCCATAGGATCTAGGTTAATCGGGTTTGATTCTTTTTGTATTTGGGTATTGGACCCAATACACAAATCGGAAAAACTGTAATTTAGGAACATGTCCTGCCACATTGTTATCGTGATTCTTGAATCATATCTTTCTCTTGATCCTTGTCTTGACGATATGCAAAGAACTTTGCATCTCGACTTGAAACTTTTAGTTCCCTATTGTTTCTGATACTAGGATTTAGGCGACTTGAACGGAGTTATGTGATTGTAACTATGAACTGCAGCATGGTTACAATGCGGTACTCTATTTAAGTAACTTGGAGTCCTAGTCTTGATTCATTTCCTTGTTTCATGGTCGTTATATTACCTTGCTTCTCTCGGTTTCATTGCTTACCAGTTCATGTTTTATCATAAGCTTGAATCCTGTTTACCGTATTAATCTTCTTCAGTATCTTGGCTTCAGATGAATTCGTTTCAAGGTATCCTGCTTGTTCAAGTTTTTCCCGCATTGGTTTTATTCAATTCTGTTGTATCCCATTGTTCGATGTTGTCTTGGAAATGGATTTTCTTGGCACTTTCCACGCTCACATTGATTGTAGGGAAAAGAAAGTGATTTTCCAAATTCCCGGACATCCGGAGTTTGTTTTCGCTGGACGAAGAAGTTCTGTCGGGCCAGTCGAGTTTAGGGCTAGGTCGACAAGCACCGTTCTTGCGTCAATGGAAGTTGATAAGGAGGAAGCGCCAGTTGTAGTTCGAGAGTTCATGGATGTGTTCGAGGACATCTCGGGTTTACCCCCAAAACGAGATGTGGAGCTCGCGATCGATCTTGTTCCTGGTGCAGCGTCAATCTCAAAGGCATACTATCCAATGGCACCAGTGGAGTTGGAAGAAGTCAAGAAGCAGGTTACCGAATTACTTGAGAAGGGTTGGATTCACAGCAGCAATTCACCTTGGGGAGCTCCAGTTCTTCTAGTCAAGAAGAAAGATGGCACAAGGAGGATGTGCATCGATTATCGAGAATTAAACCGGGTGACTATTAAGAACAAGTACCCGATCCCTCGCATTAGCGAATTATTCGAGCAACTCAGTGGCGCGAGGGTATTCTCGAAGCTGGATTTGCGATCCAGATATCATCAGGTCCGAGTTAAATCAGAGGATATTTGCAAGACCGTGTTCCGAACTCGGTATGGACATTACGAGTATTTAGTGATGCCATTCCGAGTCACGAATGCACCGGAGATATTTATGGACGTGATGAACCGAATCTTTTCACCGTTCTTAGACCAGTTTATAGTGGTGTTCATCGATGATATTCTGGTCTTCTCGAGGAGCATTGAAGAGCATGCGGAATACTTGAAGATCGCGCTGCAGATATTGAGGCAAGAAAGATTGTATGCATAGATGAGCAAGTGCGAGTTTTGGTTTGAAGAAGTGAAGTTTTTGGGGCATGTTGTATCCGAAGATGGAATCTCCGTTGATCCCAAGAAAATTGCAGCAGTTCGAGATTGGCCGATTCCGAAGAACGTAGTGTTAGTGTATATGCCCTAGAGGCCATTACTGTATCATACTAGTATGTATATTACTTAATGGAAGCTTGGGATATTCATAGTTGTATATACAATCTTGCTCGAAATGGTAGTATGCTACTTGGTTTGTCTCTGCTTTAATATGTGCATGTGTTTCTTTTAGCATATCGCTGATATACATATTAGTAGAGCCCTTAGGATCTTTGCTTGATTACCAGCGTTGTGATGGCGCTCACACTCGTGGGGGCTGGGTAATCCATAAGCACATCCTTATACAGGTCCCTAGTCGTTGGACTATCGAAACAGGGTATCGATACTCCGGAGTAGACTAGCGTATGCGCTTCTCATCCCAGCGTGGGAGACGGTCTGTCCCACAGCCGTCAGTACGTCGTACTTGAGATAGTATGCGGGTGCTCGTTAGGTTACGAGTACACTGGACAGGACTCATCGGGAACTGTTGGTTGGTATTATACCTATCGTCAGTTATCAGTTCCCAGGTGACATGAGTACAGCTTAGTCCGCTGACTTGACACTGTCACTTCGCCTCGAGTGTGTTCCCACTGTACTTTGATTACTACCCTACCACGGCTCAAAGGAGTCATGCAAACAGGTAGTAGTTGGGTGCAGTCCCGAAGCACTTGGAGGCAGTGGCGGTTAGACAGGATTCGTCTCTCCCGGTATTGGGGGTTGACATCGCGCTGTGTCTAGGAGAGCCATTACATGAGTAGTCCCTGGCCAGGGCAAGCGAGATATACTGGTAGGTTTCCAGTGTTATCTCAGGATGTTCTGGGCTACACTCCGACACGACTTGTACCGCTATTAAGGGACTGACGTTCACCGCCCCCTAGGCCCGCCATGCGATGTATCAGACGAACAGACCGGACTGTACGGAGACTGTCACATACAGGCTCAGTAGGAGTTCGGATGGGGTTACCTCGTCAGTCTTCTTATCGGCATCTACCTGGGGACCGTTACGTACAGCTAGTGCCGCTTGCGGTCTGTGGTTAAACCAACTGCCAGCGTAGTGTCGAGTCTTTAGAGTCCCACACAGAGAGCTATTCGCCTTTAGGCAAAATGAGTAGAGGTCGCATGGTTTTGCGACAGGGTTTGTTCACATCCGCGCACTTGTGCACGTTTGCTGTCCGGACAGCTTATACTAGCGGGCTTTGGTTTAAGCCGGATCCTAGTATCTGATTTGGGATTGGTATTATCTCATTGTATTCGTGTTCCTCGGATCACGAATACGGATGCGTATGCACAGTTGCTTGAGACAGAGGGAGAGAACTTTGATTAGGGTTAATGACCATTGTCATTTTATTAACCCTAATGCTTATGTATGTATTATGGTTAATTGATATTAGTTTAATATAATTGTGCATGGTTATGATTGTTGACCATTTGACCTTCTTGACTTGTTGACCTAGGTTGACACTTTGACCATCATCATTTCATTTGGAAGATGCTCTTTGATCCTTGCAATTTGCATTAAAAATGAAATGATAATGGTCATGTCTTAATTAAGCCATGACAATTATCTTACTAATTATCAATTTATAATAATTCACACATATATGTGAGAATGCTTCATATTTTCTCTCATTCTATCATATACTTTCTCTCTCTTGCTCTTCCTCTTCCTCAAGCTCTCCCCTCTCATGTGTTGAGAAACACTTGAGCTTGAGAGAAACCACTTCTTGATAATCTCTACTCTCATCTAGGGTTCTAGGATTAGCACTGCTAGCACCGTAGTTACTTCTAGCTTGGAGTTGAAGCCAAAGGTTGAGGCTTTCGGGTGGATCCTTCTTCGACGTGAGAAGACGACAAAGGTAGATCCCTTTCTACTACTCCAAGGAGCAAGGAGAGAAGGACATTAAAGCCCCTAGGTATAACCATTCTTCTACCCTTCAACTAGTTTCTAGTTAGTTTTAGCTAGTTTTTTGTTTAGCAAAGATCCGACTTTGTCTAGTCCATGTTGCCTAGAGTAGTAAAAATCCGATTTTTATTCCGTTTCCCGCCTCCCCGCAAGCACCGGGGTGGGCAACGTGGACTTCCACGTAGCAGAGATCAGAAGTTTTCTTGGACTTGCCGGATATTACAGAAGATTCGTGGAGAATTTTTGCTTGTTTGGCTGAGCCTTTGACCAAGCTTACGCGTAAGGACAGTACCGTTTGTATGGACGGATAAATGTGCGTCAGCTTTTGAAGTATTGAAGCAAAGATTGATAAACGCTCCTATTTTGACCGTACCAGACGGTTCCGGAGGATTGGTGATTCACAGCGACGCATCTGGGAAAGGTTTGGGATGTGTTTTGATGCAGCATGGGAAAGTTGTAGCTTACGCATCAAGACCAGTTGAAGACCTATGAGAATAATTACCCAACTCATGATTTGGAGCTTGCAGCAGTGATTTTCGCTTTTGAAGATTTGGAGACACTACTTATTGGGCGAAAGGGTCGAAGTATTCATCGATCACAAAAGCCTAAGTATGTGCTCACATAGCAAGAGCTTAACATGAGGCAGCGTAGATGGTTGGAGCTAATGGCTGACTACAATCCTGATCTTATGGTACCATCCGGGGAAAGTTAATGTTGTGCCGGATGCGCTTAGTCGGTTGCCAGCAATTCGGATGTTGACTGCGCAAAAGGAACTTATCGAAGACTTTCGGAGATTCGAGTTGGAGATTATACTACCGCATTCTTTGGGACAGTTGATGCAGTTGCAAGTACAGTCGTCGTTGATCGAGAGTATTAAAGCAGCACAGTCGCAGGACCAAGATTGTAGAAGTTTCGAGAACAGGTTGAAGCTGGACTTCGAACGGACTTATTGATTCATGAAGATGGTTCGTTGCGATATGGTATCCGTTTGTGTGTGCCGAAGGGAGATATTCACGAAGAAGTTATGAAGGAGGCGCACAGTTCCGCGTATTTCGTACATCCAGGAGGCGCGAAGATGTACCAGCGATCTAAGGACAGCATTTCTGGTAGGAAGGCATGAAAAGGGAGATTGCTCGCTTTGTAGCGAAGTGCTTGGTGTGTCAACAAGTTAAGGATGAACATCAAACGGTTGCTGGTTTTATTGCAACCACTTCCGATTCCTCAATGGAAGTGAGAACATATAACCATGGATTTCGTGATAGCTTTACCGCGGAGTCCAAAGGGCAACAATGCAGTTTGGGTGATTGTTGATCGATTGACCAAGGCAGCTCATTTCATACCATTTCGAGTGGGTCAACTAAACGGAAGCGTTGGAAGAACGGTACATGCAGGAGATTGTGAGATTGCATGAAGTACCTGTGAGCATCGTGTCCGACCGTGACACCCGATTCTTATCGCACTTCTGGAAGAGTTTACAGGAAAGTTTGGGGACGCGATTGAAGTTTAGCACAGCTTATCATCCTCAGACAGATGGCCAGTCGGAGAGAACGATCCAAACTATTGAAGATATGTTGAGAGCTTGCATGTTAGATTTCAAGGGTTCATGGGAGGATATCATTTATACTTGGTGGAGTTTTCTTACAATAACAGCTTCTAGGTGACTATTCAGATGGCTCCATTCGAAGCATTGTATTGGTCGCAAGTGTCGCTCACCCCGTTTGTTGGATGATGTTGGAGAACGGAGATTGTTGGGACCAGGATCTTGTCGTGCAAACAGTTGAGAAAGGTTAATACCATCCGAAATCATATGAAGGCAGTACAAGATCGGCAGAAGAGTTGGGCCGACACATCGAGAAGACCTCTAGAGTTCGCTGTTGGTGATCTGGTATTCTTGAAGATATCACCGACTAGAGGAGTGATTCGTTTTGGTAGTCGAGCCAAGCTTAGTCCTCGATTCGTCGGGCCTTTCGAGATTATTGGAGCGTGTTGGAGAAGTGGCTTATCGATTGGCGTTACCACAATCTTGGCAAATGTTCATAACGTGTTTCATGTAAGTGCACGGCGGCGCCCCGGCCGTCAATCCGACGGCCAAATGCGGAAGCGGTGATAAACTTTGATTTTTCAAACTAGCAAACCGGCACCACCGCGCACTAAACCCGGATCGAACCATTAAACTAGTCCTAGCTAACTACAAGATGGGGAAGAGATATACCGAGTGATCCGAGTCCTCCGGTCTTTTCGTCGTCGTCCCGATCTCCCGCGGAAACTCCGGTCGTCGCCTCCTCGCCGGAAAGGCACCACATCGCCTGCATCTTTTACGGGCTCCCGCCTCTATACCGAGGCAACTCGGGCATGAAGCTGGCAAGTCGACATGCCCAAGATTTGCTGTAGAATGTGTAGGGTTGTGTCTCATTTGGGGTTTTTGTTGCCTTTGTAGATGGAGGAATGAGGTTAGGAAAAATGGTGCTTTCATTTTTCATGCAAGGAAATTAAGATGAAGAAAAATGCCACAAGCTCAAAATGAAACTCTCTCTCTCCCCCTCAATATGTGGCCGGCCCCTTTATCATCTCCAAATGGTGGAGCAAAATACAAATACAAGAAGGGAGGTGATGGTAGTAAAAGGTGAAGGGGTGACCACATCCAAACATCATGATAACAAAACTCAAATCAATTTCTAATCCTTTCATATCTTAATTAATGCAAAGGAAAAGACTAAGAAAGCATCTCATGATTATGAACCATCATGAAGCCCCACAAATGTATAAAACCCCTCCTCAATAAGTTATTTGCAAACTTGCAAATAACCCCCCTCCATCGGAAAGTCCGGCCGGGAAAGAACAAAGGAAAACCGGCCGGAACGGAATGCAAACTGGCAACCTCAGAAAACTGATCCCGTAATAAATTACAGGAAAACCCCGATACTGTGCATACACACCCGCATCTGTATTCCGTCCGGATACAAATGTAATGAGACAAAAAACTACACTGTACTACACTAGGATCCGGCTTATACCAAAGCCGGCTAGTAAAATCCGTCCGATCCTGATCCGTGCAATACCGCACGTATCTGATCGAACCCTGCCATATATCCATACGGCCTTTAGTACTAACCGTCCGATCCTGATCCGTGCAATACCGCACGTATCTGATCGGACACTGCCATATCTCCATACGGCCTCTACAGCGTTTCTCCTGAAAGCTTGAGTAACTGAAAGTGTGGTGGACTCTAAAGACTCGTCAATACAATGGCTGTGGATTTAACCACTAGCACGTCAGAGGTATTAGCCATACGTGACGGGCCACCAGCTATTGACCAAAAGGGACGTCGATGAGCGAACTCATCCTGACACCCTACTGAGCCTGTCAGTGACAATATCCGTACAGTCCGGTCCGTTCGTCTATGAGCATCGCATGGCGGGCCTAGGGGGTTGGTAAAAGTCAGACCCCCAAAAGCAGTACAAGTCGTGTCGGAGTGTAGCCCAGAACACCCTGAGATACTACTGGAATACCTACCAGTAAATCTCCTGCCTTGGCCAAGGACTTCGTGTAATGGCTCTCCTAGACACAGCGCGATCTCACCCCCAATACCGGGAGAGACGAACCCCTGAAGATCCGCTCACTGCCTCCATGTGGCTCGGGACTGTACCCAACTAAAACCTGTTTGCACGTCTCCTTTGAGCGTGGTAGGGTAGTAATCAAAGTACAGTGGGAACTCACACGAGACAAATGACGATCTTCAGGTCGATGAACTAACATGTACACATGTCACCAGGGAACTGCTATCTGACGTCAGGTATAAGACCAACTAGCATGTTCCCAGCGAGTCCTGTCCGGTGTACTCATAACCCAATGAGCACCTGTATACATCTTAGGTGAACCAACTGACACCAGTGGCTTGTGAGATCGGCCACCGCCCCTCGTCGGGGTCTCGACTGTATACACTAGTATACTCTGGAGAATCGATGCCCTGTCTCGAAACTCCCATGACTAGGGACTATTTAAGGATGTGCTTATAGACTGCCAGCTCCCACTTATATGATCGCCCTCATACTGCTGGTGGTCAAGCAAGAATCCTAGGGGCTCTATCAACGTGTAATAGCGACCTGTAAGGTCACCTGAAGCAGTACACGATGATAAAGGTAAACCAGATAGCATACTATCATCTCGAGTAAGACTGTCCTACTGGGACAGGTCCTCCCTCAATCATTGTAATCACGTGCCTGTGATCCAATAATTGACTCTGAGGGCACTATCTCCAACAATCTCCCACTTGCACTCAAGGCTAATTATTGCGATGTCGCATACTCACAGCCCGTGTGATACCGAACACCCAACTCCTCTACTAGTCAGTCTCACAAAGCTCGTTTGCGAAACTATTGCGTTCGAGGAATAGCCTCAGTGAGCGGATCCACCTTGATGTTTCTTTCTATGTCTCTCTATATCTCAAGTTCGCGGAGAAAGCCATCTCCCGAAATGAGCAGTACCTGTCTTAGAATGTGTCTGGATGTCTGATGGGACTTAGCTCATAAATGAACTCCAAATCCAAACTTCTTAGACTGTATCAACAACTGAACTTAATCAGTATCCTGCGCCATGCCTCCCTCCCAAAATACTGCCCCTCGTCAGAGGAAAAACTATAACTCTGACAACGTCCTTGTCGTCCATTTCACCTTGGAAGCCTGGAATGATAACCGTCTCCTAAAGGAGGCTGTCGTTATCAATTCCCTAGAACATCAACTTATGTTCTAAAACTGCTTCCGATTGTTTCTCCAGGATTGGATCAATATCAACTTATTGCATCTACTGCAAGAACAACATCTGGTGTGGTACTTGACATCTCATGATTGACTCAATTGCCTGAGCAAGTGATCTGCCAATCATGCACATCCCTCTCCCCTTTAGTCTGTAAGACACCTTTAGAGAGGGTGACTCCATCATCTGCAGGTACACTACGGTGCTAGGAGTCGTCCATTCTAAATACTCTTAGAATGCTGTCTAAGTACCCAGATTGAGAAACCACCCAAATCTAGATCTAAAACCATAGATCTTGTAACCAGTATGTCAGATATAATATCCAAGTCCGATGCGGAGAAACCACTGTGTGACGACCAAAGTATAACCGATCGTAGTATAGGAATATCACTTCCTACTTTGTGTATGTCATCCAAATACCAGGACATCACACCCTACTACCTTCTCAACAGATCCATCCCCTATTCTGATGAAGTCAAACCTATGACTGTCACATCAGAAATTGATGATCTATCTCCGCTACATCTGCTTTAGTCTATAAATAGACATAAGCCACCTGTCCACCAATGATTCCGCTGCTCCCACTGACTACGACAACCCTCTGGCAGAGTCATATAAACGTACACTTCTAAAACTAGTTTAGAATGACGCTATACTCATCCTCCTGCCGGGTCTCGCAGCCTGGAACAACAGCAATGGCAAGTCTGGGTAAACAAGAACTTCCCTGTCACCGTCCTTGAGGCTACCGGAGTACCTCTCGGGTGCCTGAAGTTACCCACCTTATCTGCGGAGTGGCCAATGGAATGTCAAACCAGATTGAATCTTTAGGTTCCTATCAAAATCTTCAGTAATCGTTTGTGGTTCTAGAATCACTTCCAGTTCTACCATACTCCCACTACTGTTTTCTGAAAAAATCCATTTTTAATAAAACTGTGGCGAGTCAAGAACAATATCACTATTGATCTTCCAGATGGTAGAAAGTCAACCCTCGTCATAGCCTGGGTCAACCCACAAACAGCCATTACAGAAACGTGCCTTGAGTTATCCAGAGTCTGGTTTTAATCATAAGCCAGACAACTCCTCGTACCTTAACATCGTTAAGATATGAACTGTTCTATATCCAATATAGAACCAGAGGCACTGATTTAATTGAACCAGATTCAAATCATGCAACTGTCTCCAGTGCATGTCAACTAAAATGGAAGGAGGCCGATCAGCGTTACTCAACTTAGGAATGCTTCCAATTATGAGTAACCTGAAAGAGAAGCAAGTTCTCTTAATCACTACTATCAACTGAATACCATACACAAGTATCTACATCTTCGATCACTTTGAAGAATCCCGATACTTGCAATACCTGGTTCTCTACTTTATTCAAATACCTATAACTTCTCAAAATTCGGACCCTATGTTTCCGCGAAACACTTGTCTAAAAAACTAGAGAAGTCATAAGTAAATCGAATATGGTACGAGAACCAACCCCTCTGTCCTAATGGACACTGGACAACATACAATACTCTGTATAAGTCTCTTGAGTCTAATAACTCATTCTCTGTGTGTCGTAGGCTGAAAACTGTACTTATGGTTAAGAAGAATTACACCGCTGTTTAATGCTCCTTACCAAACCATCCACTGATATCGGTAAATGTCATCGACATAATTTCAAAAGGTTATATCTCACTCTATGAAAATAGACGTACAGATATATCAATTTGAAATTGGTGCATAACAGCGGATATCCAAAACCAAATATCTGCCGTCTGGCAAACAACCCAGGTGACTTCCTCAAATATCACCGATTATAACGAATCCCGATATAATGAGGACAATCACCTAATCCCCAATAACTTAATCCCACTTATCATCTGTAAAACCATACAGATGTGAGAATCATACCTGGTAAATACTTACCCTGGAGCAAGTGTCTAATTGGGAAATCAGTTTTCATTTAACAGTATACAGTGAAACTGAAACATGTGAATGTTTCGATGGGGTATCCTGGTATTCCTAGTAATGCCTCTTCCATTATCCAGATTCACGACTTTAACCGTATAATTCTTTGCCACCTCTCCAAATCCCTTTATATGTCTTTAGTCATTACCTTCTGCACACCCTTTTAGGCCAAGTGGTTTTATTCCTTCCCTACCGTTCGGCACCAGCCTATGGTTTGGAAGAAAACTATCCAATAAGCGTAATGGGTGTACTGTCCTAACCCTAAGAGCACTCGCAATGCGAGAGAAGGTGAAGATAAAAGACACCTGAATAAATCTTATTCCTATTTCTCCTGAACCAGAATCCATCCCCGAACTGGAACAAGTTCCTTTCGAGTTCGTATATAACCATACGATGGATTATCCAATAAACTGTGGATTTTCGTAGTGATACGGAGTGTCCTGGAGAAATACAAAGGTGATTTGGGAGTGGCAATGAAATACCTGGTTTGGTCATGAAAATCAGTTGCAATTTACTTTGCCCTCTTACTAATCCCTTACTTTGCCTTAACTTAATACCTTCTGCACACCATTGTTATGCTAATAGGTTTTCTTCATTCCCCACCGTTCGGCACCAGCCTAAGGTTTGGAAGAAGACTATCCAATAAGCGTAATAGGTGTACTATCTCCTAAACCAAGGAGTACTCGCAACCCGAGAGAAGGTAAAAGGAAAAGACAACTGAATAGTCCTATCCGTTTTCTCCAGAACCGGAAACCATCCTCGAACAAATTCCTTCGAGTTCGTATATAACCATACGATGGTTTTGTCCAATGGAAGTGGACATTTGTAGTAATACGGGGTGTCCTGGAGAAAAGGGTAAAAGTAGGAGTGGCAATGAGGTCTGCAACTCTGAAAATCCAAAAGCCAGTTTTAAGAAGGTTCGGTCAACTTGGTCACTGAGTCATAGTCTTAGGGTCGGGTCAATAGGTCGCTGCCAAAGAGAGAGAGAAAAGAAACACTCAGCATGCACTCTACCCTAGATCAGAATGGTTACAAATTTATCTAATCTGGAAACCTCCCACTGTCACCTCAAATTCTCCTCTAAACCTAAAAGAAGAATTAGTCGGGAACACCCGAGGAGTAAACCAACTCATCAGTGGGAATCGGGATCCAACTATCATCGCATGATAACGTGACGGAATCCGCTCACGGTATCACACTCCAGAAGGTATGCGCATATCTGGCAAGTTTCAGTTCTTTTGAAACTCCCGATGTGATTTTTACCCCATACTCTTATGACCTTGACTTTGGCCAACAAATCATAAGTCACATGTCAAGTTCTACCCGTCATTCTCCAGTTTAATTTGAATCCACCCGTACCTACCCTTGACTTTGGCCAACAAGGCAGTACGACTGTTCCAAACCAACGCATCTATCTATGATGCATATGAATAACCAACAGCTACCAAACACTGTGCCTTGACTTTGGCCAACAAACACAGCTTGAATACTATTGACTATCCATATGAAACGACGGAGGGTTACGAATGGTTTCTGGCGAAAACCTTTAACGTAATGAACTTGATATCGTTGAAGGAACTGATAGCTTTTTAGAAAAATATAGTGACGAAAACCTTTGCTAAAGATGTCACTCCCGGTGAAGGGATCTCGGCTCTTTCCCCGTAGAATGAGGTGCAGGATATTCCAACTGAATACCACGATGCAAAGCAAAAGTAATCGGCTATAGTGAAGTTAATGCCCTGACGCAAACTTTTGTCCAAGGGGTCACTCCCGGTGAAGGGATCTCGGCCCTTGCCTCGTCGACTGAGGAGCAGGATATTCCAACTGAATACCATGGTGCAAAACAAAAGTGAACGTCCTTGCAATAACAGCTTTTTGAAAAGTGTTCCAACAACATCAGATTAGGTTTGTTTTTAACTTGCATTGATCCGAATCAACGCAGTCCTATCAATTGATCACACCACAAAGAACGAAAATATACTGATGTACGTATATGCCATCCGCATTCGCCACTGGGTCCCGTCATTACCCGTTAGGTTAGCTAACTAACGACAGAGTGGGGACTGGACTAGCGCGGATGCAAAACATATACAACATCTACTAATATATATACCAATATATTATATTTCGCTCAAGGCGTGATAAAAATGCAACAGCACAGAAATGTACAGTATCACAGAACAATACAGATATCTGGGATCCCCGGGTTTTACAGAGCCGCTACTGAAACCCGACGTTCCCCTGGTCGTGTGGATAGCCTGTGCAATGAAAACCTAGACCCCTATGGGCGCGGCAAGTCACCCGCCAAAACCTGAAGCTAGGCAGCCCCCTTCAGCACCGAGAATGGACCACCCAGCACTTCACGGAATCCGGTAACTTGGGCACCCCTCCTGGGTCAACCTGTACCCCCTACGAGTGCGGCGAATAGCCCGCCAATCCTAGAGTGAAGCCCCTTCCGTCTCAATGCCATGAGATGCGGGCTAGTTGCCCTCTAGAACCCGGCTATCCGTGCACCCCACCTTGGGGTAATCCTAGTACAGAAAGTAAAATATACATACAACGGGTACATCGACCGCAACCTGGTCGTGCCCCAAAATAATAATACAAACAGGCAGTGACGGCAGTCCACATGTCGGACGCTCGCCCCGCAATATCAAATGTACATAATACATCAAAACTGTACTACCACTGCAACCAGGCTATCCCCCACGACCGATCCGCAACATCACAGCAAAATCACAAAACATCAACGTGAAAGTCACGTTCGCAAATCCGTCTAACCGGGCTATAGCAGTTAGACAGGATTTACCGATCGAGTGACATTCACGGTCGCAGATATAATGTAAATACTGTGAAATAATGTGTTTAAAATATCCGATCGATCAAATTTTAACAAGTGGGCCCCAAAATACTACTGTAGCAGTTCAAGAAATTCTGGGCCCAATCTTAATGTTCCAAAAACCCAATTTTCACCCCAGAAAGACACTGCAGAAATTTGATGCAGCAACACCAACATAGTGCGGCGGAACCGCGGCCCAAGGGGGGTTTGGCCGCGGTTCCGCGCTCCTGTAGTCAAATTACTGTATCGAATTTCTACAGTACTCTTAGAATTTCCAGTACATTGGTTTTCTACAACCTGAAAAATTTTTGGGCTTCAAAAAATTTCGACAGAAAACTGTTGTGAAGAAAATACGGTTTTTTTGGAATTTTGGTCGATCGGAAATGTAAACACATTAAACAAAACTAGACTAAGTTAATGGCGAGGCTCTGATACCACTGTAAGTGCACGGCGGCGCCCCGGCCGTCAATCCGACGGCCAAATGCGGAAGCGGTGATAAACTTTGATTTTGCAAACTAGCAAACCGGCACCACCGCGCACTAAACCCGGATCGAAACATTAAACTAGTCCTAGCTAACTACAAGATGGGGAAGAGATATACCGAGTGATCCGAGTCCTCCGGTCTTTTCGTCGTCGTCCCGATCTCCCGCGGAAACTCCGGTCGTCGCCTCCTCGCCGGAAAGGCACCATATCGCCTGCATCTTTTACGGGCTCCCGCCTCTATACCGAGGCAACTCGGGCATGAAGCTGGCAAGTCGACATGCCCAAGATTTGCTGTAGAATGTGTAGGGTTGTGTCTCATTTGGGGTTTTTGTTGCCTTTGTAGATGGAGGAATGAGGTTAGGAAAAATGGTGCTTTCATTTTTCATGCAAGGAAATTGAGATGAAGAAAAATGCCACAAGCTCAAAATGAAACTCTCTCTCTCTCCCTCAATATGTGGCCGGCCCCTTTATCATCTCCAAATGGTGGAGCAAAAAACAAATACAAGAAGGGAGGTGATGGAGTAAAAGGTGAAGGGGTGACCACATCCAAACATCATGATAACAAAACTCAAATCAATTTCTAATCCTTTCATATCTTAATTAATGCAAAGGAAAAGACTAAGAAAGCATCTCATGATTATGAACCATCATGAAGCCCCACAAATGTATAAAACCCCTCCTCAATAAGTTATTTGCAAACTTGCAAATAACCCCCTCTATCGGAAAGTCCGGCCGGGAAAGAACAAACGAAAACCGGCCGGAACGGAATGCAAACTGGCAACCTCAGAAAACTGATCCCGTAATAAATTACAGGAAAACCCCGATACTGTGCATACACACCCGCATCTGTATTCCGTCCGGATACAAATGTAATGAGACAAAAAACTACACTGTACTACACTAGGATCCGGCTTATACCAAAGCCGGCTAGTAAAATCCGTCCGATCCTGATCCGTGCAATACCGCACGTATCTGATCGAACCCTGCCATATATCCATACGGCCTCTAGTACTAACCGTCCGATCCTGATCCGTGCAATACCGCACGTATCTGATCGGACACTGCCATATCTCCATACGGCCTCTACAGCGTTTCGCCCGAAAGCTTGAGTAACTGAAAGTGTGGTGGACTCTAAAGACTCGTCAATACAATGGCTGTGGATTTAACCACTAGCACGTCAGAGGTATTAGCCATACGTGACGGGCCACCAGCTATTGACCAAAAGGGACGTCGATGAGCGAACTCATCCTGACACCCTACTGAGCCTGTCAGTGACAATATCCATACAGTCCGGTCCGTTCGTCTATGAGCATCGCATGGCGGGCCTAGGGGGTTGGTAAAAGTCAGAACCCCAAAAGCGGTACAAGTCATGTCGGAGTGTAGCCCAGAACACCCTGAGATACTACTGGAATACCTACCAGTAAATCTTCTGCCTTAGCCAAGGACTTCGTGTAATGGCTCTCCTAGACATAGCGCGAACTCACCCCCAATACCGGGAGAGACGAACCCCTGAAGATCCGCTCACTGCCTCCATGTGGTTCGGGACTGTACCCAACTAAAACCTGTTTGCACGTCTCCTTTGAGCGTGGTAGGGTAGTAATCAAAGTAAGGAACTCACACGAGACAAATGACGATCCTCAGGTCGATGAACTAACCTGTACACATGTCACCAGGGAACTGCTATCTGACGTCAGGTATAAGACCAACTAGCATGTTCCCAGCGAGTCCTGTCCGGTGTACTCATAACCCAATGAGCACCTGTATACATCTTAGGTGAACCAACTGACACCAGTGGCTTGTGAGACCGTCCACCGCCCCTCGTCGGGGTCTCGACTGTATACACTAGTCTACTCTGGAGAATCGATGCCCTGTCTCGAAACTCCCACGACTAGGGACTATTTAAGGATGTGCTTATAGACTGCCAGCTCCCACTTATATGATCGCCCTCATACTACTGGTGGTCAAGCAAGAATCCTAGGGGCTCTATCAACGTGTAATAGCGACCTGTAAGGTCACCTGAAGCAGTACACGATGATAAAGGTAAACCAGATAGCATACTATCATCTCGAGTAAGACTATCCTACTGGGACAGGTCCTCCCTCAATCATTGCAATCACGTGCCTGTGATCCAATAATTGACTATGAGGGTACTATCTCCAACATTTCATGTATCTCAACTCCGTATGTATGTTCGAGATGAAACATATGTGTTGGATCATTCGGAGCTGACTGTAAGAGAGGATTTGACCTTTGAGAAACGACCGATGTCGATTGTTGATCGAAGAGAAAAGGTCTTTAAGAATAAGGTTATCCCTCTCGTACTTGTTTCTTGGGAAATCGCTCGCACGGGGAATCAACTTGTGAACATGAAGACGAGATTCGACAGAAGTTTCCACACCAATTTTTGTAGTTTCTTGTTTGTTTATCTTTTCTTGTTTTTGGAATTTCGAGAATGAAATTCTTTTTGTAGTTGGGTATAATGTAACACCCTAGTTCATTTATACTAGTTCTAGTTCAAGTATTTCTTTATTATTGTATTTTCCCGATTTACTGTGTTTTGGGTGCGAATATTGTTTTGACATCTGTATTGGCATCCGACCCGACCCGCATGCTTGAAACCAGTCTTGATTCATGTTTATAATTTATCCAGGCTTATTATATGGACTCGTGCACTTTCATTTATATATACTGCATACTAGCATTTTATCTGGCATTTGCATTTTTACAATATAACATTTTTTTAAGTTACATAAAATATTTTAAAAGTATATTGCATGGCCTGCATGATACCCCTGACCCTGTGGTAGCACCCGCGCATTTTGTTCTCGTCCCGTTCAGTGAAACAGACTTGTTTGGATGGCTGCGCGCTCGTACGTGCATCCGTTCTTGGGGGTATGCATTTTTGTTACCCGGATATCCAATTTTAATTTTAGTCGACACATATATTTTTCGTATTTTGAAACTGAATTTTTAGACCCGACCCGGACGTGTTTTGGACTAAATTTGTATTTGCCAAAATATAAAATTTTATTAATATAATATTTTTATTAAAAAATTATAACGGTTTAAATTTTATAACCTAACATATACTTTTTTAAATTTAAAATCTTAATTTTTCAACAACCTTTCTCTTTCTCTTTCGCTTTCTCTTTTCTCTCTCTCTCACTCTCTCTCTCTCTCTCTTTTCTCTCTCCTCTCGCGCCTCTCTCTCTCTCCTCTCGGAGGCACTGTGCACTCCTCGAGTGTGGTCACCTCCCCGAGCGCTACGGTCACCTCCCTTCTTTTCTTTTTCTTCTTCTTTAAAAGCTGAGCGCCCACGAGAAAACCCATAGCTCTCGAAACCCTAATCCTAGGCTAACCTCCTCTGCCCTCAAAACTCAACCTCATCACCACCTCTATCTCCTCCTCCTCGTCATCATCTTCTTCTCCTTCCTCTTCTTCTCCTCCAAACCAAGAAACATTGCACACCCTTCAACCAAGAATCCCCACTGCATCGCCGGCGATCCCTCGACCTCTTCGTCACCTCCACTATCTCCTCCTCTCCATCTCCTTCTTCTCTCTTCTCCCTCCTACACCAAGATCCCTGCACCCGACCCCAGCCTGCACCAACACCCGAGCCCAAACCCTAACTCCTCAAAGCCAAACCCTGCACTCTCGCCGGACCGCCGTTGATCTCGTCGCCACCATCACCTCTCTCCTGACCCCAGTGCACAACCCCAGTGAGCCTCACCCTTCTCTCTTCTTCTTCCTCTTCTTCTTTTCTTTTTCTTTTTCTTTATTCTTTCTTGAAATCTGGATTTCAGCGATCGCCGGAGCCATGACCGTCGCTGCCGTTCCAGACGACCCAGTGGACGTACTTTATCTGTGCGATCACCCTCTTGCATTGCTTGGACCTGTCCCTCGTGCCGTGCGTGCGTTGCGATGTTTTACCAACGTCGGACGTGCCGTGCGTATCCGTATCGCGATCCATCGAGGCAAGTTGATCTTGCAACATGCTATACTACTATATTCTATATTCATTTGAATAATAACTTCATATAATGATTAGTTATGCATCCCACATTATCATTTTGCATGTTTCACCGTTTTCTGATATCCGTGTGCATCCGTGCAAGTTATTTCATATCTAGTGCATGCAAATTTATCTTGATACATGCTAGACTACAATATACTGCACCCATTTGAATAATAGTATTACATATTGTTTAGTTATGCATCCATTTTACAGTTTTACTGTTTTCGGATACCCGTTTGCATCCATATCATTTAAAATATATATAACTGCATCTATAGATCATATTAATTCATGTTATTGTTGTAGTGACACCCCATGTTTAATAATGTACATCCCACTTAGTCTTGAAGCTGTAAATGTAACCCCAATAGATAATTGTGCATCCATACCATTAATTTCATATCTAGTTGAATACCATAACACGTTATTTCATATTACTGCTACATTAACACCCCATGCTTGATATTGTGCATCCTATTTAGTCATGATGTAACCCCTAATCGATATTTGTGCATCCATACTTTTATTGTACATCCGTACTTTCACCCTGATTCAATACTTGCTACAGTTTGATTATGAGCACCCGCTTGATACCTGTGCACTACTTGACATGACCTGATACACCACTACTTGACATGACTTGATATATCACTACTTGACATGTTACCTGATCCTGTTTCTAATGCCGACAATCCTGACATGTTGTCCCGATGGACATATCCTGTTGTCTGTATAGACAAATCCATTCTTGCTTGATCCTGTGTTGGCATTAGTCCCAGATTTATCAATACCTGACTTGAACACATAACTTGGGGGTATGGGGAAATCAATGATGAAATCTGACTTGTAACTCAACAGTTCGATGCTTATACTGATCAATTTTACGGGCTAGGCTAGCCCGGGGATGCTTTTGCTGACATCATTCATCTGTGCATGTTTCTTCTTTAGTGCCTAGCGGCATGTCTCGGATTCAGCCCGAGAATATGGACCGTGGTCCCGGGCACGCACGGGATACTATTAAGTTACATGGACGATTCATTAAATTGATTTCACAGAATTGAGAGTAGTTACCCAGTAGTTTAGTTCAGATTACCCACTGCACGTCACTTATGCTTTTACCCTTCACTGTTCCACATTCGTGTTACTGTTATACCTTTATTACTGTTCATATTTGTGCTTGCATGTTTTGCTACCCCTGATTATATTATTGTTGGTATTATGACGCACTGACGTCTGGGTTTTGCATGGCCCAGATTCTCTATCTTTGCAGCTGACTGATCAGGAGTATTTCAGTGAATAGGCCGAGCAGTGAGGACCTGTTAGTATTTTAGTTTAGTTTTCTTTCGGCATTTTTATTTCTGATGTGAGCCCGTATTTAGGACGTACATTCCAGATTATTATTGTTTATTGGATCTATTGCTTCCGCATATTATTTTTTTGACTTGTTTATTCTGGCATATGGACATGTACTAGATAGTTTATTTTATTTCTACTGTTCTTGATATCTCTAGATAGCCGTAATGTGACTATAGAGGGATGTTTCCTATCCACAGGTAGCATGGTTGGCTCTGTCACGTGCCTATCTTAGCGCACTCTGGAAAGCCCCACAGATTTTGCCGAGGACAATTCAGCGGAAGATCCGACCTAAGCAGAGGTGCGTCGGCCAATCATCAAACGACGAGAGACAATTAAGGCAAAGTGTCGGCCCTGGGATGGCCCCCTCCTATTTATACACTCCAAAGAGGACATCCTACGGCCTAAATCGATTACCGCCAAAACGAAGCGTTGCACCTGGCGTCCGTCGAGGCTCCACGTGGCGATTGGCCATTGGAAACATCCCCTCGCGGCAGGAGTCGGTGACGGTCTCTCACGCCCCGCCAACCAATGTTGGGCACATGGCGCGTAGCTTAACTGACAATCAAGCGAAACGGCGCCCCTCTTTAAAAGCGCAATCATTTCACCGATCCGTTGACGTCACCAAAAAAACGCACAGTAATCGAGGCGTTCCATAAGCCACCACGTAGGCCTAGTGATCCAAGAGGAGTAACCGCTAAATGTCCCGCCGTCGTCAGACGGCCTGGGAATCCAAGGCCGAACCTTTAAGAATCGGGCTTACCACTCTCGACCCTGACCCATAAATAAGTTAGGGCAAGAGTGGGGGGGGGGTGTGTGATAAGGCTCATGAAAGGGAATTTCCCACATTATGACACGTAGCAGATGACGTGTCGTCCACATAAACCCACTTGGCTCTTGGTGGGCGCGGAAGTAGAATCAATGTGGTGCATTAGGGACTTTCCTCGGTCCCAAGCAATCCAGCAGCCGAGCTTACACCCCCTTTGCTCGTCTTCGAGTTGTTGCAGGGCTGAGCTTCCTCGGCCTCCCGGCTCGTCTCCGATCCATCCACCGAGCTGAGTTTCCTCGGCTTCCCCGATCAACCGAGAGCGCGGAGCCCAAGCGCCCCCGCCACGGCTCCGTGTATCTCGCCAAAGCGAGATATCCGCCACCCCACGTTCCGTGTTCCACGCTGGCATGTCCCTCCATTAATGAGCATATCCCGCCATTAATGGCCAGATCCATATATCGACCCGGGTGTAACGCAGGGGCGTAACGAACGGCGAGAATCTCATGCTGGCTCACTCCATGAGACCGCTATATAAAACCCTCTTTCAAACGTCTCAGGTAACTGGAACTCATTCTAATATGCCACTACCCTGCTTTTATTCCACGGTACTAACTTGATCGTCGGAGGATCCTACGGTGGTTTCCCACCCCGGGACTTCCTTTGCAGATAGCTCGGCGTCAACAATATCAAACAACCCATTGAGATCCACAAAACAATTCTTATACCCAATCTCAACCGCTCGCAACCAGATCGACGGAGGACAACATCTGAGAGAGATTCCGACCTCCATCAACAATTCAACTCACGCGAAGGCTCTGTCTTTTCTTCATCCTTTGCTACAGTTGTGCTTATTCGTGAAATATTTTTTTTAAAAAAATATATTGAGAGATGATCAATTTTGAATCAAATTAAATTACATAATATTCATAGTTGTGAAAAATTGGAATCAGTATATGAGAAAGAGAGATTCAGAGAGAGAAGGAGAGAGGGGCAATAGAAAAGAGAGTTGTTTAGAGAATTACAAGTAATTACATCTTTTTTAATCTGATGTATAGCTGTTGGACGGTATTTTAGTCATTTTACAAAAATAACGACTCTATTTAACAGACTGTGATTGAAAAATGGATGAAAGTTAATTAGAGCGACTTAATTAGTCAAACTTCAAATTTTATATATTTTAAAATATGGAGAAGTGGGTATTGATTTTCAATATATGAAAGTTTTGGGTGAGATAAATCAAAAGAATCCTTTTATTTTATAATGAGTGGGTATTGATAAATCGTTATTGTAGTGAGAAGGAAGCACAAGGAAGGGAGATAACTCATACTCAAACTTCCAACAGGTAAATAATTTGTGATAAATCCACAAAAAGTTGAGAATCAATACTTCAGTCAGCAAAAGACAAATAATAATAATAATAATAATAATAAAAATTTACATAATAAGGTCTATAGAGTTAACCTCAATAGTAATCCAAGATGCATCTTTGCCTTCATTGACTTGTAGGAGTCCTTTTATAATTTTTTAAAAACCAAAAGGAAGCCTAATCCCCCGCGTTTTATTAAACGAAAATTTTAACAAAACTTACAAAACACAGTTTCCAGAAAAAAATAACAACGAAAATAGCAAAATGAAAAACATAACATAACAGATAGACTATCTCACAAAAATTTAAAAATGACCCCTTCCTAGTGTTGTATGCCCACGTAATATCCCTAGCCTGCAGTCTGTCCCTCATCAGTCATGTCCTCTGCTACAATAACTGAACTCTGACCACAGAGCCCTTCATATCTTTCGCCCCCCGCAATGTTAACTTTCGCTCTTTTTTTCTGCCGTTTCAGCAGCACTATCTGACCAAAATGCAATATTTGACTTAATTAATACCATTAACCATATGCAAAATAGAATTTTTACTATCATTAAAAATCATATTATTTCTTTCAACCCAAATACCCCAATAGTTAGCCGAAATAACCATATCCCAATTCCCATAAAACCGTATATCAATCCTTTGTCCCCATTGACTCCAAAGATCAACGAAGGTTGTAAAATGCGACCCATCCCCTACACTAGAAGCAAACCTAATCAAAAATTTGCGTAGCAAATAAACAAGACAGGAACAAATGATCCACCGACTCCTCATCGACCGTACACATTCCGCATATTGTCGAACCAACCCACTTCCTTTTGCGAAGGTTATCCCTTATCAGAATCACGTTATTAAGAGTCAACCACATGAAAATATTTATTTTCAATGGTATAGAGAATTCCAAATCATCCAATGTTCTAACATTTTAAAACCCCCCTAATTTAGAACTTTGTAAAACAACTTTGTTGAAATAACATTATGTTCCAACATTTTAAAACCCTCCATCTTTCCACCGGCTTCCATTCTTGAAGATAATCAATTAGGGCATGTCGTACTTTTCGCTCTTCATTAGACAATGCCCGTGAAAATTGTGGCCACTATTTATTTCATCTCCATTGGCACATCATCGACATCTCCTTATTCTTTGCCAATTCAAACAAACTAGAGTACTTTTCCTGTAGCGTCTGATTTCCACACCAGTAATCTTACCAAAAACTAATCAGCCTATCTTCATATTGTATATGAGATCCCAATAAAGAAAGCCTCCTTTACTGACATAACCCTATTCCAAAATCCAGAGGCCGTCGACATGTTCTTGTTAGGCGCAGTAATTGCCTATGTCTTGTTTACATATGCTGCATTAATACCGTCACGACCCGAAATTGGCATGTAACCGGTATATGGATCACGTGAAGTCTATAGGACCCCACTGTAATCCAAGTAAGCCTAAATCCCAGAAATCTAAACCGTTTAAGGAAAATAATGGAGGTGCAGTTTTGAAATAAAAGTATAATGGATTCAAATATATGTAATGTTATATGAAAATACAAGTGAGTTGTATACTATTTTTGAAAACATTTTTTTCATTTGAAATTTAGGCAGCGCCTCCTTTGTAAATTGATCTAAAACCAATACATAACAATAATATAGGCATCCCTAAGCGGGAGCTAGCTCTTCGCCAATTAGCAGAATCACAACCACACAAATAAGAATATACGACGCCCCAAGGCGAAGATCAATCACAGAAAAGAAGATAAAAAGTCCAAGCATCATCAAACCCAAAAATAAAAAATAAATACATATCCGTGATTCTAAGTCAGAAAGAATATACAAGTTTCGACTCGAAATAAAAAGAATATACACACAGGTCTCTAGGTCTACTGAATATACATAGTCTAGTTGATGGAGCTTTTAACTAGATACAAATGAATAATAAATGCATACAAGGGTGGTTACGCTTTGAACTGTAATCCAACTACCAAATGCAATCACCCAGAAAGGAGCAGTGTGCCAACAAGCCGCTACTAAATCCGAGCAGTCGATCCTGCATGAAAACTGTGGCACAACGGGGGTAAGTTGCCAACTCATGAGTAGAAGACATCAGCAGGTAGAAATCGAATGTATGACGATCTTCTAAGTCATACAGTAATATATTAATATAATACCGGGTGGTAATAAGGGTAATCATGTATGCATAAGTATAATGATAATAAAATCATGCATGTGACATAATGTGGTACCATACCATCTATATCATATATATGTGTATATGTGTATCATCCAACGTGTGTCCATCAACGACACATCAAATCATCATAAAAACCTGAGTGTCCAATATCGACACTCGAAAACATTATAAAATCCATGTCCACCATTGACACGTAAATCCTCATATCTCAGGCGCCGTCTTATCGGATGAGCCCTCATATTCATCTGTCTCAATCACTCCGGTCGGTATCCTCCGGATATCCGCCGAGTCTATTATGATCACCGGTAGATAGTGTTCCCTTGCCGGGCTCAACGTCTCTCTATATGATCTTCTTGCCCCGAGGTACTGTACCGGGTCCACCATGTACCCGCAGACGGTGCCTCCTCTCTCCTCGAATCGGGTATGCACATAACTCAGATCCGAGAAAACTCATAGTGGACGCCAAATATCATATCAAGAGAAACCGCGTTTTTAAAACAATCATATGTTTTCAAAATGTATCTGCGGTTTCTCAAATCCAGAAATTTCATGAAAACCGAATCTCATAAGCATGAAACAATAATAAAACAATGAGTACCGGTACAGAACAAATCTGTAGTGCATCATCAGTGTGTTTATATGAGCGTGGCGTCTAACTAGATAAGAAAATGCAATAACTGAACTAGTAAGTGTAGTATGGATACTAAACAATAACTAAAAAGCTACAGTTTATTAGGTGATACGGTGACTGTTCATCACTAGAAGCTGCATTTTAATACCGCTCATTCATTATCTATTTTGTTATATATCGGTACTGTTAACCAGTGTCTGCTCAGTAATTACAGATTACATGTATCCGTGATAAAATACTGGAAACGCATTCAAAATCACAGATATAATGTTTGTGAGCCGACACTGCAACCAGAACTGCAAACCGATCGATAGCCAAAGAGTTCTTTTGCAAATAAATATGTGCACACAACTTTTGGTCCAACACAATGCATGTGTACACACAACTCTTTGGCATGGACCATGGTGGGACTGCCCATGGCACACACAAATGATGGCTTGTGCAAGTGGGGGGACAAGAGTGATAAATGCAAAAAGATGTGATGTGATGTATAGTTACAAGTTTCCCTCCAAATCCCTGAGTGCAACCCAAATTCATATAGACAAATCAAGCAGCACCAGAGTGATATTGGAACACACAAGACCACACAATCAAAATGAGCCCACTTGCTGGGTTTTTGGACTGGCCACATGCCTAATAAGTCCGAGCTCGCCAGCCCCCTAGCTCCATCGGTCCCCATATTTCTTCTGTCCCTCCCTTGCTGCCACGTCATCTTATTTTTATTACTTGTTTAATTTTCTTCTGAGCCTATAAATACAGACAGTGAGCAAGGGAGAGTGGGTCCATGTTTTGTCCAAGTTTTGTTCAACACTTCATACTCTTTTGTTTTCTTTTCTTGTGCATAGCTTAGTGATCGCATGCTTTTGGCGTGTCGGATGTTCAAAGTTCTAAAGTTATAACCGCGATCAGGACGGTGTCGCTATGCAGCTAGCCGGTTGAGCACGGGTCGATCCACAGGGAGATGGTTGTATGTCCGTTCGAGTTTTAGACGAGTCAATGAAGAATTTGTATATGTTTGTTCAGTTCTATCCTAAGTGTATATGCAAGTATAAAGTTGTTAAGAAAAAGATACGAAAGTGTAAGCTAAGGAAATCCGCACTCAAAACCTTTGAGCCGAGTCTTGACCAATTGAAGCTAGAGCAATCGGCAACAACGTGGATTAGGGGATTTAAGCACGGTATTCGTGAATCCGGCTTATTTACCCTTGTCCTTCCGTTCTTGTCTCTTGCTTTCGCCTCCGGCCAAACCGAACGCAACCGGTCGCGGTTAGGAATCACCGTTACCTTGGTAGGGTAGGGTGCCTAACGGAGCGCTTGCGTAACGTTTGGACGGAGTTCAAAGGAAAATAACAGGAAAAGGAAATGAGGAAAGAAACATTAACTTACAATATCGTATTCATTCTTAACAACACATATTACAACCATTCACAAAACGAACCAAAAAGAGAGAACAAAAAGATAAACAAAGAAAAGAAAAGATTACAAGCAAGTAACTAAAGTGCATGGTAATAATTGCAAGTAATAAAAGACAAGAATGAAAAATGCAAGAAAGAGATAAGCAAGAAAGTAACACTAAGAACCATAGAACTCAAGACAAGCCACGGGATCAATAGCCAACCCTTAAACTTGCAAGCTCAATCAAGAGGTTGTAAGATCAAAAGAAGGGTAAAGAACTCATGTGAAATGAAGCACAAAAGAGAGAACAAAATGATACAACCCCTTGAAATCAATGACCAAAGCTTAAACTTACAAGCTTACTTAAGAGGTTGCAAGATCAAGTTAAGGTAGAGAGCTCAAGGGGGAAGCTAAGACAAAAAAAGAATGATACAAAAACTCTCATCTTCATTTAATATCCACTCAATGCTCTCACTACATTTTCATGGAGGAAAGAATGAAGAAGAAGAAGAAGACTAAAAACTAACAAAAGAGAGGCATAAGAATGGACCCCCTTGGCTTGGCAAGTTCTAGGATATTTATAGGAGGAGAACTGAAAACCCAGGGCAAGATTATCTGCCCAAATGTACTGTGCCACCTACCCCCGAAAAATCATCAGCTGAAGAGCCCACATGGCCGCGGTTCCGCGGCCTAAGCACGCTAATGCCGCGGAACCGCGGCCGTATTGATAAGTTAGGTGACTAGATTTTGTCGTTTTTCCTGATTTGCTGTCTTATGCTGTTCTACATGTACCAAACTGCAAATTGCTTCCACAACTGCTTCAGATCTGCAATGGTCCAAAATGGCATCAATAATAATACTTTTGATCTTTTCTCCCTCGAGCTCCGCACACCCATTGATTCTTGTGCTGCCCCCCTCGTGCTCTGTGCTTGTCCGAGACACGAATGACCACTGTCATATGTCTTATTTCAGGAACTGGTGCATGGCACTGGACGGATACGGATGACCGGAACCCGGCTTTTATCTGCTGTCAATAGATGTTCTGTATTTTGGCGTAACTGTGGAGATTTTGTATCATTTGCGTTATTTTGGACTAGGAATCTGTATTCTGTAAATATGTAGCAAAAACAGATTAACAGTACCTACCTATAAACAAACGAGCATAAGAATGGGCGGTATAAAATGCAATATTCTAGTATAAACAAATACCCCCAAACTTAACTTTTGCTCGTCCCGAGCAAAACCAATTATTCACAAAAAAGTCCTAACCGCACTTTCGCAGGGAACGCGATTGCACTGAGCGTGTGCAACAAGCCGTTAAACCTCTAGGTGTCCCTAGTAGGAGGAGTGTTGTCTCCTGAGGGTTTTCAGCGGATACTACCCACAAAATCCGGTCAAGCTAGTTTTGCAAAATTACTATGATTCAAACCCTAAAGTTTTGTTTCAGAAAATAACAATTCTATTATCCTAAGTCTAGACTATCGAACCTTTATTTTTCACATCTCGCTTCTTATTTAACTTAAGATTTTATATGTCTTTACGTGCAGTGCAAATAGTGTCGTTAAGTTCCAGAAGGATCGAATAAAGTCATCATGTCATACAATAAAGCCCAGATAAATTTTTTTAAAAGGATCACATAAGTTTTATAAAGAGTTAAGAATTTTTCAAGTTTCGTTTTCCAGTAAGGTTTCAACTTCAGAATTTCAATCTTTCTTAACAGGAAACTAGGTCTTATTTTTCACTTCACCTTTTTCTTGTTTTCATTTCATACACACCTCTGTGAACGTGCAATAGTCTTTATCATAGAATAAAACCTTCATATCTCCACTAGAAATATTTTTTATAAAATCCTGTCTTTTGTCAAGATTATTCTCACACAAAGAACCGTTAGGAATTTTAACTCGGAGCGAACACTTGCTTGACTTTCTTTTAAACTGGACTTTCTAGGCTTTTTAACGAGCTTTGGGCCAATGCACCCAAACCAGTTGGTTTTAGGGCATTAGGTGTAGAGACACCCCAGCGGACTTAATTACTCAAGTTACCTAGGCCCAAAAACAAAAGACAATTTAGCGTGAAAATCATGATTATTTAACGCGAACGGAGATATAACCGGCAGTTCAGTTATTTTTTTTGGATAAAAGACGTGTTTTAGTGGGTTAGGTGTGTAATCATTCCAATCAAGTTTCAGATGGGTTATTCTTCAGACTTAGTTCCAATTAAGGCATCAATGACATTCCTTCATATTCACTTTACTTCATAAACTATTCTTGATATTACTTATTTCAGAACAAACCTATTTGATCCTCAGAAAATCATTTATCCATTTAAAAGTTTTTAGACATAAAAGACTTGTCATCTAATTTCCAAAACTCACGACACGTGTAGTGTGATGTAAAGACGTATATCAGCTATAGTTAACTTCAAAGAAGAGTTATCTTTCAGGTTTTCAAAATCTAAAAATAAGATTTAGTTATTCTTATCTTATTAAACAAAACCATCGAAATATTGAATCAGAATTCTCCCACTAGCTAACTTGACAGAAAAGTTTTTATATTTTTAGAAAATTTTCTGATTTTTATGGATTTTTAAATAGGTATGCAAATGCAAAATATACAAATGAATGCGAAGGAAGAAAGCTTACCGAGCACACCCCCAAACTTAAACTTGACAGTGCCCTCACTGTCAGGCTACACCAAGAGGGTTAAAATTGTCGGCTCTCTTCAAAAGAAAATTGTATACAAAACAAAAAGAAAACCAAAAAAAAGATATATACAAAAAATGGGTCCCCCTAAACTTAAGTGAAACAGTGTTTCCACTGTTTAAGTGGTGAAGTTCAGGATTAGGGGGAAAGAAAACAGTTTCAAACTATACAAGGCCTTACACAGGCCAAAAGTGAGCACCAACCATTCAAAGATTTTATCGCTATAATGTACAGGTTGGTGGAAGAAGGTATAGAGAAAAGAGAGGGAGAATACGCGAGACCGTATGGAGATAGAAGTGGTATACGGTCTAGGTATATGAGAAGAAGAATGGCGGAAGGGAGAAAGAAGTGGAATACGAACTTGAGGGTGGAAATGGAGCGAATAAATTAGCACAATTCGTGATGACCGATGTGTAAAAAGCGATTGTGCTAATCTATTAACCCGTCGAGAAATGGGGTCAAATCCCTCAAGATTCGTGAGAAACCATGGGTACGCCGAACTTGGTAAACCAAACACTAGAAGTGAAAATGATACGGTTTCTTGCAAGGTCGGAACGATGGAAAGGATGGAGGTAGGTGATTGAGGAAGGTTATCGGTTAAAGGTTCAGGAGGGTGTACACAGTCAATGAAAGGAACAGGATGAATTGGAAAATCCGACCCTTTAATTAAAACTGGTTCATCCTAAAAAATATCCTCAAAAGTTTCCTCAAAATTCAGCTTATCCATGCAAATTTCATTAAAATCAAGACGCATATGGGGTTCGGGAAAAACAGTTAATGACTCGGTATGATGAATTGGAGAGAAAAACTCTGCCAAATCTACAGGTTCATCATCCAAAATATTCCCAGCGTCAATATCCTCAATCAAGTGAAAATCTATATTCTCAGACACCTCAACAAAAGCATGGATATTAATCAATTCAGGTTCTAGAGTGGAGGTGTAGAGGTCAAAAGGATTGGGTGTGGTTTCACTCGAAAAGGACCCTTCACAAACGGGCAAATCAAACACTACAAAGTCACACAACTCATTATCTGTTCTATCTTTAATCAATGAATCGTTTGGAACACTAGATAGACATTCAAAACCGGAGTTGTGGGATTCAAGTTGAAACGGGTAGGCTTGATTTGGAAGGGGGTACATCTCACTCTCTCCACTCAAATTCTCAACCTGTCCTACCGCCTCTTCATACATTGGAAAATTTGGAGCTAGTTGAAAACTAGCTACCGGGTCACTAGGTTGTATGAGGGCGGCCATGGACGCATTCAAATCCATCATCTGTTGGTACGGCGCTACCCTAAAATCTTCCAAAGACTGTTCCAGACTAGACATGGGTTGTGAAGGGGTTTCAGTGAAAGATTCAAAGTTGTTTTGGTACTGGAAACTCCCAAATGACGGTTCAGAAACAATGTCTACGGAAGGTACAAAAGTTGGGTAGGACTGGGAGGAATTGAATGGCTGGACAGGGGTAGGATCAACATTTGGATACGAAGGTGAATGGAATTGTTGATCCCAAGAATTTGAAGTGGTAAAAGGAGTGAAAGATCGGCTATGAGATTGTTCAATACGTTCAGCGATGGACAAATGACGACTTGCAAAAGGGGTATCAACATAAGCGGGTGCGGGAGGTTGAAAAGGTTGATACAAAGTGGATTGCGGATGGCAAGTGTTTGTCCTAGACGCGTCTATGCGATCTTTCAATGACATTTTGGGCATGGAGGGGTCGTTCGATGTTCGGCCAAAGCAATAACCGTAAGAAGTTATGTCTAGTTGTGGGTACCAAAGTTCGGCAAGAGTTTTGCGAGGTGGGGTACCCATGATATGAAGAGAGAAAGGAATAAAGGCAGAGAAAAGGAGGGGGGAAAATGTGATTTTTTTTTTAATTAATTTTTTAGTTAGCTATTAACAAAAGATTGAAATATACACACAAAAAAGAATCAGGACCAAAAAACAATCACGACGCAAAAATACCACACACCTAATTGTTCTAGGGTTCACCTAGGTCAACTAGACCTGCTCCAGAACTTGATTGTTGAAGTAAAACTGTGTCGAGAAACGGGCTCAAGATACACTGATCACGAGGCCAGGTAAGTGCAGAGATAAGGGGAGGTTTTCCAACGCTTTCGCGAAGTTCCTTAATTAAATAACCCTTTCTCTTTTGGCGGTTTCGCCGTTAACACTTTCCTAGACACCCCGTAAACAATATACCGTTAAGCGAGGTTCTAAACACAGTTAACTTCTCCTAGTGAGCGCAAAGTCCTTACGGCTTAAAGTCTAGTTTCTTTTAAATTTTGTGTGGGTAAACGTTATGCTCAAGTTCGTGATTTGTGGGCCACGGAAAAGGTGATGAAATCCTTTACCGTATGTTGTGGGGTTCGCTTGCCTTTAAGTCCGTATTAATGTATGCAATGCGCAATTCAATAAAAATTCTATAAAGAATCAAACAATCATTTTTTAGTTTAAGCACGGCACTGCAACAAATACGGGTTAGTCAATTTTTAGCGTTTGCTAGCGAACTTGCAAAGAATCCTGCAAAGAATAGTATATTGGATGCGTCGGATTTGAGAAGAAGGTGTTTAAGAAATACGTACCGTTAAGTTTTTGGGTTAGGATACCCCCGTTGAATCAATTTCGGTAAGCTTGAAAAGTTCGCTTGCGCGGGTTAAACTTCCCAGATCTTTGGCACTGTACTTCGTAATCACCTTAACCTTGAACGTACACTTTGCTCCCCACAATCGCAGTTTGCAAATCCTCAAAAATCTGCACTCTTGCCCACAAAAATGATCAAAAATAACAAAAAGATTTTTTTTGAAATATATACAAAAAGAATATTAACCCGAATAACAAGAAAGAAAATACGCTACCGTCTCCCCGGCAACGGCGCCATTTGATCGCACGCTTTTGGCGTGTCGGATGTTCAAAGTTCTAAAGTTATAACCGCGATCAGGACGGTGTCGCTATACAGCTAGCCGGTTGAGCACGGGTCGATCCACAGGGAGATGGTTGTATGTCCGTTCGAGTTTTAGACGAGTCAATGAAGAATTTATATATGTTTGTTCATTTCTATCCTAAATGTATATGCAAATATAAAGTTGTTAAGAAAAAGATACGAAAGTGTAAGCTAAGGAAATCCGCACTCAAAACCTTTGAGCCGAGTCTTGACCAATTGAAGCTAGAGTAATCGGCAACAACGTGGATTAGGGGATTTAAGCACGGTATTCGTGAATCTGGCTTATTTACTCTTGTCCTTCCGTTCTTGTCTCTTGCTTTAGCCTCCGGCCAAACCGAACGCAACCGGTCGCGGTTAGGAATCATCGTTACCTTGGTAGGGTAGGATGCCTAACGGAGCGCTTGCGTAACGTTTGGACGGAGTTCAAAGGAAAATAACGGGAAAAGGAAATGAGGAAAGAAACATTAACTTACAATATCGTATTCATTCTTAACAACACATATTACAACCATTCATAAAACGAACCAAAAAGAGAGAACAAAAAGATAAACAAAGAAAAGAAAAGATTACAAGAAAGTAATTAAAGCGCATGGTAATAAATTGCAAGTAATAAAAGACTAGAATGAAAAATGCAAGAAAGAGATAAGCAAGAAAGTAACACTAAGAACCATAGAACTCAAGACAAGCCATGGGATCAATAGCCAACCCTTAAACTTGCAAGCTCAATCAAGAGGTTGTAAGATCAAGAGAAGGGTAAAGAACTCATGTGAAATAAAACACAAAAGAGAGAACAAAATGATACAACCCCTTGAAATCAATGACCAATGCTTAAACTTGCAAGCTCACTTAAGAGGTTGCAAGATCAAGTTAAGGTAGAGAGCTCAAGGGGGAAGCTAAGCAAAAAAAAGAATAATACAAAAACCCTCATCTTCATTTAACATCCACTCAATCTCTCACTACATTTTCATGGAGGAAAGAATGAAGAAGAAAAAGAAGAAGACTAAAAACTAACAAAAGAGAGGCATAAGAATGGACCCCCTTGGCTTGGCAAGTTCTGGGATATTTATAGGAGGAGAACTGAAAACCTAGGGCAAGATTATCTGCCCAAATGTACTGTGCCACCTACCCCCGAAAAATCATCAGCTGAAGAGCCCACATGGCCGCGGTTTTGCGGCCTAAGCACGCTAATGCCGCGGAACCGCGGCCGTATTGATGAGTTAGGTGACTAGATTTTGTTGTTTTTCCTGGTTTGCTGTCTTATGCTGTTCTACTTGTACCAAACTGCAAATTGCTTCCACAATTGCTTCAGATCTGCAATGGTCCAAAATGGCATCAATAATAATACTTTTGACCTTTTCTCCCTCGAGCTCCGCATACCCATTGATTCTTGTGCTGCCCCCCTCGTGCTCTGTGCTTGTCCGAGACACGAATGACCACTGTCATATGTCTTGTCTCAGGAACTGGTACGTGGCACTGGACGGATACGGATGACCGGAACCCGGCTTTTATCTGCTGTCAACAGATGTACTGTATTTTGGCGTAACTGTGGAGATTTTGTATCATTTGCGTTATTTTGGACTAGGAACCTGTAGTCTGTAAATATGTATCAAACACAGATTAACAGTACCTACCTATAAACAAACGAGCGTAAGAATGGGCGGTATAAAATGCGATATTCTGGTATGAACACTTAGTTTCCCTTGAGCTCTTTGCCTTCTCTTGATCTTGCAACCTCTTCATTGAGCTTGCAAGTTTAAGATTAGGTTATTAAACTCAAGGTTATATCACTTGGAGATAATAAAGCTTTCTTTTTCATTTGGGTTCTTAGTATTTCATTCTTGCTCTTTCATTACTTGCTCTTTACTTACTTGCAAATTTATTACCTTGTCATTTACTTTCTTGCAATGCTCTTTTCTTTTCTTTGTTTTTCTTTTCTTTACTCTTTTTGTTTGTTGTTGTAATGGTTGTGAATATCTTGTTGTTAGGAAAGAAACCGATATTGTAAGTTAAGATTTCTTTTCTCATTTCCTTTTCCCAATCTTTTCCATTAAACTCCATCCAAACCTTACGCAAGCGCTCCGTTAGGCACCCTACCCTACCAAGGTATCGGTGTTTCCTAACCACGACCGGTTGCGTTCGGATTGGCCGGAGGCAAAAGTAAGCAACAAGAACGGACGGACAAGGGTCAATAAGCCGGATTTCACTAATACCGTGTTTAAGCACCCTAATCCACGTTGTTTCCGATTACTCTAGCTTTAGTGGTCGAGCTCGGCTCAAAGGATTGAGTACGAATTTCCTTAACTTACACTATCCTATCTAATCCTAACAAGAGTTTACTTTGCATATAAATACATAGGGTAGATACGAACAATTCCTCCCCGCGCATGAACTCGTGAAAACAAGAACGCAAAACGCTTCGTCTTCCTGCGGACGACCCGTACTCATCGCGGCTAGCTGCAAAGCGATACCGTCTTGATTGCAGTTAACTTTAGAAGCTTAAAACTCGACATGCTAAAAGCGTGTAATCAAATGGTGCCGTTGCCGAGGAGATGGTAAAGTTTTTATTCTTATTATTTCGGGTTAATCTTGTTAATATTCTCTAACACTTTTCTTCAAAAACAAACTAAAAATTTCAAAAACCAAAACAAAAACTAACATTCCTAACCATTTTTGTTCTCTGGATTTAAGACCTGCAAGTACTGTGGATCTCAACTAAAAAGATAAACAATACCAGTGAGACACTAGTAGAAGACGTAGACACCTGAAGAAATTTGGAACCCAAATTCCACAAGCAGACCGGCGACACCCCTATAAAAACCGAGCTCGCCAGCCCAAGGGCCCTTTTTTGCCTCCAATTTCTTCTCTGTGCTCCAGTGTTCTGTTTTTGTCCCATTTTTATTGCTTGTTTTTTTTTATAATTTTTAGTGTGTAGGTATTTGGGCATTCATATCTCTTTTTCGCACTAAAAATCTGTTTTCCGACATTTTCAGATTTTACAGATTTGCGAACTGCGATTGTGTGGAGGAAAGTGTACACTAAAAGTTAAGGCGATTGCGAAGTACAGTGCCAAAGATCCGTGTAGTTTGACCCGCGCAAGCGAACTTTCCAAGCTATTCGGATTCACTTCAACGAATGTTTCTTAACCCGAAAATTTATCGGTATGTATTTTCCTAACACCTTCTTCTCAAATCCGACACATCCAATATAATATCTTTGTAGGATTCTTTGCAAATTTGCTTTCAAACGCCAAAAGTGACTAACCCGTATTTGTTGCAGTGTTGTGCCTAAACGTAAAAAAAATGGTTGTTTGATATTTTGAATAACTTTTTTATTGATTTGCGCATTGCATTCATTAATACGGATTTGAAAGCAAGCGAACCCCACAACATACAGTAACGGATTTCATCACCTTTTCCGTGGTCCACAAATTACGAATTGAGCATAACGTTTACCCGCACAAAGTTTAAAAGAAACTAGACTTTATGCCTTTAAGGACTTCGCGCTCACTAGGAGAAGTTAATTGTATTTAGAACACCGCTTAATGGTATATCGTTCACGGGGTGTCTAGGAAAGTGTTCACGGCGAAACCGCCAAAAAAGAAAGGGTTATCTAATTAAGGACCTTCGCGAAAGCGTCGAAAAACCTCCTCTTATCTCTTCACTTACCTGGCCTCGTGATCAGTATATCTTGAGCCCGTTTCTCGACACAGTTTTACTTCGACAATCAAGTTCTTGAGCAAGTTTAGTTGACCTAGGTGAACCCTAGACCGATTAGGTGTGTGGTATTTTTGTGTCGTGATTGTTTTTTGTCCATATTCTTTTTGTGTGTTTTATTCTTTTGTTAATAACTAACTTACAAAAAAAACCCACATTCTTTTTCCACTCTTCTTCTTCTTCTTCTCTTCATATCATGGATACCCCACCCAGAAAAACTCTTACCGAACTTTGGTACCCACAACCAGACATTACTTCTTACGGTTCTTGCTTTGGTCGAACTATTACTTCTTACGGTTCTTGCTTTGGTCGAACATCGAACGATCTCTCCATGCCTAAACTTTCTTTGAAAGATCGGATAGACGCGTCTAGGTCAAACAATTGGACTCCGCAATCCACTTTGTATCAACCATTTCAACCTGCCCCACCTTCTTACGTTGATATCCCTTTTGAGAGTCCTTTTGTCACTCCAAGACCTATGTCTATTGCTGAACGTATTGAACAATCCCGTTGCCGAACTTTCACTCCTTTCACCATGTCTAATTCTTTTAATCAATAATTCCATTCACCTTCTTATCATAACGTTGATCTTAACCCTGTCCAGCCATTCGATTCCTATCAGTCCTACCCGACATTTACACCTTCCCTAGACATTACTTCTGAACAGCGATTTGGGAGTTTCTTGTATCCAACCAACGTTGAATCTTTTACAGAAACTCCTCCACCACCCATATCTAGTCTGGAACAGTCATTAGAAGACTTTCGGGTAGCGTCGTACCAACAGATGATGGATTTGAATGCATCCATGGCCGCCCTCATACAACCTAACGAACCGGTAGCTAGTTTCCAACTAGCTCCAAATTTTCCAATGTATGATGAGGCAGTAGGACAGATTGAGGAATTGACTCGTGTGAGTGAGCGGTATACCCTTCTAAATCAAACCTACCCATTGCAAATTGAATCCCATAACTCCGGTTTTGAATGTTTATCAAGTGTCCCGAACGATTCACCAATTGAAAATAGAACGTTTAATGAGTTATGCGACTTTGTAGTGTTTGATTTACCTTATTGTGAAGGGTCCCTTTCGAGTGAAACCGCACCCAATCCTGTTGACCTCTACACCTCCACTCTAGAACCTGAATTGATTGAAATCCATACTTTTGATGATGTGTCTGAGAATATTGATTTTCACTTGATTAAGGATATTGACGCTGGGAATATTTTGGATGATGAACCCGCAGTTTTGGATGAGTTTTTCTCACAAATTCATTATTTACTTTCACTTCAGTGTGGACATCATCCCGAGTCATTAACTGTTTTTCTCGAACTTCATATGCGTCTAGATATTGATGATAAATGCATGGATGATCTAATTTTTTAGGAGAATTTTGAGGATATTTTTAAAGATGAACCAATTTTGCTTGATGAGTCGGATTTTCCAATTCATTCTGTCCCTTCCACCGACTGTGTACACCCTCCTGAATGTTTAACCGATCCCATTCCTCAATCACTTCCCTCCATCATTTCCATCGTTCTGACCTTGCAAGACACCGTATCACTTTCACTTCCCATGTCTGGTTTACCAAGTTCGGTCTATCCATGTTTTCTCACGAATCTTGAGAGATTTGACCCCATTTCTTGATGGGTTAATAGATTAGTACAATCTCTTTTTACACATCGGTCATTACAAATTGTGCTAATCTATTCACTCCATTTCCACCCTCAAGTTCGTATTCCACTTCTTTTTCCCTTCCGCTATTCTTCTTCTCATATACCGAGACCGTATCCCACTTCTATCCCCATACGGTCACACGTGTTCTCCATGTCTTTCCTCTCTGCATTCTTTCTCCAGCCATTGCGATATAGAGATAAAATCTTTGAATGGTTGGTGCTCACTTTTTTCCAGTGTAAGGCCTTGTATAGATTGATACTGTTTTCTCCCTCCTAATCCTGAACTTCATCGCTTAAACAGTGGAAGCACAGTTTTACTTAAGCTGGGGGGGGGGGTTGTGTATATATATTTTGTTTTCCTTTTTCTGTTATAAAAAAACAAAAAAAAACAAAAAACAGGGGAGCGCCGACAATTTTGACCCTCTTGGTGTAGCCTGACAGTGAGGGCACTGTCAAGTTTAAGTTTGGGGGTATGCTCGGTAAGCTTTCTACCTTTGCATTCATGTGTATATTTTGCATTGGCATACTTATAAAAAACCCACAAAAATCGAAAATTTTTACGAAAATATAAAAACTTTGTCGTCAAGTTAGCTAATAGGGTAACTTAGATTTTATTCTGAAAGTTTAGTTGATACGTTAGAAATAACTAAATTCTAGGCTTAGGAATTGAAAACCCTAAAAATAACCCTCATTCTGTTTAACCTTGGTAATTATACGTCCATACCGTTTTTTTTTATAGAAGTAGGTAATCTTGAGTTTAATTCTTGAGTTAAGTCGAGATGAACGGAAAGTATTGAAGCTTTACTGAAAGATAAGTCTGAAAAATAGTTTCTATTCTTGAGTCCAAATTTAGAAAGTATATACCCTACAAACTGCACATACATGCACCTTGAAACTTAGGATAGTAGAGGATACCTAGAAATACTCTTGCCTGAAAACCTAGTATGAAAGAAAAAAAATGGTATTTAAAGCTAACCACCAAAAGAGCATCATTGAAAAATATTTCCGGTCTTGAAAAGAAAAAGAAAAATAAAAGAAAAAGAAATAAATGAAGTCAAGACCTGGAAACAGCTATTTACGCTTTAAGCTCACACATTCAGTAATCGGCTGTTGGTGCCTCATGAAGCATTAATAGTCGCATGAAAGGTGTGTAAGTAAAAAACCGTCCATCATTAATGCAAAGAAGTGGTATTAGGTATTAGGGCAAGGGTACTATAGCTTGAATTGAATTCTTAAGTGTAGGGATGAAAATTTACACACACGTAGGGGTATACAATCAATGTTTGGAGGAAAGATAGAAACAAAGAATAAGAATTTTGTTTTCTGTAAACTTGATAAAAATCTCTGATTGGAGACCGCGGTTTAGAAGGAAAACTCAGGAGAGACCGAGATCTTTCTAAACTGTAAAACGTATAGGATTTGAAGTTGAATAAATAGGAGGCGTGAAACATAAGGGTTGGATTTTTCTAACTTAGGATATAGAGTTTCTAACCTAGATGCTAAACTGTAGGAATAGAATCGACGTTAACTTGTGAAACTATCTTGACGGGATTTTATGGGTGTAATCCGCTGAAAACCCTCAGGAGACAACACTTCTCCTACTTGGGACACCTAGACGTTTAACGGCTTGTTACACGAGCTCAGGGCAATCGCGTTCCCTGCGAAAGTGAGGCTAAGATTTTATTTTGCTCGAGACGAGCAAAAGATAAGTTTGGGGTATTTGTTCATCACTAAAAACTGCATTTTAATGCCGCTCATTTATTATCTTTTTTGTTATATATCGGTACTATTAACCAGTGTCTGCTCAGTAATTACAAATTACAGGTATCCGTGACAAAATACTGGAAACACATTCAAAATCACGGATATAACGTTTGTGAGCCGACACTGCAACCAGAACTGCAAACCGATCGATGACCAAAGAGTTCTTTTGCAAATAAATGTGCACACACAACTTTTGGTCCAACACAATGCATGTGTACACACAACTCTTTGGCATGGACCATGGTGGGGCTGCCCATGGCACACACAAATGATGGCTTATGCAAGTGGGGGAAAAGAGTGATAAATGCAAAAAGATGTGATGTGATGTATAGCTACAAGCCTGAGTGCAACCCAAATTCATATAGACAAATCAAGCAGCACCAGAGTGACATTGGAGAACACACAAGACCACATAATCAAAACGAGCCCACTTGCTCGGTTTTTGGACCGGCCACATGCCCAATAAGTCCGAGCTCGCCGGCCCCCTAGCCCCATTGGTCCCCATATTTCTTCTGTCCCTCCCTTGCTGCCACGTTATCTTATTTTTATTATTTGTTTAATCTTCTTCTGAGCCTATAAATATAGACAGTGAGCAAGGGAGAGTGGGTCCATGTTTTGTCCAAGTTTTGTTCAACACTTCATACTCTTTTGTTTTCTTTTCTTGTACATAGCTTAGTTTCCCTTGAGTTCTTTGCCTTCTCTTGATCTTGCAACCTCTTCATTGAGTTTGCAAGTTTAAGATTAGGTTATTGGACTCAAGGTTGTATCACTTGAACATAATAAAACTTTCTTTTACCTTTGGGTTCTTAGTATTTCATTCTTGCTCTTTCATTACTTGCACTTTCATTACTTGCTCTTTACTTACTTGAAAATTTATTACCTTGTCATTTACTTTCTTGCAATGCTCTTTTCTTTTCTTTGTTTGTCTTTTCTTTGCTCTTTTTGTTTGTTGTTGTAATGGTTGTGAATATCTTGTTGTTAGGAAAGAAACCGATATTGCAAGTTAAGATTTCCTTTCTCATTTTCTTTTCCCGATCTTTTCCATTAAACTCCGCCCAAACCTTACGCAAGCGCTCCGTTAGGCGCCCTACCTTACCAAGGTATCGGTGTTTCCTAACGGCGACCGGTTGCGTTCGGATTGGCCGAAGGCGAAAGCAAGCGACAAGAACGGACGGACAAGGGTCAATAAGCCGGATTTCACTAATACCGTGCTTAAGCACCCTATTCCACGTTGTTGCCGATTGCTCTAGCTTTAGTGGTCGAGCTCAGCTCAAAGGATTGAGTACGGATTTCCTTAACTTACACTATCCTATCTAATCCTAACAAGCATTTACTTTGCATATAAACACATAGGGTAGATACGAACAATTCCGCCCCGCGCATTAACTCGTGAAAACAAGAACGTAAAATGCCCCGTCTCCCTGCGGACGACCCATACTCATCGCGGCTAGCTGCAAAGCGATACCGTCCTGATTGAGCTTAACTTTAGAACCTTAAAACTCGACATGCCAAAAGCGTGCAATCGGTGACATAGCGATTTCTAATATGTATGTGGCATGACAATTACCGATGATGAGTGTGATGCTATGGATTTTCATCGGTAATGGTGCGTGTGTTCTAGCAGGAAAAATCATACAAGGATAAGGAAAAAGGAACGTAGTATGTACACCGCAAAATAAGAATAATACGAGCATAACAGAAAAAGGAAATTGTAACGCAATAGTATATAATACGTAGCTATATATGAGCCATACAGTTATAGTTTAAAATAGTAAAAATCGTTGATTTTAGAAAAATAGGGCTACGGTGTTTTTGAGAAAAATATACGATTTGAAAATCCATAGCGTCCCTTGAGATTATCATTTAAAAGTGCGTAATGATTCGTTAGTTTAGAAAATAGGTATGGCTCTAAATATATCCTAATATCTATTTAAATGATTAGAAAACAATATTTTTCCGAGTCAATACATACATAAGTAGGTGATACATCCTTATAGTATCACATACGGTATAATCCATCGTACGACATCATCAAATCAAAAGTACAGATCAATCGTGTGACGCTCCACTTCCCAGTAGACGGAAACGGTGACATGGCAAGCCCACGGTATATTTATCCAGAGTAGGTCATTCCCTAAATAAATATATTAAGCGTAATGAAACAATAATACACAATACAAGAATAAATGGAGACTGTAAAATTTTTCAACATCTTTATTTACATTCAACTTCCAATGTTTACAAATACATGAGTTTATGCTGGAAAGCAAACACAATAAGGAAAATACCTAAACAAGTGGCATACATAAACCGAAGAAAATGAAGCTGAGTTAGCCCTGAATAGCTATCTGGTTGTAGTCCTCCTCTATGGCTTCAACTTTCTCAGTCTCGATCGTATCTGACGAACATTCCAAGAAAACAAAGGTGGGTGGAATGCCCGTCTTATGCTTGGTAAGTACTAAAGATAACTAAGAGTAAAGAAAATGACAAGTGTAGAATATATATGACGAGTACGAGTATAAGTTCATGGGTAAGTATATATTATATGTCTCTATATGGTCATTATGTTAACGTTAAGTTCCAAGTGTAAATGTCAACGCAACCGTAGAAGTATTCATGAGCTCAAGAGTGGGGCCCCAGGAGCAAGGAAACACGGGTCCATTTCATGTGTTAGCATCGGAGCTCTAGGCTGTGGATGAGTCAACCCGACTGATATTCGAGTAAAATAAAAAATAGGTTAATACGGGACTCCTGAAGCTCCGTTGGATTCACACAAGAAACTATCCCAAACACCCCGAGTATAATATATTATAACTGGTTAATATACTTAATTGGTTTAATTGATTGATTAACATGTCTTGATCAAAACCATAGATTGCAAAAGTGTAGGATGTATTCGAGTGAGTCGAGTAATATGCGAGTCATGACAATTGCAATCTTGGTTCGAGTAGTTTGGGTTCGAGTACATATTCGAGTTTAGATTCGAGTTAGGTTAGAGTTTGAGTTTGTGTTCGAGTTCGAGTTCAAGTTTAGATTCGAGTTTGGATTCAAGTTTATGTCTTTTTCATAGAAATTGATTTAAACCGTTAAAAATCTTATGTTCGGGAGAAATCGGCAACTGCTGCACATGGACGGCAGGATTTGTGTCTTTTTTCAAGACAATTGCCACTGATAACTCCGTTAAGTTGTCTAACCTGAATATGCAAGCACTCACTTTTTCCGGCTCCCTCGGGCTCAAGAGAATTGATCCCGGTTAAACCTAGATTAATATAGAAAGAGAATTGATCCCGGTTAAACCTAGATTAATATAGAGTCCTTAAATATTGTTTGTATATCTCGAGGGGGTTTTATGAAAAATACTTTAATATACTTTAAAAATAAGTTTTGTTTCTTTTAAAAATATAGTTTCTTAATTTGTTTTTATTGAAAATACGGATTTATAATTTTTATATAATTTTTTAAATATTAGTTTTGTTTAAAAAAGTCGCGTTTCTTACAAACCGTATTTTTATTTGCTTTCAAGACCGAATACCCTGTGAGGAGTTCTGCATTTCGCTCTACTATTTCAAGGATGTGCGATAATCTGCACCATCCATTGGCGTGTCCCCTAATGAGGGTTTTAGAGGCACAATTGCCAAGAATTTTAAAATACCGATTAAAAGAAACGAGTTTTAAAAAGGTATGGTATTTTAATGAAAAGCTTTTACTTTGAATGAACCATAGATCTAGGATACCGTGCTATGGAACCATAGTGTGTGTGTGGGGTAGGTCGTTACCTCGTGAAGTTTCTCTAAAGGTATTTCAACTAATTATCGAGAAGTGTTATACTAAAGTGCATGGTTCCCTAGCCACCGCCAATGGGTTTCGGGAGGCATCGACAATGCCGTTTTCAAAAAAAATGACGCGCTAAAAAACCCTAACCTAGAATCTTAACTAGAGAATTAGACGAAAGTAGAATGTAAATATCTTTACATCTAAGTGAACAAGAAATACAACCTTTGTAGACCGGTCCTTCACTTCAATAGCTCTGTGTAGTAGTCCCTTCACTCCAAGTAGTGAACTCCCGGACTCTACTAAGGCTCCACAAGATGAAAAGAACAAGCTTGCTTGAAGTTTTCGAGGCCGAAGATGATCTACGTTGAGGAGACACCAACTCAAGCAATCTCTTCACTAATATGGAATTAATAAAGCAAACACCCTAAACTAAATGGCTAGTCTAGTAGAGGATGATGAAATAGGAATTTTGCTCGCTTTAGAAATATTTTTCTCACTCATTTTCTTCACCTCCCAAAAAGCTAGAGAGCTTGAGGAAGGAGATGAAGAAAAGCAACCATCGAAAAAGTCAAGTGTAGAATGGCAACTATGGGTAAGTTAATATCATATACTAACTCATGTAGAGACTAAACCATGGCTAATCATAATGGTTGGGTTAATAAATATTTTAAGTAAAACAAAATTGGTAGACTTAGTCAATGATTCTACAAGCTTCAACTAAGCATCAACCATGACTAATTTCCACCCAATTTTGAATTACTTTAAATAAATAAAACCCTTGATTATGTTAAGCATGGTGTGAGTTTTATACACCCATGTCACATGTATCATCTAGAATGACACAAAAGAATGTATATTAATATATATCATATATATACTAAGTGTACACAAGTGAGAAAAAGAAATCTTAAGTAAGTTAATATTAGTTAATGTAAGATAATATATCAAATATATAATTATACATTAAATTATTAAATCAACACTTGATTTAATAATCCAGCTATATCACATACAACCGACTAATATCAAATGTATCAACTTATTGAATCAATACTTGATTCAACAGCCCGGCTATATCACATATAACCGACCGATATCACATATCGCGAGAATAGAATACGGTATCAAATACACATATTAATCTTGGTCTCACACATATCATATATATGCTCCTACTTCATTTCTCCTGAACCAGGATAACTCTATGTAGGACTCTAAAGACTCGTCAATATGCCAGCAGTAGATGGTGATTATATCAGTCACCCATAAGCCGTCAGCAATCTGCTAAACGTAACGGCCACCCGGGTATTGAGCAATCAGAAAATCAACAAGCAAGTCTGCTCATACTCCTGCGAATCCAAACAGTAACACTATCGTACAGTCCGGTCTCTTCGTCTGATATGTCGTATATCACAGCCTGGGGGTGGTAAACATCCAACCCCAATAGCCTGATATGTCATGCCGATGTGAGTCTCATAACGGTTTGAGAAACTACTGATAACACTTACCAGTAGATCTCACCAACCTTGACCAGGGATTTCCTGTTATGGCCAGTCAAGCATAGCGCAACATCAACCTCCAATACCGGGAGAGACGAAATCCCCTCCTATCGCCCATTGCCTCCATGTGACTCGGGACTGTACCCGAAAACAACTGTTTTGCACGATCTCTTGAACGTGGTAAGGTGAAAATCAAACCACAGTGGGAATCACACAAGACTCTATGACGATCTCGGGTTAACAGACTGACCTGTACTAGTGTCACCAGAGAACTGCTATCTGACTATAGGTATAATACCATCTAGGAGTTCTTGGCGAATCCGTTCGGTGTACCCAGTCTCCACTGAGCACCCATATACCATCTCTGATGTCAAACACCAATGGATATGGGATCATCCATCGCCCATCACATGCGTTGAGAAGCGTATATGCTAGTCTACTCTAGAATATCGATGCCCCATCTCGATACTCCCACGACTAGGAACATTTGAAGGATGTACTTACCGATTACCTCTGCCCCACTTGTATAATCTGCATCATAATCCTGGTAGTCAAGTACTCATCCTAAGGGCTTTATTAATATGTAATAGAGGGACAATAAATGCACATGTTAAGATAAAGAGAAATCAGATAGCATACTATCATGTCGAGCAAGAAAATCCTCCTTATATATGTCCAAGCATCCACTATAATATACATCACATGTATAATAATGGCCTCCAGGGCATACATATAACTAACAATCTCCCATTTCCACTAGGGCTATTTGTTGTAGTATCTCATACTTAACGCCCCATAAAAGTCTCTCTAGGGAAAAACCTATGTGAGTGGATCCGACGTGTTATCCGTCGCGTCAACTCTCTTTACCTCGATCCCTTGGAGATCAATCATCTCCTTAATCAGGTGATACTGTCCTCAGAATGTGTCTGGATGGCTGATGGGACCGGCGTTCCTAGGCTAAACCCATCACTCCATTGTTGTCACAATAATAGTTATTGGACGATCAATGGTAGGAACCATGTTCATCTCATGAACAAGAATTATCCAGACATCCACTTTTGTAGCATCGTTGGTAGCGATGTATTCAGCCTTTATCATCTAGTTTGCTATGGTATATAGCTTGGAACTCTTCCAACATACCGTCCCTCCACTGAGGGTAAACACAAAGCCCGAGACTGACTTTCAGTCAACTTTATCACTCTTGGAGCACGAATTGATAAAGGACTCCCACTGGAGTTCACCGTTACCAATCCCTAAGAACATTTCTTTAGTTCTTCTCAAGTACTTAGGAATGTCCTTCACAGCTGTCCAATGATTCTCCCAAGATCTGATTGATTCCTAATTACTACACCTAATGAGTTAGCTACATCTGGTCTGGTACATAACATCGCATATATGATAGAGCCTACTGCCGAAGCATAGGTTATCCCTTGTATGCAAGCTCTCTCCAAATCAGTCTTGGAAGACTTCTTTTTGGAGAGAGTGATTCCTGAGTAAGTGGGCGAAACACCACGCTTAGAATCTTCTATACGAAACCCCTTTAGTACGATGTTAATGTACCTGGATTTGGGACAATCCTAACATCCACTTAGATCTATCACCATAAATCATAATCCACAAGATGTAGTAGGTATTATCCAGATCTTCAATGGAGAATCCTCATGATAAGAGGAGCTTGACCGAGTGTAGCATAAGAAACCATTTCCTATCAAGAGTATGTCATCTGCGTACAATACATGGAGGACAACCTTACTCTCTACAACCTTCTTGTATATACAAGGTTCATCTACCTTTTTGATGATGTCAAACTCTTTGACTGCCACATCAAAACAGATCTTCCAACATGCGTGCTTTAATCCTGATGGACTTAAGCATAGCCATTGGAGAAAATGTTTCATCATAATCTACACTTGGTTGCATGACGAGAACTATTTATTACAAGTCTAGTTTTGAAAGTCTCAACTTTTCCATTTACACCAAGAATCTTCTCAAGATCCATTTGCTCCTGATGGGTTTTACCCCTTCAGGTGCAATATTCAAAGTCATATTTTGTTGGTGTACTTGGATTCCATCTCTGATTGCATAGCATCAGCTATTTCACAGAGTTCCCACTCATGATGGCCTGCCTGAACCTAGTTGGGTCATCATCTACCATGATGCAATCCTTGCTCTCACCGTCACCGAGAAAACCGTAGTAACTCTTAGGTGGATGAGAAACCCTACCAGATTCGTAGAGAGGCTGAGGTTCGTTAGAAACTATTGAATCCTTTGGTTTCACCAAATCATCAGCTGTTAGTTTGTCCAGCTGGAACTCCTTCCAGTTCTACCTCATGACCACTAATTTCTTCATAAGAAATTCCTTTTCTAAAAAGATGGCATGATGAGAAACAAAACACCTTTTGCTCCTCAGTGTGGTAGAAGATATACCCTCGTAAATGTTTGGGATATCCAACAAACTTACAGAACTGACCTTGCCTCGAGCTTGTCTGAATTTTGTTTTTCAACATAGACCGGACAACCCCGTATCTTAACTCGTTCTTCCCATTTCACATCTCATATGGAGTGGTAGGAACAGATTTGGATGCAACCCCATTCAATAGGTATGCAACTTCTCAAGTGCATAACTCCAAAAAGAAACAGGCAACTCAGTAGTACTCATCATAGAGCGCACCATATCTCATAGGGCATGATACCTTCGCCCCGATACACCTTTGTGCTGTGGTGTATACGAAGGAGTAAGCTGAGAGAGAATCCTATTCTCTGTTTAGAAAATACAGGAACTCCATGCCCAAGTATTTGCCTCCCCGATCTCATCGAAGGACTTTAATACTTCTACCCATCTGGTTCTCAACTTCAAGCTTATATTCCTCGAATTTCTCAAAAGTTTCAAACTTGTGTTTCAACAGGAACATACGTCCGAATCTTGAGAGATGGTTAGTGAATATAATGAAGTACGAAAAACCAACCCTGGCATTTGTAGACATAGGACCGTATACATCATCATGTATCCGTCCCAAGAGTTCACTAACTCTTCTCTGTTTCCAGTAAACGGAGCATTGGTCATTTTATCTTTGAGACAAGACTGGCACGTATCAAAAGATGAAAATTCGAACAGATTCTAATATTCATCCTTATGTAACTTAGCTAGTCGTGTCGCATTGATATGACCTAGCCTACAATGCCACAATAAGGATTCGTTCATTTCTGAACTACTTCTCTTGTGCGTGTTCTACATACTTTGAACTGTGGTTTGATTTAGAACGTATATGCCATTTCATAACGTGCCTGATCCAATCAACTATTGATTCAGGAAAATGTTCATAATATTATCCTCCAATACAGAATTATATCCTTGTTTAACTTAATAAAGAAACTGATATAATGTTGTATATCAGGTTCGGTATCTAATAACATTTGTTCAGAATCAATGTATTTACCATTTGGTAATACAAGGTGATATATGCCAACTGACTTGGCTGCAACAATTGCACCATTCTCTACACTTAGAGACATATCACCCAATCCCAGTTCTCTACTTTTCATTAGCCCATGTAACTCTTACATATGTGGGATCTTGATCCGGTATCTCATACCCAGGACGTAGAGTGAACTGAGAAACAGTTCTCGGTAACGAACACACCTTACGAAGATGCATCAACATGCACATTCCTCGTTTGGGTTGCGTGGAAATTCGGATATTCCCCTATTTCCTGCTCGGACTTATAACAATTATAAGTTGGAGCGGAACCAACGTTCCCCAGCTTAGTAAAATAAGCAGATTCGGTCAATGCATCCATATTATTATCTTGATTAAGGCATGTTACGGTCGCTACCAGGAGAAAGAGAGAGAGAGAAGAAAATACTCAGCGTATGCACTTGCAAGATCAGATTGGTTATTATTTTATCTAATCAGGATGGCTCCTACTGTTTTTATCAAATCTTCCTTCAAACCCTAAAAGGTAAGACTAGACGGGATTAATTACACCCTACAAGTTCACCAATCTTTCGGCCAGGCCAGTGTCGGTACTTTGAGGGAGGTTCCCCATGCTTTCGCACTGAACTAATTAAAATAAACCTCGTTTTCCCAGGGGCGTAACCCCGTTAACACCTTTCTAGACACCTACTTGATCGGCTAATTGTAATGTGTAAAACTCTCCCAGGAGTAACTCTTACTCGCAGTGGGTATCGGGATCCAACTATCTCATAGAAGGTATGCAATCTCATTGCAAATTTCAACACTTGAAATTCCCGATAATATTTTGCCCCTAGCAACTTATGACCTTAACAAGGCCAACAAATCATAAGCGGTAGCCAAGTTCAACCCGTACATTTCATGATTGAATTAAACCCACTGGTACGACCCTTAACATAGTCAACAAAGTCGTACGACTACCCTAATCCAATCGCATCACATGCTTAAGCAGATAAGCACTAATCAGCTACCGCACACTACGCCTTAACATAGTCAACAAACGTAGCACGAATACTAAGTAGCACTTATCTGAAATGACGGAGGGCTATGACAGGTTTTAAAGAAAACCTTTTGCGTAATGAACTTGATATCGTTGCAGAAACGAGTAATTTTGAAAAGGAGTGTTTTTGAGGCTTTTGCTAGTTTTGCTAAAGAGGTCACTCCCGGTGAAGGGATCTCGGCTCTTTTCTCATCGAATGAGATGCTAGATATTTCATAAATACCACTATGCAAAGCATGAACTAAAAAAGTAATCAAAAACAAAACCGAGTGGGTTGTAGCATTTGCCAGTTTCGCTAAACAGGTCACTCCCGGTGAAGGGATCTCGGCTCTTTCCTTATCAAATAAGGTGCTGGATATTCTACATGGAATACCGGTATCCAAAGCAAGAACTAGAGCTACCAGTTTTTAAAACAAGATTCTGCAAAATCTTTAGGTTTCTTTTATTTTATTAATCTCATTAATGAAGTCCCATCAATGATGCTTCCTAAGCATCATAGAAAAAATGAAAGCAGCAATATTTATTTATATCATATATATAATATAAGCATTCGTCTTAGAATATCAAGTGATCACATCACAGAATATCAGCAGCAGAAGAACACATATGAAATATTGGATATACTAGGAATTCCGTGTTTTAAATTAAGCCGGTAAAAAACCACGGATTCCACGATCGTGATGAATTGCCAAACCCACATCCCTAAACCCTTACGAGAGAGGCAAGTAACCCTACCAATTCTAGAGTTAGGAGACCCGGTCTCGACTCCTCGAGATGGTCTCCCACTGGACTCTAGAACCCGGTTACTTATGCTCTCCTCCTTAGGTCTATCCTAATGCGGAAAAGTAAATAATATACATCAATGGTGACATCATCCTCAACCCGGAAGTGCCCCAATAAAAGAATATTACATACAAGTTTTTACATGAATGAAAATGAAAAACTCTCATCTCACATAAAAAAAACCCCGGCTGTTCAAACACGATGATCCAATATTATATATCACAGCAACACATATATCACATGTCATCAACGTAAGTAAATATGCGTATCCCAATCGTCGTTGACATATAGTAACGAAACCGGCGATACACTATATATTACACTTACGGTCGCAGAAAAGAAAGCGAAAAACTATAACAATTGGAATCTGCAACCACCTTAGACATCATAAACCCAATGTATCACATACTTTGGATTTCATGCCTAACCATATGAATTCCTTAGACATCGCATGCCTAACAATTATAAACCCCGCATTTTAGTCTCGATATTGAAAACACTTTTCAATAACCAGTCGGGTAATTCAACAAGATTCCTGATAACCTGATCGAATGCTTGTCGGAAACTTTAGTAGACGGCCGCACCCCCGATGCCATCAGCGAAGTGCACTTAGGCGGAACACCGCGGCCGCGAGCATCCGAACGGATGCTTTTGGCGACGGGGTTCTCCTACAGTCACTTGGTCAGGACTATGGGGTGTGGCTATCTAGTAAGGTTACCTGGCGAGTATCCGCGAACGTGATTGCGACGGACATTTGATCCACATCAAAATCCCGTAACAACCGATCAAATGAGACTGAATTTCTAGATTTATAAAATTCAATTTAGTTTTCATAAAACTAAATATTGTGGATTCCAAGTATTGTATCACAATCACAGATAGCTAGATGATGTTTAACTTTTAGATCGAATCAACAAACACCCAAAATTTCCTAAAGAGCTCAACACTTAAGCACAGTTTAAAAAACACCCAGAACATGCCACAGCACCTCTGGACCAACCGTAGAAAGGTAAACCCTTGCCTCACCTATGGCGCCGTGGAACTACCGCAAACCCTACGATTTGGTGGTGGTTCCGACGGTCACAGAATCGAGTTAGGCTTTCGTTTTTCCAGAGGGTCCATAGAAAACACCTGCATAATTTTCTGAAGATTTTAAACATGAAAAAAATCCAACTCTTGGAAAATTTCCATCGAGAGAGAAAATGGGTTATTGATATCCGTTCGAACTTTTTAACGTCGTCTAAATAACCCGAAACGATATTAGAATTACGACTATGAAACACTCCGAATTGCTTTTACAGAAAGATAATATCACATGCAATCTTAGCAAAAACAAGTAATACCTGAAACACCAAAACCCATAGATTGGAACACCACACCAAAACGAAGCCCAAAGCTTACTAAAAAACCGGTGATGCCGGTTTTTATCTACATGTCGCCGGTCTAAATCCGTCAAGAGTGGTTTGTTTTCCTGTAGTGTTCATATAATATCCCATGTAACATTCTGGAACTTCTTAAAAAAATTTAGACACTCTTAAAATTTCGACAAAAACTAGGTTATTGTTTCGAGTGTTTCGGACTTGTTTCGGTTTCGTAATTCTACAAATATTGTCTAATTCTCTAGCATGGCTCTGATACCACTTCAGGGTTTCCTAGCCACCGCCGATGGGTTTCGGGAGGCATCGACCATGCCGTTTTCAAAAAAATGGCACACTAAAGAACCCTAACTTAGAATCTTAACTAGAGAATTAGACGAAAGTAGAATGTAAATATCTTTATATCTAAGTGAATAAGGAATACAATCTTTGTAAACCGGCCGTTCACTTCAATAGCTCCGTGTAGTAGTCTCTTCGCTTGAAGTAGTGAACTCTCGGACTCTAGTAAGGATCCACACGATGAAAAGAACAAGATTGCTTGAAGTTTTCGAGGCCGAAGATGATTTACGTCGAGGAGACACCAACTCAAGCCACCTCTACACAAATATGGAATTAGTGAAGCAAACACCATAAACTAAATGGCTAGTCTAGTAGAGGATGATGAAGCAGGAATTTTTCTCATTTTAGAAATATTTTTCTCACTCATTTTCTTCACCTCCCAAAAAGCTAGAGAGCTTGAGGAAGGAGATGAAGAAAAGCAACCATGGAGAAAGTCAAGTGTAGAATGGAAACCATGGGTGAGTTAATATCATATACTAACTCATGTAAAGACTAAACCATGGCTAATCATAATGGTTGGGTTAATAAATATCTGAAGTAAAACAAAATTGGTGGACTTAGTGAATGATTCTACAAGCTTCCACTAAGCATCAACCATGACTAATTTCCACCCAATTTTGAATTACTTTAAATTAATAAAACCCTTGATTATGTTAAGCATGGTGTGAGTTTTATACACCCATGTCACATGTATCATGTAGCATGACATAAAAGAATGTACATTAATATATATCACATATATACTAAGTGTACACAAGTGAGAAAAGAAATCTTAAGTGGGCTAATATTAGTTAATGTAAGATAATATATCAAATATATAATTATACATTAAATTATTAAATCAACACTTGATTTAATAATCCGGCTATATCACATACAACCGACTAATATCAAATGTATCAACTTATCGAATCAACACTTGATTCGACAGCCCGGCTATATCACATATAACCGCCTGATATCACATATCGCGAGAATAGAATACGGTATCACATACACGTATTAATCTCGGTCCTGCACATATCACATATATGCTCCTAATTAGTTTCGCCTGAGCCAGGAAACCTCTGTGTAGGACTCTAAAGGCTCGTCAATACTGCTGGGTTCCCTAGCACGACAGCGGGGTTTTGGGAGGTATCGTCCATGCCGTTTTCAATATTTTGCCGTATTAAGGAACCCAAAGCTAGGACCTTTAACTAGAGAATCATACGAAAACAAAAATGTAAACACTTTACATCTAAGTGAATGCGGAATACAACCTTTGTAGACCGGTCCTTCACTTCAATAGCTCCGTGTAGTAGTCCCTTCGCTGCAAGTTGTGAACTCCCGAACTCTAGGAATGGTTCACTTGAAGAAATGAACAAGCTTGCTCAATGTCTTCGAGGCCGAAAATGATCTACGTCGAGGAGACTCAAGCTTATGCTACCTCTTCACTAATGGTGAGATTAGTGAAGCAAACACCCTAAACTAAATGGCTAATAGTAGAGGATGATGAAGTAGGAATTTTGCTTACTTTAGATTTTATTTTGTCACAATATATCACCACTTCATCAAAAGCTAGAGAGCAAACTCATGAGGAAGAAGAAGATGAAGTGAAGTGATGAATGAGTAATTCATGTGAGGTTAGAAATGCAACCATGGTGAGTTAATGTCATGCCTAACTCTTGTAGAGACTAAACCATGGCTAAGTGTTGTGGTTAGGTTAATAAATATTTTAAGTAAGACAAACAAGTGGACTAAGTCAATGGTTCTATTAGCTTCCATCCAAGCTTTAACCATTAATCCTTTTCCATCTAATTTGTTTAACTTTAAATAAATAAAAACCCTCCACTAAACCTAGCATGGTGTGAGTCTCATACACCCTTGTTGCATGTATAACCTAGCATGTCACAATGATATATATCACATATATATTAGTGTGCAAAAAGAATACAATTAACATATATCACATATATGTTAAGTGTAACAAAAGTGAGAAAAATCAATACTTAAGTGAGCTAATATTAGTTAATGTAATGTAATATATCAAATATATAATTATACATTAAATTATTAAATCAACACTTGATTTAATAATCCGTCTATATCACATACAACCGACTAATATCAAATGTATCAACTTATCGAATCAACACTTGATTCGATAACCTGGCTATATCACATATAACCGACCGATATCACATATTGCGAGAATAGAATGCAGTTCACATAAGCGCATTAATCTCGATCCCGCACATATCACATATGTGCTCCTACTTCGTTTCGCATGAACCAGGAAACCTCTATGTAGGACTCTAAAGACTCGTCAATACGCCGGCAGTAGGTGATGATCATATCAAACATCCACAAGCCACAAGCGGTCTGCTAAACGTAACGGCCACCCGGGTATTGAGCGATCAGAAGATCAACAAGCAAGCCTGCTCATACTCCTGCGAATCCAATAAGTAACACAACCGTACAGTCCGGTCTCTTCGTCTGATATGTCGCATATCTCGCTTGGGGGTGGTAAACGTCAGACCCAATTCGCTTGATAAGTCATGCCGATGTGAGGCTCATAACGGATTGAGAAACTACTGATAATACCTACCAGTAAATCTCAAAAACAGCCCTGGCCAGGGACTTCCTGTTATAGCCAATCGAGCACAGCGCAACATCAACCCGCAATACCGGGAGAGAAGAAATCCCCTCCTATCGCTCATTGCCTCCATGTGACTCGGGACTGTACCCAAAAACCACCGTTTGCACGTTCTCTTGAACATGGTAAGGTGGAAATCAAAGCACAGTGGGAATCACACAAGAATCTATGACGATCTCGGGTCGACAGACTAATCTGTACCAGTGTCACCAGAGAACGGCCATCTGACGTGAGGTATAATACCATTTAAAAGTTCTCGGCGAGTCTGTCCAGGGTACCCAGTCTCCATTGAGAACCCGTATTGTTGGGATACCTAGGACGGCAACAAGGATTCGGGTAGCATCATCCATACCAAGTTTAAATTTTTGTCGTTCTAGAAAACCCTAACCATGAATCTTTAACTAGAGAATCAAACTTAACTACATGTTAACAACTTAACATCTAAGAGATTAGGGATTACAACCTTTGTAGTCCGTTCATTCGCTTCATAAGCTCTGAGTTGAGGTCCCTTCGCTGCGATCATCAAGCTCCCGGATTCTAGAGAGGCTCCATGAAGTGAATGAGGGATCCTTGCTTGAAGTCTTCACAATCAAAGATGATCTACCTTGAGGAATCATAAACCCAAGCTATTACTCCACTAAATAGAGATTAGTGAAGCTAACACACTAATCTATATGGCTAGTATAGAAGAGGATGATGAAGTAGGAATTTTGCTCTCTTTAGTTTTCTTTTTCTTTCAATCTTTCATCACAATTGAAAAATCTAGCAAGCTTTGAGAGCAAGAAGAAGATGAAGAAGTGATGAAAGAATAAAATGAATTATTGTTGTGAGGTTAGAATAGGGACCATGGGTTAATATGTGTCATGCTTAACCCTTGTAGAGACTTAACCATGAGCTAGGGTTAAAGTTAGGTTAAAAAATATCTTAGGCTAGATAAAAGAGCGGACTTTGTTAAATAACCTATAAGGTTCTAAAAGCTTTGAACAAAATATCAAGCTTGACTAATTCCACAATTTGGAATTGCTTAATGATAAATATAAACCCTAATCTTAACCCTAGCATGGTTTAACTCTCATAAACCCTAGTTGCAATTATAACCTAACATGTTACAATTATACATATCACATATATATAATTATGTAACAAAAGAATACATTTAACATATATCACATATATATCAATGTATCCTAAGTGAGAAAAAGAATTGCTTAAATGAGCTTATATTAGTTAGTGCAATATAATATATCACATATATAATTATGCATTAAATTATCGAATCAATACTTGATCCGATAATCCGGCTATATCACATATAACCGACTAATATTAAATGTATCATTTCATCGAATCAACACTTGATCCGATAACCCGGCTATATCACATATACCCGGCCGATATCATTTATCGCGAGAATAGAATACGGTATCACATATCGTATTAATCTCGGTCCCGCACATATCACATATGTACTACTACTCTGTTTCGCCTGAGCCAGGAAACCTCAGTATACGACTCTAAAGACTCGTCAATACGCCGGCAGTAGGTGATGATCATATCAAACACCCACAAGCCGCAAGCGGTCAGCTAAACGTAACGGCCACCCGGGTATTGAGCGATCATAAGATCAACAAGCAAGCCTGCACACTCCTGTGAATCCAATCAGTAACACTCCCGTACAGTCCGGTCTCTTCGTATGATATGTCGCATATCCACTCGAGGGGTGGTTAACGTTAGACCCCAATAACCGATAAGTCGTATCGATGTGAGGCTCATAACGGGTCGAGAAACTACTGATAACACTTACCAGTATATCTCCATATCAGCCCTGGCCAGGAACTTCCAGTTATAGACAATCGAACACAGCGCAACATCAACCCCCAATACCGGGAGAGACGAAACCCCTCCTATCGCTCATTTCCTCCATGTGATTCGGGACTGTACCCAAAAGCCACCGTTTTGCATGTTCTTATGAGCGTGGTAAAGTGGAAATCAAAGCACAGTGGGAATCACACAAGACTCTATAACGATCTCGGGTCTACAGACTAACTTATACCAGTGTCACCAGAGAACTGCTATCTGACGATAGGTATAATACCTTCTAGGAGTTCTCGGCGAGTCCGTTCAGTGTATCCAGTCTCCACTGAGCACCCATACACCATCTTTGATGTCAAACACCGATGGATATGGGATCATCCATCGCCCATCATATGGGTCAAGATGCGTATACGCTAGTCTACTCTGGAGTATCGATGCCCTGTCTCGATACTTCCTCGACTAGGAACAGTTATAGGATGTACTCTTGGACTACTTTGGCTCCACTAGTATGATCTGCATCATAGTCATAGTAGTCGAGTACATATTCTAAGGGCTTTATCAACATGTGAGAGCAAGACAGTAAACTAATACAAGTCAACATGTTAAGACAAAGTGAAACCAGATAGCATACTATCATATCGAGCAAGAAATTCCTCTCTATATATATCCAAGCATCAACTATAATATACATCATATGTACAACAATGGTCTCTAGGGCATATACATAACTAACAATCTCCCATTTGCACTAAGGACAGCTGTTGTAGTATCTCATACCCAACATCCCGAAGAGTCTCAAATTGTATCTGGGGTATGGCCTTCGTGAGTGGATCTGTAGTATTGTCTTTCGTGTCAACTCTCCTGACCTCGATCTCTCGGCGATCAACTATTTCCCGGATCAGGTGATACCGCCTCAGAATATGCCTGGATCTCTGATGGGACCTGGGTTCCTTGGCCAAAGCCACTGCTCCATTTTTATCACAATACAAAGGTATTGGATGCTCAATGGATGGAACCACACCAAATTCAGTGATGAACTTCTTCATCTAGACAGGCTCTTTGGGAGTATTGTTAGCAGCGATGTATTCAGCCTCCATCGTCGAGTCTGCCACAGTTTCCTGTTTGGAACTCTTCCAACAAACCGTCCCTCCATTGAGAGTAAAGACAAATCCCGAGTGCGACTTAGAGTCGTCCTTATCACTTTGGAAGCTCGAATCGGTAAATGGCTCCACCTGGAGTTCTCCATTACCATACACCAAGAACATCTCCTTAGTCCTTCTCAAGTACTTGAGAATGTTCTTCACAGCTGTCCAGTTACTCTTCCCTGGATCTGCTTGATACCTACTCACTACACTTAGTGAGTATGCTACATTGGGTCTAGTACATAGCATCGCGTACATGATAGGGCCTACTGCTGAAGTATAGGATATCCCTTGCATGCGAGCTTTTTCCAAATCAGTCTTGGGAGACATCTCTTTGGAGAGAGTGAGTCCGGAGATCGTGGGCAAATTCCCACGCTTGGATTCTTCCATACTAAATCTCTTTAGTTTGGTGTCAACGTACCTGGATTGGGACAATCTCAGTATCCGTTTAGATCTATCTCTATAGATCTTAATTCCCAAAATGTAGGAGGCATCACCTAGATCTTTCATTGAGAATCTATGTGATAAGAAGAGCTTGACCGAGTGTAGCATAGGAATATCATTTCCTATCAAGAGTATGTCATCCACGTACAATACGAGGAAGACAACCTTACTCTCTGCCATCTTCTTGTAAATACAAGGTTCATCTACGTTCTTGATGAAGTCAAACTCTTTGACTACAACATCAAAACAGATGTTCCAACTCCGTGATGCCTGTTTTAACCCGTAGATGGTTTTAAGCAGCTTGCACACCTTTCCGCTGCTCCTACTGTTCACGAAGCCCTCTGGCTGAGTCATGTACACGCACTCCTCTAAATCACCATTTAGAAAGGCGGTCTTAAACTCTATTTGCCAGATTTCGTAGTCATGGTATGCAGCAATGGCAAGTAAGATCCGGATGGACTTAAGCATAGCCACTGGAGAAAAGGTTTCGTCATAATCCACACCTGGTCGTTGACGAAAACCCTTTGCAACAAGTCTAGCTTTGAAAGTCTCAACTTTTCCATTTACACCAAGTTTTTTCTTAAAGATCCATTTGCTCCCAATGGGTTTTACCCCTTCAGGAGCAACTTCCAAAGTCCATACTTTGTTGGTGTACATGGATTCCATCTCAGATCGTATTGCATCCAGCCATTTCACAGAGTCCTCACTCGTGATGGCTTGCTCGAAGCTAGTCGGGTCATCATCTTTCATGATGCAGTCCTCGCTCCCACCATCGATGAGAAAACCGTAGTATCTCTCAGGTGGATGAGGAACCCTACTATATCGGCGGAGCGGCTGAGGTTCGTCGGGAACTACTGAATCCTCTGGTTCCACCAAATCTTCTGTCGTAGTTTGTATTGCTGGAACTTCTTCCAGTTCTACCTCCTCCTCGCCACTAATTTCTTTTGCAAGAAATTCCTTTTCTAAAAAGGTGGCATGTCGAAAATCAAACACCTTTTGTTCCTCAGTGTGGTAAATGATATACCCTTGTGAGTTTTTGGGATATCCTACAAACTTCCACAGGACAGACTTTGCCTCGAGTTTGTCCGGATTATGCCTTTTGACATAGGCCAGACAACCCCATATCTTAACATAATTAAAAGATGGTCTCTTCCCCTTCCATATCTCATATGGAGTGGTAGGCACTGATTTGGTCAGAACCATATTCAATAGGTGTATGGCTGTCTCAAGCGCATACCCCCAGAAGGAAATAGACAAATCAGCAGTGCTCATCATAGAGCGCACCATATTTAATAGGGTGCGATTCCTCCGTTCCGATACACAGTTGTGCTGTGGTGTATAAGGAGGAGTAAGCTGAGAGAGAATCCCATTCTCTATTAGATAGTCCAGGAACTCATTGCTCAAGTATTCTCCTCCTCGATCAGATTGAAGGATCTTAATACTTTTACCCGTTTGGTTCTCTACTTCGTGCTTATATTCTTTGAATTTCTCAAAAGCTTCAGACTTGTGTTTCAACAGGAACACATGTCCGTATCTTGAGAGATCGTCAGTGAATGTAATGAAGTATGAGAAACCATTCGTGCTTGTGTAGACATAAGACCACATACATCACCATGTATCAGTCCTAAGAGTTCCTTTACTCTTTCTCTGTGTCCACTAAACGGAGTTTTGGTCATTTTGCCTTTGAGACATGACTGGAAAGTGTCATAAGATGAAAATTCGAACGGATTCAAATATCCATCTTTATGTAACTTATCAATTCGTGTCGCATTTATATGACTCAGTCTACAATGCCACAAGAAGAATTCGTTCATTTCCGAACTCTTCCTCTTGTGTGTGTTTTGTATATTAAGAACCGTGGTTTGATCTAGAACGTATATGCCATTATTTAACGAGCCTGATCCAATCAACTTTTGATCTAGGAAGATGTTCATAATATTATCCTGTACTAAAAAATTATATCCTTCTTTACTTAATAAAGAAACTGATATAATATTGCATATCAAGGTCGGAATGTAATAGCATTCGTTCATAATCAATGTATTACTATTTGGTAATACAAGGTGATATTCACCAACTGCTTTGGCTGCAACATTTGCACTATTGCCTACTGTTATGGAATGATCACCCTCTACCAGTTCTCTACCTTTCCGTAGCCCATGTAACATATTACATATGTGGGATCCTGATCCGGTATCTAATACCCACGACATAGAGTGAACTGAGAAACTGTTCTCGATAACTAACACACCCGAAGAAGATGCATCAGCATGCTTGTTCTTCATTTGGGTGGCATGAGAATCCGGATGTAACCCTATTTCTTGTTCAGTCTTATAACAGTTATAAGAAAGAACGGAACCAACGTTCCCCTGCTCGGTATAATAAGCGGGTTTGGTCAATACATCCATATTATTATCTTGATTAAGGCCTGACATGGTCGCTACCTAGAGAGAGAGAGAGAAGAAAACACTTTAGCATACGCTCTTGCAAGATTAGATTGGTTATTATCTTATCTAATCAGGATGGCTCCCACCGTTTTCATCAAATCTTCCTTCAAACCCTTAAAGGTAAGACTAGCCGGGATTAATTACACCTTACAAGTTCGCCAATCTTTCAGCCAGGCCAGTGTTGGTACTTTGAGGGAGGTTCCCTGTGCTTTCGCAGGAATCTAATTAAAATAAACCTCGTTTTCCCAGAAGCATAACCCCGTTAACACCTTTCTAGACACCTACTTGATCGGCTAATTGTCATGTGTAAAACTCTCCCAGGAGTAACTCTTACTCGTAGTGGGTATCGGGATCCAACTATCTCATAGAAGGTATGCAATCTTATTGCAAATTTCAACACATGAAATTCCTGATAATAGTTTTACCCCTAACGTGCTATGACCTTGACAAAAGCCAACAAACCATAGTCCGCTAGTCAAGTTCAACCCGTACATTTCTTGATTGAAATAAACCCACCCGCACGATCCTTGACGAAAGCCAACAAAGCCGTATGACTACCCTAATCCAATCACATCATATGCTGCAGATAAGCAGTAAGTAGCTACCGCACACTACGCCTTGACGAAAGCCAACAAATGTAGCACGAATACTAAATATTACATATCTGAAATGACGAAGGGCTACGACAGGTTTTTATAAAAACCTTTTGCGTAATGAACTTGATATCATTGTAGAAGCAAGTGATTTTGAAAAATGAGTGTTTTGGAGGCTTTTACTAGTTTCGCTAAAGAGGTCACTCCCAGTGAAGGGATCTCAGCTCTTTCCTTATCGAATAAGGTGCATGATATTTCATAAATACCGCTATGTAAAGCAAGAACTATAGAAGCAATCAAAAACAAAACTGAATAAGTTGTATCATCTGCTAGTTTTGCTAAAGAGGTCACTCCCGTTGAACGGATCTCGGCTCTTTCCTTATCGAATAAGGCGCTGGATATTCTACAAGGAATACCGCTATGCAAAGTAAAAACTAGAGCTACCCTTTTTTTTTGAAAATTTAATTCTACAACATCTTTTAGGTTTCTTTTTCTTGCATTAATCTCATTAATAAAGTCCCATCAATTATGCTTCCTAAGCATCACAGAAGAAACAAAAATACAACGTACGCTTATGCCATCCGTATTCGCCACAGTGTCCCGTTATGCACCGTTAGGTTACTTAACTAACGGCATACCGGGGCGGGACTAGCGCGGGTGCAAAACATAAGCAACGTTTATTATATATCATATATACAATAATAAAGCATTCGTCTCACGTATATAAAATGATCACATCACAGAATATCAGCAGCAGAAGATAACATATGAAATATTGGATATAGTATTTTATTTTGAGCCTGTATAAAACACGGATTCCACGGTCGTAATGAATAGCCAAACCCATATCCCTAGACCCCTACGAAAGCGGCAAGCAACCCTACTAGTTCTAGAGTTAGAATACCCGGACTCGACTCCTCGAGTTGGTCTCCCACTGGACTCCAGAACCCGGTTACTTGTGCTCCCCTTCTTGGGTCTATCCTAATACAGAAAAATAAATAATATACAATGGTGACATCATCTTCAACCCGAAAGTGCCCCAATAAAAGAATATTACATACAATGAATTTTACATGAATGAAAATAAAAACCCTCATCTCACATAAAACCCCCGGTTATTCAAAACACGACGATCCAATATAACATATCACAGTAACACATAACATCACATGTCATCATCATAAGTAAATATGCATATCCCAATTATCGTTGATGTATAGCAATGAAACCGGCGATACACCACATATTACACTTACAGTCGCAGAAAAGAAAGTGAAAAACTATAACATTTGGAATCCACAATCACCTTAGACATCATAAACCCGAATTATCACATATTACGGATTTCATGCCTAACTATATGAATTCCACATATTGTATCACATTCCAGATAACTAGACAATGTTAAACTTTCTGATCGAATAAACAAACACCGAAAATTTCCTAAATAGCTCAACACTTGAGCGGAGTTCAAAAGATCCCAGAACATACCACAGCTCCTATGAACCAGCCGTAGAAGGGTCAACCAATGTCTCACATGTGGCACCGCTAAACTACCACAACCCTAGGGTTTAGTGGCAGTTTTGACGGTCACATAATCGAGTTAATCGCTTTCATGGTTTTCTGAAAGCCTTAAACTAAGGAAAAATCCAACACTTGGAAAAATTTCTAGTAAGGGATAAAGTGAGTTATTGATATCCGTTCGAACTTTTTAACACCGTCTAAATTAACACGAAAACAAACTAGAATTACGAATACGAAACACTCCGAATTGCCCCTGTAAAAAGATAACATCACATGCAAATTTAGCAAAAACAAACAACACCTGAAATACCAAACCCCAGAGACTGGACCACAGTAGAAATTTCAACCCAAAACACCTTGATAAAACCGAGCAGGCCGGTTTTACCCCCAAAGTGCTCGGCCAAATTCCGAGCTCTGGTGTTGAATTTCCTACTGTGTTCATAATGTATCACATACATCACTGTGCAACTGTTTAAAAAAAAATTTGACTCCATTTTTAAATCGACAGAAACTAGGGTTTGATATCGGGTGTTTCGGAATTGTTTCGGAATTGTTTCGGTTTCGTAATCCTACACTTATCCGTCTAATTCTCTAGTTAGGCTCTGATACCACTGTTGGGATACCTAGGACAGCAACAAGGATTCGGGTAGCATCATCCATGCCAAGTTTAAATTTTTGCCGTTCAAGATAACCCTCACCATGAATCTTTAACTAGAGAATCAAACTTAACTACATGTTAACAACTTAACATCTAAGAGATTAGGAATTACAACCTTTGTAGTCCATTCCTTCGCTTCATAAGCTCCGAGTTAAGATCCCTTCACTGCGATCATCAAGCTCCCGGATTCTAGAGAGGCTCCATGAGGTGAATGAGGCATCCTTGCTTGAAGTCTTCACAATCAAAGATGATCTACCTTGAGAAATCATAAACCCAAGCTATTACTCCACTAATTAGAGATTAGTGAAGCTAACACACTAATCTATATGGCTAGTATAGAAGAGGATAATAAAGTAGGAATTTTGCTCTCTTTAGTTTTCTTTTTCTCTCAATCTTTCATCACAATTGAAAAATCTAGCAAGCTTTGAGAGCAAGAAGAAGATGAAGAAGTGATGAAAGAATAAAATGAATTATTGTTGTGAGGTTAGAATAGCGACCATGGGTTAATATGTGTCATGCTTAACCCTTGTAGAGACTTAACCATGTGCTAGGGTTAAAATTAGGTTAACAAATATCTTAGGCTAGACAAAAGAGTGGACTTTGTCAAATAACCTACAAGGTTCTAAAAGCTTTGAACAAAATATCAAGCATGACTAATTCCACAATTTTGAATTGCTTAATGATAAATATAAATCCTAATCTTAACCCTAGCATGGTTTAACTATCATAAACCCTAGTTGCAATTATAACCTAACATGTTACAATTATACATATCACATATATATAATTATGTAACAAAAGAATACATTTAACATATATCACATATATATCAATGTATCCTAAGCGAGAAAAAGAATTGCTTAAGTGGGCTTATATTAGTTAGTGCAATGTAATATATCACATATATAATTATGCATTAAATTATCGAATCAATACTTGATCCGATAATCCGGCTATATCACATATAACCGACTAATATAAAATGTATCATTTCATCGAATCAACACTTGATCCGATAACCCGGCTATATCACATATAACCGGACGATATCATTTATCGCGAGAATAGAATACGGTATCACATATCGTATTAATCTCGGTCCCGCACATATCACATATGTGCTCCTATTCCGTTTCGCCTGAGGCAAGAAACCTCTGTGTAGGACTCTAAAAACTCGTCAATACGCCGGCAGTAGGTGATGATCATATCAAACACCCACAAGCCGCAAGTGGTCAGCTAAACGTAACAGCCACCCGGGTATTGAGCGATCAGAAGATCAACAAGCAAGCTTGCACACACTTCTGTGAATCCAATCAGTAACATTCCCGTACAATCCGATCTCTTCGTCTGATATGTCGCATATCCAGTCTAGGGGTGGTTAATGTCAGACCCCAGTAACCGATAAGTCATGTCGATGTGAGGCTCATAACGGGTCGAGAAACTACTGATAACACTTACCAGTAGATCTCCATATCAGACCTGGCCAGGGACTTCCAGTTATAGACAATCGAACACAGCGCAACATCAACCCCCAATACCGGGAGAGACGAAACCCCTCCTATCGCTCATTGCCTCCATGTAATTCGGGACTGTACCCAAAAGCCACCGTTTTGCATGTTCTTATGAGCATGGTAAGGTGGAAATCAAAGCACACTGGGAATCACACAAGACTTTATGACGATCTCGGGTCTACAGACTAACCTGTACCAGTGTCACCAGAGAATTGCTATCTGACGATAGGTATACTACCATCTAGGAGTTCTCGAATAGTCCGTTCAGTATACCCAGTCTCCACTGAGCACTCATACACCATCTTTGATGTCAAACACCGATGGATATGGGATCATCCATCGCCCATCATATGGGTCAAGATGCATATATGCTAGTCTACTCTGGAGTATCAATACCATGTCTCGATACACTCTCGACTAGGAACAGTTATAGGATGTACTCTTGGACTACCCTGGCCCCACTAGTATGATCTGCATCATAGTCCTAGTAGTCGAGTACATATCCTAAGGGCTTTATCAATATGTGAGAGCAAGACAGTAAACCAATACAAGTCAACATGTTAAGAAAAAGTAAAACCAGATAGCATACTATCATATCGAGAAAGAAAGTCCTCTCTATATATATCCAAGCATCCACTATAATATACATCATATGTACAACAATGGTCTCTAGGGCATATACATAACTAACATGTATATCATCTCTGATGTCAAACACCAATGGATATGGGATCATCCATCGCCCATCTACATGGGTCGAGAAGGTATACGCTAGTCTATTCTGATATATCGATGCCCCGTCTCGTTACACCCACGATTAGGGACAATTAAAGGATGTAATTGTCGACTACCCTGGCCCCACTAGTATGATCTACATCATAGTCCTGGTAGTCAAGTACACATCCTAAAGGCTTTACCGACATGTCACAGAGAGACATTATCAGTGTACATGTTAAGATAAAGAGCAACCAGATAGCATACTATCATATCGAGCAAGAGAGTCCTCCCTATATATGTCCCAGCATCCACTATAATATACATCATATGTACAATAATGGCCTCTAGGGCATACATATAACAAACAATGACATAAAAGTCTCTCGTGGGAAAGGCCTCGGTGAGTGGATCCGCTGTGTTATCCTTCCTGTCAACTCTCCTGACCTCGATCCCCTGGAGATCAACCATCTTCATGATCAGGTGATACTGCCTCAGAATATGTATGGATCGCTGATGGGACCTAGGTTCTTAGGAGAAAGCCATAACTCCATTGTCACACAATGGTAGGAACCATATTCATCTCATGAACAAGAAATACCCAGACAAGCTCTTTGGTAGCATCGTTGGTAGCGATGTATGCATCCTTTATCCTCTATATTGCCATGGTATATAGCTTAGAACTCTTCCAACATACCGTCCCTCCACTGAGGGTATAGGCAAAACCTGAGACCGACTATCAGTCGACCTTATCACTCTGGAAGCTCGAACCAAGAACATTCTTTTAATGCTTCTCAAGTACTTAAGAACGTCCTTCATAGCTGTCCACTAATTCTCCCAAGATCCGATTGATTCCTGATCACTATATCTAGTGAGTTAACTATATCTGGTCTGGTACATAACATCACATACATGATAAAGCCTTTTGCTGAAGCATAGGATATCCCTTGTATGCAAGCTCTATCCAAATCAGTCTGGAGAGACATCTTTTTGGAGATAGTGATTCCTGAGTAAGAGGGCGGACGACCATGCTTAGAATCTTCCATACTAAACCCTTTAGTACGGTGTTAATGTACCTGGATTTGGGACACTCCCAATATCCGCCTAGATTTATCCCATAGATCTTAATCCCCTAGATGTAGTAGGAATCACCCAGATCTTTTCTGGAGAATTCTCGTGATAAGAGGAGCTTGACCGAGCGTAGCATAGGAAAACCCTTTTCCTATCAAGAGTATGTTATCTATGTATAATACGAAGACAACAGTCTTACTCTCTACTACCTTCTTGTATATACAAGGTTGATCTTTGTTTGATCAAGTCAAACTCTTTGACTATCATATCAAAATAGACGTTCCAACTCCACGATGCATGCTTCAACTAAGTAGCTTGCACATCTTTCTGCCACTCCCACTTGTCCACGAAGCCCTCCGGCTGTCATGCACACGCTCTCTTCTAAATCACATTTAGAAAAGCGGTCATGACGTGCAACTGCCAGATATCGTAGTCATAGTATGTAGTGATGGCAAGTAGGATCCGGATGGTCTTAAGCATAGCCACTGGAGAAAAGGTTTCATCACAATCCACACCTGGTTGTATGACGAGAACCTTTTGCTACAAGTTTAGTTTTGAAAGTCTCAACTTTTCCATCTACACTAAGTATCTATCTCATAGATCCACTTGCTCCCGTTGGGCCACACACTTTCAGGAGCAACATGCAAAGTTCATACTTTGTTGGTGTATATGGATTCCATCTCAGATCTTATTGCATCCAGCCATTTTCACAGAGTCCTCACTTGTGAAGGCATGCTGAATCTAGTTGGGTCATCATCAACCATGATGCAATCCTCACTCCCACTGTCACTGAGAATAATCACATTATCTCTCAGGTGGGTGAGGAACCCTACCAAATTCGTGGAGAGGCTGAGGATCGTTGGAGACTATTGAATCTTCCGGTTCCACCAAATCATCAGTCGAAGTTTGTATAGCTGGAACTCCTTCCAGTTCTACCTCATGTCCACATAACTGTTTTTCAAGAAATTCCTTTTTCTAAAAAGAGTGGTCATTTTGAGAAACAAAACACTTTTGATCCTCGGTTTGGTAGAAGATATTCCCTCACGAATGTTTGGGATATCCAACAAACTTATAGAACTGACCTTGCCTCGAGTTTGTTCGGATTTTGCTTTTTAATATAGGCCGGACAACCCCATATCTTAACTTACTTAAGACATGGTCTCTTCCCATACCATATCTCATATGGAGTGGTAGGCACTGATTTGGTGGAAATCCTATTCAATAGGTATGCAGTTTCTCAAGTGCATAACTCCAAAAAAAAATAGGCAACTCAGCAGTACTCATCATAGAGCACACCATATTTCATAGGGTGCGATTGCCCCGTCCCGACACACCGTTGTGCTGTGATGTATACGGAGGAGTAATGCTGAGAGAGAATCTCATTCTCTTTTAGATAAACCAGGAATTCCATGCCCAAATATTCTCTTCCTCGATCATATCGAAAGACTTAATATTTTTACCCATCCGTTTCTCAACTTCATTTTATAATCATTGAATTTCTCAAAAGCTTCAGACTTGTGTTTCAACAGGAACATATGTTCAAATCTTGAGAGACGGTCAGTGAATATAATAAAGTACAAGGAACCAATCCCCGGCATGTGTAGACATGGATCGCATACATCAACATGTATCAATCCTAAGAGCTCACTAACTCTTTCTCCATTTCCACTAAACAGAGTATTGGTCATTTTTATCCTTGAGACATGACTGGCAAGTTTCATAAGATGAAAGTTTGAACGGATTCAAGTATTCATCCTTATGTGCCTTAGCTAGTCGTGTCGCATTGATATGACCTAGTCTACAATGCCATAAGAAGGATTCATTCATTTCTGAACTTGTCTTCTTGTGTGTGTTCCGTATAATTTAGAACGTATATGCTATTTCATAACGTGCCTGATCCAATCAACTCTTGATTCAGAACAATGTTCACAACATGATCCTGCAATACAAAATTATATCCTTCTTTATCAAAATAAAGAGACCGATATAATGTTGTATATCAGATTCGGTATGTAATAACATTCGTTCAGAATCAATGTATTCTGATAATACAAGGTGATATCTGCCAACTGACTTGGTTGCAACAATTGCACTATTCTCTACACTTAGAGACATATCACCCTATCTCAGTTCTCTACCTATCCAAGCCCATGTAACAGATTACATATGTGGGATCCTGATCCGGTATCATATACTCAGGACGTAGAGTATACTGAGAAACGGTTCTTGGTAATGAAACACACCTGAAGAATATGCATCAACATGCTATTTCATCAATCAGGCGGTATAGGAATGCCGGTATTCCCCAATTTCCTGCTCATTCTTATAACAATTATAAGAAAGAACGGAACCAATGTTCCCCAGCTCAGTATAATAAGCAGGTTCGATCAACGCATCCATATTATTATCTTGATTAAGGCGTGACATGGTCGCTACCAGGACAGAGAGAGAAAAACACTCTGCGTGCGCTCTTGCAAGATTAGATTGGTTATTATTTTATCTAATCAGGATAGGTCCCACTGTTTTTATCAAGTCTTCCTTCAAACCCTAAAAGGTAAGACTAGCCGGAATTAATTACACCCTACAAGTTCGCTAACCGTTCAGCCAGGCCAGTGTCGGTACTTTGAGGGAGGTTCCACGTGCTTTCGTACGGACCTAATTAAAGTAAACCTCATTTTCCCAGAGGCATAACCCCATTAACATCTTTCTAGACACCTAATGGGTTAGCTAATTGTAAAGTGCAAAACTCTCCCAGGAGCAACTCTTGCTCGCAGTAGGATTGGGATCCAACTATCTCATAGAAGATTTGCAATCTCATTGCAAATTTCAACACTTGAAACTCCCGATATATTTTTCCCCAAGCGTCTTATGACCTTGACAGAGGTCAACAAACCATAAGCTGCTAGTCAAGTTCTATCCGTCATTTCATGATTGAACTAAACCCACCCGCACGACCCTTGACAGAGGTCAACAAGGCTGCACGACTACCCTAATCTAATCGCATCACATGCTTTGTAGATAAGCATTAATCGGCTACCACACACTACGTCTTGACAGAGGTCAACAAACGCAGCATGAATACTAACTACTACTTATCTGAAATGACGGAGGGCTACTGCAGGATTTTAAGAAAAACTTTTGCGTAATGAACTTGATATCGTTGCGAAATCGAGTGATTCTGAAAATGAGTGTTTTTTAGGCTTTTACTAGTTTTGCTAAAGAGGACACTCCCGGTGAAGGGATCTCGGCTCTTTCCTTATCGAATAAGGTGCAGAATATTTCAAAAATACCACTATGCAAAGCAAAAACTCCAAAAGCAATCAAAAGACAAACCGAGTGTTGTAGCATCTGCCAGTTATTGCTAAAGAGGCCACTCCCGGTGAAGGGATCTCGGCTCTTTCCTTACCGAATAAGGTCCTGGATATTCTACAAGGAATACCGCTATGCAAAGCAAGAACTAAAGCTACCAGTATTTTAAACAAGATTCCACAACATCTTTAGGTTTATTTCTTTTCATTAATCTCATTAATGAAGTCCCATCATTTATGCTTCCTAAGCATCACAGAAGAAACGAAAGCAACAATATTTATTATATATCATATATATAATATAAGTATTCATCTCAGAATAAGCAGTGATCTCATCACAGAGCAGCAGAAGATAACATATGAAATATTGGATATACTAAGATTTCCGTGTTTAATATCAAGCCAGTAATAAACACGGATTCCACGGTCGCGATGAATAGCACAAACCCACATCCCTAGACCCCTACGAGAGCGGCAAGTAACCCTCCCAATTCTAGGGATAGGAGATCCGGTCTCGGCTCCTAGAGATGGCCTCCCACTGGACCCTAGAACCCGGTTACTTGTGCTCTCCTCCTTGTGTCTATCCTAATGCGGAAAAGTAAATAATATACATCAATGGTGACATCATCCTCAACCCGGAAGTGCCCTAATAAAAGAATATTACATACATTGATTTTTACATGAATGAAAATGAAAAACTCTCATCTCACATAAAACCCCTGGTTATTCAAAAGCGACGATCCAATATAACATATCACATCAACACATAACATCTCATGTCATCAACGTAAGTAAATATGCGTATCCCAATTGTCGTTGACATATAGCAACGAAACCGGCGATACACCACATATTACACTTACGGTCGTAGAAAAGAAAGTGAAAAACTACAACAATTGGAATCGTCACTGCACTTAGACATCATAAACCCGGAATATCACATATCCTGGATTTCATGCCTAACAATGCAAATCTTACATTTAGGTCTCAACTATGAAAACACTTTCAAAAGAAGTCGGGTAATTCAACAAGATTTCCGATTTCACCCGAGACCGAAATGTTAAACTTGCACGCAACTAATTACTTATTACATAACTAATTAGTTTAGATTTCAATTATTGTATCACAATATCAGATAATTAAACGATGTTAAACTTTCCGATCGAATAAACAATAACCCATATTTTCCCTTGCTTGAAATTTTCCTCCCACTTGCACTAAGGCCAGTTGTTGTAGTATCTCATACCCAACGAATACGCCGGCAGTAGGTGATGATCATATCAGTCTCCCACAAGCCGTCAGCGGTCTGCTAAACGTAACGGCCACCCGGGTATTAAGAAATCAGAAGATCAACAAGCAAGCCTACTCATAATCCTGCGAATTCAAACAGTGACACTACCGTACAGTCCGGTCTCTTCGTCTGATATGTCGCATATCACAGCCTGGTGGTGGTAAACGTCAGACCCTAATAGCCTGATAAGTCATGCTGATATGAGGCCCATAACGGTTCGAGAAACTACTGATAACACTTACCAGTAGATCTCAGCAATCCTGGCCAGGGATTTCCTATTATGGCCAATCAAGCATAGTGCAACATCAACCCCCAATACCGGGAGAGACGAAATCCCCTCCTATCTCTCATTGCCTCCATGTGACTCGGGACTGTACCCAAAAACCACCATTTTGCACGATCTCTTGAACGTGGTAAGGTGAAAATCAAACCACAGTGGGAATCACACAAGATTCTAAGACGATCTCGGGTCGACAGACTAAACTGTACCAGTGTCACCAGAGAACTGCTATTTGACGATAGGTATAATACCATCTAGGAGTTCTTGGCGAGTCCGTTCAGTGTACCCAGTCTCCACTGAGCACCCGTATACCATTTCTGATGTCAAACACCAATGGATATGGGATCATCCATCGCCCATCACATGGGTCGAGAAGCGTATACGCTACTCTACTCTGGAATATCGATGCCCGTCTCGATACTCCCACGACTAGGAACATTTGAAGGATGTACTTACCGACTACCTCTGCCACATTAGTATGATCTGTATCATAATCCTGGTAGTCAAGTACTCATCCTAAGGGGTTTATCAACATATAATAGAGAGACAATAAATGTACATGTTAAGATAAAGGGCAACTAGATAGCATACTATCATGTCAAGCAAGAAAGTCCTCCCTATATATGTCAAAGCATCCACTATAATATACATCACATGTATAATAATGGCCTCTAGGGCATACATATAACTAACATAAAGTTCATGGTATTTTAACGAAAAAGTTCGTTATATGTTTGTTTCATATGAAAATTTTGTTAAACTAAAAACTAAATGATGTGAATAAGGCTAATATTAGTGTAGCATGTTAGTTTGATTTAATTTGCTTATCACATGCATTACAAATATTAAAAAAACTATATCGGAGATAACTCCTTTTTTGTCGGTTTGTTTTAAAAAGTTTTTTCGAGATGGAAAAGGATAGAGGTGAAAGGACTTACGTGTTTTAGATGGTTAATAAGAGATCGAAGAAACCCTTGGGGTCGTGGTTTCGTCGGAGATGCTCCGGTCATCGAGATTGGCTTGCTACTCCACTTGTGGTGCTTAACTCCACTTGGTACTTAAAGAGTTTGAGAGAATTTTTTCCAGAATTTTTAGAATGGGGAAGAGTTAGGGTATGGGGTGGTATTTATAGAGAAGAATTAGGGTTTGGGAATTAAAAATGTGGATTAAAATGATTTAAATGGTGTTAAATGGTGAATTGAAGGGTCTCTATTTGATTGCAGGAAAATCAAAAAGTGCAAGGGGTTGAGAGGAGTCGAAGAGACGAGTGTGCAAAGCACGGGGTGATTTGGGGCTATCCCAACCGTCAGCGCCGGCCCTTTGGTAAGAATGGGCGGTCGGATCTTGTTGATCCGTCTTGAGATTTGTGCCACATGTCAAGTTGGGTGTGTACACCTCATTGCGGATGTTTGATTTTTCTGAAACTTTTCGTTTCTTTGTGTATTGCACGTGCAACTTTTGGGCTTCCGAAAAATTAAAAAGAAAAATCTTAAAAATAATTGTGTCTGATAGGATTCGAACACACATGCTATGTCACAACAGCAGAGCGGCTTTAACAATGAGCTGCAATTTGTTGCTTTTATTTAACAAAAATAACTTTTAACTCTTACACAGGATGAAATACCTTTTACTGTGAAATACAAGAAATTTCTGTATAGTGATTTTAGAGTCGTTACATTTTACCCTCCATATAAAAAATTTCGTTCTTGAATTTACAATTACATAAGAACTAATTTTCAAAATGGTAAGGGTATCATGTATGCATATCTTCTTCTCTTTCCCAAGTTGATTCTCCTGGCGAATCCTTTCTCCACATCACTCGGACCAAGTTTACTTCCTTGTTCCATAATGTTTTTCACTTTTCAGTCCAGGATTTCAACTGGTTGTTGCTCGCAGGTTAGGTCAGTTTGTACCGTGAACTCTGAGTGATCAAGTATGTGGCTGGGGTTGCTCACATATCGTCGTAGCTGAAATATATGGACACGTTGTGCACTCCTTCCAATGAGGGTGGTAGTGCTAAACGGTATGCCACTTCTCCAACTCGTTCGAGTATGTCGAACGATTCTATGTATCTTGGATTTAACTTTCCCATTTTGCCAAAACGTATCACTCCTCTATTTGGAGAGATCTTCAGGAACACATGGTCTCCGGGTTGAAACTCCAAGTGTCGACGCTTTGCATCTTCCCAATGCTTCTGTCGGTCTTGGGCTATTCGCGTCCTTTTCTTGATCGTGCGAACCACATCTACAGTTGCCATGATCATCTCTGGTCCAAGGAGTTCATGATCTCCAATGTCATCCTAACTTAGCAGGGAACGACATTTCCGTCCGTAGAGTGCTGCGAATGGTGTCATCCCAATGCTTGCCTGATAGCTGTTGTTGTATGAAAACTCCAGAAGGTGTAGGTGATCTTCCTACGAACCTCTAAAGTCTAACATACAGGCTCTTAGCATATCTTCCAGAATCTGAATTATTCGCTTGGACTGTCCATCTGTTTATAGATGATACGCCGTGCTGAAATTCAGACTCATTCCCAGGCTAGCTTGCAGATTTTGGCAAAATTATGATTGGAATCTCGTATCACATGTTAGTTATATGTATGCCCTAGAAGCCATTATTGTACATATGATGTATATTATACTGGATGCTTGGACATCTATAGAGAGGACTTTCTTGCTCGACATGATAGTATGCTATCCGGTTGCTCTTTGTCTTAACATATAGACTTGTATTATGATACTCTCTTGCTCTCACATGTTGATAAAGCCCTTAGGATGTGTACTTGACTACCAGGACTATGATGGAGATCATACTAGTGGGGCCAAGGTAGTCCACAAGTACATCTTTTAATTGTTCCTAGTCGAGGGTGTATCAAGACAGGGCATCGATATTCCAGAGTAGACTAGCGTATACACTTCTTGACCCTTATGATGGGCGATGGATGATCCCACATCCATTGGTGTTTGACATCAAAGATGGTATACGGGTGCTCAGTGGAGACTGGGTACACTGAACGGACTCGCCGAGAACTCTTAGTTAGTATTATACCTATCGTCAGATAGTAGTTCTCTGGTGACACTAGTATAGGATAGTTTGTAGACCCGAGATCGTCATAGAGTCTTGTGTGATTCCCACCGTGCTTTGATTTCCACCTTACCACGTTCAAGAGGACGTGCAAAACGGTGGCTTTTGGGTACAGTCCTGAATCACATGGAGGGAATGAGCGATAGGAGGGTTTTCGTCTCTCCCGGAATTGGGGGTTGATGTTTGATTGATAATGAATTTTCCGATTGTGTTTATCAAATCAAATACTCAAATGATTCCCGATATCGGTTTCATTTGATTGTAATGATTTATTGTTTGTGTAAATCGAAATAAGCGAATAAGTTTCTATGTGTCGGTAATATTGAATAAAATTCACAATCAAAGAATTATATTTGACCGCAATCAATTACTGTGTCGATTGTAGATCGTAAGCGAGTGCGTATCGTCCACAGGAATTGTGCGATTCGTTTCTGTATTTAATTTGTTTGAATTGAAAAGTTAATCGAAAGGAAAAGAAAACATGATTCAAGAATTTATCGATTGATTCAGGTGTCACGATGTTTAATCAAGAATCAAGAAACTGATAAACAAATCAAGAATCGGTGTTTTGATGATATTTCCAACCAAAATGTCAAGAATCTAAATGAGGCTCGTAGGAATCGATCGGATATATAGACGTGATGTAATCTCAAGATTTCGTGTTCTTGTCCTTCGAAGGATTGATACTAGATCGATGATGATCGACGAGAGTTAGGGCTTTCTTGATGAAACTAGGGTTTCATCGTTTAACCCTTGTTCTTTCGTAGATATCATTCACATTCTAGCCTCTAGCAATTTCAAGAAACGATCGTAACTCCCCAATCTTGAGCGATATCAATCAAGAAAGCATCGCAACGAATTGGGTCGTCGATTCTTGAACTTGCTAGGGTTTACAAAACTCGTAGGATTTAAGAATCGATTTAAGATATACTACATCATCATTCTATTGATCGTCTCGACTCCTCGACGAGCGGAGTATTACTCAAACATCATCACACAGAAAGCATTCAAGAATTGAAAAGATATCATGATGCAAGAACTTAAAGAGAACAAGATAAAAGAATATCACCTTTTATTTATATCAACAATTTGATTACAGTCGCTCAAGAACTACAAGAGGAAGAACTAAATTGTCGATTTGGCGTCGCTCGGCTTCATGAGTCGCGGATCGGCTTGGACTACTTGCTCCGTTGAAGATCGGCTTGGCTCATAAAAGGTTGCAAGGCTTCTTGCTTGATGGGGTACTCGGGATCTTGGCTTTTGATTGGAATTAGGGTTAGGGTTTCACACAAGTCCTCTCACTAGACTTGTGGAAGAAGAAGATGAAGAAAGAGAGTGAGTGGATTTAGATTGGCTACTAAAATGAACTAGTCAAGGATCAAGTCCAAGATTGAATCCTCCTTTACAAGTGAGCCTAGGGTCTTATTTATAGATCTCCCAAACCCGAGGTCTAGGTTTGAAATTACAATTCCCTCCAAAAGTTTGTTGAGGAGTTTCTAGAAAGAGTTTGTTAGGAGCTAGCTTAGGTTTTAAGCTAGGGTTTAGGGAGAAGTTTCTAGAATGATAGGCTAGTTTAGTGTTGATTCCAAAGCTTGCTGATCTGGCAGAAGTCTCTGGAGTCTTCTGGAATTTGACATGTCATTCTGAAGTGTAGACCCTGAGATAAGAGTTTTGATGCAAAGATCAAGTGCTGACATGGCAAGACAGCCGCGGAACCGCGGCGCAAGGCGGCTTAGGCCGCAGTTCCGCGGCCATTTGGGCTCCTTGGGGCTTGGTTCTTCTGGTGTGGTCTTGGGTTGATACTTGGGCCTTTCTTTGATATGTTGATTTTTGTTTTGCCTTTTAGATTGGTACCAGAATTGAAATCATTGAGTTGGCGTAATATTTGATCGGTACCGTATAGATTGTGGCCTTTCTTCTGGATTTTCCTGCACAGATCTCAAAACAAGTGTTGCGCAATATAGGGATGATGCGATGCCATGAAATGCGGTCAATTTCCTTTATAGTGCCGGTTTTAGAGTCTAACACATGTAATCTGATACTTTGCGACAGATTTGCTAATATGTGAAATATGAATACCGTATACTTCTAAATGAATGCAAATGGTGAGGAAATTGCCGGCTGAAATATGCAATATTTTCGACTAATCAATGTTGCGCTGTGCTCGATTGGCTATAACAGGAAGTCCTTGGCCAGGGCTGATACGGAGATCTACTGGTAAGTGTTATCAGTTGTTTCTCGACCCGTTATGAGCCTCACATCGGCATGACTTATCGGTTACTGGGGTCTGACGTTTACCTCCCCTAAACTAGATATGCGACATATCAGACGAAAAGACCAGACTGTACGGTAGTGTTACTGACAGGCTTTACAGGAGTATGAACAAGCTTGCTTGTTGATCTTCTGATCGCTCATTACCCGGATAGCCGTTATGTCAAGCGAGTACCGTTGACGGCTTGTGGGCGACTGATATGATCATCACCTACTGTCGGCGTATTGACGAGTCTTTAGAGTCCTACACAGAGGTTTACTGGATCATGCGAAACGAAGTAGGAGCACATATGTGATATGTGCGGGACCGAGATTAATACATGCATATGATACCGTATTCTATTCTCGCGATATGTGATATCGGTCGGTTATATGTGATATAACCGGGTTATCGAATCAAGTGTTGATTCGATAAGATGATACATATGATATTAGCCGGTTATATGTGAAATAGTGTAACATTTCAGAAAATATAAAATATTATTTTTGGAATTTAATATTAAAATAATATATTTCCTAAAAACTGCCCGATTTGCGAGATTGGGGTTTTCGAAAAAGGGTATAAATATATACCAATATCTGTAAAATAATTGGAGGTTAAAATGATTTATCTATTTAAAAATATATTTATCAGATTTGGCATTTTAAAATTTATTTTATGCAGTTTAAATAAAAACCCGATTAGTGCACTGCTAATTGCAATTAAGCCAATTCCGTGTTTATACAGTTTTCCATGGTTAGTGCACCGTGTCATATCGCATTTGATTACATGTTATTTCTTATGTTGTTTTGGGGTATTATGTGATTTGGTTTTAAAAATAAGAAAAAAAGAAAATGAAAATGGGTAAAAGGGTAAATAGTTGAGTGGGGGTGAGAATAGGAGAGGAGAGAGAGAGGGGGGGCAGTAACATCCATTCCTCCCCCATTGTTATTTCTTCATCTCCCTCAACCTCATCTCCCTCCATCTCTACCCCAAGATCCATCTCCAAAGCTTCATCAAAACCCTAAACCCCTTTCATTAAAGTTGATCCTCTCTTCACCCTCTACACTTTAGACCCATCAATGTTATATTTTGAGGACTTTGGGGAGCTAGGGTTTTGCTTGGCTACATCCATGAGGTATAATTCATTTCCTTTAGTTTAGTTTCTAGTTTCCTTGCATTCAAGTGTAGTTTGGATTTAAACAAGTGTGGATTGTGATCTTGGATTTTCCCAAGTTGCTGTTGAGGGACAAGTAGAGGTGTAGTGAGTGTTTTAAGGCCTTAGGGATTGATTCCAAGACCTGGGTATGAGAGTAGAACTCGATACACGAACTTAGAAATTGTTAAGTATCGGTTTTATGACATTTAGCATGCCTACAGGGAATCTGGGACGACCTGAGATATTTACGAGGAAAACAAACAATACCAGGGACCTAGTTAGACCAATAGGAAACCACCCTGCAAGCACGAACCCAAATAGAGCTGTCTGGGCCGAGCTCACCGGATTTCAGAGGCAAGTGGCCGAACATGTTTTATGTTTTGGGGTCTAGGTTGGTCCAGTAGTTCACTTAATCCCTATACAACACCCTATACTTGCTAGTTTTGCTCCAATTGACCTAAGTCAAAATCTGGGAGCACATTTGTGTGATTTTTGGTTATGTTTTCCATATTTTGAATTCATGGTTTTGGTATTTGGTATTGTATTTGGTTGTTGGGCGTTTGTACGTCAACAACAAGGGTTGTTTGATTGTTTTGCATACGTAGGCTATAGGTTCTAACCTATGAGCGCACCGTGTGCCGTATTGGTTTCTGAACTCGACTTTAATGTTGTTGCAATATGTGTGGATATTGTAGGTACCTTCACGTGGATTCCGAAGAGATGGAGCGTGGCGTCATCGACTTTGGCGAGCAAGGATCAAGGTGAGTAGATCTATATCTACAGGGAAAGTCGGGTGGATGGCGTATAGCACCCCCGCAAATTATTAAATGGAAACCGATCTATAAGATACAGTCGTAGAAACCTAGATTAGGAACTAGATTTATGGTTAAATAGATAGTTAGAGAAAATATAAGTGATTGAATATGTGTATCGAGATATGAGATGAAAGCTTTAGGGATATGAAAAGTGAATGTGAACCACTATTTATAGATATGTAGTTGCACTAGAATAAGTATGAGTTTTAAAGTAGCATGACATTAGATATATATGACAGAATGTACTGTAAGATGACTTGATATGAGATCTTAATGCGATGAAAAGGATATATGATGTGATATGATGACATGATGTGATATGTCGTTATGTGGATGCGAGTCGATATGTGATAATTGATACCTTTACCGGTCCCATGATCTGAGATTGATACAGATGTGACCTGAAAGATAGGTTTATATATGGATAATGTTGTGAATCTCGAATGATAGGCCGTACGGGACGTTAGGTCCGTACCCTCATTGTCATATAGGTCGTTAGGATCCCAAATTGTTTATTGACACCGTACGATGATTTACCGTACGTGATGAGTTTAATTGATGATTGATCCATACCCTTGACTAGAGGATGCCGATTAATAGATTCACCAACTCGGTCATGTTAGATACGTATACCTTATAGCTTTTAGCTGACGATTTACTTTATGCTACTTTCATGCCATTCCCATTGCATTTCATATACCTGTGATAGTACACTTACACCATTATCGACGATGTGTATGTCACACTTACACAGATTGGCCGGCTCACACACTTCATCATCGATAATTGCCATGTCGCTACACAGTAGAATTGCTGCATCATGACATGACTCTTTGCATAATTTACTTGCTATAGTTACATATACACCTTTATACGATGTTGCATTCGACTTTGGAGAAATGGGGAACCGCAGGATACATTTTAAAACCGGATTCATTTAAAAGAGCGGTTTTCCCTTAATATGTGCATATTACTGTTCTATGTTGCATTATACGGATATGCTTATATTTCTGTTATATGTTGCATATATCATGCTTTATGATTATAAGCATTGAGATATTCTGTTTTCATGAGATTTCTGGATTTGAGGACCGTGGTTATTTCAAAAGAAAGTATGTATCATTCTAAAAAACCCGGTTTCTCTTGTTATGATATTTGTATAGCCCACCATGAGTTTTCTCGGCTCTTGAGCGATATCATACACCTGATTCGAGGAGGAGGAGGAACCGTCTGCGGGTGGATGGTGGACCCAGTGCGGTACCCCGGGGCAAGATGGTCACAGATGATGGCGTTGAGCCTGGCAGGGGAGCACTACCGACCGGTGGTTTTATTGTGACTCGACGGATATCCGGAGGATACCGATCGGAGTATAGGTTAGTCCGGATAGCCGGAGCCTGAGATATTGAGATTTAATGATACAGGCCATTTCGGATAGCCGGAGCCTGAGATGTGAGGATTTACGTGTCGATGCTAGACACGGGTTTTATGATGTTTCGAATATCGGTGTTGGACACTCAGGTTCCATGATTTGTTGTGTCATTGATGGACACACATTCTTTGATATCCTCATATATTTACATGCATATGTTTTTATGATGTTTCGAGTGGACGAGATCCACATGCGTACAGGCAATTATTATATTGTTGGATGTTATCCTCATGCATACAGACATTGATTATTATTGTTGGCACATCTACAGATACGGTCACCCTAGATATCATAGTATTACCTTTATGATATAGTTGACCTAGGAAATCGTTATTTTATTCGATTTCTACCTGTTGATATTTTCTACTTACGAGTTGGCAACTCACCCCCGTTGTGCCACAGTTCTTGCAGGTTGACCGCTTGGATCGGTAGCTGTATCGTTGGCACACAGCTTGGATTTGGGTGATTTGCTTTGGTAGGTAGGACATTTGTATCGTGCCCACTCTTATATTTATTATTCATATTGTATCTAGTCAACTCCATCAATCAAAACTAGTAATTGTATATGTAGTTGGACTTAGCAAGATTTGTAGTTGCGAGACTTGAGCGATGGGTTATATGTTCGCTTATTAGGTTATTGTCTTGCTTTATTCCTTATCATTGTATTGATCTTCGCCGTTGGGCGTCGTATACTTGTTTTATTACTTGCGTGGTTGTGAATCCGCCGTTTGGCGAAGAGCTAGCTCCCGCTTGGAGATGCCTTTTATATTATCATGTAATTGTGCTTTTGGATCAAAATATACAAAGGAGGTGCTGCCCAAATTTTTAAAAGACGAAATATGTTTTTTAACTAGTAAAATAAACTTGCATCTTTCATGTTCCCTTTTCTATGTATTAAATAAAACGTTTGTTTTCATTATACCTTATTTCAAACTTCACCTCTTTTATTTCCTTTTGAAAGGTTTAGATTTCTGGGTTTCGGCTTACTTGAATTACGTTACGCCTTTAGACGTTGCATGATTTAAGTGCCAGTCACGAGCTAAATTTCGGGTCGTGACATATAGCCGGATTATTGAATCAAGTGTTGATTTGATAATTTAATGTATAATTATATATTTGATATATTAATTTATATTAACTAATATTTGTTCACTTGTGCATTTCTTTCTCACATGTGCACACTTAATATATATGTGATATATATTATTTGTGTTTTTCTTTTTTTTCTTCTTTTTTTTGTGTCATGCTTGATGATACACACTACATGGGTGTATGGGACTCACACCATGCTCATGATAATGTGAGGTTTATTTATTTAAAGTAAATCCAAATTAGTTGGAAATTGGTTACATGGCATGAAACTTGTAGAAGCTTGTAGATCCATTGACTTAGTCCACTAATTTTGTTTTACTTAACATATTTATTAACCCAACTATTCTCATTAGCCATGGTTATGTCTCTAAATGAGTTAGTATATGATATTTTCTCACCCATGGTTGCCATTCACTCTCTCATCCATTATTTGCTTCATCTTCTTCATTGAGTTCTCTAGCTTTCTCAAGGTGAAGAAATAAAGTGAGAAAATTAATTCTAAAGTGAGCAAAAATCCTACTTCATCATCCTCTACTAGATTAGCCATTTAGTTTAGGGTGTTAGCTTCACTAATCCCTAATTAGTGAAGAGGTAGCTTGGGTTGGTGTCTCCTCGACATAGATCATCTTCGGCCTCGAAGACTTCGTGCAAGCTTATTCCTTTCATCTTGTGGAGCCATCCTAGAGTCCGGAAGATCACTACTTGGAGCAAAGGGGCTACTACACGGAGCTATTGAAGTGAAGGACCGGTCTACAAAAGTTGTATTCTATATTCACTTAGATGTAAAGTTGTTTACATATTGTATTGTCTAATTCTCAAGTTAAGATTCTAGGGTTAGGGTTATGTAGCACGGAAATTTTTTGAAAATGGCATGGAGGATGCCTCCCAAAACCTTGCTGTCGTCATAGGTAACCCTACAGTGGTATCAGAGCCAAGGTAGAGAATTAGACGATATTTGTTAGATTACGAAACTGAAACTACTTCGTAACTTGAAACATTGAAATCTAGTTTCTGTCGTTTTTTAAAAGGCCTAGAAGTTTTTTTAAGCAACTGCAGAATGTTATATGAGTTGTAACATGAACACTGAACAAATACGAACCCATTTTGCCGGTTTTTCCCTGGTGACATTCCCATATTTTCCGAGCCAGCCGGCCCTATTGTGGCTTTTGGGGTTCGTTTTTGTTCTGTGTTCTGGTCTCTGGGTTTTGGTGTTTTAGGTGTTGCTTGTTTTTCTAAAATTGCATAAGATGTTAATTTTCTATAAAGGCAATTCAGAGTGTTTCGTAGTCGTAATTTTAACATTGTTTTGGGTTATTTAGACGGCGTTAAAAAGTTCAAACGGATATCAATAAACCAATTTTTCCCTCGACGGAAAATTTTCCAAGAGTTGGATTTTTTCAAGTTAAAGAATATTCAAAACTCATGCAAGTAATGCGATGGACCCTCTAGAAGAACGAAACACTAACTCGATTCTATGACCGTAAGAACCGCCGCCAAACCCTTGGGTTTGCGGTAGTTTCGCGGCGCCATAGGTGAGGCAAGGGTTGACCCTTCTACGGTTAGTCCATAGGTACTGTGGCATGTACTGAGTATTTTTAAACTACGCTAAAGTGTTGAGCTCTTTGGGAAATTTTGGGTGTTTGTTGATTCGATCGGAATGTTTAATATCGTCTAGCTATTTGTGGAATGTGATACAATATTTGGAATTCATTTGGTTTGGCAAGAAATTCGAAATATATGATATTTCGGGTTTATGATGTCTAAGGTGATTGTGGATTCCAAATGTTGTAGTTTGATATTTTCTTTTCTGCGACCGTAAGTGTAATATGTGGTGTATCACCGGTTTCATTTCTATATGACAACGACAATTGGGATACGCATATTTACTTACGTTGATGACATGTAATGTTATGTGTTGCTGTGATATGTTATATTGGATCGTCATGTTTTGAATAACCCGGGGTTTTATGTGAGATAAGAGTTTTTCTTTTTCATTCATGTACAAACTTGTATGTAATATTCTTTTATTGGGGCACTTCCGAGTTGAGGATGATGTCACCATTGTTGTATATTATTTACTTTTCCGCATTAGGATAGACCTAAGGTGGAGAGCACAAGTAACCGGGTTCTAGAGTCCAATGGGAGACCATCTCGAGGAGTCGAGTCCGGGTCTCCTAAATCTAGAATTGGTAGGGTTTCTTGCCGCTCTCGTAGGGGTCTAGGGATATGTGTTTGGCTATTCATCGTGACAGATCTATACTAGCCTCACCCGATGTGGCACCACAAGCTTCAGATGTTGAGACGCCCTAGGCAGATCAGATTTTCTTAGAACTGTCTCCAGATTCCTTGTTTCATACTGGCTTAATTTAAAACATGGAATTCCTAGTATATCCAATATTTCATATGTTATCTTCTGCTGCTGATATTCTGTGATGTGATCATTTTATATGCGTGAGACGAATGCTTTATTATTATATATATGTGATATATAATAAACGTTGCTTATGTTTTGCACCCGTGCTAGTCCCGCCCCGCTATGTCGTTAGTTAAGTAACCTAACGGTGCATAACGGGACACTGTGGCGAATGCGGATGGAATAAGCGTACGTTGTATTTTCATTTCTTCTGTGATGCCTAGGAAGCATAAATGATGGGACTTCATTACTGAGATTAATGAAAGAAAAGAAACCTAAAAAGATGTTGTAGAATCAAATTTTCAAAAAGGGTAGCTCTAGTTATTGCTCTGCATAGCGGTATTCCTTGTAGAATATCCAGCAACTTATTCGATAAGGAAAGAGCCGAGATCCCTTCACCGGGAGTGACCTCTTTAGCGAAACTAGCAGATGCTACAACCCACTCGGTTTTGTCTTTTGATTGCTTCTTTAGTTCTTGCTATGCATAGTGGTATTTGTGAAATATCCTGCACCTTATTCGATAAGGAAAGAGCTGAGATCCCTTCACCGGGAGTGATCTCTTTAGCAAAACTAGCAAAAGCCTAAAAAACACTCCTTTTCAAAATCACTCAATTCTACAACGATATCAAGTTCATTACGCAAAAAGGTTTTCTAAAAACTTGTCATAGCCCTCCGTCATTTCCGATAAGTACTATTTAGTATTTGTGCTGCATTTGTTGACCTCTGTCAAGGCGTAGTGTGCAGTAGCCGATTAGCGCTTATCTGTAAAGCATGTGATGCAATTGGATTAGGGTAGTCGTACGACTTTGTTGACCTCTGTCAAGGGTCGTGCGGGTGGGTTTGATTCAATCATGAAATGACGGGTTGAACTTGACTATTTCACTATGGTTTGTTGACCTCTGTCAAGATCATAGGACGCTAGGGGCAAAAGAATTATCGGGAATTTCAAGTGTTGAAATTTGCAATAAGACTGCATACCTTCTATTAGATAGTTGGATGCCAATACCCACTGCGAGTAAGAGTTACTCCTGAGAGAGTTTTACACATCACAATTAGCCAATCAAGTAGGTGTCTAGAAAGGTGTTAACGGGGTTATGCCTCTAGGAAAATGAGGTTTATTTTAATTAGGTCCGTGCGAAAGCATGGGGAACCTCCCTTAATGTACCAACACTGGTATGGATGAAAGATTGGCGAACTTGTAATGTGTAATTAATCCCGGCTAGTCTTACCTTTTAGGGTTTGAAGGAAGATTTGATAAAAACAGTGGGAGCCATCCTGATTAGATAAGATAATAACCAATCTAATCTTGCAAGAGCATACTCTAAGTGTTTTATTTACTATCCCTCCAGGTAGCGACCATGTCAGGTCTTAATCAAGATAATAATATGGATGTATTGACCGAACCTGCTTGTTATACTGAGCAAGGGACGTTGGTTCCGTTCTTTCTTATAATTGTTATAAGACTGAGCAGGAAATAGGGAAATATCCGGATTCTCATACCACCCAAACGAAGAATAAGTATGTTGATGCATCTTTTTCGGGTGTCTTAGTTACCGAGAACTGTTTCTTAGTACACTCTACGTCCTGAGTATTAGATACTAGATCAGAATCCCACATATGTAATATGTTGCATGGGCTAAGAAAAGGTAGAGAACTGGGAATTGGTGATCATTCCGTAAGAGGAGGGAATGGTGCAAACGTTGCAGCCAAAGCAGTTGGCGAATATCACCTTGTATTACCAAATGGTAATACATTGATTCTGAACGAATGCTATTACATTCTGAACCTGATATGCAATCTTATCTTAATTTCTTTATTAAGTAAAGAAGGATATAATTTTGTAGTACAGGATAATATTATGAACATTTTTCTGAATCAAAAGTTGATTGGATCAGGCTCGTTAAATAATGGCATATATGTTCTAAATCAAACCACAGTTCTTAATATACAAAACACACACAAGAGGAAGAGTTCAGAAATGAACGAATCCTTATTGTGGCATTGTAGACTAGGTCATATCAATGCGACACAACTTGCTAAGTTACATAAAGATGGATATTTGAATCCGTTCGAATTATCATCTTATGAAACTTTCCAGTCATGTCTTAAAGGAAAGATGACCAAAACTCCATTTACTAGACACGGAGAAAGATTTACGGAACTCTTGGGCTGATACATAGTGATGTATGCAGTCCCATGTCTACACATGCTAGGGATGGTTCCTCATACTTCATTACATTCACTGAGGATCTCTCAAGATATGGACATGTGTTCCTGTTGAAACACAAGTCTGAAGATTTTAAGAAATTCAAAGAATATAAGCATGAAGTCGAGAACCAAACGGGTAAAAGTATTAAAATCCTACGATCTGATCGGGGAGGAGAATACTTAAGCACGGTATTCCGTGACTATCTAAAAGAGAATGAGATTCTCTCTTAGCTTACTCCTCCGTATACACCACAGTACAACGGTGTATCGGAACGGAGGAATCACACCCTATTAGATATGGTGCGCTCTATGATGAGCACCGCTGAGTTACCTATTTCCTTTTGAGGTTATGCGCTTGAAGCAGCAGCATACCTATTGAATCAAGTTCCATCTAAATTTGTACCTACCACACTATATGATAAATGGAGTGGGAAGAGACCATGTCTTAAACGAGTTAAGATATGGGGTTGTTCGACCTATTTCAAAAGGCAAAATCCGGACAAACTAGAGGAACAATTAGTTTTTTGAAGTTTGTTGGATATCCTAAACATTCAAATGGATATCTATTCTACCATAATGAACAACAAAAGGTGTTTGTTGCTCAACATGCCACCGTTTTAGAAAAGGAATTTCTTGCCAAAGAAATTAGTGGCAAAGAGGTAGAGCTGGAAGAAGTTCCAGCAGTACAAACTACAACTGAAGATTTAGTGAAACTAGAGGATTCGATAGTTTCCAACGAACCTCAGCCTCTCTGCCGATCTAGTAAGGTTCCTCATCCACCTGAGAGATACTACGGTTTTCTCATTGATGGTGGAAGCGAGGACTGTATCATGGAAGATGATGACCCAACTAGCTTCGAGCAGGCCATCACGAGTGGGGACTCTGTGAAATGGCTGGATGCAATGCGATCTGAGATGGAATCCATGTACACCAACAAAGTATGGAGTTTGGAAGTTGCTCCTGAAGGGGTAAAACCCATCGGAAGCAAATGGATCTTTAAGAAGAAACTTTGTGTAGATGGAAAAGTTGAGACTCTCAAAGCTAAACTTGTTGCAAAAGGTTTTCGTCAATGACCAGGTGTGGATTATGATGAAACCTTTTCTCCAGTGGCTATGCTTAAGTCTATCCGGATCTTACTTGCCATCTCTGCATACCGTGACTACAAAATCTGGCAAATGGATGTTAAGACCGCCTTTCTAAATGGTGATTTAGAAGAAAACGTGTACATGACTCAGCCAGAAGGCTTCGTGGACAGTGGGAGCAGCAGGAAGGTGTGAAAGCTGCTTAAATCCATTTACGGGTTAAAGCAGGCATCGCGGAGTTGGAACATCTATTTTGATGTGGTAGTCAAAGAGTTTGACTTCATCAAAAACGTAGATGAACCTTGTATATACAAGAAGGTGGCAGAGAGTAAGGTTGTCTTCCTCGTATTGTACGTGGATGACATACTCTTGATAGGAAATGATGTTCCTATGCTGCACTCGGTCAAGCTTTTCTTATCACAAAGATTCTCAATGAAAGATCTAGGTGATACCTCATACATCTCGGGGATTAAGATCTATAGAGATAGATCTAAATGGATACTGGGATTGTCCCAATCCAGGTACATAGACACTATACTAAGGAGGTTTAGTATGGAAGATTCCAAGCGTGAGAATTTACCCACGATCTCAGGACTCACTCTCTCTAAAGAGATGTCTCCCAAGACTGATTTAGAGAGAGCTCGCATGCAAGGTATACCCTATGCTTCGGCAGTAGGCTCTATCATGTACGCGATGTTATGTACCAGACCCGATGTAGCATACTCACTAAGTATAGTGAGTAGGTATCAAGCAGATCCTGGAGGGTATCAAGCAGATCCGGGAGAGAATCACTGGACAGCTGTGAAGAACATTCTCAAGTACTTGAGAAGGACTAAATAGATGTTCTTGGTGTATGGTAACGGTGAACTCCAAGTGGAGTTCTTTACCGATTCGAGCTTCCAGAGTGATAAGGACGACTCTAAGTCGGTCTCGGGATTTGTTTTCACCCTCAATGGAAAGGCGATTTGTTGGAAGAGTTCCAAACAGGAAACTGTGGCAGACTCGACGATGGAGGCTGAATACATCGCTGCCAACGATACTGCCAAAGAGACTGTCTGGATGAAGAAGTTCATAAACGAAATTGGTGTGGTTCCGTCCATTGAGCATCCAATACCTTTGTATTGTGATAACAATAGAGCGGTGGCTTTGGCTAAGGAACCCAGGTCCCATCAGCGATCCAGGCATATTCTAAGGCGGTATCACCTGATCCGGGAGATAGTTGATCGCCAGGAGATCGAGGTCAGGAGAGTTGACACGAAGAACAACACGGTGGATCCACTCACGAAGGCCATACCCCAGATACAATTTGAGAGACTCTTCAAGATGTTGGGTAAGAAATACTAACTCAACTGGCCTTAGTGCAAGTGGGAGATTGTTAGTTATATGTATGCCCTAGAGGCCATTATTGTATATATGATGTATATTATATGGGATGCTTGGATATATATAGAGAGGACTTCTTGCTCGACATGATAGGATGCTATCTGGTTGCTCTTTGTCTTAACATGTAGACCTGTATTGTGATACTGTCTTGCTCTCACATGTTGATAAAGCCCTTAGGATGTGTACTGGACTACCAGGACTATGATGAAGATCATACTAGTGGGGCCAGGGTAGTCCATAAGTACATCCTTTAATTGTTCCTAGTTGAGGGTGTATCGAGACAGGGGATCGATATTCCACAGTACACTAGCGTATACGCTTCTTGACCCATATGATGGGCAATGGATGATCCCACATCCATTGGTGTTTGACATCAAAGATGGTATATGGGTGCTTAGTGGAGACTAGGTACACTGAACGGACTCGCCGAGAACTCCTAGTTGTTATTATACCTATCGTCAGATAGCAGTTCTCTGGTGACACTGGTACAAGTTAGTCTGTAGACCCGAGATCGTCATAAAGTCTTGTGTGATTCCCACTGTTCTTTGATTTCCACCTTACCACGTTCAAGAGAACGTGCAAAACGGTGGCTTTTGGGTACGGTCCCGAATCACATGGAGGCAATGAGCGATAGGAGGGGTTTCGTCTCTCCCGGTATTGGGGGTTGATGTTGCGCTGTACTCGATTGGCTATAACAGGAAGTCCCTGGCCAGGGCTGATACGGAGATCTACTAGTAAGTGTTATCAGCAGTTTCTCGACCCGTTATGAGCCTCACATTGGCACGACTTATCGGTTACTGGGGTCTGACGTTTATCACCCCTAGACTAGATATGCAACATATCAGACGAATAGACCGGACTGTACGGTAGTGTTACTGAAAGGCTTTACAAGAGTATGAGTAGGCTTGCTTGTTGATCTTCCGATCGCTCAATACCCGGGTAACCGTTACGTCCAGCTGGTACTGCTGACGACTGTACGGTAGTGTTACTGAAAGGCTTTACAGGAGTATGAGCAGGCTTGCTTGTTGATCTTCTGATCGCTCAATACCCGGGTAACCGTTACGTCCAGCTAGTCTACAAAGGTTGTATTCCATATTCACTTAGATGTAAAGTTGTTTACATGTTTTATTGCCTAATTCTTAAGTTAAGATTCTAGGGTTAGGATTATGTAGCATGGCAATTTTTTGAAAATGGCATGGACGATGCCTCCCGAAACCTTGTTGTCGTGCTAGGTAACCCTACATCACGATCGGAGACTATGCAAACATATACTCCATGTAATCTCACGATCTTCTGCATGAGTTTGTGGGTATCAAGTATGGTACATCTTGAAGGTATATATCTTACTTGAGATTTTTACTCACTTCCATGTACTTCTTTGCTAACGTCTCGGTTGACTGGCCAACTCGAAATGGAATAAAGTGAGACGACTTGGTGAGTCGATCCACAATAACCCAAATTGCATTGTTACCCTTCGTGCTGCGAGGGAGAGCAGTCACGAAGTCCATAGTAATGTGCTGCCATTTCCATTCTGGGATTGGTAACGGATTAAGTAGACCAGCGGTTCTGTGATGTTCAGCCTTCACTTCCTGACACACTAAACACTTGGCTATGCTCCTTGCTACTTCGCGCTTCATTCCATGCCACCAGTAGTGTTGCCATAGATCCCTGTACATCTTTGTGCCACCAGGGTGTACCGAATATGGAGAGCTATGAGTTTCTTTCATCAACCCTTCTCGAATAGGTCTGACTGGCACGCATAAACGACTTCCATATCGCAAGGATCCATCTTCGTGATGTTGAAATCAGTTCGAAGTCCACTTTCTACTTGTTCTCGGGTCTTCTGTAGCTTGGCATCATTTGCTTGAGCTACCTTGATCTGATTTACAAGAGTGGACTGGACTTGTAAGTTCATCAAATCTGAAGCGTTACCTGGCATAACTACTTCGATCGCCAATCTGTGCAATTCTTGCTGTAGCTTCCACTGAGCGGTGAAATTCATTGCTAATGGCCAGCGACTAAGTGCATCAGGAACTACATTCACTTTCCCAGGATAATACTGTAGGTTGATGTCGAAGTCCGCCATGATTTCTAGCCATCTTCTCTGCCGCATGTTGAGTTCCTTCTGAGTAAATACATATGTTGTGGTCGAAAATAACACCCCGGTTAACCAAGTCAAAGTCAACCCCAAATAAGCGGGCCCAAGCCCAGATCAAGTGGGCCCATGCCCAAGTCGATCCCCACGGTCGGCCTCCCCCATGCCAAAATGAAATCATGTAATAAATAATTTTGATGTAATTTTTTTATGCACAAATGTAAGAAAAATGGGCATAAAGCCAAATTTTTGTAAAGCCCATGGCTCATGTGCAAAAGAAATGAGCACATGAGGTATGGGATGGGCAAAATGATATTTTGAAAAGCCCAAGGGGCTATATGTAAATGTGTAAGCCTATAAAAGGCAATATGATAATGAAATAAAGGAGAACCTTTCATTCCCCTCAAAATCTAGGGTTTTTTGTGCCTCCTTCTCCTTCCTCAAGGTTCTAAACCTTTTTCCCCTTTTCAATTAAATCAAGAGTTTTACTCTTCCTTTTCCAAAATTAAATAGTTTTTCACCACAAAACCCACAAAGGGGAGCTCAGATCTTCTATCAGATCTCAAAATGGAAGATTTTTAAATCCCACTCCCTTTCTTCAAGATCCGGCCAACCGAGAGGAAGAAGAAGGAGACCCATCTCCAAAAATCCCATCTTGGGAAGATCCAGGGCCAAAGGAGAGAGAAACAAAGGGAGCCCTTTGATCATTTCTAAAGATTTCTAGGAGTTTAACTCCATTCAAGATATGTTGGAGTTCGAATCCATAAATTAATCTCTTTTTAGGAGTTTAACTCCAGAAGTAAAATCGGGAACACAGCTCCCAGTGCAGGGACAAAGTCCCTTTTCCTGCTAACGCCCAGCGCTCGCGTTCCAGGCACGTGGGGCACTGACGCCCAGCTCCCGCGTGCTAGGCATGTGGGGCATGCCCAGCGCCCGCATGCCAAGTAGGTAGGGCACGCCCAGCGCCCGTGTGCCAGGCATGTGGGACGTGTCCAGTGCCCAGCGTCCTCGTGCTATGCATGTGAGGCGCCGGCGCTCACGCATCCTTTGGACGCCATTTCCCCCTTAAAACACAACACTACACATTGCATTCGCATGACCTGTTTGACCCATCAATCGGAAGTTCTCTCGCTCTAAAGGCGAGGGGTAATTAACGGCAGCTTAGTCCGCGGCTGCCAGAGATTTGGATCCCCAAAATCAATAAACCCCCGCCTACCTTAGGCAGGGGGAATCTGTAGTATGTCTGATAAGAGCGTGCGTATTCCCATCTCAATGGGGGTGAAGAAAACATCCTACAAATTCTGGCACGTCCGGTGGAACCTATCTCTCCTCCCATATTTTGGGTTAAATGTTCATGCGAACTCAATCAATATAGATATCGATTGCCTGTACTGAAATCATGCTTCTTTGTGCAGGTTAACAAATTTCAAATTGCAATCTCCGGACGCAACAAAATGTCTCTAAGGATCAGCTCTCGACATAGCTCCCATCTCCTACACGATGAAGATGGACGCCAGAAAAGTCCTCCCAGCCAGTCTCGGGCAACAATGGGAGTAGCCGCCGCTACTATTTGGCTCTATTCTGTTCATGTCAGCTAATGCCATCCCAGCTCCTCAAGCTCCGGTAACAGACAAATCGGCCTTGAAAGGCAAGAGGCCAAATGTGGTGATCTCGAGGGCACCACTACCCAAACGCAAGTCGGTGTTTGAATGACTTTCTTTGGCCCCTGCTGGGGGCTAGGCCATCAACACCAACAAAGCAACAATGCATCTCAGGAAAGCTCCAGTGGCGCCCCTGACAACTGCTCAATTGGGTATCTTCTCTAAGCTCCCCATTAATCGGCTCACGATGGCTTCCTGGATGACAGATGCTCGCCAAGCCCTCAAAATCGAGAAGCTAAGACAGAAAAGGCTCAGATATAGAACAACAAAAGGGCTAGGACTCATACTAGGCTGAACTTCATGAGGCTCCAAGAACAGGGTTACCCCGCCAAAGATAAAGAGACGGCTGGATATGTGGTCCACATTGTCTACATGGTGGGCACGTGCAGCAAGAGCAAGGATGGGGCCACCACATCTCAGATCCAATCTGGTATGAATGTGGCTGCCACTTCCTAAGACCAGCATCCTTTGGGGGTAATGAAAACCCTTCCAGTGAGGCTGATAAGCAGAGAGATCCCTCGGTTCATGAGGAGTCGGGCTCGGAAAACGAAGATGAGCCAATCTTCCGTCCCAAGAACGCAGAGCAGCAACATCTCCAAGAGCTCTGAAAATAGCTCAGAAGTAAAGACAAGGAGATGGCCAAACTTTACTCCAAAATTGACGACTTGACGAATGTCGTGATGCAGCTCAAGGACCAAGTTGCCTCTCAGCCGTCCAATCAAGCGCAGGGTTCTGCTCATGAACCGAGAAACAGTGTCCCGAGACAGCCGACGCCTATTCCGTCAAATCCAAAGGTGGGTAGACCACATGAAAGTCAGTCGCATCCTATCTCGAGAAATGTCTTGGCTACCGATGACAGTAGCCTACTAACTCAAGATCAAATCATGGATTTGGTTGCCAACAAAGTCAAAACATTGGTAGCCGAAGCGCAAAAAGATGATAGCAGTAGCGGGAGACCATATCTTGCTTAGTATGATCTGGTAGAATTTCCTAGTGGCTATGTCATCCTCAAGTTCGGAAGGTTTGATGGGATGGGAAATGCGAATCGGCACATCGCCCACTTTAAAGCCTCATGCGGGAATACTGGGAGCAATGATGCGCTTCTCCTCCACCAGTTCGTTAATAGCTTAACCGATGTCGCTTTCGACTGGTACGTAAGCATACCGGATGGTTCTGTTACTACTTTCGTCCAAATGGAATCTCTGTTCCGACAAAGGTTCATGAGTGTCAGCGATAAGATCACCATTGCCGAACTCGTAAGGACCAAGCCAAAGAACAACTAAAGTAGCACGGATTTTATAACCTGATGGCGCAATCTCTCCGTCAAATGTGAACCGCCGATAGAGTAGGACCAATCTGTCAGCCTCCTCGTTAGAAATCTCAACAATTGGATGGCCCCGTTTCAATGCACCGCGAGTCTCAAAACATTCCAAGAGCTGACTAGGAAAGTCCAGATTTTGGAGCGCTCAAAGCAGGAGTCCTCCTCTGATTCCCAAAATAACAATAGGTCCTGGAGAAACCGAAAGGACGATAATCGTAAAGGCGGAAGTTCCGACGATACTGAATCTTTCAACACTTCGGCTAACCGAAATAAGCGAGGGATGAGCGGGCCTAATGCCAACCAGCCTCGGAAGCCAGTGTTCGGAGAGGGAGGAGAAGCTCCACTGAAAGAGAAGTTGGATAAGGTCTATTCCTTCAGAAGGGACAAAGTCCGTAAAATATTCAAAGACGCCCTAAGAAACGGTTTACAATTGCCAGAATCAAAAAGACCGCAAGAAGCGAATATGACCGACGACCCCAAATTGTTGGGATACCTAGCATGACAGCAAGGTTTCGGGAGGCATCATCCATGCCGTTTTCAAAAATTTGCCATGCTAAATAACCCTAACCCTAGAATCTTAACTAGAGAAGTAGACGATACAAGAATGTAAACAACTTTACATCAAGTGAACAAGGAATACAGCCTTTGTAGACCGGTCCTTCACTTCACATGCTCCGTGTAGTAGTTCTGCGACTCCACTAGGCTCCACTTGAGGCTTTGGACGAGCTTCCTCCGATGACCCTCATGCCGAAGATGATCTACGCGAAGTCCCTCCAACTCAAGCTACCTCTACACTAAACTCTTTAGCGTAGGAAATACGCTATACTCAATTGCTAGTCAAGTGTAGGATAGTGATGTAGGGGATGTTAAAGGTGACAAGTTTGTATTCAAGTTTCATGGTTCACATCACAAGTGAGGGTTGAAGCTTGAACCATGACATGAGGAGGAAGAAGAATCTAGAGAGCAACCATGAGAGCAACTCAAGAAAATAGCTAAGTGTTGAGAATGAAGCAAGAATGACTAGCAACTCTTGACCCCTCACTCATTCAAATATGGAATTAACAATATAAAATTGCAACCATGCTTGAATAGTGAGTCAAGATGAATAAACAAATGTAAATCCCAAGCTTGCAACCATGCTCTCATTTTCGACCTCATTTCTATTTTCACAAAATAGAAATTCATATGTCATGTTTCATTATTATTATTATTATATATATATATATATTAATATATTTATAATGAAGAATAATTAGTGAGCCAATGATATTAGTTAAGATATAATTATATCACATATAATATATATCACATTATTAAATCAACACTTGATTTAATAATCCGGTTATATCACATATGCCCGACTAATATCATTTATCTATATATCACATTATCAAATCAACACTTGATTCGACAATCTGGTTATATCACATATAACCGAACCGATAACAGATAACTGCCAGATTACAATACGGTATCACATTCACGTATTTAATCAGGCCCACACATGTTAGTTATATGTATGCCCTAGAGGCCATTACTGTACATACGATGTATATTGTAATGGATGCTTGAACATATATAGGGAGGACTTTCTTGCTCAACATGATAGTATGCTATCTGGTTGTACTTTATCTTAACATGTACTCTGATTGTCTCTATATTACATGTTGATAAAGCCCTTAGGATATGTACTCGACTACTGGGAATATGATGAGATCATACTAGTGGGGCCACGGTAGTCGATGAGTATATCCTATAACTGTTCCTAGTCGAGGGTGTATCGAGACAGGGCATCGATGCACCAGAGTAGACTAGCGTATACGCATCTTGACCCATATGATGGGCGATGGATGATCCCATATCCATCGGTGTTTGACATCAAGGATGGTGTACGGGTGCTCATTAGAGACTGGGTACACTGGACGGACTCGCCGAGAACTCCCAGATGGTATTATACCTTACGTCAGATGGCAGTTCTCCGGTGACACTGATACAGAGTAGTCTGTTGACCCGAGATCGTCATAGAGTCTTGTGTGGTTCCCCCTGTGCTTTGATTTCCATCATACCACGTCCAAGAGGGCGTGCAAAAAGGTAGCTTTTGGGTACAGTCCTGAATCACATGGAGGCAATGAGCGATAGGAGGGGATTCGTCTCTCCCGGTATAGGGAGTTGATGTTGCGCTGTGTTCGATTGGCTATAACCGGAAATCCCTGGCCAGGGTTACTGAGATTTACTGGTAAGTTTTATCAGTAGTTTCTCAAACTGTTATAAATCTCATATTGACACAACTTATCGAGCTACTGGGGTCTGACGTTTACCACCCCTAGGCGAGATATGCGACATATCAGACGACGAGATCGGACTGTTCGGGAGGTTACTGTTTGGATTCACAGGAGAATGTACAGGCTTGCTTGTTGATCTTTTGAGCGCTCAATACCTGGGTGGCTGTTACATTTAGCTGACCGCTTGCAGCTTGTGGGTGTTTGTTATGATCATCACCTACTGCCGGCGTATTGACGATTCTTTAGAGTCCTACACAGAGGTTTCTTGACTCAGGCAAAACGGAGTAGGGGCACATATGTGATGTGTGCGGGACCGAGGATAATGCGATATGAGATACCGTATTCTATTCTCGCAATATATGATATCAGCCGGGTCATCGGATTAAGTGTTGATTCGATGAATCGGTACGGATAAATATTAGTCGGTTATATGCGATATAGCCGGATTGTCGGATCAAGTGTTGATTCGATAATTTAATGTATAATAATATATATGATATATTAAATTACATTAACTAATATTAGCTCACTTAAAGATTCATTTTCTCACTCGGGTAATACATTGATATATATGCGATATATGTTAATTGTATTATTTTATTTTGTTACGATAAATATTATATATGTGATATATAATATTGTAACATGATATGATAACTAATGCAACATGTTTAGTGGAGTTTAAACATGATTAGGGTTTGGATTAGGGTTAACACTTCTAGTAGATTCTAGAAGGTTTTTTTTTGTCATGATAAAGATATTTGTGTTGATTTTTATCTATGACTCATACTTAACCCAACCCAAACCCTAGCCCTTGGTTAATTCTCTACAATGGTTAAGTCAACCATGGTTGCATTATTCATCATAATAATCCTTTCATTATTCATCACAAAAGAAATGGATCACTATTCTTCTTCTTCTTCCTCCTTTTGCAAAGCTTTCTTGATTTTTATTTGTGATGAAAAATGAGTGAGTAAATGAAAATAAAAGAGAGAAAAAATCCTACTTCACCATCCTCATCTTCCCTTGCCATTTAGATAAGGGTGTTCACTTCATATTATGAGTGTTAGCTTGTGTTAACGAAACTTCAAGGTAGATCATCTTTGTATCGAAGACCGGAAGCAAAGGTTGCATCATTCTCTTCGTGAAGCCTCTCGAGAGTCCAGAACACGATGATCGCAGCGAAGGGACATCAACACGGAGCTTAAGAAGTGAAGGACCGGATCTACAAAGGTTGTAATCCCTCTCACTTAGTGTTAAACTGTTTAACATGTTAGTTTTCGCCTAAACTCTAGTTTAAAGATCCGGCTTCGGGTTGTTCGGCACGGCTAATTTTTAAATCGGGCATGGTTGATGCCTCGTAGAACCTTATGCGCGTGCCTAGCAACTCTGCAAGTGGTATCAGAGCCTAGCTAGAGCCTTAGGCGAAGTGTAGACGACGTTAGAAATCCGAACGAACCCCGAAACCCTAACTCAAACCACTCTCTGGAAATTTTCTGAAAATTTGGATTTTTGTGAATTAAAAATTGCCAAAAAATTCAGCAGGGAATTGTAGGAGTTACTGTGAAGCACGTGACTCTAACTCGACCAAAGCGCCGCGGAACCGCGGCCCCACCCTGGCTTGCGCGGCGGTTCCGCGACCATATTGGTGAGTTAGGCCACGTGGTTTGCACAGTAATTCTTTTCTGGTAGTGCTGTGTCTTCTGGGAATTTTTAAAACATACTCCACTGTTGAGTTTTCTAGGGTTGTTTTGGGGATTCGATTATTCGATCGGATTGTCTAATTTTGTCTATGAGTTTTCCGCATAATTTTTGAATATGTTAAAAAGTTCGACCGGATATAAATACCCACTTTTTCCCCTGTCGGGAAATTTCCAAGTGTTGGATCTTTCCGTGGTTTAATAACGTTCTAAGTAGTGCAAGTAACGCGATGGACCCTCTAGAAGACTACAAACCTTAACTCGATTATGTGACCGTCTTGAACTGCCCTTTGAACCTTCGGGTTTGGGGCAGTACGACGTGCCACATGTGAGGCGTTGGCTTAACCCTTCTACGGCTGGACCGTTGGTACCGAGGCATGAACTGGATGTTTTTAAACTTGTTTCATGTGTTGATCTGTTTCGGGAAAACTTGGGTGTTTGATTGTTCGATCGGAAAGTTTAACATTTTCTATTTATCTGGAATGGGATACAATACTTGGAATCCACAAGCAGTTATGAGATAACTGATTTGAATGTTATAACCATAGCACTTTAGTCTCACTTGATCGGTTGCCACGGAATTTTGATGCGATCAAAAGTTCGTCGCAATCACGTAGCATACGCGGATACTCGCCGGTAAACTTAATAGACAGCCACAACCCATTAACCCCGACCAAGTGACTGTAGGAGAACCCCGTCGCCGAAAGCATCCGTTCGGGTGCTCACGGTAGCGGTGTTTCGCCTTGGTGCACTTCATCGACGGTATCGGGGGTGCGGCCGTCTACTAAAGTTTGCGACGAGCATTCGATCAGGATGTCGGGAATCTTGTTGAATTGCCCGACTTGATATTGAAAAGTGTTTTCGATTTTAAGACTAAAATGCAGGGTTTATAATTGTTAGGCATGCGATGTCTAAGTAATTCATTTGATTAGGCATGCGATGTCTAAAGAGTTTGCGGATTCCAACTGTTGTAGTTTTACACTTTTTTTTCTGTGACCGTAAGTGTAATATGTGATATCGCCGGTTTCGTTGCTATATGTCAACGACAATTGGGATGGGCATATTTACTTACGTTGATGACATGTGATGTTATGTGTTGCTGGATATGTTATATTGGATCGTCGTGTATGAATAGCCGGGGTTTTTTATGTGAGATGAGTGTTTTTCATTTTCATTCATGTAAAAAATTGTATGTAATATTCTTTTATTGGGGCACTTCCAGGTTGCGGAAGATGTCACCCATTGTATATTATTTTCTTTTCCGCACTAGGATAGACCCAAGGAGGGGAGCACAAGTAACCGGGTTCTAGAGTCCAGTGGGAGACCAACTCGAGGAGTCGAGTCCGGGACTCCTAACTCTAGAATTGGTAGGGTTGCTTGCCGCTCTCGTAGGGGTCTAGGGGTGTGGGTTTGGCTATTCATCGCGACCGTGGAATCCGTGTTTTATACTGGCTCGTATTGAAAACACAAACGTCCTAGTATATCCAATATTTCATATGTTTCTTCTGCTGCGATATCTGTGATGTGATCATGTGATGTTCTGTGATAAATACTGTATATAGTATATATGATATATTATATAGACGTTACTTATGTTTTACACCCGCGCTAGCCCTGCTCTGCTCTGCCGTTAGTTACCTAACCTAACGGTGCACGAGGGGATATCGAGGCGAATGTGGATGGCATAAGTGTACGTCGTATTTATCTGTGATGTTTAGGTGATTTAAATGATGGGACTTCATTAATGAGATTAATGAAAGAAAATAAACCTAAGATGTTGTGGAATCGAATTTCAAAATTAAAAACAGGTAGCTACAGTTCTTGCTTTGCATAGTGGTATATATGATATATCCTGCACCTTATTCAATGAGGAAAGGGCCGAGATCCCTTCACCGGGAGTGACCCCTTTAGCAATAACTGGCAGATGCTACACACTCGGTTTGTCTTTTGAAAGCTTCTATAGTTTCTGCTTTGCACAGTGATATATATGATATATCCCGCACCTTATTCGATGAGGAAATGGCCGACGATCCCTTCACCGGGAGTGACCCCTTTAACAAAACTAGAAAAGCCTAAAAAACACTCCATTATAAAATTCATTCATCCTACAACGACATCAACTTCATTACGCAATAGGTTTTCAGAAACCTGTCGTAGCCCTCCGTCATTTCAGATAAGTACTAGTTAGTATTCATGCTGCGGTAGTTTGGCCTCCGTCAAGGCGTAGTGTACGGTAGCTAACTAGTGCTTATCTGCTAACATATGATGCGATTGGATTAAGGTATTCGTACGGCGTTGTTTGGCCTCCGTCAAGGGTCGTGCGGGTGGGTTTAATTCAATCAGGAAATGACGGGTTGAACTTGACTAGCGGACTATGGGTAGTTTGGCCTCCGTCAAGGTCATAGGACGCTAGGGGCAAAATTATCGGGAATTTCAAGTGTTGAAATTTGCAATGAGATTGCATACCTTCTATGAGATAGTTGGATCCCGATACCCACTGCGAGTAAGAGTTACTCCTGGGAGTGTTTTACACATTACAATTAGCCGATCAAGTAGGTGTCTAGAAAGGTGTCAACGGGGTTACGCCTCTGGGAAAACGAGCTTTACATTAATTAGGTTCGTGCGAAAGCACGGGGGACCTCCCTCAAAGTACCGACACTGGCCTGGCTGAAAGATTGGCGAACTTGTAGCGTGTAATTAATCCCGGCTAGTCTTTCCTTTTAGGGTTTGAAGGAAGATTTGATTAAAACGGTGGGAGACATCCTGATTAGATATATTAGATAACCAATCTAATCTTGCAAGAGCATACGCTGAGTGTTTTCTTCTCTCTCTCTCTCCAGGTAGCGACTATATCACGCCTTAATCAAGATAATAAAATGGATGAATTGACCGAACCCGCTTGTTATACTGAGCTGGGGAACGTTGGTCCCGCTCCAACTTATAATTGTTATAAGACGGAGCAGGAAATTAGGGAATACCAGATTTCCCGTGCCGCCCAAACGAAGAAAGTGCATGCTGATGCATCATCTTCGGGTGTGTTCATTACAGAGAACTGTTTCTCAGTATCCTTTACGTCCTGGGTATGAGATACCGGATCAGGATCCCGCATATGCAATCTGTTACATAGGCTAAAGATAGGTAGAGAACTGAGAACGGGTGATAAGTTTCATGAGATAGAAACGGTGCAAGTGTTGCAGCCAAGTCTGTTAGTCACTATCACCCTGTATTACCAGAATACATTGATTCTGAATAAATGTTATTAGATACCGAACCTGATATACGAAATCATATCAGTCTCTTTATTAGTAAAGAAAGGATATAATTTTGTATTATTGGATAATGTTTTGAACATTTCCTATATCAAGAGTTGATCGGTTCAGGCACGTTATCTAAAAGCATTGACGTTCTAAATCAAACTACAGTTCTTAGTATACAGAACACACACGAGAGGAAGAGTTTAGAAATGAACGAATCCTTCTTGAGGCATTGTAGACTAGGTCATATCAATGTGACCCGACTAGCTAAGTTACATTTAGATGCATATTTAAATCTGTTTGAATTTACATCTTGTGAAACTTGCCGGTCATGTCACAAAGATAAGATGACCATAGCTCTGTTTATTGGAAACAGAGAAAGAGTTAGTGAACTCTTGGGATTGATACATGCTGATGTATGAAAGTCCCCTGTCTACACATGCCAAGACCGGTTCTTTGTACTTCATTACATTCTCTGATAATCTCTCAAGATTCAGACATGTGTTCCTGTTGAAACATAAGTCCGAACCTTTTAAGATATTCACAGAATATAAGTTAGAAGTAGAGAACCAAAAACGGGTATAAGTATTATGTCCTTTGATGAGATCAAGGAGGAGAATACTTGAGCACGGAATTCCTGGACTATTCTAAAGGAGAATGAGATTCTCTCTCAGCATTACTCCTCCGTATACACCACAGAATGTCGGTGTATCGGGACGGAGCAATAGCACCCTATGTGATATGGTGTGCTCTATGATGAGTACTACTGAGTTTCCTATTTCCTTTTGGGTGTTATGCGCTTGAGAAGCTGCATACCTATTGAATAGGGTTCAAATCAAATCAGTTGCCTACCACTTCATATGTAATATGGAAAGGGAAGAGCCCACATCTTAAGTTTGTTAAGATTTAGGGTTGTCCGGACTATGTCTAAAAGCAAAATCCGGACAAGCTCGAGGCAAGGTCTGTTATGTAGAACTGGAAAGGTTTCAGCTATACAAACTGCAGCTGATGATTTGGTAGAACCAAATGATTCAATAGTTTCCAACGAACCTCAGCCTCTCCGCCGATCTAGTAGGGTTCCTCACCCACCTGAGAGATACTTCAGTTTCTCTATGACAGTGGGAGCGAGGATTGCATCATGAGATGATGACCCAACTAGTTTCGAGCTTGCCATCAGGAGTGAGACTCTGTAAGAATGGCTGGATGCTTATCGATCTGAGATGGAATCCTTATACACCAACAAAGTATGGACTTTGGTTGCTTTATCTGAAGGGTTAAATCCCCATCAGGAGCAAGTATATCTTGAGAAGATTACTTGGTGTACATGGAAAAGTTGAGACTTTCAAAGCTATGCTTAAGTCCATCCAGATCCTACTTGCTACGGTTACATACCATGACTACGATATCTGGCGGTTGGGTGTCATGACTGCTTTTCTAAATGATGTTTTAGAAAAGAGCGTCTATAAGTACACAGCCAGAGGGCTTCGTAGACAGTGCGAGCAGCGGAAATGTGTGCAAGATATTTTATGTGATAAAACAGGCATCGCGGAGTTGGAACATCTGTTTTGATGTGGTAGTCAAAGAGTTTGACTTCATCAAAATGGTAGATGAACCTTGTATATACAAAAAGGTAGTAGGAGTATGGTAATAATCCTCGTAGAGTACGTGGATGACATACTCTTGATAGGGAAGGAGTTTCCTATGCTGCGCTCGGTCAATCTCCGCTTATCACAAGGATTCTCCATATAGGATCAAAATGATACCTCCTAAATCCTGGGCTTTGGATCTATGAGATTGATCTAATTGGATGTTAGGATACTCACTAGTTGTAGTGAGATGGTATCAATCGATCTTGGGGAGAATCACTGGAAAGGTTCCAGGTGATAAGGACGACTGAATGTCAGTCGCAGGCATTGTCTTTACCCTCAGTGGAGGGACGGTATGTTGGAAGAGTTCCAAGCTAGATACCGTGACATACTAGACGATTAAAGACAAGATACATCGTTACCAAGGATGCTACCAAAGAGGCAGTCTGGACAAATATAAGTTCATGAGATGAACTTCGTTCCTACCATTGTGTGACAATGGAGTTGTGGCTTTAGCCAAGGAACTACCGTCCCATCAGAAATCCAGATATAATTCTTAGGCAGTATCACCTGATCATGGAGATGGTTGATCTCCAGGGAGATCGAGGTTAGGAGAGTAGACACAGAGGACAACAGCGCGGATCCACTCACAAAGGCCTTTTTTCCAGTAGAGACTATTATGGGATGGTTGAGTATGAGATACTTCAACCGCAGCTAATTGTTGGGTATGCGATACCACAACAGATGGCCCTGGTGCAAGTGGGAGATTGTTAGTTATATGTATGCCTTAGAGGCCATTACTGTACATACGATGTATATTGTAATGGATGCTTGGACATATATAGGGAGGACTTTCTTGCTCAACATGATAGTATGCTATTTGGTTGTACTTTATCTTAACATGTACTCTGATTGTCTCTATATTACATGTTGATAAAGCCCTTAGGATATGTACTCGACTATTGGGACTATGATGAGATCATACTAGTGGGTCCACGGTAGTCGACGAGTATATCCTATAACTGTTCCTAGTCGATGGTGTATCGAGATAGGGCATCGATGCACCAGAGTAGACTAGCGTATACGCATCTTGACCCATATGATGGGCGATGGATGATCCCATATCCATCGGTGTTTGACATCAAGGATGGTGTACGGGTGCTCAGTAGTGACTGGGTACACTGGACGGACTCGCCGAGAACTCCCAGATGGTATTATACCTTACGTCAGATAGCAGTTCTCCGGTGACACTGGTACATAGTAGTCTGTTGACCCGAGATCGTCATAGAGTCTTGTGTGGTTACCACTGTGCTTTGATTTCCATCATACCACATCCAAGAGGGCGTGCAAAAAGGTGGCTTTTGGGTACAGTCCCGAATCACATGGAGGTAATGAGCGATAGGAGAGGATTCGTCTCTCCCGGTATAGGGAGTTGATGTTGCGCTGTGTTCGATTGGCTATAACCGGAAATCCCTGGCCAGGGTTGCTGAGATTACTGGTAAGTGTTATCAGTAGTTTCTCGAACTGTTATAGACCTCATATCGACACGACTTATCGAGCTACTGGGGTCTGACGTTTACCACCCCTATGCGAGATATACGACATATCAGACGACGAGACCGGACTGTACGGGAGTGTTACTGTTTGGATTCACAGGAGAATGTACAGGCTTGCTTGTTGATCTTCTGAGCGCTCAATACCTGGGTGGCTATTACGTTTAGCTGACCGCTTGCAGCTTGTGGGTGTTTGATATGATCATCACCTACTGCCGGCGTATTGACGATTCTTTAGAGTCCTACACAGAGATTTCTTGACTCAGGCAAAACGGAGTAGGGGCACATATGTGATGTGTGCGGGACAGAGGATAATGCGATATGAGATACCGTATTCTATTCTCGCGATATATGATATCAGCCGGGTCATCGGATCAAGTGTTGATTCGATGAATCGGTACGGATAAATATTAGTCGGTTATATACGATATAGCCGGATTGTCGGATCAAGTGTTAATTCGATAATTTAATGTATAATAATATATATGATATATTAAATTACATTAACTAATATTAGCTCACTAAAAGATTTTTTTTCTCACTCGGGTAATACATTGATATATATGCGATATATGTTATTTGTATTATTTTATTTTTTTACGATAAATATTATATATGTGATATATAAAATTGTAACATGATATGATAACTAATGCAACATGTTTAGTGGAGTTTAAACATGATTAGGGTTTGTATTAGGGTTAACACTTCTAGTAGATTCTAGAAGGTTTCTTTTTATCATAATAAAGATATTTGTGTTGATTTTTATCTATGACTCATACTTAACCCAACCCAAACCCTAGACCTTGGTTAATTCTCTACAATGGTTAAGTCAACCATGGTTGCATTATTCATCATAATAATCCTTTTATTATTCATCACAAAAGAAATGGATCACTATTCTTCTTCTTTTTCCTCCTTTTGCAAAGCTTTCTTGATTTTTATTTGTGATGAAAAATGAGTGAGTAAATGAAAATAAAAGAGAGCAAAAATTCTACTTCATCATCCTCATCTTCCCTTGCCATTTAGATGAGGGTGTTCACTTCATATTATGAGTGTTAGCTTGTGTTAACGAAACTTCAAGGTAAATCATCTTTGTATCGAAGATCGGAAGCAAAGGTTGCATCATTCTCTTCGTGAAGCCTCTCGAGAGTCAAGAACACGATGATCACAGCGAAGGGACCTCAACACGGAGCTTAAGAAGTGAAGGACCGGATCTACAAAGGTTATAATCCCTCTCACTTAGTGTTAAACTGTTTAACATGTTAGTTTTCGCCTAAACTCTAGTTTAAAGATCCGGCTTCGGATTGTTCGGCACGGCTAATTTTTAAATCGGGCATGGTTGATGCCTCGTAGAACCTTGTGCGCGTGCCTAGCAACCCTACAACACACATATCATATATGTGTCATACTTCGTTTCGCTTGAACCAGGGAACTTCTGTGTGGGACTCTAAAGACTCGTCAATACGCCAGCAGTAGGTGATGAGCATATCAGTCACCTACAAGCCATCAGCGGTACTAGTTGTGTTAGACCACGGTAGCGCCCGGCCGTCTGTCCGAGGCCAAAATGCGGAAAAAAACTTTTCTTTACTTAGAAACCGGCGCTACCGCGGACTATAAAACCCGGATCGGACCATTAATCTACTACTAGCTAACTAGAGAAAGGGTAGAGAGCTATACCGAGCGATCCGTGTCCTTCGGTCTTCGGCCACTATCCCGATCTCCCCGCGGCATCTCCGATCTCCGGTCTCCTCGTCGGAAAGGGCACCACATCACCGAGTCTTTTTACGGGCTCCCACCTCTGAACTGAGGCAACTCGGACACGAAGTTGGCAAGCCGACGTGTCCAAGATTGCTGTAGACTAAGTGTAGAAACCTTTGTCTTACGGGGTTAATGAAGTTGCCATTTGTAGTGGAGGTAGAGGAGATGAACTCTTGAGATGAGCTAATGAATTTTGTGGCAAGAAAATGAGAATGAATCCCCACAAAAAATTTTGGACCGCCCCCACTCCTTCTTGTGGCCGGCCATATATGAGAGGAGGGAAAATACAAGGGGGTGAGTGTTGGAAAAATGCAAGAGGTGATCATAAGCCAAAAGTAAACCTCACCCCATAATCATAACCAATCCAATCGCCATCAATTCAAATAGCAAGTAATGATGGACCAAAACAAATCATGACATGCTAGAACCATCATGAAGCCTCCACCACAAAAAACACCCTCTTTTTTGCTAATTTGCACATTTGCAAAAAAAAACCTCCACACCAATTTTCAGCCAAAGAAAGATAGAAGGGAAAATGGCCGAAACGGAATGCAAACTGCCAACTTCAAAAAATCGATCCCGTAATAAATTACAGGAAAACCCCGCGACTGTATATACATATCCGCATTTGTATTCCGACCGAATACAAATGCAATGAGACAAAATCTACACTGTACAATACTAGGATCCGGCTTAAACCAAAGCCTGCTAGTATTATCCGTCCGATCATGATCCGTGCAATACCGCACGTATAAGATCGAACCCTGCCATATATCCATACGGCCTCTACAGCATTTTGCCCGAAACTTGAGAAACTGTCTGTGGGGGACTCTAAAGACTCGTCAATACTTTGGCTGTGGATTTAACCACTAGCACGTCAGAGGTATTAGCCACACGTAACGGGCTACCAGATATTGACCAAAAAGGACGTCGATGAGCGAACTCATCCTGACACCCTACTGAGCCTGTCAGTGACAATATCCGTACAGTCCGGTCCGTTCGTCTATGAGCTTCGCATGGCGGGCCAATGGGGTTGGTAAAAGTCAGACCCCCAAAAGCGGTACAAGTCATGTCGGAGTGCAGCCCAGAACACCCTGAGATACTACTGGAATACCTACCAGTAAATCTCCTGCCTTAGCCAAGGACTTCGTGTAATGGCTCTCCTAGACACAGTGCGACCTCACCCCCAATACCGGGAGAGACGAACCCCTACAGATCCGCTCACTGCCTCCATGTGGCTCGGGACTGTACCCAACTAAAACCTGTTTGCACGACTCCTGTGAGCCGTGGTAGGGTAGTAATCAAAGTACAGTGGGAACTCACACGAGATAAATGACGATCTCAGGTCGATGAACTAACCTGTACACATGTCATCAGGGAACTGCCATCTGACGTGAGGTATAAAACCAACTAGCATGTTCCCGGCGAGTCCTGTCCGGTGTACTCATAACCCAATGAGCACCTGTATACATCTTAGATGAACCAACTGACACCAGTGGCTTGTGAGACCGACCACCACCCTTCGTCGAGGTCTCGACTGTATGCACTAGTCTACTCTGGAGTATCGATGCCCTGTCTCGAAAACTCCCACGACTAGGGACCTTTTAAGGATGTGCTTATAGACCCCAGCTCCCACATATATGATCGCCATCATACTGCTGGCCGTCAAGCAAGAATCCTAAGGGCTCTATTAATGTGTAATAGTGACCTATAAGGTCACCTAAAGCTGTACACGATGATAAAGATAAACCAGATAGCATACTATCATCTTGAGTAAGACTGTCCTACCGATATAGGTCCTCCCTCAATCATTGCAATCACGTGCCTGTGATCCAATAATTGACTCTGAGGGCACTATATCCAACAATCTCCCACTTGCACTCAAGGCTAATTATTGCGATGTCGCATACTCACAGCCCGTGTGATACCGAACACCCAACTCCTCTACTAATCAGTCTCACAAAGCCCGTTTGCGAAACTACTGCGTTCGAGGAATTGCCTCAATTAGTGGATCCGCTTTGATATTTCTTTCTATGTCTCTCTATATCTCAAGTTCGCGGAGAAAGCTATCTCCCGAAATGAGCAATACCTGTCTTAGAATATGTCTGGATATCTAATGGGACATAGCTCATAAATGAACTCCAAATCTAAACTTCTTAGACTGTATCGTCAACTGAACTTAATCAGTATCCCGTGCCACACCTCCCTCAGTATCCCCTTAGACCACCTGTCCAAAATACTGCCCCTCGTCAGAGGGAAAACTATAACTCTGACAGCCACTCTATCATCCAGGTCACCTTGGAAGCCTGGAATGATAACCGTCCCGCGAAAGGGGCTGCCATTATCATATCCCTAGAACATCCACTTATGTTCTAAAACTGCTTCCGAATGTTTCTCCAGAATTGGATTAATATCAACTATTGCATCTAATGCAAAAATAACGTCTGGTGTGGTACTTGACATCTCATGATTGACTCAATTGCCTAAGCAAGTGATCTGCCAATCATGCACATCCCTCTCCCCTTTAGTCTGTAAGACACATTCAGGGAGGGTGACTCCATCACCTGCAGGTATACTACTGTGCCAGGAGTCATCCATTCTAAAATACCTTTAGAATGCTGTCTAAGTACCCTGATTGGGACACTTCCTAAATCTAGATCTAAAACCATAGATCTAGTAACCAGAATGTCTGATATTATATCTATATCCTTTGTGGAGAAATCACTGTGTGACAACCAAAGTATAACCGATCGTAGTATAGGAATTTCACTTCCTACTCTGTGTATGTCATCCAAATACCAGGACATCACACCCTACTACCTTCTTAACAGATCCATCCCCTATTCTGATGAAGTCAAACCTATGACAATCACATCAGAAATAGATGATCTATCTCCGCTGTATCTACTTAAGTCTATAAATAGACATAAGCTACTTGTCCACCAATGCTTCCGCTGCTCTCACTGACTACGACAACCCTCTGGCAGGGTCATATACACGTACACTTCTAAAGCTAGTTTAGAATGACGCTATACTCACCCTCCTGCCGGGTCTCATATCCTTGAACAACAGCAATGGCAAGTCTGGGTAAACAAGAACCTCCTTGTCACCGTCTTTGAGCATACCGAAGTACCTCTCGAGTGCCTGAGGTTACCCACCAAATCTGCGGAGTGGCCAATGGAATGTCAAACCTGATTGAATCTTTAGGTTCTTATCAAATTTTCAGTAATCGTTTGCGGTTCTGGAATGAGTTCCAGTTCTACCATACTCCCACTACTGTTTTCTGAAAAAATCCATTTTTATCAAAACTGTGGCGAGTCAAGAACAATATCGCTATTAATCTTCCAGATGGTAGAAAATTAACCCTCGTCATAGCCCGGGTCAACCCACAAACAACCATTACGGAAACGTGCCTTGAGTTATCCAGAGTCTGGTATTAAGCATAAGCCGGACAACTCCCCGTACCTTAACATCGTTAAGATATAAACCGTTCTATATTCAATATAAAAACAGAGGCATTGATTTAATTGGAACCAGATTCAAATCATGCAGCTGTCTTTAGTGCATGTCAACTAAATGGAGAGAGGCCGATCAGCATTACTCAACTTAGGAGTGCTTCCAATTATGAGTAACCTGAAAGAGAAGTAAGTTCTCTTAAACATTACTATCAACTGAATACCATACACAAGTATCTATATCTTTGATCATCTTGAAGAATCCTGATTCTTGCAACACCTGGTTCTCTACTTTATTCATATACCTATAACTTCTCAAAACTTGGACCTTGTGTTTCTACGAAACACTTGTCTAAGAACTAGAGAAGTCATAAGTAAACAGAATATAGTACGAGTACCATCCCCTCTATCCTAATAGACACTGGACAACATACAATACTCTGTATAAGTCCCTTGAGTTTAATAACTCATTCCCTGTGTGTCGTAGGTTGAAAACTGTACTTATGGTTAAGAAGAATTACACCGCTGTTTAATGCTCCTTACCTAACCATCCACTGCTATAGGTAAATGTCATGGATATAATTTCAAAAAGTTATATCTCACTCTATAAAAATAGACGTACAGATATATCAATTTGAAATTGGTGCATAACAACGGATATTCAAAACCAAATATTTGTCGTCCGGCAAACAACCCAGGTGATTTCCTCAAATATCACCAATTACAATGAATTCCGATATAATGAGGACAATCACCTAATTCCCAATAACTTACTCCTACTCATCATCTGTAAAACCATACAGATGTGAGAACCAAACTTGGTAAATACATACCCTGGAGCAAGGACTAATTGGGAAATCAGTTTTCTTTTAATAGTACACAGTGAAACTGAAACATTGAAATGTTTCGTAGGGGTATCCGGGTATTCCTAGTAATGCCTCTTCCATTATCCAGATTCATAACTTTAACCTTATATTTTTTTGCCATCTCTCCAAATTCCTTCATATGTCTTTAGTCATTTCCTTCTGTACGCCCTCTTAGGCTAAATGGTTTTCTTCCTTCCCTACCGTTCGGCACCAGCCTATGGTTTGGAAGAAGATTATCCAATAAGCATAATGAGTGTACTGTCCTAATCCTAGGAGCACTCACAACCCGAGAGAAGGTAAAGATAAAAGACACCTGAATAAACCTTATTCATATTTCTCCTGAACCAGAATCCATCCCCGAACTGGAACAAGTTCGTTCGAGTTCGTATATAACCATACGATAGAGTATCCAAATAATTATGGATCTTCGTAGTGATACGGAGTGTTCTGGAGAAATACAAAGGTGAAGTAGGAGTGGTAATGAAATACTTGGTTTCGGTCGTGAATAGCAGTCGCAATTTGTTTTGCCCTCTTTCTAATCCCTTTATTTGTCTTTACTTAATACCTTTTGTACACCATCGTTAGGCTAATTGGTTTTCTTCATTCCCTACCGTTCGACACCTGCCTATGGTTTGGAAAAAGACTAGCCAATTTGCGTAATAGGTGTACCGTCCTAATCCAAGGAACACTAGCAACCTGAGAGAAGGTAAAAGGAAAAGACAACTGAATAGTCCTATTCGTTTTCTCCAGAACCAGAAACCATCCTCGAATCTGGAACAAGTTCTTTCGAGTTTGTATATAACCATACGATGGTTTTATCCAATGGAAGTAGACGTTCGTAGTAATGCGGGGTGTCCTGGAGAAAAGGGTAAAAGTAGGAGTGGCAATGAGGTATGCAACTCTGACAATCCAAAAGCCAGTGTTATAAGAAGGTTCGGTCAACTTGGTCACTGAGTCATAGTCAAGGGTCGGGTCATGGTCGCTGTCAAAGAGAGAGAGAAAAGAAACACTCAGCGTGCACTCTAACCTAGATCAGAATGGTTATCACTTTATCTAATCAGGAAACCTCCCACTGTAATCTCAAATTCTCCTCCAAATCTGAAAGAAGAATTAGTCGGGATCACCCGAGGAGTAAACCAACTCATCAGTGGGAATCGGGATCCAACTATCATTGCATGATAACGTGACGGAATCCACTCACGTTATCACACTCCAGAAGGTATGTGCATGCCTGGCAAGTTTCAGTTTCTTTTGAAACTCCCGATGTGTGTTTTTACCCCAAGCGGCTTATGACCTTGACTAGGTCAACAAACCATAAACCGCTAGTCAAGTTCAACCCGTCATTATTCTGGATTGCATTAAACCCACCAGTACGTGCCCTTGACTAGGTCAACAAGGCCGCACGACTGTCCTAACCAATCCCACTTATGCAACAAACAAGTACCACTTAGCTACCGAACACTACGTCTTGACTAGGTCAACAAACGCAACACGAATACTAAATAATACCCGTAAGAAATGACGGAGGGCTACGGCTGGTTATTGGCGAAAAACCCTTTGACGTAATGAACTTGATATCGTTGAAGGAACTGCATAGCTTTTTATAAAAATATAGTGACGAAAACCTTTTCTAAAGAGGTCACTCCCGGTGAAGGGATCTCGGCTCTTTCCCCGTAGAATGAGTTGCAGGATATTCCAACTGAATACCACGATGCAAAGCAAAAGGCAATCGGCTATACTGAAGTTATTACCCTAACGCAAACTTCTGTCCAAGGGGTCACTCCCGGTGAAGGGATCTCGGCCGTTGCCTCGTCGACTGAGATGCTGGATATTCATAACCGAATACCACTGTGCAAAACAAAAGAGAACGTCTTTGCAATAACAGTTTTTTTTTTGAAAAATTACTCTAACAACATCAGGATAGGTTTGTTTAGCTTGCATTGATCCGAATCAATGCAGTCTCATCAATTGATCACACTAATAAAGAACGAAAATAATGATGTACGTATATGCCTTCCGCATTCGCCACTGGGTCCCGTCATTACCCGTTAGGTTACTTAACTAACGACAGAGCGGGGACTGGACTAGCGCGGATGCAAAACATATATAACATCTACTAGTATATATATCAATATATAATATTCGCTCAAGGCGTGATAAAATGCAACATCACAGAAATGTAATAAGTATCACAGAACAATACAGATATCTGGGATCCCCGGGTTTCATAGAGCCACTACTGAAACCCGACGTTCCCCTGGTCGTGTGGATAGCCTGTGCAATGACATCCTAGACCCCTACGGGCGCGGCAAGTTACCCGCCAAAACCTGAAGCGAGACAGACCCCTTCAACAACGTGAATGGACCACCCAGCACTTCACGGAATCCGGTAACTTGAGCACCCCTCCTTGGGTCAACCTGTACCCCCTACGAGTGTGGCGAATAGCCCGCCAATTCTAGAGTGAAGCCCCCTCCGTCTCAATGCCATGAGATGCGGGCCCGTTGCCCTCTAGAACCCGGCTACCCGTGCACCCCTCCGCGGGGTAATCCTAGTACAGAAAGTAAAATATATACAACGGGTACATCGACCTCAGCCCGGTCGTGCCCCAAAATAATAATATACAAACAGGCAGTGACGGCAGTCCACATGTCGGACGCTCGCCCCGCGATATCAAATGTACATATACAACCAAACTGTACTAACATTGCATCCAGGCTATCCACCACAACAAATCCGCAATATCACAGCACAACACATAACATTAACGTTAATGTCATGTTCGCAAATCCGTCTAAAAGGGCTATAGCAATTAGACAGGATTTACCGATCAAGTGACATTCACGGTCGCAGATATAATGTAAATACTGTGAACTAACATGTTTAAAAATTTTCGATCGACTAAATTTCCCGAAGTGGGCCCCAAGCACAATACCCATCACTTAAATAAATCTGGGCCCAAACAAAAATTACCAGAAACCCCAATTTCAATTCAGGAATCACTGTAAAAAAAGGGGTGCAAAGAGGTTACTGTTCTGCGGCGGAACCGCGGCCAAAAGGGGGTTACGGCCGCGGTTCTGCGGCTCTACAGTGACATCATGAAACCAATTTTCTTCACTGTTCACTAAAAACCCTGCCTGATTTTCTGCAATACACCAAATGATTTTTTGACCACAGAAAAATTTCGACAGAAACTGATCAATTTGAAACGCGGTTTTTGGAAATTTCGTCCGATCGAAGTTCTAAACATGCTAGAGCAAGCTAGAAAAGGTTAATGGCGTGGCTCTGATACCATGTTAGACTACGGTAGCGCCCCGGCCGTCTGTCCGAGGCCAAAATGCGGAAACAAAAACTTTTCTTTACTTAGAAACCGGCGCTACCGCGGACTATAAAACCCGGATCGGACCATTAAGCTACTACTAGCTAACTAGAGAAAGGGTAGAGAGCTATACCGAGCGATCCGTGTCCTTCGGTCTTCGGCCACCATCCCGATCTCCCCGCGGCATCTCCGATCTCCGGTCTCCTCGTCGGAAAGGGAACCACATCACCGAGTCTTTTTACGGGATCCCACCTCTGAACCGAGGCAACTCGGACATGAAGTTGGCAAGCCGACGTGTCCAAGATTGCTGTAGACTAAGTGTAGAAACCTTTGTCTCAAGGGGTTAATGAAGTTGCCATTTGTAGTGGAGGTAGAGGAGATGAACTCTTGAGATGAGCTAATGAATTTTGTGGCAAGCAAATGAGAATGAATCCCTACAAAAATTTTTGGACCGCCCCCACTCCTTCTTATGGCCGGCCATATATGAGAGGAGGGAAAATACAAGGGGGTAAGTGTAGGAAAAAGGCAAGAGGTGATCATAAGCCAAAAGTAAACCTCACCCCATAATCATAACCAATCCAATCGCCATCAATTCAAATAGCAAGTAATGATGGACCAAAACAAATCATGACATGCTAGAACCATCATGAAGCCTCCACCACAAAGAACACCCTCCTTTTTGCTAATTTGCACATTTGCAAAAAAAAAACCCTCCACACCAATTTTCAACCAAAGAAAGATAGAAAGGAAAATGGCCGAAACGGAATGCAAACTGGAAACTTCAAAAAATCGATCCCGTAATAAATTACAGGAAAACCCCGTGACTGTATATACATATCCGCATTTGTATTCCGACCGAATATAAATGCAATGAGACAAAATCTACACTGTACAATACTAGGATCCGGCTTAAACCAAAGCCCGCTAGTATTATCCGTCCGATCATGATCCGTGCAATACCGCACGTATAAGATCGAACCCTGCCAGATATCCATACGGCCTCTACAGCGTTTCGCCCGAAACTTGAGAAACTGTCTGTGGGGGACTCTAAAGACTCGTCAATACTTTGGCTGTGGATTTAACCATTAGCACGTCAGAGGTATTAGCCACACGTAACGGGCTACCAGATATTGACCAAAAAGGACGTCGATGAGCGAACTCATCCTGACACCCTACTGAGCCTGTCAGTGACAATATCCGTACAGTCCGGTCCGTTCGTCTATGAGCTTCGCATGGCGGGTCAATGGGGTTGGTAAAAGTCAGACCCCCAAAAGCGGTACAAGTCGTGTCGGAGTGTAGCCCAGAACACCCTGAGATACTACTGGAATACCTACCAGTAAATCTCCTGCCTTGGCCAAGGACTTCGTGTAATGGCTCTCCTAGACACAGCGCGACCTCACCCCCAATACCGGGAGAGACGAACCCCTGCAGATCCGCTCACTGCCTCCATGTGGCTCGGGACTGTACCCAACTAAAACCTGTTTGCATGACTCCATTGAGCCGTGGTAGGGTAGTAATCAAAGTACAGTGGGAACTCACACGAGACAAATGACGATCTCAGGTCGATGAACTAAACAGTACACATGTCACCAGGGAACTGCCATCTGACGTGAGATATAAAACCAACTAGCATGTTCCCGGCGAATCCTGTCCGGTGTACTCATAACCCAATGAGCACCTGCATACATCTTAGGTGAACCAACTGACACCAGTGGCTTGTGAGACCGGCCACTGCCCTTCGTCGGGGTCTCGACTGTATACACTAGTCTACTCTGGAGTATCGATGCCCTGTCTCGAAAACTCCCATGACTAGGGACCTTTTAAGGATGTGCTTATAGACCCCAGCTCCCACGTATATGATCGCCATCATACTGCTGGCCGTCAAGCAAGAATCTTAAGGGCTCTATCAATGTGTAATACTGACCTGTAAGGTCACCTAAAGCTGTACACGATGATAAAGATAAACCAGATAGCATACTATCATCTTGAGTAAGACTGTCCTACCGGTATAGGTCCTCCCTCAATCATTACAATCACGTGCCTGTGATCCAATAATTGACTCTGAGAGCACTATATCCAACAAGTTGGACGTAACGGCTACCCGGGTATTGAGCGATATGAAGATCAAAAAGCAAACTTGTCCATAGTCTCCATGAAGCCTATCAGTAACACTACCGTACAATCCAGTCTCTTCGTTGATATGTCGCATATCTAATCTAGGGGTGGTAAACGTCAGACCCCAATAACCGATAAGTCGTGCCGATGTGAGGCTCATAACTTGTCGAAAAACTACTGATAACACTTACCAGTAATTCTCCATATCAGCCCTGGCCAGGGACTTCCTGTTATGGCCAATCGAGCACAGTGCAATATCAACCCCCAATACCGGGAGAGACGAATCCCCTCCTATCGCTCATTGCCTCCATATGACTAGGGACTGTACCCAAAAACCACCGTTTTGCACGTTCTCTTGAATGTGGTAAGGTGGAAATCAAAGCACAGTGGGAATCACACAAGACTCTATGACAATCTCGGGTCTACAGACTAACCTATACCAGTGTCACCAGAGAACTGCTATCTGACGCTGGTATAATACCATCTAGGAGTTCTCGGCGAGTCCTGTTCAGTGTATCCAGTCTCCACTAAGCACCTGTATACCATCTTTGATGTCAAACACCAATGGATGTAGGATCATCCATCGCCCATCATATGGGTCAAGAGGCGTATACGCTAGTCTACTTTGGAATATCGATGCCCTGTCTCGATATACCCTCGACTAGGAAAAATTAAAGGATGAACTTGTGGACTACCCTGGCCCCACTAGTATGATCTCCATCATAGTCTTGGTAGTCAAGTACACATCCTAAGGGCTTTATCAACATGTGAGAGACAGACAGTATCACAATACAAATCTATATGTTAAGACAAAGAGCAACAAGATAGTTTACTATCATGTCGATCAAGAAAGTCCTCCCTATATATGTCCAAGCATCCACTATAATATACATCATATGTACAATAATGGCCTCTAGGGCATACATATAACTAACACAAATACTGCCCCTATCACAGAGTGATAGGTCATTCCATTGAGGACTACTTCGTTTTTAAAGATTGGGTCGAAAAGCAATATAAGGCAGGAGAAATAGAACTGTCTAAAGGCGTGTTAACAAAAAGTCAAGCTGCGACCACTAATTTCATACAAACGGAGACCGAAGTCCTTCGTGAAACTGATTCTCTCAGACATCTGCCTTTCTCTGAAAACAGCTGACCACTACATCGTTAAACTGAGAATGATTGACCACCACGTCGTTAAACTGGGAATGATGGACCACCACATCGTTAAACTGAGAACAATCGACCTCTAAGTCGATGAACTGGGGATGTAAAAATGTGTAAATAAAAAAAATAATAATAAAATTAAAAAAAGCCGAAATGATGGGGCAACTCGCAATAAAAATTAGCGAGTAAAATAAATAAGAAAATAAAGCCGAAATGATGGGGCAACCGCGAATAAATAGACGAAATGATAGGGCAACCGCGACCTTCGCGATAAGAAAAGCTGAGATGATAGAGCAATCGCGGTAAAAAAAATCCTTCCAAATGGCGAATGATGAGTCGCTCCTGGTTCCATATTCCAGTGCAGCGATGCAGACGCCAACCAAATCCCAAATCCCTAAATTCCCAATGGCGAATGATGGGTCGCTCCGAGTACCATATTCCACTGTAGCGATGCAGACGCCAACCAAATTCTAAATCCCAAAACGGCGAATGATGAGTTGCTCCAGGTACCATATTCCAGTGCAGCCATGCAGACGCCAACCAGATCCCAAATCCCTAAATTCCCAACGGCAAATGATCAGTCGCTCCTGGTACCATATTTCAGTGTAGCGATGCAGACGCCAACCAAATTCCAAATCCCAAAACGGCGAATGATGAGTCGCTCCTGGTACCATATTCCAGTGCAGCGATGCAGACGCCAACCAAATCCAAAATCCCTAAATTCCGAACGGTGAATGATGAGTCGCTCCTGGTACCAAATTCCAGTATAGCGATGCAGACGCTAACCAAATTCCAAATCCCAAAACGGCGAATGATGAGTCTCTCCTGATACCATATTCCAGTGCAGCGATGCAAACGCCAACCAAAATCCAATTTCCCAAAATTCTCTCAGCCCTGCGGTTGATCCCCAAGTTGACTACCCTATACAACCCATGGGCTCAAATAATTCTCATCACACCCATGCCCTACCGCAACCACCAGTCCAGCGGCCGGTCTCCGCCCTTGGAATTATGCTCCATTTGGGAAGACCCACTCATGTGTCCTCACGATACATGAGGAGAACAAACTTACGAGATCCTCTCGACTCGTAAGAAAATACCATCGTGGGATCCTTACGACTCATAAAGGAAAAACACACTTGGGGGTCCCCATGACTCCTAAGGAGAAAATACACATACGGGATCCTTTTGACTCGTAGGGAGAAAATGCTTTTATGGGACCCTTACGGCTCATAAAATTGAAAAGCCTTAGGTGATAAGGACCTAAACCTATCTCCTAATCCATCGCTCCCCAACAGGAAAAGGCAAATGATGAATTGCTCCTGGCACCTGTGCTTCAGTATTAGCAACGCTGATGCCGACCCTTACCCCGAAATCCCAAACTCCAATCCAATAGACCTTTAAGTCTTTAAACTAGGAACAGATGACCCCTAAGTCATTAAACTGGGAACAGATGACCCCTAAGTCGTTTTAAGTCGTTAAAATGGGAACAGATGACCCCTAAGTCGTTAAACTAGGAACGAGGGAAATCCCCTCACAGCAAATGATGATTCTCTCCTAGTACCATATTTCAGTGTAGCGGTGCTGATGCCAAACCAAAACCAAAATCCCCAAATCCTCTCATGGCAGATGATGATTCCTTCCTGGTACCATATTCCAGTGTAGAGATGCTGATGTCAACCCAAATCATAATCAGCAAGACAACCAACAACTTCCCTGGCGGAATCAAGCTCCACCTCGGAAACAAGTCGAATCCAGACGCCGCAGAAAGCGGAGCAAGTCAACTTCAACCCCGACACCGCAGAAAGTGGAGCAAGTCAAATCCAATCTCGACACCGCAAGAAGCGGAGCAAGTCAAGTTCATCCCTGACACCGCAAGAAGCGGAGCAAGTCAAATCATGCCACCGACCGTCCAAGTCGCAAAAAGGGCAGCACCGACCGTCCAAGTCGCAAAAAGGGCAGCAATAACCTCCCCGTCGAAATTATGCTTCGTCTCGGAATCAAATCAACCAACGACCTCCCCGTCGGAATTAAGCTCTGCCTCAGAATCAAGTCGACCAACAAGCTCTGCGTCGAAATCATGCTTCACCTCGGTGTATCTTCCTTTCCTGTAGGAATTATGCTCCGCCTTGGAATCAAGTCAACCAATGACCACCTGTCGGAATTATGCTCCATCTCGGAATCTAGTCAACTAACAAGCTCTGTGATGAAATCATGCTTCGTCTCAGAATGTACCCCGTGTCGAAATCATGCTTCGTCTCGGAGTATCTTCCTTCCCTGTCGGAATTATACTTCGCCTGGGAATCAATCTCAGCATCGAAATTATGCTTTGGTCAGAATGTCAGCCGCACTCCGGAATTATGCTCTGGTCCCTGGAATTATGCTCCGCTCGTCGGAATCATGCTCCGCTCCCTTGGAATCATGCTCCGCTCTTCGGAATTATACTCTAATCTTCGGAATCATGCTCCGCTCTTCGGAATTATGCTCCGGTCTTCGGAATCATGCTCTGCTCTTCAGAATGATGCTCTGATCCGTGGAACCATGCTCCGATCTCGGAATTATGCCCTGATCTCATAATTATGCCCCGCTCACTGGAATTATGCTCCGATCCCCAGAATCATACTCAGCAAATCGGAATTATGCTTCGATCCCCAGAATTATGCTCCCGGAATGATACTCCGCCCCGAGAAGGATATTTCACCTTGAGGTCCAACTCCAAGATCCATCAATTTCATGCACATAACTCATGTGCGGTGTGCATTTATTGATGGGGGGCACTTTGTTGGGGTCGAAAATTACACCCCGGTTGACCAAGTCAACCCCAAATAACCGGGCCCAAGCCCAGATCAAATGGGCCCATGCCCAAGTCGAGCCTCGCGGCCGGTCTCCCCCATGCCAAAATGAAATCATGTAATAAATAATTTTGATGTAATTTTTTTATGCACGAATGTAAGAAAATTGGGCATAAAGCCAAATTTTTGTAAAGCTCATGGCTCATGTGCAAAAGAAATGAGCACATGAGTCATGGGATGGGCAAAATGCCATTTTGAAAAGCCCAGGGGGCTATATGTAAATGTGTAAGCCTACAAAAGGCAACATGATAATGAAATAAAGGAGAACCTTCATTCCCCTCAAAATCTAGGGTTTTTTGTGCCTCCTCCTTCCTCAAGGTTCTAAACCTTCTTCCCCTTTTCAATTAAATCAAGAATTTTACTCTTCCTTTTCCAAAATTAAATAGTTTTTCACCACAAAACCAACAAAGGGGAGCTCAGATCTTCTATCAAATCTCAAAAAGGGGAGATTTTTAAATCTCACCCCCATTCTCCAAGATCCGACCAACCAAGAGGAACAAGAAGGAGACCCATCTCCAAAAATCCTATCTTAGGAAGATTCAGGGCTAAAGGGGAGAAAAACTAAGGGGCACCCTTTGATCATTTCTAAAGATTTCTAGGAATTTAATTCCATTCAAGATCTGTTGGAGTTCAACTCCATAAATTAATCTTTTTTTAGGAGTTTAACTCCAGAAGTCAAATCGGGAGCACAGCTCCCAGTGCAGGGACAAAGTCCATTTTCCTGCTGACGTGTAACGTTTTGAAAATCGTTTAGGTGAAATTTCGGATAATCGGTAAAATAACTGGTGTTTTCCGTAAAAACTAAGATATAATTATTTTTCAACATAGACTTAAATATACTTATTCTATCTATATAATTGCTAGTATTTGGTATTTAATAGGTCACTTATAAAATTGCTAGTTTACTAAAATATTTTCCGTAATTAATTATTTTTAATATTATTTTTAGCTTTCACTAATACATTTAATTTGTGATAACTACAAATTAGAATAGGTTAATACAAGTTTTATGCATCATGACACATTAAACCAAAATATAACATGTTGTTTTCGAAATGAAAAGAAGCTGTCAAGGTGGGTTGAGAAAATATAAAATAAAAAGGGCTTAAATTGTGAAAATAAATAGAAATTGAGGTATGGTGTTCATCTTTTTGTGTGTTCCTTCACTCACTCACACACACACACCTCACTCCCTCACCCCTCTCTCGGTCAGCAGCAGAACAGCCCCCCTCCATTCATTTCACTTTCTCAACTCTTTAATAAAGGAAAAATTAAAAAGGAAATAAGAATAAACAAAGAAGCATGGGCTTTTTATATGTGAAGTATGGTGTTCTTTCACTTAGAAATTTCTCTCCCCCCTCCCACATACACCCCTCCCCCTTACTGGCCGAGTCAAACTGCAGCCCCACCTCCCTCATTCTTCATCTCATTTCCTCTCTAAAATGCTTCATTTTGCTTCTAAAATCAATTCAAACTCTCACTAATTCCTCACTTAACCTTCATCAATTTTTCCTTGGCCAAACTAACTTGGATCTTGATGCAAGAAGCCATCTTTGGAGGCTAAGTTTGAAGGTTGATCTCTCAAAGTGTGAGTTATAAATCTCAAACCAATGTTTAAGTTGTTGGATAATTACTTTGATCTAATTTAATTAAGTTTAAATGTTGTTCTAATTGTAGGAATTAGTTGTAAAGAAAAGGGTTTGGATCAAGTTAGGATTTGATCATTGGATTATGGTTGTGAGGAGTAGATTAACATGTTATGACATGCAAAAATCTAAGCTAGTTGATATATTACAAATTGTTACTTTAAAATTTTCCAAATTATATAACTTTGCAAACTAGGTTTTTAATTAATGTGTAATTAGGTGAAATTAAAATTTAGTTTGGGCTTGGGTGGCTTAATTAAGATATTTTGTGAGCATTGTGGCCACTAGAATTGTTAAAATATCTAGATTTAAACTAAAATGGTAATTGTTGCTTACTAGGTTTTCGGAAAAATAGCTTTTAAAGTGAGTTTGAGGTTTTGGTGATTTATAACTTATTTCATATCATAATTAATGCGTTGCGAATGCGCGATTGGTGCGATTGGGTTTTTGGTTTGGTAGTTGCCACGTATAGCGACCCTAGTTGTGGTTTGTGGTATTGTCGCGAGTGGGTTTTGTGCACCAAGTGCGTGCGCATTTAGTTGTGCGCGTGGTTGTCTTGTGTCGTTTGTTCCGCGACTATTCGTATATTTATCATTTTAATTGCTTGTGTGCGATTCTAGGATCGGGTGCAGAGGCGTCGGACGCGGCGCGGAAAGACAGGGCGGAGATCGGATCAGATTAGCCGAGGCGTCCAGGTGAGTAAATGTATATCTACGGGGGAAGTCGGGTGGATGGCGTATAGCACCCCCGCAATTTCGTAGGATATGATGTGTGATGATATATATATACATATGTGTTATTATAAGATGTGAATACTTAGCAAGACAGGTTTTAGGAGACCATGGGTTGGATTTAGTATAATTGGAGGAAAGTACTTTCAGTTTAGTTTCTTAGTTGCGAAACCCTTGAGTAAAGGTACACACATACATGCAGATACGTGATACATTTGGGTGTATATGTTTATAGGTATATATATGTGTATGCGTTGGTATACACACACACACACATATACGTGGATGATGAGCTCAGTATATGATACTTAGAGATGAGCCGATATGATCGGGCATCATGCCGTGAGTTGTGATATATGATTGGGTCGTGATATGATACGACATGATATTATAGCGGATCGTTGGGCGATGTGTTTTCATACACACGAGGATATATGTTTGATGATATTTGGATGTGCTAAATTTTAGAAAGGTGCCCCTAATTCAAGATTTTACGATGATGATACCATAAGAATAATAAGGTATATGTGATATTTGACATGCACCCTGATTTTGGGATGCCATACGATGGATTTTACTGTACGAGTTATAGATATAATGATTGATCCGCACTCTTGACTTGAGGATGTCGTACTAGGTATTTTACCATACGTGACGCTATTGAGGCGGGATCGCCGACTACTAGATATATCGACTCGGACTTTAGGTGGTTTTCCTTACTCTTTTGACTAAGTTCGAGTCATACTTATTTTCAAAACTAACGAATTGTGAGTATTTTTTAAGACAAGCCGAAGGATACTACGGATTTTTCAAAAGACGTATCTTTTCTCAAGGACCCCGTAGCCCCTATTTTTCTAAAATCACGATTCGTGCTATTTCAAACACCAAAAGCTGTATGACTCGTATATGGATATGTATATTCTTCAATATTGCGGTTACTACATCTTTTCCTGTAGATTCATGTTGTTCTCATTGCATTGCATGCTTATACATGTGTTTTCTTTAGTTATTATGAACCCCTGTTATCTGGACATCAGCACCATTACCGATGATGCGTATGCTCCGCGTACACTTGCTCGCCGGCTCATACACATCATCATCGGTAATTGCCCTGTCACGTACACTTTAGAGAATATTACTTCATTAATATAACTTGCTAGCTGATAGTTCCAATATATGATTACTATGCTAGTTTAGATATTGCATTCTTTACTTAGATACCCATGCATGTGTATAATTATGGTCATGCAATATTATAAGGCTTTATGCCGGTAATTCACTGTTTACTTACTCTGAGATTTTTGGATATCAGATTTTCCATGAGATTTTTGGATTTGGAGAAACCGTAAGGATTTTATAAACTCATTTTCATTTCTAAAGATAGAAATTTGCGGTTTTCTCGTGATATGATGTGAGAGGCGTCCACCATGTGTTTTCTCGATTCTTGAGCGGTATCATATACTCGATTCGAGAAGGGGGATGCACCGTCTATGGGTACATGGTGGACCCAGTGCGGTACCTCGGGGCAAGAAGATCGCAGATGATGGCTTTGAGCCCGGCAGGGGAGCACTATCGACCGGTGATAGTACGGAAACTCGACGGATATCCGGAGGATACCGTTCAGAGTTTGGGCCGATCCTGATTATGCGGATCCCATGGGCCGATCCTGATTATGCGGAGCCCAAGATTTGAGTATTATATGTCACTGTTGGATACGGACTTCTTGATGTTTTGAGTGCCGATGCTGGGCAATCAGGTTTTATCATGATTTGTGTGTCGTTGCTGAACACACGTTGGATGGTGCATTAGTACATGTCACGCATCGATATATTATTATTCTTGGCACAGACACGAGTACTTTGATATCACACTTATGATATACTGTTACCCTTGTATTAGTATTGTGTATTTATTTGTATGACCTAGGAGAGAGTCATACATGCGATTTCTTCTCGGTGATGTTTTCTACTCACGAGTTGGCAATTCACCCCCGTTGTGCTACAGTTTCTTGCAGATTGGCCATACAGGTTTCATTGAGGCTTGCTGGCATACTGCTTCCTTCCGGGCGATTGCTTTGGTAGGTGGGTTCACTTGCATCGTGACCACCGTTTTACTTTATTTATTTCAGTTGTATCTAGTAAACTCCATCAACCAGACTTGTATTATTTGATAGACTTAGAAGACCAGTTGTATATTCTTCGACCTTAGAGTCGCGCACTTGTATTATTATGACTCTTCTCTGGTTTTCTTGAGGATGTGGGTTTTCTTCTGAGTTTTTGATCCTCGCCCTTCGGCGTTATATATTATATTTCTTGTGTGGTGGTTTCCGCCATTTGGTGAAGAGCTAGCTCCTGTTTGGGGATGCCTTTATTCATTATTATGTATTTCATGTGTTGTACCCATTTGGGGGCCAGTATTTACAAAGGAGACTCTGCCGAAATTTTCGGGAAAATATGATGCTGCTTTTAAAATGTTTAATGCCACTTGTTTTGTTAAAACCACTTGTTTTAAAACAAGTTTTCCCTTCATTCTATTTATTTAAATGGTTTAGATTTCTGGGCTTTTGGCTTACTTGAATTAGGTGGGGTCCTATAGACTTCACATGATTCAAGTGCCAGTCACGTGCCATTTCGGATCGTGACAAAGTTGGTATCAGAGTGCTAGGTTTAACCTTGGTTCGAGTCTAGCTTTGACTATGCGGAGTCTAGGACGTATATATATTCGGAACCTATGCTTGACCTTACGGAACTTAGACTTGGTCGAGGGGGTGTTAGACCCGAACTTTCATCGCGTATGTTGACTTGGTTGATGGAGTAGGTGACTTAAGTAGAGTGACGTACCGTATGTATGTTTCGCGGCATACTTACGATACGCTACTCCGCTTAATAAGCCTTAGAATGTGCATTTCTTTGCACCGTATTCTATTCGTTTCTTTGATCCGTCCTCATCGATGTCGGATGGTGGTTTCTGTTACCACGGTTGTACAGAGAGAGCTATGGCTAAAGTTGCGGTCAGCATGAGCTCGTCTTGGACGAGGACTGACCAGGGCGTAATTCCGGTGACACACGATTGTATAGATGTGTCATTTTATTGTGTTTTTCATGACAGGAGCGTTTTGATGGATTGTTTTTATTAAGATTTCTCGAACGTTCAGATCAGCACCAGAGGATTGGGCCATTGCTAGAGGCCGGCTAGAATGTGATGACCATTAATGTATCGTCTATTCTTAAGGATTGAGACATTGTTTAGCGTGCGGACGAATGAACCAGCTGTTGCTGCGACTGACTAGATATCGCCCCAGATGTTTGAAGCTATTGCAGCATGAGTTATACTTAGGGATACGATAGAAGATCGCTAGTCACCTTGGATGAATGATTAGGACGTGTGGTTCATTTGCATACCCCGATGCGAGGTCGTCAGATTGATTGATTTCAGCTAGAAAGACTTCATTCGGGCACGTTGAGAGTTGATAGAAAATGGACGAATGAAGAGTATTCCTCCAACGATTTGGAAGAGTTTCTGAAGGCGTAGTTGTCCAGGTACCTACTACATGATATTGAGCTGTCGAGTTCGTAGTTTTGGAAGGGAGACTCTATATATGAGTACAGCCGTTTGTAGCGCAGTCCATACAGTTACGAAGAAACGAGTCCGAATCAGTCCATATTAGAGAAAAGTGGAGTAAGAGGTTCGTACGAGATTTTGACGAGATGACGTTCCACTCCGTTGACATCAGAGATGTGATACGCATGCAGATGCATTGAATATGGATATATTTTCCAGATAGAAGTCATGAAAAGATTGCAGCTGCTCCGGAATAAGAAATGGATGCACCGACACCCTTCGACATTGGAGAAGGAGCATATCGACGACAGTGTTTACGATTTGCAAATTGGTGATTCGAATATCACGTGTCCATCATTTTGGATTTCGGTATTTTGGACGATTTATTTGCATGATTGAGATTTTGTGCACCACAGTTGCACTTGACTTCGATTTGATGTCGTTCGAGATGTTTGATTTTGATTTCATGCCTATGGTATGAATGTGATTTTACTTGTGCTTTCAGGTGTAATTTTCATGCACTTTATGTACTTCGATTCGATTTTGTGGACGCTGATGTACGTGTTTGTGAGATTATATACCACGGTATACCTGATTTGGATTGAGGTATGTTGTATACCGTCGATTTCGATTATACTATTCGATATTTGTTTTCGTGCACCTTATGCACTTGATTTGGATTTATGCGCATACTTGGCGCGCTTGATGCGATTTTGGTGCACACCAGATGCACTAAATCGGGATTTTTCGTGCATATCAGATGCACCTAATTTTGTTGTCAGGCACACCCATTGCCCTTCACAGGTGTTTTCGTGCACACCCGTTGCACTTAGATTTTGTTCTGTGCTTATGTATGGCACTTGGGTTTGATTTCGAATTCCGTACGCACCAGACACATGTGGCATTCTTATACACATTTTGGGATTGATTTCTTTTAGAGCAGTATATTTTATGATATTTACTATTTGGGTTAGTAACCGAGCAGGACTGTTCTAAGAACAGTACCTAGGTGTTTTTGCATGCATCGATAGTTACCGAAGGGATTTCCAAAAAGGAGCAACAGTCTCTATATTTTTCCTGTCTGTCCGAGATGACATGAAACATTTTACAAAGAAAGCCCTTCTAAATTAATTTCAAAAAAAACAGCGGGACATGCATGATAAACAAAGGATATATATATATATATAGTTATAGTTATAGTTATAGTTATAGTTATTTTCTACAATAAACGTCCGCCACTTGTGCTGTGATACGCGTATCGCACAGCGACTTGAAAAAGGTTTGGCATGCATTTCTTCTTAGATGTTTTGACGAGTTTACAACGATGCGTATTATGTGCATGTTATAGTTTTGAGTATATCATGTTGGTTTTAGTATTGGACTTTGACATTGGTATTTTCACCATGACTCTGATGATTTGCGTGATACTTGACGGAGTTTTGATTTTTAGTTATATACTCGTTTTTCATGCGCATGCATTGCGCTAAAATGTGTTTTAAGTATTGATGATTTTGGAGCCCCGACGACTTGAGTGTTTTGCTGAAATGTTTTAGTATTTGGGGGAGTTTTAATTTAAATTCGGAGACCGAATTTCTTTAAGGGGGAAGACTGTAACGTTTTGAAAATCGTTAAGGTGAAATTTCGGATAATCGGTAAAATAACTGGTGTTTTCCGTAAAAACCAAGATATAATTATTTTTCAAAATAGACTTAAATATATCTATTCTAGCTATGTAATTACTAGTACTTAGTATTTAATTGGTCACTTATAAAATTGCTAGTTTACTAAAATATTTTCCGTAATTAATTATTTTTAATATTATTTTAAGCTTTCACTAATACATTTAATTAGTGATAACTACAAATTAGAATGGGTTAATACAAATTTTGTGCATCATGACACATTAAACCAAAATGTAACATGTTGTTTTCAAAATGAAAAGAAGTTGTCAAGGTGGGTTTAGAAAATATAAAATAAAAAGGGCTTAAATTGTGAAAATAAATAGAAATTGAGGTATGGTGTTTATCTTTTTGTGTGTTCCCTCACTCACTCACACACACCTCACCCCCTCACTCCCTCATCCCTCTCTTGGCCAGCAGCAGAACAGCCCCCCTTCTATTCATTTCACTTTCTCATCTCTTTAATAAAGGAAAAATTAAAAAGGAAATAAGAATAAACAAAGAAGCATGGGCTTTTTATATGTGAAGTATGGTGTTCTTTGACTTAGAAATTTCTCTCCCCCCCTTCCTACACACCCCTCCCCGTTACTGGCCGAGCCAAACTGCAGCCCTTCCTCCCCCATTCTTCATCTCATTTCCTCTCTAAAATGCTTCATTTTCCTTCTAAAATCAATTCAAACTCTTACTAATTCCTCACTTAACCTTCATCAATTTTTCCTTGGCCAAACTAACTTGGATCTTGATGCAAGAAGCCATCTTTGGAGGCTATGTTTCAAGATTGATCTCTCAAAGTGTGAGATATAAATCTCAAACCAATGTTTAAGTTGTTGGATAATTACTTTGATCTAATTTAATTAAGTTTAAATGCGGTTCTAATTGTAGGAACTAGTTGTAAAGAAAGGGGTTTGGATCAAGTTAGGATTTGATCATTGGATTATGGTTGTGAGGAGTAGATTAACATGTTACGACATGCAAAAATCTAAGCTAGTTGCTATATTATAAATTGTTACTTTAAAATTTTTCAAATTATATAACTTTGCAAACTAGGTTTTTAATTAATGTGTAATTAGGTGAAATTAAAATTTAGTTTGGGTTGGGTGGTTTAATTAAGATATTTAGTGAGCATTGTAGCCACTAGAATTGTTAAAACTTCTAGATTTGAACTAAAATGGTAGTTGTTGCTTACTAGGTTTTCGGAAAAATAGCTTTTAAAGTGAGTTTGAGGTTTTGGTGATTTATAACCTATTTCATATCATAATTAATGCGTTGTGAACGTGCGAATGGTGCGATTGGGTTTTTGGTTTGGTAGTTGCCACGTATAGCGACCCTAGTTGTGGTTTGTGGCATTGTCGCGAGTGGGTTTTGTGCACCAAGTGCGTGCGCGTTTAGTTGTGTGCGTGGTTATCTTGTGTCGTTTGTTCCGCGACTATTCGTATATTTATCCTTTTAATTGCTTGTGTGCGATTCTAGGATCAGGTGCAGAGGCGTCGGACGCGGCGCGGAAAGACAGGGCGGAGATTGGATCAGATTAGCCGAGGCGTCCAGGTGAGTAGATGTATATCTACGAGGGAAGTCGGGTGGATGGCGTATAGCACCCCCGCAATTTCATAGGCTATGATGTGTCATGATATATATATACATGTGTTATTATAAGATGTGAATACCTAGCAAGACAGGCTTTAGGAGACCGTGGGTTGGATTTAGTGTAATTGGAGGAAAGTACTTTCAGTTTAGTTTCTTAGTTGCGAAATCCTAGAGTAAAGGTACACACACACATGCACACACGTGATATGTTTGGGTGTATATGTTTATATGTATATATATGTGTATGCGTTGGTATATATATATTTATATATACATATACGTATACACGGATAATGAGCCCAGTATATGATACTTGGAGATGAGCCGATATGATCAGGCATGATGCCGTGAGTTGTGATATGCGATTGGGTCGTGATATGATACGACATGATATTATAGCTAATCGTTGGGCGATGTGTTTTCATACACACGAGGATATATGTTTGATGATATTAAGATGTGCTAGATTTTAGAAAGGTACTCGTAATTCATGATTTTATGATGATGATACCATATGAATAATGAGGTATATGTGATATTTGACCTGCACCCCGATTTTGGGATGTCATACGATGGATTTTACCGTACGAGTTATAGATATGATGATTGATCCACACTCTGGACTTGAGAATGTCATACTAGGTATTTTACCGTGCGTGACACTATTGAGGCGGGATCGCCGACTACTAGATATATCGACTCGGACTTTAGGTGGTTTTCCTTACCCTTTTGACTGGGCTCGAGTCATACTTATTTTCAAAACTAACGAATCGTGAGTATTTTTGAAGACAGGCCGAGAGATACTACGGATTTTCAAAAGTCGTATCTTTTCTCAAAGACCCCGTAGCCCCTATTTTTCTAAAACCACGATTCGTGCTATTTCAAACACCAAAAGCTGTATGACTCGTATATGGATATGTATATTCTTCAATGTTGCGGTTACTACATCTTTTCCTGTACATTCATGTTGTTCTCATCTTATTGCATTCTTGTACATTAGTTTTCTTTAGTTATTATGAACCTCTGTTGTCAGGACATCAGCACCATTACCGATTATGCGTATGCTCCACGTACACTTGCTTGCCGGCTCACACACACATCATCGGTAATTTCCCTGTCACGTACACTTTAAAGAATATTACTTCATTGATATAACTTGCTAGCTGATAGTTCCAATATATGATTAATATGCTAGTTTAGATATTGCATTATTTACTTAGATACCCATGCATGTGTATAATTATGATCATGCAATATTATAGGGCTTTATGCTGGTAATTCACTGTTTACTTACTCTGAGATTTTTGGATATCGGATTTTCCATAAGATTTTTGGATTTGGAGAAACCGTAAGGATTTTATAAACTCATTTTCATTTCTAAAGATAGAAATTTGCGATTTTCTCGTGATATGATGTGAGAGGCGTCCACCATGTGTTTTCTAGGTTCTTGAGCGGTATCATATACCCAATTCGAGGAGGGAGATGCACTGTCTGTGGATACATGGTGGACCCGGTGCGGTACCTCAGGGCAAGAAGATCGCAGATTGAGTTGGATAATTGAGCAAGCAACCTCGTTTTACCGATGGCGTTGAGCCCGGCAGGGGAGCACTACCGACCGGTGATAGTATGGAAACTCGACGGATATCCGGAGGATACCGTTAGGAGTTTGGGCCGATCCTGATTATGCGGAGCCCGAGATTTGAGTATTATGTGTCGCTGTTGGACACGGACTTCATGATGTTTTGAGTGCCGATGCTGGGCACTCGGGTTTTATCATGATTTGTGTGTCGTTGCTGGACACACGTTGGATGGTGCATTAGTACATGCCACGCATCGATATATTATTATTCTTGGCACAGAAACGAGTACTTTGATATCACACTTATGATATACCGTTACCCTTGTTGTAGTATTGTGTATTTTTTTGCATGACCTAGGAGAGAGTCATAAATCCGATTTCTTCTCGGTGACGTTTTCTACTCATGAGTTGGCAACTCACCCCCGTTGTGCCACAGTTTCTTGCAGATTGGCCGTACAGGTTTCATTGAGGCTTGCTGGCACACTGTTTCCTTCCGGATGATTGCTTTGGTAGGTGGGTTCACTTGCATCGTGACCGCCGTTTTACTTTATTTATTTCAATTGTATCTAGTAAACTCCATCAACCAGACTTGTATTATTTGATAGATTTAGAAGACCAGTTGTATATTCTTCGACCTTAGAGTCGTGCGCTTGTATTATTGTGACTCTTTTCTGGTTTTCTTGAGGATATGGGTTTTCTTCTGAGTTTTTGATCCTCGCCCTTCGGCGTTTTATATTATATTGCTTGTGTGGTGGTTTCCGCCATTTGGCGAAGAGCTAGCTCCCGCTTGGGGATGCCTTTATTCATTATTATGTATTTCATGTATTATACCCGTTTGGGGGCCAGTATTTACAAAGGAGACTCTGCCGAAATTTTTGGGAAAATATGATGCTGCTTTTAAAATGTTTAATGCCACTTGTTTTGTTAAAACCACTTATTTTAAAACAAGTTTTCCCTCACTCTATTTTTTAAATGGTTTAGATTTTTGGGCTTTTGGCATACTTGAATTAGGTGGATTCCTGTAGACTTCACATGATTCAAGTGCCAGTCATGTGCCATTTCGGGTCGTGACATGACGCCCAGCACCCGCGTGCCAGGACATGGGGCGCTGGGGCCCAGCGCCCGCGTGCCAGGCATGTGGGGCTCTGGCGCCCAGCTCCCGCTTGCCAGGCATGTGGCGCCCGGCGCCCGGCGCCCGTATGCCTGGCACGTGGGACGCTGGCGCCCAGCGTCCGCGTGCTAGGCACGTGAGGCGCTGGCGCTCACGCGTCCTTTGGACGCCATTTCTTCTCTCATTTTATATACACTCCACACTAAAAATACCTCCCCCGTTAGAAAAAATTTCTAACGAGGCGCTGCCTCGCACCCTGCAAGAGGGCTGCAAGCCTCCTTGACCCCCAGCCCGCTCTCCGGGTAGCGGGACACCCGTAAAACTCTGCAGGGCCCCGATATATCCAATTCCCTTTCCAAACACAACACTGCACATTGAGTTCGCATGACCTGTTTGACCCGTCAATCGGAGGTTCTCTCGCTCCAAAGGCGAGGGGTAATTAATGCCAGCTTAGTCCGCGGCTGCCGGAGATTTGGATCTCCACAATCAATAAACCCCCGCCTATCCTAGGTAGGAGCAATCTGTAGTACTCCTGACATGCACGCGCGTATTCCCATCTCAATGGGGTGACGAAAACACCCTACAACATACTTATGAATTTTATGGTCAGTGTATATATCCACTCGTTCTCCCAAAGATAGTGGCGCCAAATCTTGAGTGCAAAGATGACGGCTACCAATTCCAGATTATGTGTTAGATAATTGTGCTTATGAACCTTTAGTTGTCTTGATGCAAAAGCTACAAACTTTCCATGCTGGTGTAGGACACATCCTAATCCTTTACCGACTTGAGTTCTACAAAAACCTTTTCATATGCTTCTGACCACACGAATGCTTCGTCTTTACGTGTGAGCTTGGTCAGGGGCGCTGCGATCTTTGAGAATCCTTTGATGAATCGTCGGCAGTATCCTGCTAAGCCTAAGAAATTTCTTATATCTTCCACTTTCTTTGGTGTCGGCCACTCGCTAACAGCTGACACCTTAGCTAGGTCCACCGAGATTCCTTCGCATGAAACATTATGTCCGAGAAAATCGACTTGATCTAGCCAAAATTCACACATGTTGTACTTGGCGTAGAGCTGATGTTGTCGTAATGTCTCCAGGACAATCCATAAGTGCTCGGCGTGCTCTTTCCATTTCTTTGAATACACCAGGACGTCATCGATGAAGATAACAACAAACTTGTCTAAGTACTCTCGGAAAACTTGGTTCATCAGGTTCATAAAGATGGCAGGTGCATTGGTTACTCCAAATGGCATTACAAGATATTCATAATGACCATAACGAGTCCTAAATGCTGTCTTCGGAATGTCAGACTCCTTGACCTTCACCTGATGCTAACCCGAACGAAATTCTAGCTTTGAAAAGACACAAGATCCAATTAACTGATAAAAAATGTCATCGATGTGTGGTATTGAATACTTGTTTTTAATTGTCAATTCGTTCAAAGCTCGATAATCCACACACATCCTGTAGGAACCTTCCTTCTTCTTCACAAGTAACACCGGAGATCCCCAACTTGAAGTACTGAGTCGGATCCATCCTTTCTTCAGGAGTTCGTCCAACTGAATGCGGATCTCCTTCAATCCTTCCGGACTTAATCGGTACAGAGCTTTTATTACTAGTTGTGCACCAGGTAGTAAATCGATGTTGAAATCAAGAGCTCGATCGGGAGGCACACCTGATATATCTTCCGGGAATACATCCTCGAACTCTCAAACTAACTCTAGCTTCGATTCTTCCGCTTGCAATGCTGCAACCTCTGCCTTCTTTGGTTTTTCTCGGTAGATGCTAGGCTCCAAGGTTCGGTCTCCACTCTTGAAATACAACACTAGATGATCTGGTATTTCAAACACTACCCTCTTTTGGCAATAGTCGATGGTAGCGAATAAAGTTTCCAGCCAGTCCATTCCCAAGACTGCGTCGAAGTTCGGTATGTCCAACACCTTGAAGTCCACATAGAATTCTCGACTGCAGATGACCACTGGACACAGATTGTATCCTAAAGTTGCTTTTAGAATGCCATTCCATGAACTGACATTCCAGCTGGATACGAGCGGTTTAACAGGGATCGCATGAGTTCGGACGAACAGTTGCGACAAAAAGCAATGTGATGCCCCAGTGACAAAGAGCTCTAGAGCAGGTAGGGAGGCTATTAAGATTGTACCTAACTCGTGTGGGATAGGTTTAGGTATAATAGATATAAGATGAATATGAATTAAAAGGACTTGAAAGAGAATAGGGTAGAGATTTACCAGTGATAACCTGACCCGTAGTTTCGTCCTCTTCGACCGACATGGTGAATGCTTGGCGTCGCGGCACTTTCCTCTGTGCCTGGTTAAACACTCGGCGCTGGGGTTGAGTGGTCTGGGTGTAGGGAGCTGGAGCCAGTAGGGCTAACTGGGCAGGAGGAGATTGGATCGACGGTCTAGCTAGAGGGTTGTTGGGTCCTCGGTTCTGGGGGCATGCTCCATGGCATGAGTAGAAGACCCACAGATCAGGCATAAGTTGTTCTCCCTGCGACAGTTCTTCACAAGATCCCCTGTTCTTTTGCAGTAGATGCAAAAGTCTGGCCTGCTGTTGGCAAACGAACCTACTGGCCTCCAAGATGGTCCATTAAAAGCTGGCCTGGAAGATGCCCCTCCTGTAGTCTGGTGCACAGGACGTTTCACATCGATAGTCCACGGCCTGCCCTTTTTCTTCACAACTGCCTCGTAGAGTCGGGCGACCTTCAAAACAAGCTCATGAGTTGGGAAATCCCCTGTAAAGAGTGCAGCTTGGGTTTTAGGATCAAACCTTTGCTGAAATCGTCATGCCCGGATCTCAGCAGTGGAAATAAGATGTGCAGCGAACCTGTTACGACCTTTTGTTAGCAGTGTTGTGAGTGAGATCAGAAAATTGAATTTGAGACAATGTTTTCCCTGCTAAGCATGGTAAACTCGGCATCATATTCATCCACCGACTTAACCCACATCGAGCCTTGCTGTAATTGGATGAATTACTACTCCATGTCAAAGCGGGCAGTCTCTGGAAAGTACTTGGCGTCGAAGAGGTCTCGGAATGTTTTCTATTCTATCGGTTGTACAAGATGGCTCTCCACAGCTTTTCACCATACTCCGGTGTTATCGGTCAGTTGCAACTTAGCAATTCTCACCCAAGAAATATCTGGCACTTGAGCTGCTGCCAGGTCATCCTCGATCGCTTGAGCCCATTCTTCTGCTTCAAGCGGCCTCTCCTTACCCGAGAAGTTCTTTGGGTGTAGTGCCCAAAACTGCTTAACTCCGGATGCTTCGACTTCGGGACGGTTCATCAGGATAGCAGTCTGCTATTGTTGACCCTTTAATAGGCTCTTGATAGCATCAAGCGATACCATTTTCTTATTGATAAGAGTTGTAACGGTAGGTTGTGGTGGTAGTGTAGGTGGTGGAGTATTTCCGTTAACGTTTGTGCTGGTGTTGTTCGGAAATTCCATCATCTTGATATAAAAGATAGGTTAGGATAGATTCAAAGAATTTGAAATGCAAGGAATGTAAATGTTTGTTGAATTCATTAATTCTTATGGTATATTGTTTACGACTTCATGCAGAACTGACCTGCATGGGCCACCGACAAAGCCTGTCACGCCCCGCTTCCAAGTAGACAGAAACGGTGACGTGGCAAGCCCGCGGCATATTTACCCAGAGAAGGTCATTCCCTAAATAAATATACTAAGCGTATTGAAACAATAATACACAATACAAGAATAAATGAAGACTGTAAAATTTTTCAACAAATATCTTTATTTACATTCAACTTACAATATTTACAAATACATGAGTTTATGCTGGAAAGTAAACACAATAAGGAAAATTCCTAAACAAGTGGCATACATAAACTGAAGGAAATGAAGCTGAGTTAGCCCTGAGTAGTTATCTGGTTGTAGTCCTCATCTGTGGTTTCAACTTCCTCCATCTCGACCGTATCTGATGAACATTCCAAGAAAACAAAGGTGGGTAGAATGTTCGTCAGTGAACTTGCGCTCGGTAAGTCCTAAAGATAACCAAGAGTAAAGAAAATGAAAAGTGTAGAATATATATGACGAGTAAGAGTATAAGTTCATGGGTAAGTATATACTATAAGTCTTTATATGGTCATTATGTTAACGTTAAGTTCCAAGTGTGAATATCAACGCGGCCGTAGAAGTATTCACGAGCTCAAGAGTGGGGTCCCAGGAGCAAGGAAACACGAGCTCATTTTATGTGTTAGCATCGGGGTTCTAGGCTATGGATGAGTCAACCTGGCTGATATTCGAGTAAAATAAAAAAGAGGTTAATACGGGACTCCTGAAGCTCCGTTGGATTCACACAAGAAATCATCCCAACCACCTTGAGTATAATATATTATAACTGGTTAATATACTTAATTGGTTTAATTGATTGATTAACATGTCTTGATCGAAACCATAGATTGCAAAAGATGTAGGATGTATACGAGTGAGTCGAGTAATATGCAAGTCATGACAATTGCAATCTTAGTTCGAGTAGTTTGGGTTTGAGTACATATTCGATTTTAGATTCGAGTTAGGTTAGAGTTAAAGTTTGTGTTCGAGTACGAGTTCAAGTTTAGATTCGAATTTGGATTCGAGTTCATGTTTTTTCATAGGAATTGATTTAAACCGTTAAAAATCTTATGTTTGGGAGAAATCGGCAACTGCTGCACATGGACGGCAGGATTTGTGTATTTTTTCAAGACAATTGCCATTGATAACTCCATTATGTTGTCTAACCCGAATAAACAAGCACTCACTTTCTCCAGCTCCCTGGGGCACTAGAGAATTGATCCCGCTTAAAGCTATATTAATCTAGAGTCCTTAAATATTGTTTGTATATCTCGATGGGGTTTTATGAAAAATACTTTAATATACTTTAAAAATAAGTTTTGTTTCTTTTAAAGATAAAGTTTCTTAATTTGTTTTTATTGAAAATACAGATTTATAATTTTTATATAATTTTGCAAAAATTAGTTTTGTTTAGAAAAGTCGCGTTTCTTAAAAACCATATTTTTATTTCCTTTCGAGACCGAATACTCCGTGAGGAGTTCTGCAACTCACTCTACTATCCCAAGGATGCACGATAATCCGCACCATCCATTAGCGTGTCCCCTAACAAGGGTTGTAGAGGCGTAATTGCCAAGGATTTTAAAATACCGAATAAAAGAAACCCGTTTTGAAAAGGTGTGGAATTTTAATGAAAAGCTTTTACTTTGAATGAACCATAGATCTAGGATATCGTGCTACGGAACCATAGTATGCGTGTGGGGTAAGTCGTTACCCCGTGAAGTTTTTCTAAAGGTATTTAAACTAATTATCGAGAAGTGTTAGACTAAAGTGTTAATTATGTATATGCCCTAGAGGCTATTGTTGTACATATGATATATATTATAGTGGATGCTTGGATATATATAGAGAGGACTTTCTTGCTCGATATGATAATATGCAATCTGGTTGCTCTTTGTGTTAACATGTTGACTTGTCTTGGGTTACTGTCTTGCTCTCACATGTTGATCAAGCCCTTAGGATATGTACTTGACTACTAGGACTATGATGCAGATCATACTAATGGGGCCAGGGTAGTCCACAAGTACATCCTATAACTGTTCCTAGTCGAGGGTGTATCGAGACAGGGCATCGATACTCCAGAGTAGACTAGCGTATACGCATCATGACCCGTATGATGGGCATTGGATGATCCCACATGCATTGGTGTTTGACATCAAAGGTGGTATACGGGTGCTCAGTGGAGACTGCATACACTGAACGGACTCGCCGAGAACTCCTTGTTGGTATTATACCTATCGTCAGATAGCAGTTCTCTGGTGACACTGGTACATGTTATTCTGTAGACCCAAGATCATCATAGAGTCTTATGTGATTCCCACTATGCTTTGATTTCCAACTTACCACGTTCATGAGAACGTGAAAAACGGTGGCTTTTGGATACAGTCCCGAATCACATGGAGGCAATGAGCGATATGAGGGGTTTTGTCTATCCCGGTATTGGGGGTTTATGTTGCGCTGTGTTCGATTGGCTATAACTGGAAGTCCCTGGCCAGGGATGATATGGAGGTCTACTGGTAAGTGTTATCAGTAGTTTCTCAACCTGTTATGAGCCTCACATCGACACGCCTTATTGGTTACTGGGGTCTGACGTTTACCACCACTAGACTGGATATGCGACATATCAGACGAAAAGACCGGACTGTACGGTAGTGTTACTGATTGGATTTATAGGAGTTAGAGCAGACTTGCTTGTTGATGTTCTAATCGCTCAATACCCGGGTGGTCGTTACGTTTAGCTGACCGCTTGCAGCTTGTTGGTCTTTGATGTGATCATCACCTACTGCCGGCGTATTGACTAGTCTTTAGAGTCCTACATAGAGGTTTCCTGGCTCAGGCAAAACGGAGTAGGAGCACATATGCGATATGTGCGGGAACGAGATTGATACGCGTATGTGATGCCATATTCTATTCTCGCGATATGTGATATCGGCCAGTTATATATGATATAGCCGGGTTATCGGATCAAGTGTTGATTCGATGAAATAATATATATATATATATATATATATATATATATATTATTCTCACTTAAATATTTATTATTCTCACTTATGATACATTTAACATATATGTGATATATGTTTATTGTATTGTTTTCTATTGTTACATAAATATTATATATGTGATATATAATATTGTGACATGCTAGGTTATACATGCAACAAGGATGTATGAGAATTATACCATGCTAAATATAATGTTTGGGTTTAAATTCTTATGTAATTCAAAATTGTGGAAATGAGTCACGGTGGAAGCTTCATGAAGCTTGTTGATAACCATTGACAAAGTCCACCCTTTTTGTTTTGCTTAAGATATTTTCTAACCCAACCATGACACATAGCCATGGTTAACTCTCTATATGGATTAGATATTCACATATACTAACCAAGGGTTGCATTTCTAACCTTATCTCATTCATCTTCTTCTTCCTCATCTCATTTTTCCTCTCTTGACTTTGAGAAGAGAAAAGAAAAGAGTGAGAAATTAAATTCTAAAGTGAGCAAAAATCCTACTTCATCATCCTCTTCTATACTAGCCATATAGATTAGTGTGTTAGCTTCACTAATTCTACATTAGTGAAGAGTTAGCTTGAGTTTGTGTTTCCTCAAGGTAGATCGTCTTGGATTTCAAAGACTTCAAGCAAGATACATCATTCACCTCATGGAGCCTCTCTGGAGTCCGGGAGCTTGATTATCGCAGCGAAGGGACCACAACTTAGAGCTTATGAAGCGAAGGAACGGACTACAAAGGTTGTAATCCCTCTCACTTAGTTGTAAAGTTGTTTACATGCAAAGTTAACCCTAATTCTCTAGTTCGATTACTTGGTTGGTTTGTTTAGCACTCCAAAATTTTAATATAGCATGTTTGATGCTTGCCAAAACCTTGCTAAGGTGCTAAGCTAACCCTATAGTGGTATCAGAGCCAAGCTAGAGCATTATGCGTTGTCTAGACGAAGATAGAATTCCGGTCGAACCTCGAAAACCCGAATAATACCCCCTTTTCTAGTAATTTTTCAAAAAGTTGAAATTTTTCATGTTAAAAATATTCAGAAAATCATGCAGGGAATTCTATGGACACACCTGAAGAACGAAACCTTAACTCGTCTAAGTGACCGCGGATCCGCGGCCAAAACATGGTTTTGGCGGCGGATCCGCGGCGCCACTTGAGAGGCTTGGGTCGGGCCTTCAGCTGTAGGTCCGTAGGATCTGTGGTATGTCTTTGGTTAACATTAACAGTGCTCAAGTGTTGAGCTCTCTGGGAATTTTTAGGAATTCGTTGAATCGATCGAATTGTCTAACTTCACCTAGCTATCTGTGATTATGATACAATATGTGGAATTCATATAGTTAGACATGAAATCCGTAATATGTGATATTTCGGGTTTATGATGTCTAAGGTAATTGTGGATTCCAAATGTTGTAGTTTTTCATTTTCTTTTCTGCGACCTTAAGTGTAATATGTGGTGTATCACCGATTTCGTTGCTATACATCAAAGACAATTGGGACACGCATATTTACTTACGTTGATGACATGTGGTGTTATGTGTTGCTGTGGTATGTTATATTGGATCATCGTGATTTGAATAGCTGGGGGTTTTATGAAAGATGAGAGTTTTAATTTTCATTCATGTAAAATTCATTGTATATAATATTCTTTTATTAGGGCACTTCCGGGTTGAGGATAATGTCACCATTATTGTATATTATTTACTTTTCCGCATTAGAATAGACCCAAGGTGGGGAGCACAAGTAACCGGGTTCTAGAGTCCAGTGGGAGACCAACTCGAGGAGTCGAGTCTGGTTCTCCTAACTCTAGAATTGGTAGGGTTACTTACCGCTCTCGCAGAGGTCTAGGGATATGGGTTTGGCTATTCATCATGACTGTGGAATCCGCGTTTTTACTGGCTTAAATAAAACACGAAATTTCTAGTATATCCAATATTTCATATATGATTCTTCTGCTGCTGATATTCTGTGATGTGATCATTTTATATGCGTGAGATGACTGCTTATACTATATATATTATATATAAATAATATTGCTTTCGTTTCTTCTGTGATGCTTAGGAAGCATAAATGATGGGAATTCATTAATGAGATAATGAAAAGAAAAGAAACCTAAAAGATGTTGTAGAATCATATTTTCAAAAAGGGTAGCTCTAGTTTCTGCTTTGCATAGCGGTATTCTTTGTAGAATATCCAGCACCTTATTCGATAAGGAAAGAGCCGAGATCCCTTCACCGGGAGTGACCTCTTTAGCGAAACTAGCAGATGCTACAACTCACTTGGTTTAGTTTTTGATTGCTTCTATAATTTTTGCTTTGCATAGCGGTATTTCTTGTAGAATATCCAGCACCTTATTCGATAAGGAAAGAGCCAAGATCCCTTCACCGGGAGAGACTTCTTTAGCGAAACTAGTAGAAACCTAAAAAACACTCCTTTTCTAAATCACTTGTTTCTACAACGATATCAAGTTCAATACGCAAAAGGTTTTCTGAAAAACCTGACGTAACCCTCCGTCATTTTAGGAAGTAGAGTACTTAGTATTCGTGCTGCGTTTGTTGACCATAGTTAAGGCGCAGTGTACGGTAGCTGAGTGATGTCTTCCTATATAGCATATGATGCGATTAATTAGGACAGTCATGTAACTTTGTTGACCATAGTTAAGGGTCAAGTGGGTGGATCTAATTAATCAAGAAATAACGGGTAGAACTTAACTAGTGCTTATAATTTGTTGACCATAGTTAAGGTCATAAGTCACTAGGGGTAAAAAGTATTATCGGGAATTTCAAGTATTGAAATTTGCAATGAGATTGCATACATTCTATGAGATAATTGGATCCTGATACCCACTGCGAGTAAGAGTTACTCTGTGAGAGTTTTACACATCACAATTAGCCAATCAAGTAGGTGTCTAGAAAGGTGTTAATGGGGTTATGCCTCTGGAAAAACGGGATTTATTTTAATTAGGTCCGTGCGAAAGCACGGGGAACCTCCCTTAATGTACCAACACTGGCATGGCTGAAAGATTGGCGAACTTGTAAAGTGTAATTAATCCCAGCTAGTCTAACCTTTTAGGGTTTGAAGGAAGATTTGATAAAATCAGTGGGAGCCATCCTGATTAGATAAGATAATAACCAATCTAATTTTGCAAGAGCATATGCTAAAGTGTTTTCTTCTCTCTCTCTCTCCAGGTAGCGACCATGTCAGGCCTTAATCAAGATAAAAATATGGATGTACTGACTGAACCCGCTTGTTATACTGAGCAGGGGAACGTTGGTTCCGTTATTTCTCATAATTGTTATAAGACTGAGCAGGAAATAGGAGAATATCCAGATTCCCATGCCGCCCGAACGTAGAACAAGTATGATGATGCATCTTCTTCGGGTGTGTTTGTTATCGAGAACTGTTTCTCAGTTCACTCTGCGTCCTGTGTATTAGATACCGGATCAGGATCCCACATATATAATATGTTGCATGGGCTAAAGGGAGGTAGAGAACCGTGAATGGGTGATCATTCCATAAAAGTAGGGAATGGTGAAAATGTTGCAGCCAAAGCAGTTGGCGAATATCACCTTTTATTACCATGTGGTAATACATTGATTCTGAACGAATGCTATTACATACCGAACATGATATGCAACATTAGATCAGTTTCTTTATTTAGTAAAGAAGGATATAATTTTGTAGTACAGGATAATATTATGACATCTTCCTGAATCAAAAGTTGATAGGATCGGGCTCGTTAAATAATGGCATATACGTTCTAAACCAAACCACAGTTCTTAATGTACAAAACACACACAAAAGGAAGAGTTCAGAAATGAACGAATCTTTCTTGTGGCATTGTAGACTAGGTCATATCAATGTGACACGACTAGCTAAGTTACATAAGGATGGATATTTGAATCCGTTCGAATTTTCATCTTATGACACTTTCCAGTCATGTCTCAAAGGCAAAATGACCAAAACTCCGTTTAGTGGACACGGAGAAAGAGTTGTGGAACTCTTGAGACTAATATATAGTGATGTATGTGGTCCTATGTCTACACATGCCAGGAATGGTTCCTCGTATTTCATTACATTCACTGACGATCTCTCAAGATACGGACATGTGTTCCTGTTGAAACACAAGTCTGAAGCTTTTGAGAAATTCAAAGAATATAAGCAAGAAGTAGAGAACCAAATGGGTAAAAGTATTAAAATCCTTTGATTTGATCGAGGAGGAGAATACTTGAGCAATGAGTTCCGGGACTATCTAAAAGAGAATGGGATTCTCTATCATCTTACTCCTCCGTATACACCACAGCACAACGGTGTATCGGAGCGGAGGAATCACACCTTATTAGATATGGTGCGCTCTATGATGAGCACCGCTGAGTTACCTATTTCCTTTTGGAGTTATGCGCTGGAAAAGGGCCGCATACCTATTGAATAGAGTTCCAACCAAATCATTGCCTACTACTCCATATGAGATATGGAATGGGAAGAGACCATCTCTTAAACGAGTTAAGATATGGGGTTGTCCGGCCTATGTTAAAAAGAAAAATCCGGACAAGCTCGAGGCAAGATCGGTTCTTTGCAAGTTTGTGGGATATCCAAAGGATTCCTATGGATATATTTTCTACCAAGTTGAGGAGCAAAAAGTGTTTGTCTCTCAATATGCCACCTTTTTAGAAAAGGAATTTCTTGTAAAGGTAATTAGTGGCAAAGAGGTAGAACTGGAAGAAGTTCCAGCTACACAAACTACAACTGAAGATTTAGTGGAACCAGAAGATTCGATAGGTCCCGACAAACCCCGGCCTCTCCGCGGATCTAGTAGGGTTCCTCATCCGCCTGAGAGATACTACGGTTTTCTCATAGATGGTAGGAGCGAGGATTGCATCATGGAAGATGATGACCCAACTAGCTTCGAGCAGGCCATCATGAGTGGGGACTCTGTGAAATGGCTGGATGCAATGTGATCTGAGATGGAATCCATGTACACCAACAAAATATGAACTTTGGAAGTTGCTCCTGAAGGGGTAAAACCCATTGGGAGCAAATGGATCTTTAAGAAGAAATTTGGTGTAGATGGAAAAGTTGAGACTTTCAAAGCTAGAATTTTTGCAAAGGGTTTTCGTCAATGACCAGGTGTGGATTATGATGAAACATTTTCTCCAATGGCTATGCTTAAGTCCATCCGGATATTACTTGCCATTGCTGCATACTATGACTACGAAATCTGAAAAATGGATGTTAAGACCGCCTTTCTAAATGGTGATTTAGAAGAGTGCGTGTACATGACTCAGCCAGAGGGCTTCGTAGACAATGGGAGCAGCGGAAAGGTATGCAAGCTGCTTAAATCCATCTATGGGTTAAAGCAGGCATCACGGAGTTGGAACATTTGTTTTGATGTGGTAGTCAAAGTGTTTGACTTCATCAAGAACGTAGAAGAACCTTGTATATACAAGAAGGTGGCAGAGAGTAAGGTTGTCTTCCTTGTATTGTACGTGGATGACATACTCTTGATAAGAAATGATGTTCCTATGCTGCATTCGGTCAAGCTCTTCTTATCACAAAGATTCTCAATGAAAGATCTAGGTGATGCCTCCTGCATTTTGGGGATTAAGATCTATAGAGATCGATCTAAGCGGATACTGGGATTATCCCAATCCAGGTACATTGACACCATACTAAAGAGCTTTAGTATGGAAGAATCCAAGCATGGGAATTTACCCACGATCTTTGGACTCACTCTTGTTAGATATATATATTCCCTAGAGGCTATTGTTGTACATATGATGTATATTATAGTGGATGCTTGGATATATATAGAGATGACTTTTTTGCTCGATATGATAGTATGCTATCTTGTTTTACTTTGTCTAAACATGTTGACTTGTATTGGTTTACTGTCTTGCTCTCACATGTTGATAAAGCCCTTAGGATATGTACTTGACTACTAGGACTATGATGAGATCATACTAGTGGGGCCAGGGTAGTCAACGAGTACATCCTATAACTGTTCCTAGTCGAGGGTGTATCGAGACAGGGCATCGATACATCAGAGTAGACTAGCGTATACGCATCTTGACCCATATGATGGGCGATGGATGATCCCACATCCTTGGTGTTTGACATCAAAGATGTAAGTCCATGCTACCTCTCCCGGTACTTACGGGCTTGCGGAAATGATGAAAAATAATTTTCTAGAGGCGGTAACATGGACTCAAAACGGATCTTTGTTAAACTATCTGCCTAACAACCTAACTAGGAATTGTTAACTACTCGGTTAGGGGGTTATACCTTTCTTGAACTCCTTCGTCTTCAACTCTTGATGGTGTGCGGATCGGCTTCACCCCGTCGTCTCCTTGCGCCGAAGATCGATCCACCCGAAAGCTTCTACTTTTGGCTTCTTCTTCGAACTTTGAAGAAACTAGTTCACTCGGTTTGCTAAACCTTGTGAACTAGAGTGAGTAGAGGATTGTTTTAGTGTCTTTTTATCTCTAGGGCAATGAGTCTCAACACATGAGAATGGTTTGCCTTGAGGTAGAGAGAGCAAGAGGAAGAGGGTGAGAGCTAGAGAATGAGAGAGCTCAAGGGAGAGAGAAAGCAAAAATGAAAGAATGAGCCTCTCTTTTCTCATTCACCCTCTCATAATCCAAAAGCATCATGAGCCATAATGATAATCAAGTATTATGTGATGGTTCATATCATGTCAAAGGCAATATCATTTTCATGCACTCATTTTGCAAACTACAACAAGCAAGCAAAAGTCTTTGCATGAAAATGACAACCATAGTGATGATGATGGTCAACTAGTCCAACCTAGTCAACCGGTCAACAAAGTCAACCCCACAACAACCATGTCACTATAATACTTAATTAATATTATTGCTAATCATATTTCTTATTCTCATTAGGGTTTAGTAAAAAGTCAATAGTCAACAGTCAACAACCCCAATGAGAATCCTCTGCCTCTGTCTCTCTGTCAACTGTGCATACACACCCGTATCCGCATTCCGAGGAACACGAATACAAACGAGATAAAACCAATCCCAAAACGTACACTAGGATCTGGCTTAAACTAAAGCCCGCTAGTGTTAACTGTCCGGACACTAAACGTGCACAAGTGCACGGATGTGACCGAACCCTGTCGCAAAACCAGCGACCTGTCGCAAAACCATGCGACCTCTACTCTTTTGCCTAAAGGCGAATAGCTCTCTGTGTGGGACTCTAAAGACTCGACACTACGCTGACAGTGGGTTTAACCACAGACCGCAAGCGGCACTAGCTGTACGTAACGGCCGCCAGGTAGATGCCGACAAGAAGACTGACGAGGTGAAACCCATCTGAACTCCTACTGAGCCTGAATGTGACAATCTCCGTACAGTCCGGTCTGTTCGTCTGATAAATCGCATGGCGGGCCTAGGGGGCGGTGAACGTCAGTCCCCTAATAGCGGTACAAGTAGTGTCGGAGTGAAGCCCAGAACACCCTGAGATAACACTGGAAACCTACCAGTATATCTCGCTTGCCCTGGCCAGGGACTACTCCTGTAATGGCTCTCCTAGACACAGCGCGATGTCAACCCCCAATACCGGGAGAGACGAATCCTGTCTAACCGTCACTGCCTCCAAGTGCTTCGGGACTGTACCCAAAAACTACCTGTTTGCACGACTCTTTTGAGCCGTGGTAGGGTAGTAATCAAAGTACAGTGGGAACACACTCGAGGCGAAGTGACAGTGTCAAGTCAGCGGACTAAGCTGTACTCATGTTACCTGGGAACTGATAACTGATGATAGGTATAATACCAACCAACAGTTCCCGACGAGTCCTGTCCAGTGTACTCGCTGTAAGTGCACGGCGGCGCCCCGGCCGTCGATCCGACGGCCAAATGCGGAAGCGGTGAATAACTTAAATTTTTGCGGACTTAGCAAACCGGCACCACCGCGCACTATAACCGGGATCGAACCACTAACTAGTCCTAGCTATCAACAAGAAAGGGAATAGAGATATACCGACGATCCAAGTCCTCCGGTCTTCTCGTCATCGTCCCGATCTCCTGCGGAATGTCCCGTCTCCTCCTCGTCACCGGAAGTGCACCACATCGCCTACTTTGTTTACGGGCTCCCACCTCAATGCCGAGGCAACTCGGGCACGAAGCCGGCTACTCGACGTGCCCAAGGTTTGCTGTAGAATGTGTAGTAGAGGATTGTGTCTCATTTGGGGTTCATGGAGGTGCCTTTTGGTGGAGGGATGATACAAGGATTATGTGGAGGAACTTGTAGGCTTTTGGAGCATGAAATGAACAAGATTTCCACCCTCAAAAAACTTGGACAGCCCTTCCAAGGGGAAGGCCGGCCATGACATAAAAGAGAGGAGAGAATGAGAGTGTCATATGCAAGATAATGAGAGAGCCATCCAATAATACCAAAGGGAGAGAGAGAGAAGACTATCATGCAAAAGGAAATGATCACCAAATCAAAACCCACACTCAACCACCTACCACCAACCTCATCATCAACAACCATGATGATATACAAAGTCAAGCAATCATGAGTTTATGAAGTCAAATGATGGGACAAGTATCATGACATGATAATATGCAAAGACCCCCTCCACAAATGCTTATTTGCAACAATGCAAATAAGCCCTCCTCCACCAATCTTCGGCCAATGAACGGAACAAAGGAAATTGGCCGAAACGGAAAGCAAACTGGCAACTCCAAAAACTGGTCCCGTAATAAATTACAGGAAAACCCCGATACTGTGCATACACACCCGCATTTGTATTCCGACCGAAATACAAATGCAATGAGACAAAATCTACACTGTACTATACTAGGATCCGGCTTATACCAAAGCCGGCCAGTAATATCCGTTCGATCCTGATCCGTGCAATACCGCACGTATCTGATCGAACCCTGCCATATATCCATACGGCCTATAGTACAAACTGTCCGATCCCGATCCGTGCAATACCGCACGTATCTGGTCGGACCTTACCATATCTCCATACGGCCTCTACAACCTTTCGCCCGAAAGCTGAGTAACTGAAATGTGGGGGACTCTAAAGACTCATCAACACCTTGGTTGTGGATTTAACCACTAGCACGTTAGAGGTATAAGCCAATACGTAACGGGCCACCAGGTACTGACTAAAAGGGATGTCTGTGAGCGAACTCAGCCCGACAACCCTACTGAGCCTGTCAGTGACAATATCCGTGCAGTCCGGTCCGTTCGTCTATGAGTATCGCATGGCGGGCCTAGGGGGTTGGTAAAAGTCAGACCCCCAAAAGCGGTACAAGTTGTGTCGGAGTGTAGCCCAGAACACCCTGAGATACTACTGGAATACCTACCAGTAAATCTCCTTGCCTTGGCCAAGGACTTTGTGTAATGGCTCTCCTAGACACAGCACGACCTCACCCCCAATACCGGGAGAGACGAACCCCTGAAGATACGCTCACTGCCTCCATGTGGCTCGGGACTGTACCCAACTAAAACCTGTTTGCACGATTCCTTTGAGCCGTGGTAGGATAGTAATCAAAGTACAGTGGGAACTCACACGAGATAAATGACGATCCCCAGGTCGATGAACTAACCTGCACACATGTCACCAGGGAACTGCCATCTGACGTCTGGTATATGACCAACTAGCATGTTCCCGGCGAGTCCTGTCCGGTGTACTCATAACCCAATGAGCACCTGTATACATCTTAGGTGATCCAACTGACACCAGTGGCTTGTGAGACCGGCCACCGCCCCTCGTCGGGGTCTCGACTGTATACACTAGTCTACTAATGGAGTATCGATGCCCAGTCTCGAAACTCCCACGACTAGGGACCTTTTAAGGATAAGCTTATAGACCCCCAGCTCCCACTTATATGATCGCCCTCATACTGCTGGTGGTCAAGCAAGAATCCTAGGGGCTCTATCAACGTGTAATAGCGACATGTCAGGTCACCTAAAGCAGTACACGATGATAAAGGTAAACCAGATAGCATACTATCATCTCGAGTAAGACTGTCCTACCGGGATAGGTCCTCCCTCAATCATTACAATCACGTACCTGTGACCTAATAATTGACTCTGAGGGCACTATCTCCAACAATCTCCCACTTGCACTCAAGGCTAATTATTGCGATGTCGCATACTCACAGCCCGTGTGATACCGAACATCCAACTCCTCTACTAGTCAGTCTCACAAAGCTCGTTTGCGGAACTATTGCGTTCGAGGAATAGCCTCAGTGAGTGGATCCGCTTAGTTGTTTCTTTCTATGTCTCTCTATATCTCAAATTCGCGGAGAAGGCCATCTCCCGAAAAGAGCAATACCTGTCTCAGAATATGTCTGGATGTCTGATGGGACCTAGCTCATAAATGAACTCCAAATCCAAACTTCTTAAACTGTATCGTCAACTGAACTTAATCAGTATCCTGCGCGCCATGCCTCCCTCAGTATTGCCTTGGACCACCTGTCCAAAATACTGCCCCTCATCAGAAGGAAAACTATAACTCTGACAACCTCCTTGTCGTCCATGTCACCTTGGAAGCCTGGAATGATAACTGTCTCCTGAATGAGGCTGTCGTTATCATCTCCCTAGAACATCCACTTATGTTCTAAAACTGCTTCCGACTGTTTCTCCAGGATTGGATTAATGTCAACTTATTGCATCTAGTGCAAGAACAACATCTGGTGTGGTACTTGACATCTCACGATTGACTCAATTGCCTGAGCAAGTGATCTGCCAATCATGCCCGTCCCTCTCCCCTTTAGTCTGTAAGACACCTTTGGAGAGGGTGACTCCATTACCTGCAGGTACACTACCGTGCCAGGAGTCGTCCATCCTAAATACTCTTAGAACGCTGTCAAGTATCCTGATTGGGAAACCACCCAAATCTAGATCTAAGACCATAGATCTAGTAACCAGTATGTCTGATATAAAATCCATTTCCTTTGTGGAGAAACAACTGTGTGACGACCAAAGTATAACCGATTGTAGTATAGGAGTTTCTTTTCCTACTCTGTGTATATCATCCAAATACCAGGATATCACACCCTACTACCTTCTCAACTGATCCATCCCCTATTCTGATGAAGTCAAACCCATGACTGTCACGTCAGAAATAGATGATCTATCTCCGCTACATCTGCTCTAGTCTATAAATAGACATAAGCAACCTGTCCACCAATGCTTCCGCTGCTCCCACTGACTACGACAACCCTCTGGCAGAGTCATATAGACGTACACTTCTAAAACTGGTTTAGAACGACGCTATACTCATCCTCCCGCCGGGTCTCGTAACCTGGAACAACAGCAATGGCAATTGTGGGTAAACAAGAACTTCCCTGTCACCGTCCTTGAGGCTACCGTAGTGCCTCTCGGGTGCCTGAAGTTACCCACCTTATCTGCGGAGTGGCCAATGGAATGTCAATCCAGATTGAATCTTTAGGTTCCTTATCAAATCTTCAGTAATTGTTTGTGGTTCTGGAATCACTTCCAGTTCTACCATACTCCCACTACTGTTTTCTGAAAAAATCCATTTTTAATAAAACTGTGGCGAGTCTAGAACAATATCGCTATTGTTCATCCAGATGGTAGAAAGTCAACCCTCGTCATAGCCTGGGTCAACCCACAAACAGCCATTACAGAAACGTGCCTTGAGTTGTCCAGTGTCTGGTTTTAATCATAAACCGGACAACTTCCCGTACCTTAACATCGTTAAGATATGAACTGTTCTATATCCAATATAGAAACAGAGGCACTGATTTAATTGAACCAGATCCAAATCATGCAACTGTCTCCAGTGCATGTCAACTAAATGGAAGGAGGCGGATCAGCGTTACTCAACTTAGGAATGCTTCCAATTATGAGTAACCTGAAAGAGAAGCAAGATCTCTTAATCATTACTATCAACTGAATACCAAATACAAGTATCTACATCTTCGATCACTTTGAAGAATCCCGATACTTGCTACACCTGGTTCTCTACTCCATTCAAATACCTATAACTTCTCAAAATTCGGACCCTGTGTTTCCTACGAAACACCTGTCTAAAAACTAGAGAAGTCATAAGTAAACCGAATATAGTACGAGGACCAACCCCTCTGTCCTGATGGACCCTGGACAACATACAATACTCTGCATAAGTCCCTTGAGTCTGATAACTCATTCACTGTGTGTTGTAGGTTGAAATCTGTACTTATGGTTAAGAAGAATTACACCGCTGTTTAATGCTCCTTACCTAACCATCCACTGATATAGGTAAATGTCGTAGACATAATTTCAAAAAGGTATATCTCACTCTATGAAAATAGACGTACAGATATATCAATTTGAAATTGGTGCATAACATCGGATATTCAAAACCAAATATTTGCCGACCGGCAAACAGCCCAGGTGATTTCCTCAAATATCACCGATTACAACGAATCCTGATATAATGAGGATGATCACCCAATTCCCAATAACCTACTCCCACTCATCATCTGTAAAACCATACAGATGTGAGAATCATACCTGGTAAATACATACCCTGGAGCAAGTGTCTAATCGGGAAATCAGTTTTCTTTTAACATTACACAGTGAAACTGAAACATTGAAATGTTCCGATGGGGTATTCTGGTATTCCTAGTAATGCCTCTTCCAGATTCACGACTGTAACCGTATAATTCTTTGCCACCTCTCCAAATCCCTTCATATGTCTTTAGTCTTTACCTTCTGCACACCCCTTTAGGCCAAATGGTTTTCTTCCTTCCCTACCGTTCGGCACCAGCCTATGGTTTGGAAGAAGACTATCCAATAAGCATAATGGGTGTAATGTCCCAATCCTAGGAACACTCGCAATGCGAGAGAAGGTGAAGATAAAAGACACCTGAATAAATCTTATTCCTATTTCTCCTGAACCAGAATCCATCCCCGAACTGGAACAAGTTCCTTTCGAGTTCGTATATAACCATACGATGGAGTATCCAAATAAACTGTGGATCTTCGTAGTGACGCGGAGTGTCCTGGAGAAATACAAAGGTGATGTGGGAGTGGTAACGAAATATTTGGTTTGGTCGTGAATATCTGTTGCAATTTACTTTGCCCTCTTACTAATCCCTTGCTTTGTCTGAACTTAATACCTTCTGCACACCATCGTTATGCTAATTGGTTTTCTTCATTCCCTACCGGTCGGCACCAGCCTAAGGTTTGGAAGAAGACAATCCAATTTGCGTAATAGGTGTACTACCCCTAAACCAAGGAGTACTCGTAACCTGAGAGAGGGTAAAAGGAAAAGACAACTGAATAATCCTATCCGTTTTCTCCAGAACCTGAAACCATCCTCGAATAAATTCCTTCGAGTTCGTGTCTAACCATACGATGGTTTTGTCCAATGGAAGTGGACGTTCGTAGTAATACGGGGTGTCCTGGAGAAAAGGGTAAAAGTAGGAGTGGCAATGAGGTCTGCAACTCTGACAATCCAAAAACCGGTGTTTAAGAAGGTTCGGTCAACTTGGTCACTGAGTCAAAGTCTTAGGGTCGGGTCAATGGTCGCTGCCAAAGAGAGAGAGAAAAGAAACACTCAGCGTGCACTCTAACCTAGATCAGAATGGTCACCAATTTATCTAATCTGGAAACCTCCCACTGTACCTCAAATTCTCCTCCAAACCTGGAAGAAGAATTAGTCGGGGTTACCCGAGGAGTAAACTAACTCATCAGTGGGAATCGGGATCCAACTATCATTGCATGATAACGTGACGGAATCCGCTCACGCTATCACACTCCAGAAGGTATGCGCATATCTGGCAAGTTTCAGTTTTTTTTTTTTTTTTTGAAACTCCCGATGTGATTTCTGCCCCATGCTCTTATGACCTTGACTTTGGCCAACAAATCATAAGTCACATGTCAAGTTCTACCCGTCATTCTCCAGGTTGATTCGAATCCACCCGCACAAGCCCTTGACTTTGGCCAACAAGGCTATACGACTGTTCCAAACCAACGCATCTATCTATGCTGCATATGAATAACCAACAGCTACCAAACACTGTGCCTTGACTTTGGCCAACAAGCACAGCTTGAATACTATTGACTACCCATATGAAACGACGGAGGGCTACGAATGGTTTCTGGCGAAAACCTTTAACGTAAAGAACTTGATATCGTTGAAGGAACTGATAGCTTTTAAAAATATAGTGACGAAAACCTTCGCTAAAGAGGTCACTCCCGGTGAAGGGATCTCGGCTCTTTCCCCGTAGAATGGGGTGCAGGATATTCCAAATGAATACCGCGATGCAAAGCAAAAGTAATCGGCTATAGTGAAGTTAATGCCCTGACGCAAACTTCTGTCCAAGGGGTCACTCCCGGTGAAGGGATCTCGGCCCTTGCCTCGTCGACTGAGGAGCAGGATATTCCAATGAATACCACGATGCAAAACAAAAGTAAACGTCCTTACAATAACAGCTTTTTGAAAAGTGTTCCAACAACATCAGATTAGGTTTGTTTTAACTTGCATTGATCCGAATCAATGCAGTCCCATCAATTGATCACACCAAAAAGAACGAAAATATACTGATGTACGTATATGCCATCCGCATTCGCCACTGGGTCTCGTCATTACCCGTTAGGTTAGCTTATTAACGACAGAGCGGGGACTGGACTAGCGCGGATGCAAAACATATACGACATCTACTAATATATATACCAATATATAGTATTTCGCTCAAGGCGTGAATAGAATGCAACATCACAGAAATGTACAGCATCACAGAAACAATACAGATATCTGGGATCCCCGGGTTTCACAGAGCCGCTGAAACCCGACGTTCCCCTGGTCGTGTGGATAGCCTGTGCAATGAAATCCTAGACCCCTACGGGCGCGGCAAGTTACCCGCCAAAACCTGAAGTGAGGCAGCCCCCTTCAGCTCCGTGAATGGACCACCCAGCACTCCACGGAATCCGGCAACTTGGGCACCCCTCCTGGGTCAACCTGTACCCCCTACGAGTGCGGCGAATAGCCCGCCAATCCTAGAGTGAAGCCCCTTCCGTCTCAATGCCATGAGATGCGGGCTTGTTGCCCTCCAGAACCCGGCTATCCGTGCACCCCTCCGCGGGGCAATCCTAGTACAGAAAGTAAAATATACATACAACGGGTACATCGACCGCAACCAGGTCGTGGCCCAAAATAATAATACAAACAGGCAGTGACGGCAGTCCACATGTCGGACGCTCGCCCCGCAATATCAAATGTACATAATACAACAGAACTGTACTAGCATTGCATCCAGGCTATCCCCCACGACCGATCCGCAACATCACAGCAAAAACAAAACATCAACGTGAAAGTCACGTTCGCAAATCCGTCTAACCGGGCTATAGCAGTTAGACCGGATTTACCGATCAAGTGACATTCGCGGTCGCAGATATAATGTAAATACTGTGAAAAATGTGTTTAAAATATCCGATCGATCAAAAATTAACAAGTGGGCCCCCAATCAAAACTGTAGCACTCACAGAAAATCTGGGCCCAATTTTAATATTCCAAAACCCATATTTTAAGCCCAGAAGGCTTCTGTAAAAAATTGGTGAAGTGATCTCCACAGTGCGCGGCGGAAGGGCGGCGGGAAGGTGGTTTTCGCGGCGGTTCCGCGCTCCCACTGTGAAGTTACTTCGTCGAATTTTTACAGAGCTCTTAGATTTTCCAGTACATCAATATTTTACAACCTGAAAAACTTTTCGACACCAAAAATTTCCAACAGAAAACTGATGCTAACAAAAATGTAGTTTTGGAACATTCGATCGATCGAAACAGAAAAACACACTACACAAAGCTAGACTAAGTTAATGGGGAGGCTCTGATACCACTGTAAGTGCACGGCGGCGCCTCGGCCGTCGATCCGACGGCCAAATGCGGAAGCGGTGAATAACTTAAATTTTTTCGGACTTAGCAAACCGGCACCACCGCGCACTATAACCGGGATCGAACCACTAACTAGTCCTAGCTATCAACAAGAAAGGGAATAGAGATATACCGACGATCTAAGTCCTCCGGTCTTCTCGTCATCGTCCCGATCTCCTGCGGAATGTCCCGTCTCCTCCTCGTCGCCGGAAGTGCACCACATCGCCTACTTTGTTTACGGGCTCCCACCTCAATGCCGAGGAAACTCGGGCACGAAGCCGGCAACTCGACGTGCCCAAGGTTTGCTGTAGAATGTGTAGTAGAGGATTGTGTCTCATTTGGGGTTCATGGAGGTGCCTTTTGGTGGAGGGATGATACAAGGATTATGTGGAGGAACTTGTAGGCTTTTGGAGCATGAAATGAACAAGATTTCCACCCTCAAAAAACTTGGACAGCCCTTCCAAGGGGAAGGCCGGCCATGACATAAAAGAGAGGAGAGAATGAGAGTGTCATATGCAAGATAATGAGAGAGCCATCCAATAATACCAAAGGGAGAGAGAGAGAAGACTATCATGCAAAAGGAAATGATCACCAAATCAAAACCCACACTCAACCACCTACCACCAACCTCATCATCAACAACCATGATGATATACAAAGTCAAGCAATCATGAGTTTATGAAGTCAAATGATGGGACAAGTATCATGACATGATAATATGCAAAGACCCCCTCCACAAATGCTTATTTGCAACAATGCAAATAACCCCTCCTCCACCAATCTTCGGCCAATGAACGGAACAAAGGAAATTGGCCGAAACGGAAAGCAAACTGGCAACTCCAAAAACTGGTCCCGTAATAAATTACAGGAAAACCCCGATACTGTGCATATACACCCGCATTTGTATTCCGACCGAAATACAAATGCAATGAGACACAATCTACACTGTACTATACTAGGATCCGGCTTATACCAAAGCCGGCCAGTAATATCCGTTCGATCCTGATCCGTGCAATACCGCACGTATCTGATCGAACCCTGCCATATATCCATACGGCCTATAGTACAAACTGTCCGATCCCGATCCGTGCAATACCGCACGTATCTGGTCGGACCTTGCCATATCTCCATACGGCCTCTACAACCTTTCGCCCGAAAGCTGAGTAACTGAAATGTGGGGGACTCTAAAGACTCATCAACACCTTGGTTGTGGATTTAACCACTAGCACGTTAGAGGTATAAACCAATACGTAACGGGCCACCAGGTACTGACTAAAAGGGATGTCTGTGAGCGAACTCAGCCTGACAACCCTACTGAGCCTGTCAGTGACAATATCCGTGCAGTCCGGTCCGTTCGTCTATGAGTATCGCATGGCGGGCCTAGGGGGTTGGTAAAAGTCAGACCCCCAAAAGCGGTACAAGTCGTGTCGGAGTGTAGCCCAGAACACCCTGAGATACTACTGGAATACCTACCAGTAAATCTCCTTGCCTTGGCCAAGGACTTTGTGTAATGGCTCTCCTAGACACAGCACGACCTCACCCCCAATACCGGGAGAGACGAACCCCTGAAGATACGCTCACTGCCTCCATGTGGCTCGGGACTGTACCCAACTAAAACCTGTTTGCATGACTCCTTTGAGCCGTGGTAGAGTAGTAATCAAAGTACAGTGGGAACTCACACGAGACAAATGACGATCCCCAGGTCGATGAACTAACCTGCACACATGTCACCAGGGAACTGCCATCTGACGTCTGGTATATGACCAACTAGCATGTTCCCGGCGAGTCCTGTCCGGTGTACTCATAACCCAATGAGCACCTGTATACATCTTAGGTGATCCAACTGAAACCAGTGGCTTGTGAGACCGGCCACCGCCCCTCGTCGGGGTCTCGACTGTATACACTAGTCTACTAATGGAGTATCGATGCCCAGTCTCGAAACTCCCACGACTAGGGACCTTTTAAGGATAAGCTTATAGACCCCCAGCTCCCACTTATATGATCGCCCTCATACTGCTGGTGGTCAAGCAAGAATCCTAGGGGCTCTATCAACGTGTAATAGCGACGTGTCAGGTCACCTAAAGCAGTACACGATGATAAAGGTAAACCAGATAGCATACTATCATCTCGAGTAAGACTGTCCTACCGGGATAGGTCCTCCCTCAATCATTACAATCACGTACCTGTGACCTAATAATTGACTCTGAGGGCACTATCTCCAACAATCGTAACCTAACGAGCACCCGTATACTATCTTAAGTACGACGTACTGACGGCTGTGGGACAGACCGTCTCCCCTGCTGGGATGAGAAGCGCATACGCTAGTCTACTCCGGAGTATCGTTGCCCTGTCTCGATAGTCCTGCGACTAGGGACCTGTATAAGGATGTGCTTATGGATTACCCAGCCCCTACGAGTGTGACTGCTATCACAACGCTGGTAATCAAGCAATGATCCTAAGGGCTCCACTAATGCGTATAGGTGATATAATAAAATAAACACATGTACACATTAAAGCAGAAACAAACCAAATAGCATACTACCATTTTGAGCAAGATTGTCAATACAAGGTGAATATCCCAAGCTTCCATTAAGTAATATACATACTAGTATGATACAGTAATGGCCTCTAGGGAATATACACTAACAATCTCCCACTTGCACTAAGGCCATGTACTGGTATATCGAAGACCTATCATCTCGATCAGCCGCTCGAACTGAGTCTGGTGTAGGGCCTTCGTGAGTGGATCTACAGTGTTATTTTCTGAATTTACTCTCTTTACCTCGATCTCCCGGCGATCAATGATCTCCCTGATCAGGTGGAACCGCCTCAAAATGTGCCTGGACTTCTGATGGGACCTGGGTTCCTTCGCTAAAGCTATAGCGCCGTTGTTGTCGCAATACAGCGGTATTGGATCAACACTGGTAGGAACCACCTGAAGCTCCGTGAGGAACTTCTTAATCCAGACAGCTTCCTTTGCGACATCGCAAGCATCTATGTACTCCGCTTCCATAGTTGAGTCAGCAACGGTATCCTGCTTGGAGCTCTTCCAGCAAACCGCCCCTCCATTGAGGGTAAAGACATAACCCGACATGGACTTGGAGTCATCCTTGTCACTCTGGAAGCTGGAGTCAGCAAAGGCCTCGATCTGGAGGTCTTTTCCGCCATACACCAAGAACATCTCCTTAGTCCTTCTTAGGTACTTAAGAATGTTCTTTACTGCTATCCAGTGTTTCTCCCCTGGGTTCGACTGATACCGGCTTACAACGCTCAATGCATATGCTACATCTGGTCTGGTACACAACATCGCATACATAAAAGAGCCTACCGCAGATGCGTAGGGTATTGATGACATGCGAGCCCTTTCCAAATCAGTCTTGGGAGACATCTCTTTGGAGAGGGTGATTCCGTGACAAGCCGGTAGATTACCGCGCTTGGAATCTTCCATACTGAATCGTTTCAGTATGGTGTCAATATACCTGGATTGTGAAAGTCCCAACATCCTTTTAGATCTATCACGATAGATCTGGATCCCCAGAATGTAGTTGGTATCGTCCAGGTCCTTCATGGAGAACGTCTGTGACAAGAATCCTTTGACTGACTGTAACATAGGAATATCATTTCCTATTAGGAGAATGTCATCCACGTACAAGACGAGAAATACTACAGTTCTCCCTACAATCTTACTGTAAATGCATGGTTCATCTGGGTTTTTGATAAAGTCGAATTCTTTGACAGTATCATCAAAGCAGATGTTCCAACTCCGCGATGCCTGCTTCAGTCCATAGATGGACTTGAGCAACTTGCACACTTTACCACTGCTCCCACTCTGAATGAATCCCTCTGGCTGATCCATATAGACGCACTCTTCTAAATTTCCATTTAGGAAAGCCGTCTTTACGTCCATCTGCCAGATCTCATAATCGTGGAAGGCAGCAAAGGCAAGAAGGATCCGAATGGATTTGAGCATAGCTACCGGAGAAAAGGTCTCGTCATAGTCCAAACCAGGTCTTTGATGAAAACCCTTTGCAACTAGCCTAGCTTTATAGGTTTCAACCTGCCCATCTACACCAATCTTCTTTCTGAAGATCCATTTGCAGCCTACGGGTTTTACCCCTTCTGGAGCAAAGTCCAAAGTCAAAACTTTGTTGGTGTACATGGACTCCATCTCGGTCCGCATTGCATCCAGCCATTTTACCGAGTCACCGCTCTAAATGGCTTGCTGGAAGCTAGTAGGCTCATCATAATCAACTGTGCAATCCTTTCTATCCCCGTCTATGAGAAAACCGTAGTATCTCTCGGGCGAATGAGACTGCCTACTACTCCTGCGGAGTGGCGCAGGAATGTCCGGTTCTCCTGAACCTTCTGGCTCTTCCAAGCTTTCAGTAATAGCTTATGGTTCTAGAATTTCTTCCAGTTCTACTACGCTCCCACTTGTACCTTTTTCTAAAAACTGATGTTCCAGAAAGTGGGCATGACGAGAAACAAAAACCTTTTTTCCTCTGCGTAATAGAAAAAATACCCCCTGGAGTTCTTCGGGTATCCCACAAACTTACACAATACTGAGCGTGCCTCGAGCTTGTCCGCTTGCTGCTTTTTTACAAAAGCTGGACATCCCCATATCTTCAGATATTGAAGACAGGGTTTCTTCTCACACCACATCTAATATGGTGTGGTAGGCACAGTCTTGGAGGGAACCTTGTTCAAGAGATATGCAGCTGATTCTAGTGCATAACCCCAGAAGGATCGCAGTAACTCAGCTTTACTCATCATGGAACAAACCATATCCAATAAGATTCGATTCCGCCTTTCCGATACACCGTTGTGTTGTGGTGTGTATGGAGGAGTAAGCTGCGAGAGAATTCCATTCTTTTTTAAGTAGTCCAGAAACTCGGCACTCAAGTATTCTCCACCTTGATCAGATCTCAGTGTCTTGATACTTTTGCCTGTTTGTTTTTCAACTTCATTCTTGTATTCCCAAAATTTCTCAAAGGCCTCGGATTTGTGCTTCATTAAGAAGACATGTCCATACCTAGAGAAATCATCTGTGAAAGTAATGAAGTATGAATAACCACTTCGCGCATGTGTAGACATCGGACCACACACGTCACTGTGTATGAGTCCCAAGAGCTCGCTCGCTCTTACTCCGTGTCCAGTGAACGGAGTCTTTGCCATCTTTCCCATGAGACAAGATTCACAAGTAGCATAAGACTGGTACTCGAACGGATCCAAGTATCCTTCTTTATGTAACATTGTCAACCGTGTTTCATTGATGTGACCCAGTCTACAATGCCATAAGAAAGCCTGATTTAATTCCGGAGACTTTCTTTTAAGTGTGTTCTGGACACTGAAGACCTGAGCTTGATTCAAAACGTATATACCGTTTTTCAATGTACCTGACCCAATCAGAACTTGATTTAGGTGGATGTTTACTACATGGCTTACAAAAGTAAAATCATATCCTTCCTTAGAAAGTAAGGATACAGATATGATATTACAAGTCGCACCTGGTACATAAAAACAGTTACGCAGAATCAATATCTGCCCAGTTGTCAGTCCTAGATAATATTCCCCTACGGATTCAGCATACATGCTCATTCCGTTAGCAACCCTGAGAGTCATATCACCTTTCTTGATAACCCTACGGTTTCTCAGAGCCTGTAACGAATTACAGATATGAGATCCTGATCCGGTATCCAATACCCAGGAAGTAGGGTTAACTGACATACAGTTCTCTATTACAAGCACACCCGAAGCCGAAGCCACAACATGCTTCGAATTCTGGCTACTGGCTATGCTAGCCCTGCAATCCTTCTGCCAATGTTCATTCCTGTAACAATAGGAACATCCCTCTTTTACTACATCCAGTCCTGAAACTTCTGCCCTTCCCTTTCTTTCTACTTCCCTGGTTTCCTTCAGGGTAGTAGGTAGGGACTGTTGAACTAAGTCAGCATCTGACCCGTTCTTCAACGTGGTCTTCAGGTCCGTGAGCTCAAAAGAGCTGGTCTCTGTAAGGACGTTGCCCCTTACAGATGACCCGATAGCCAACCTCGCTGGAAGCAATTCGTTTGAGGTCTCATATCTTGCGATACGAGATTGCTCTCCATATAAATCTTTGTTATGGAGGAAGATAGAAACTAAGTCCATCTTCTCGTGCTGCCCCTAGTATGCACCATCAACTGAGGCTAACACGAGGCACTTGGCTTTCGCACAGTCTTTTCCCGATGTCGTATGGATATCAACATCCATGATAGGGGAAACTGGACCTGAGACAGCAGGGGTTGGATTAGTTAAGAGGTGTCCCAGCTTGTTATGGGCAATGGACATCTGGACAGACCTTTGCCAGTCATAACAGTCAGATTCAGTCATTTTATTATCTAGATGTAACCTAGGTGCGGTCACTTGGTCGCTGCAATTAAGAGAGAGAGAAGAAAACACTCAGTATAATGCTCTTGCAAGTTTAGATTGGTTTTTAATTTATCTAAACAGGATGGCTCCCACTGTCTCTCGAATCCCTCCTCAAACCATAAAGGAAGAACTAGTCGGGATCAATCTCACCGTACAATACTTGCTTAACCGTTCAGCCAGGCCAGTGTCGGTACTTCGAGAGAGGTTTTCCAACGCTTTCGCGAAGTTCCTTAATTAAATAACCTCTTTTCCCTGTAGGCGTAGCCTCGCTAACACCTTTCTAGACACCTACTTGGTTTATAGCATTGATCGTTAAGTGAGAAAATTCCGGAGGAGTAGCATATACTCACAGTAGGATCGGGATCCAAATATCATCGTGTGACAAAACTGAAGGAATCCTACCAGAATCATCACACTCCAAATGGTATGCAGCGCTAGCAAGTTTCAGTTCTTTTGAAACTCCCGATGTGGATTTTTGCCTCATGCTCTTATGACCTTGACGAAGGCCAACATATCATAAGTCACATGTCAAGTTCTACCCGTCATTGTCCAGGTTAATTTGAACCCACCCGTACATACCCTTGACGAAGGCCAAAATAGTAGTACGACTGTCCCAAACCAACGCATCTATCTATGCTACAGATAAATATTCAGCAGCTACCAATCACTATGCCTTGGCGAAGGTCAAAATACATAGCTTGAATACTACTGAATATTTAACTGAAATGACGGAGGGCTACGAATGGTTTTGGTGAAACCGTGAACGTAGTGAACTTGATATAATCGATGGAACGAGATAGCTTTTAAAAGGAGTGGCTCAAACTCCGCGTTTAAAAGTTGGTTTTTGAAAAGAACCGAGTGGTTTTGAAAGTGTTCCAACGACTTTTACTTGGTTTATTTTTTTTGCATTAGTTCTTTTAATGCGTCCCATCATTTAATCCTACCATTGCAGAAAACAACCAAAATATGACGTACGCTTATGCCATTCGCATTCGCCACGGGGCCCTATCATTACCCGTTAGGTTACTTAACTAACGACAGAGCAGGGGCTGGGCTAGCGCGGCTGTAAAACATAAGCAACGCCTAAATAATATCACATATAGATATATTGCAATGATAGCCATTTCAGATCACAGATGAACACATTGGATATACTAGGAATCCGCAATTCGTACGAGCCTGTAACGGAAAGCAGATTACACGGTCGCGGTGAATAGCCAATACCCCACCCAAGACCCCTACGGGTGCGGCAAACTACCCGCCAAGTACCCGAAGCGGAGCAACCTCCCTCAACACCGTGAGTAGGCCACTCGGCACTTCGAGATACCCGGTAGTTTGTGCACCCCCTCCATGGGTCTATCCTAGGAGCAAAAACAGTAAAAAGAAATTATACAATGACGGCTACAACCCCGACCCGGTTGTGCGGCCATACAAATAATATTACATCAATTTACAAATTTACATGAATTGAAAGAAAAGAAAACTCTCGTCTCATAACCCCCCGGCTATTCACCCGTGACAATCCAATGAATTCATATACACATACCATCAACATTACAGATCACAGATTTGTATAACCCCCACTAATCGACATATAGCGATTAGCAGACATTCAATACAAATATCACATCACAGATATAAACCCTTTAGCCTTAGTCTTTAGAAGTTCGATCAAAATACAGATTTTTAGGCCCCAAACACAAATTTTTCTTTCTGTAAAATCTGGGCAGAAAAAACATATTTTAAAAATCCCAAAACAACCCCAGGAACAAACTGCAAGAAATATTTTCCCCGACCGAGTCAACTCGGCCGCGAAACCGCGGCGGGAGCATGCTCCCGCCGCATTTCCGCGGCGCTTTGATCGAATCGATGGACCAAATTTCTTGGGTGTTTAACAAAAAGCCTGAGCCGATTTTTAAGATAAGATTTATCATTTTTTGGACCTGAAAAAATTCGGCAGAAACTTGATTTTTCGGGGATTTTTCGCGACTTTTTTTCCGATCGAACTTCTACTTACATTGCTAACATGTTAGATAGTGTTTAACTAGGCTATGATACCACTGTAAGTCCATGCTACCTCTCCCGGTACTTACGGGCTTGCGAAAATGATGAAAAATAATTTTCTAGAGGCGGTAACATGGACTCAAAACGGATCTTCGTTAAACTATCTACCTAACAACCTAACTAGGAGTTGTTAACTACTCGGTTAGGGGGTTATACCTTTCTTGAACTCCTTCGTCTTCAACTCTTGATGATGTGCGGATAGGCTTCACCCCGTCGTCTCCTTGCGCCGAAGATCGATCCACCCGAAAGCTTCTACCTTTGGCTTTTTCTTCGAACTTTGAAGAAACTAGTTCACTCGGTTTGCTAAACCTTGTGAACTAGAGTGAGTAGAGGATTGTTTTGGTGTCTTTTTATCTCTAGGGTAATGAGTCTCAACACATGAGAATAGTTTGCCTTGAGGTAGAGAGAGCAAGAGGAAGAGGGTGAGAGCTAGAGAATGAGAGAGCTCAAAGGAGAGAGAAAGCAAAAATGAAAGAATGAGCCTCTCTCTTCTCATTCACCCTCTCATAATCCAAAAGTATCATGAGCCGTAATGATAATCAAGTATTATGTGATGGTTCATATCATGTCAAAGGCAATATCATTTTCATGCACTCATTTTGCAAACCACAACAAGCAAGCAAAAGTCTTTGCATGAAAATGACAACCATTGTGATGATGATGGTCAACTAGTCCAACCTAGTCAACCGGTCAACAAAGTCAACAAGTCAACAAAGTCAACCTCTCAACAACCATGTCATTATAATACTTAATTAATATTATTGCTAATCATATTTCTTATTCTCATTAGGGTTTAGTAAAAAGTCAATAGTCAACAGTCAATAGTCAACAACCCCAATGAGAATCCTCTGCCTCTGTCTCTCTGTCAACTGTGCATACACAACCGTATTCGCATTCCGAGGAACACGAATACAAACGAGATAAAACCAATCCCAAAACGTACACTAGGATCTAGCTTAAACCAAAGCCCGCTAGTGTCAACTGTCCGGACACTAAACGTGCACAAGTGCACGGATGTGACCGAACCCTGTCGCAAAACCATGCGACCTGTCGCAAAACCATGCGACCTCTACTCTTTTGCCTAAAGACGAATAGCTCTCTGTGTGGGACTCTAAAGACTCGACACTACGCTGGAAGTGGGTTTAACCACAGACCGCAAGCGGCACTAGCTGTGCGTAACGGCCGCCAGGTAGATGCCGACAAGAAGACTGACGAGGTGAAACCCATCTGAACTTCTACTGAGCCTGAATGTGACAGTCTCCGTACAGTCCGGTCTGTTCGTCTGATACATCTCATGGCGGGCCTAGGGGCGGTGAACGTCAGTCCCCTAATAGCGGTACAAGTCGTATCGGAGTGAATCCCAAAACACCCTGAGATAACACTGGAAACCTACCAGTATATCTCGCTTGCCCTGGCCAGGGACTACTCGTGTAATGGCTCTCCTAGACACAGCGCGATGTCAACCCCCAATACCGGGAGAGACGAATCCTGTCTAACCGTCACTGCCTCCAAGTGCTTCGGGACTATACCCAAAAACTACCTGTTTGCACGACTCCTTTGAGCGGTGGTAGGGTAGTAATCAAAGTACAGTGGGAACACACTCGAGGCGAAGTGACAGTGTCAAGTCAGCGGACTAAGCTGTACTCATGTCACCTGGGAACTGATAACTGACGATAGGTATAATACCAACCAACAGTTCCCGACGAGTCCTGTCCAGTGTACTCGTAACCTAACGAGCACCCGTATACTATCTCAAGTACGATGTACTGACGGCAGTGGGACAGACCGTCTCCCCTGCTAGGATGAGGAGCGCATACACTAGTCTACTCCGGAGTATCGATGCCCTGTCTCGATAGTCCTGCGACTAGGGACCTGTATAAGGATGTGCTTATAGATTACCCAGCCCCCACGAGTGTGACTGCCATCACAACGCTGGTTATCAAGCAAAGATCCTAAGGGCTCCACTAATGCGTATAGGTGATATAATAAAATAAACACATGTACACATTAAAGCAGAAACAAACCAAGTAGCATACTACCATTTTGAGCAAGATTGTCAATACAAGGTGAATATCCCAAGCTTCCATTAAGTAATATACATACTAGTATGATACAGTAATGGCCTCTAGGGCATATACACTAACAAAAGATGGTATACCGGTGCTCAGTGGAGACTGGGTACACTGAACGGACTCGTTGAGAACTCCTAGATGGTATTATACCTATCGTCAGATAGCAGTTCTGTGGTGACACGGGTACAGGTTAGTCTGTAGACCCGAGATCGTCATAGAGTCTTACGTGATTCCCACTGTGCTTTGATTTCCACCTTACCACGTCCAAGAGGGCATGAAAAACGGTGGCTTTTGGGTACAGTCCCGAATCACATGGAGGCAATGAGCGATAAGAGGGGTTTCGTCTTTAGGGAGTTGAAGTTGTGTTGTGTTCGATTGGCTATAACAGGAAGTCCTTGGCCAGAGCTGATATGGAGTGCTACTGGTAAGTGTTATCAGTAGTTTCTCGACCTGTTATGAGCCTTACATCGACACGACTTATCGGATACTGGGGTCTGACGTTTACCACCCCTAGACTAGATATGCGACATATCAGATGAAGAGATCGGTCTATACGGGAGTGTTACTGATTGGATTCATAGGAGAATATACAGGCTTTCTTGTTGATCTTCTGATCGCTCAATACCTAGGTGGCTGTTACGTTTAGCTGACCGCTTGCATCTTGTGGGTGTTTGATATAATCATCATCTACTGCCGGCGTATTGACGATTCTTTAGAGTCCTACACAGAGTTTCCTGGCTCAGGCAAAACGGAGTAGGAGCAAATATGTGATATGTGCGGGACCGAGACTAATACGATATGAGATCCGTATTCTATTCTCACGATATGTGATATCGGCAGGGTATATGTGATATAACCGGGTTATCGGATCGAGTGTTGATTCGATAAAATGGTACTTGTTTTATTAGTCGGTTGTATGTTAATATAGCCGGGTTATCGGATCAAGTGTTGATTCGATAATTTAATGTATAATTATATATATGATATATTAAGTTACATTAAGTAATATAAGCTCGCTTTATTGATTCTTTTTCTCTCTTGGATAATACATTGATGTACATGCGATATATGCTAATTGTATTATTTTCTTATGTTACATTATATATTATATATGTGATATATAATATTGTAACATGTTAGGGTTACAAATGCAATTAGGGTTTTAAGATTAAACCATGCTAGGGTTTCAATTAGGGTTAGCATTCATTTTAGGTTAATTCTAAATGGTGGATTTAAAATGAGATATTTTGGAAGTGTTGACTTAGTCCACCCTTTAGATAATATCTAGATATTTGTTAACCTAACCATTGAACCCTAGACTATAGTTTATTCTCTACATAGGTTAAGCTTCTCATTCTTAACCTTGGTTGCATTTCTAAGCTCACACAACAATTCATTATTCTTCACAAAAGCTTTCTTCTTCTTCTTCCTCTCATGGAAAAGCTTCACTAGCTTTTTGATTTGTGATGATTTTAAGTGAGATAAAGAAAAAAAAAGAGAGAAAAATTCCTACTTCATCATTCTCATCTATTCTAGCCACTTAGATTAGGGTGTTCACTTCACTAACAACTCATTAGAGAAGTGTGAGCTTGGGTTAGTGTTGCTTCAAGGTAGATCATCTTTAAAAAGGAAGACTTCAAGCAAGATGCCTCATTCACCTCATGGAGCCTCTCTAGAGTCCGGGTTCATGATGATCGCAGCGAAGGGACCTCAACTCGGAGCTTATGAAGTGAAGGAACGGACTACAAAGGTTGTAATCCCTAACTCTTAGAAGTAAAGTTGTTTACTTCGATGTTTTGTTTGATTCTCTAGTTAAAGATCTTGTATTTGGGTTATCTAGAATGGAAAAAATTTAAACTTGGCATGTGTGATGCCTCCCAAAACCTTGTTGCCATTGTAGGTATCCCAACAACTCTCTCAAAAGAGATGTCTCCTAAGACCGATTTGGAGAGAGGATACCCTATGCTTCGGCAGTAGGCTCTATCATGTACGCGATGCTATGTACCAGACCCAATGTAGCATACTCACTAAGTGTAGTGAGTAGGTATCAAGCAGATCCAGGTGAGAGTGACTGGACAGCTGTGAAGAACATTCTCAAGTACTTGAGAAAGACTAAAGAAATGTTCTTGGTGTATGGTAACAGAGAACTCCAAGTTGAGTCCTTTACCGATTCAAGCTTCCAAAGTGATAAGGACGACTCTAAGTCGCACTCGGGATTTGTATTTACCCTGAATGGAGGGGCGGTTTGTTGGAAGAGTTCCAAACAGGAAACCGTGGCAAACTCGACGATGGAGGCTGAATACATCGCTGCCAATGATGCTGCCAAAGAGGCTGTCTGGATGAAGAAGTTCATTACCGAACTTGGAGTGGTTCCGTCCATTGAGCATCCAAGACCTTTGTATTGTGATAACAATGGAGCTGTGGCTTTGGCCAAGGAACACAGATCCCATCAGCGATCCAGGCATATTCTGAGGCGGTATCACCTGATCCGGGAGATAGTTGATCGCCGGGAGATCGAGGTCAGGAGAGTAGACAAGAAGGATAACACTGCGGATCCATTTACGAAGGCCATTCCCCAAATACAATTTGAGAGACTCTTCGGGATGTTGGGTATGAGATACTACAACAGCTGGTCTTAGTGCAGGTGGGAGATTGTTAGTTATGTATATGCCCTAGAGGCCATTGTTGTACATATGATGTATATTATAGTGGATGCTTGGATATATATAGAGAGGACTTTCTTGCTCGATATGATAGTATGCTATCTGGTTGCTCTTTGTCTTAACATGTTGACTTGTATTGGGTTACTGTCTTGCTCTCACATGTTGATCAAGCCCTTAGGATATGTACTTGACTACTAGGACTATGATGCGGATTATACTAGTGGGGCCAGGATAGTCCACAAGTACATCCTATAACTGTTCCTAGTCGAGGGTGTATCGAGATAGGGCATCGATACTCCAGAGTAGACTAGCATATACGCATCATGACTCGTATGATGGGTGATAGATGATCACACATCCATTGGTGTTTGACATCAAAGATGGTATACGGGTGCTCGGTGGAGACTGGGTACACTGAACGGACTCGCCGAGAACTCCTTATTGGTATTATACCTATCGTCAGATAGCAGTTCTCTGGTGACACTGGTACAGGTTAGTCTGTAGACCCGAGATCGTCATAGAGTCTTGTGTGATTCCCACAGTGCTTTGATTTCTACCTTACCACGTTCATGAGAACGTGCAAAATGGTGGCTTTTGGGTACAGTCCCGAATCACATGGAGGCAATGAGCGATAGGAGGGGTTTCGTCTCTCCCGGTATTGGGGGTTGATGTTGCGCTGTGTTCGATTGGCTATAACTGGAAGTCCCTGGCCAGGGCTGATATGGAGATCTACTAGTAAATGTTATCAGTAGTTTCTCGACATGTTATGAGCCTCACATCAACACGACTTATCGGTTACTGGGGTCTAACGTTTACCACCACTAGACTGGATATGAGACATATCAGACGAAGAGACCGGACTGTATGGTAGTGTTACTGATTAGATTTACAGGAGTTAGAGCAGACTTGCTTGTTGATCTTCTGATCGCTCAATACCCGGGTGGCCGTTACGTTTAGTTGACCGGTTGCGGCTTGTTAGTGTTTGATGCGATCATCACCTACTGCCGGCGTTTGACAAGTCTTTAGAGTCCTACATAGAGGTTTCCTGGCTCAGGCAAAACGGAGTAGGAGCTCATATGCGATATGTGCGGGAACGAGATTGATACGCGTATGTAATGCCGTATTCTATTCTCGCGATATGTGATATTGGCTGGTTATATGTGATATAGCCGGGTTATCGGATCAAGTGTTGATTCGATGAAATAATATATATATATATATATATATATATATATATTATGGTCACTTAAATATTTATTATTCTCACTTATGATACATTTAACATATATGTGATATATGTTTATTGTATTATTTTTTATTGTTACATAAATATTGTATACGTGATATATAATATTGTGACATGCTAGGTTATACATGCAACAAGGATGTATGAGAATTATACCATGCTAAATATAATGTTTGGGTTTAAATTTTTAAGTAATTCAAAATTGTGGAAATAAGTCATGGTGGAAGGTTCATGAAGCTTGTTGATAACCATTGACAAAGTCCACCCTTTTTGTTTTGCTTACGATATTTTCTAACCCAATCATGGCACATAGCCATGGTTAACTCTCTACATGGGTTAGGTATTCACATATACTAACCATGGGTTGCATTTCTAATTTTATCTCATTCATTCATCTTCTTCTTCCTCATCTCATTTTTCCTCTCTTGACTTTGAGGAGATAAAAGAAAAGAATGAGAAATTAAATTCTAAAGTGAGCAAAAATCCTACTTCATCATTCTCTTCTATACTAACCATATAGATTAGTGTGTTAGCTTCACTAATTCTACATTAGTGAAGAGTTAGCTTGAGTTTGTGTTTCCTCAAGGTAGATCGTCTTGGATTTCGAATACTTTAAGTAAGATGCATCATTCACCTCATGGAGCCTTTCTAGAGTCCGGGAGCTTGATGATCGCAGCGAAGGGACCACAACTTGGAGCTTATGAAGCGAAGGAATGGACTACAAAGGTTGTAATCCCTCTCACTTAGTTGTAAAGTTGTTTACATGCAAAGTTAACCCTAATTCACTTGTTCGATTACTTGGTTGGTTTGTTTAGCACCCCAAAATTTTAATAAAGCATGTTTGATGCTTGCCAAAACCTTTCTAAGGTGCTAAGCTAACCCTGCATAAAGTTCATGGTATTTAACCGAAAAAGTTCGTTATATGTTTGTTTCATATGAAAATTTTGTTAAACTAAAAACTAAATGATGTGAATAAGGTTAATATTAGTGTAGCATGTTAGTTTGAATTAATTTGCTTAGCACATGCATTACAAATATTAAAAAGAAAACCATATCGGAGATAACTTCTCTTTTGTCGGTTTGTTTTAAAAAGTTGTTTTGAGATGGAAAAAGATAGAGGTGAAGGAACTTATGTGTTTTAAGTGGTTAATAAGAGATTGAAGAAGCCCTCGGAGGTCATGGTTTTGTCGGAGATGCTCCGGTCGTCGAGATTGGCTTGCTACTCCACTTGGGGTGCTTAACTCCACTTGGTACTTAAAGAGTTTGAGACAATTTTTGCTAGAATTTTTAGAATGGGGAAGAGCTAGGGCATGGGGTGGTATTTATAATGAAGAAGTAGGGTTTGAGAATTAAAAATATGGATTAAAAGGATTTAAATGGTGAATTGAAGGGTCTCTATTTGATTGCAGGAAAATCAAACAGTGCACGGAAATTGAGAGGAGTCGAAGAGATGAGTGTGCAAAGCACGGGGGGATTTGGGGCTATCCTAACCGTCGGCGCCGGCTCTTTGGCAAGAATGGGTAGTCGGATCTTGTTGATCCATCTCGAGATTTATCCTATGTGTCGAGTTGGGTGTGTACACCTCATTGCGCCTGTTTGATTTTTCTGAAATTTTTTGGTTCTCCATGTATTGCACGTACAACTCTTGGGCTTCCGAAAAATTAAAAAGAAAAATCTGAAAAATAATTATGATTGATGGGATTCAAACACACAGGCTATGTCACAACAGTATAGAGGCTTTACCAGTGAGCTACAAGTTGTTTCTTGCTTTTATTTAACCAAAATAATTTTTAACTCTTACACAGGCTGAAATACCTTTTTACTGTAAAATACAAGAAATTTCTGTACAGTGATTTTAGAGTCGTTATAAATCGTCATGTACATCATATCATGTACGGTATAATCCATCGTACGATATCATCAATCAAAAGTATGGATCTATGGTCACATACATCATATCATCTCATCTAGTCACATATCGTCGCATGTCATATCATCTCGTATCGCATCATGAACATATATATATATATATATATATATATATATATCGCCTAATCTTCATATAATATATCATATCATATAATGCCATTTCATATTATATCATATAACATAGCCTCGTGACATCATGTTCGATCACATCGACTCGTATCATTATAACATGCCATATCCTCGTCTCGTGATGTTATATCGAAATTATCCTCAAACTTACATGTATGTATGTATGTGTGTGTGTGTAATAGCATATATACAAATGGCTCAAGGCTAAGAGAATAAGAACTAAGGATATTCCTCCCTACAAGTATGCTTACTATTGCTTATAGTATCCTAGAATTCTATTAGCGAAGTGTATATATATACATATATAGTACCCTAATACTACGGTTTCGAGAGTGCTATACGCCATCCACCTGACTTCTCCCATAGATATACATCTACTCACCTACTATCCTCGCTCTAGCTGAAGTCGATGAACTCCTTGCTCTCCTTCTTCGTCCCGAAAGTACACGTGATTGTACCTACAAATAAATGCATATCGTATCGAAATCAAAATCAAATCCGAAAACCGATACGGTAAGAGAAAAGCACATAGGTTAGAACCTATGGTCTACGCATGCAAGAACAACCGAATAACCCCCGGGATTGACGTACGAACGTCAAGTGGCTGAGTCAAAACTCAAATATCAAAATCCAAGTTTTCAAAAGTAGCAAAATGAAATCAGAAATGTAGTAAAACACTCCCAGATTCTACCTAAGGTGAAATTAGGACATTCTGCACATTGAATAGGCCTAGTTATCAGATGATTGAGCTACCGACCAAAAACCAAACCCTAACTCCTAAATCGGGCCGTAATTTGCGGCCATATAGGTTAAATCGACGGCCAAGTATGGGAGATGGGGGCTCAAGTTTCTAGGGAAGCTTCCTAAGTGCCTGCACATCTCACTGTACTCGCTATTAAATTTTTAGAGCTCCTGGGTAATACCAGATTCTATTAGAACACCACAATTCAACAAAAACACGATATCGAAAAATTCCAAGTTCGTGTTTGAGACTTCAAAGCTCATTTTAAACAAGGCTACCATCACTACTAGGCCAAGAGATGTTGTCTATAGTGCCTACAAGTCAATTATTAGATCGCAGGCACGTGATTGCAATGATTGAGGGGGGACCTATACCGGTAGAACAGTCTTACTCGAGATGATAGTATGTTGTTCATATCAGAATTTTGCATTATTATATCGCCCATTCTTAATCACATTACAAATAAATAGGTATTTTTGATCCATGTCTGCTAAATAGTTGCAGCTTACAGGTTCTCAGATCAATACAGTGAAATTCATGAAAAGACGTTACAAATGTGAGACTACGACCAACAATAGATGAATCTATATGATGCCGCCTACCAGTTCAAGGAATAAATGAATATCAGTAGATAGTTCAATGCCCAAAGCACAAGGGTAGCACAAGATTCAAGACTTCAACGCGAAGCTCACGGTAAAAGTCCACATAATTCTGCACTGTTGGAAATCTGGAAGAAAGTAGAAAAGATTCTAAGGAACCAAGTGAAGAAAAAAGAAGGAAAAAGTAACATGAAGCATCACTGAAGAATTGAGCCCAAGAGCCCACAATACGGCCGCGGAACCGCGGCCGTGCAGTGCACGTGTCGGTGCTTTGACCCGGCTTTCTTAGAGTGGTTTTGTAAATTCAAATATGGATCAGATGTAAAACCTAGGGTTTCTCTTATCTATAAATAGGAAAGCCGAAAGCCTAATTAGGCATGCCTCTTTTTAATTTCTTAGATTAAAATTTTTAATTGTAATCGTTGAAGAGGTATCAATAAAGTAAGTTTCCTTTCTATCTTGCAATTTTTTATCTGAATTTTTATTCCTGAAATTTCTTATCTATTCTTTATTATCTGCAATTTAGTTTTCTAATATATAAAAAAATTATAAAAATGAATTTGATTGTCACTTTCCTAATGAGTGAGTAATTCCTCACTTGTTAGGATTAGGATAGGGAAGATTTGAGAGAAGAAAATCTCTCTCACTCCTTTCCTTGCCCATATAATTTAATTAGGACTCTAGTTAATGTAACCACACACCGCTCACTATGGCACCCTATCCTACATGATAGCGGTGATCTCCTAGTTAGATCGGTTGTGGTTGAATTAACCGGAGGTTAGGGCTAAGAGTCAAGAAAGGACGGACAAGGACCAAAAGGAAGAAACTGCGTTTATTCCTAGTCGTGCTAATCCCCTTTGTTGACTATTACCCTAACACCTAAATTCTTAACTAGGGCATTAAAAGTAGTGAGTAGAATCCTTATTCCAAACTAACCTAATCCTAACCCTAGCAAGACCTTGAATCAATTGAATCTCATTCTTAGATTTTAAAACAAACCTACCACAAATAGGATTTAACTCGTTAGAACTTAAAGAAAGAACACCTTTTTCCTATGGACCGAGCCGTACTCAACCGGCTACCTACCAAGCGACACCGTCTTGATTGCGGTATTCTTAATTTAAATTTTAAAACACACGTACTAAAAAAATCAAACAATCAAATGGCGCCGTTGCCGGGGAAACGGTAGTTTATTTCTTTTTGTAATTTCGGGTTAATTAAATAAAAATTATAAAAATTGAAAAAAAAATGATAAAAAAATACATTAAAAAATCATCTTGTTATTTTTGATCAGTTTTTGTGCGAATTGTGCAGGAACGGAAGACGGACTGATTCAGATCTTGAGCAAGCCCAGTGAACAAATCAATAAACAGAGGATCTGAACAGACAGAGGAGAACCATAACAACACACAGGAAAATTTTGGAGGGCCAAACCTACTAAGCCTCCGCGGAAACGCGGCATAAGCAGGCTTTTGACAGTGGTTCCGCGGTCAACTGCTGACGTCAGCACCCCAAAATTTCTCTGTAAGTATTTTTGTCTTCTCTCCTATCCCCTGATCTCCACTAAAAATTTTTCCTGCAGGGTTCTTTGTGCAAAACTTCTTCTCCCTCTCCAAAAATCATTTTATGCAGGATTCTTTGCGCCTCAAATAAAAAGAAAAAATTTTGGCAAGTGTTTTAGATTTTGTGTGTTACTGATTTGCATTTTTAAAATGGAATCTAAGGGGCTATAACACCAATCAAGATTGGGTGGGGATTTCATTACCCTTCCTATGACCCCAGAAATCACAAAAAGTATATGCATCACCCTCGAGTTAATTAAAAAAATATCTAGACTCAGCCAATTAAGGACTGTCGCGCTCATTAGGACAGAGGAAGGTTGTGGGCATTCAGTCGTTTATCTAAACCTGACTTTGTAGTGCCTAGGCTAGACAAGTGAGAAAGGTAATTTTAAAAGGCCCGTCTCACAGTGATTCATGAGCGGAACCCTCCTTTCTTCACTTGTGCTTACCTGGCCACAATTGGCGGTGAAGAGGCGATTTGAGGGATATCTCGCAACTTGTCGCTTTGGACCAGTTAGGAGCAGTCTAGTTGGCTTAGGAGACCCTCGCTTTAGGCTTGATTGTGCATGCTTAAAATTGTGATTGTTTGAAAGTGTGTCGTAGTTCCGTACAAAATTTTTGCAAAACTCTTTATAAAAAAAACACAAAACAAAATTTTTACAAAAAATTGCCATTTGTTGCTAGAAGTCCATTGCACCCTACCTCCACCCACATTTCCCATTGACGTTTTCTTACCCTCACATTCTACGTTTGACTACACTATAACTCGTTTAGTGTATGTCCGGTTGGACTAGAGACACCAGCGCCTGTTTAGTCCGTGTCTCGTTAGTCTCTACTGACGACACGTTCGACTCCGAAGTCGAAACTCCCTCCACTTCTTTTTCATCTTTACCTTCATCTTCACATTCATCGTCTTCTAAAGAGATATCAGGATTCAATCCTAACAACCCTTTACCTACCTCGGGACTGATTCCACCTCAACTGGGTGCGAATAACCCATAACCACCTCTTGTTGAAGCGCCACAGCGAATTGCGCTCCAGGATCGTTTCTATCCCACCCGCTCCGCACTTCCTACTTGTCTTTCACTCCCGCCGGCTAATGGGGATAATTTCGAAATTAAGCCCCACTTCATCAACATGTTGCCCAAATTTCACGGGCTAGAATCCGAAGATGCCTATATCTTCATTAACAAATTCCAGAATATTTGCGCAATGATGAAGACCACCCAACTGTCCGATGATGCTATAAGGCTATGAGTCATTCCCTTCACATTATGTGACCTAGCTGAAAAGTGGCTATATAGTACAGCATCGTATTCTATAAACAGTTGGGAAGAGTTTGTTAAGGCATTTCTTAAAAAAATTTACCCACATCACAAGACCGCGAGAATTCGTAATGAAATTAACCAATTTTCCCAGCTTCCTTCTGAAACTTTTTGGAAGTGTTCCGAACGATTCAAAGGCCTTCTTGTTCAACGCCCTCATCATGGTATTGAGAGATGGCAACTTTGCCAAACTTTATACGAAGGACTGAATCCAGCAACTAAGCAGTTGCTGGAAACCATTTGTCAAGGTCACTTCCTAACCAAATCTGATGAGGAAGTTTGGCAATTTCTCGACGATCTTGCTGAACAAACACTTCAGTGGGAAAGCACTAGACAGACCGTTTTGTCCACTTCATCTACTTCCACCGGTCAGTCTAGGGCAGGCGTTCGTCAACTTGATATGTCAATTGCAATGAAAGTCGAAATGGCCGCAGTTACACAAAAACTAGAAGTAATTGAGAGCAAATTCTCATTGCCTTCTCCAGCCCCCACTTTACCCCCTCGCACTATATGCGCTTGTTGTTCGGATCCGTCCCATTTGACCGAAGAGTGTCCTTACAACCCACCTGCTCAAGGACAGGATCAAGTCAATGCTGCCTTTCAGCAAAGACAAAGAAATGATCCATACTCTTCAACTTACAATCCTGGTTGGAGGAACCACCCCAATTTTGCTTGGAATCAAAATCAACAACAATTCCAAGGCAACAACAATTTCCAAAGGCCTCCTCCTCAACAACTGTTAGTTATATGTATACCCTAGAGGCCATTACTATACATAGGATGTATATTGTAGTGGATGCTTGGACATATATAGGGAGGACTTTCTTGCTCGACATGATAGTATGCTATCTGGTTGATCTTTACCTTAACGTGTATACTGATAGTCTCTCAGTTACATGTTGGTAAAGCCCTTAGGATGTGCACTTGACTACCTGGACTATGATGCGGATCATACTAGTGGGGACAGGGTAGTCCATAAGTACATCCTTTAAAGTCCCTAGTCGTGGGTGTATCGAGACGGGGCATCGATATACCAGAGTAGACTAGCGTATACCTTCTCGACCCATACAGATGGGCGATGGATGATCCAATATCCATTGGTGTTTGACATCAGAGATGATATACGGGTGCTCAGTAGAGACTGGGTACACTGGACGTACTCGCCGAGAACTCCCAGATGGTATTATACCTTACATCAGATGGCAGTTCTCTGGTGACACTGGTACAGAGTAGTCTGTTGACCCGAGATCGTCATAGAGTCTTGTGTGGTTCCCACTGTGCTTTGATTTCCACCTTACCACGTCCAAGAGGGCGTGCAAAACGGTGGTTTTTGGGTACAGTGCCGAATCACATAGAGGCAATGAGCGATAAGAGGGGATACGTCTCTCCCGGTATAGGGAGTTGATGTTGCGCTGTGTTCGATTGGCTATAACCGGAAATCCCTGGCCAGGGTTGCTGAGATTTACTGGAAAGTGTTACCAGTAGTTTCTCGAAATGTTATAGACCTCATATCGACACGACTTATCAAGCTATTGGGGTCTGACGTTTACCACCCCTAAGCGAGATATGCGACATATCAGACGATCAGACCGGACTGTACGGTAAGTGTTACTGGTTGGATTCACAGGAGTGTGAGCGGGGTTGCTCGTCGATCTTCTGATCACTCAATACCCGGGTGGCCGTTACGTTTAGCAGACCGCTTGCGGCTTGTGGGTGTTTGATATGATCATCACCTGCTGCCGGCGTATTGACGAGTCTTTAGAGTCCTACACAGAGGTTTCCTGGCTCAAGCGAAACGAAATAGGAGCGCATATGAGTTATGTGCGGGACCGAGAATAATGCGTGTATGTGATACCATATTCTATTCTCGCGATGAATGTATCGATATGGTTGTATGCGATATAACCTAGTTATCGAATCGAGGATTGATTCGATAAATCGATACATTGGATATTAGTCGGTCATATGCGATATGACCGGATCGTTAAATCAAATGTTGATTTGATGATTTAATGCATAATTATATATTTGATATATTACTTTGCATTAACTAGTATTGGTTCACTTTAAATGGTTTTTCTCACTTGAAGTTCACAAGTTGTATATGTGATATACTTTTGTGCACTTGAATGTATCATGTTTGATGATACATGTTTACTTGGGTTTGTGTAAAGATTAAACCATGGTTATATGAATGGTTAGGGTTTTATTTTCTTATTCATTTATTTATTTATTATTTTTGGAAAATAAATGGCATAAAGAGAAAATGGTGGCTTTTCTTTGTTTGCATCTTGAAGCTTCATGAAGCTTTGACTAAGTGACCATTTTGTCTCATGCTTAACCCTAACCACTCCACTTAACCCTAGTTCATTCTCTACACTTGACCATGGTTGTATTATGATAAGTATTGATTTTCTTTTATATTTGAAAATAACTTATCATAATATTGATCTTCTTCTTCTTCTTCTTCACTTGAAGAAAACCTTGCTTCATCAATGGTGACTTGATGAAAAGAGTGAGAAATCCAATTCTAAAGTGAACCCACTTCCTATTTCTTCATCCTCTACCTCTTGCCAAGTAGTATAGGGTGTTTTCTTCACAAGTTTCTTGACTTGGTGAAGTTGGAGCTTGATCTAGTGTTGCCTCGATGTAGATCATCTTCGGCATCGAAGCCGACGACCAAGCCCGCCCATTTCTCCGATGAAGCCGATGCGAGAGTCCGGGATGCGATTTGTACAGCAAGGGGACTTCATCACGGAGCTATGGAGGTGGAGAACCGGATCTACAAAGGTTGTATTTCCGTTCACTTAGAGTAAAGTCGTTTACTTGCATTTGTTTCGCCTAAAATCTAGTTAACGATCCGTATTAGGGTTTCTCGGCACTTGTAAAATTTGAAATTGGCATGGTTGATGCCTTGTGAGACCTCATTAGTGTGCCTAGGAACCCTTCAGTGGTATCAGAGCCTAGCTAGAGCCTTAGGCGATGCGTAGACGAAGTTTGAAACCCGATCGAACCGAAACCCTAATTCAAAACATGCTCTCTGGACTTTTTTCAAAAACTGGGATTTTTCCAGATTAAAAATGCTTAAAAAATTCCGCAGGGAATTCTAAGAATTACGGTGCAAAATTTCACAAAAGATTCCTCTAACTTGCGGCGGAACCGCGGCAGAAGCCCAGCTTCTGCGGCGGTTCCGCGGCGCTCTGGTGACGTCACCCCTCCACCTTTGCACAGTAACTCCTATTTAACAGTGCTGAGTTTTATGGGTATTTTTAATATTTATTCAAGAGTTGAATTTTCTGGAGTTGTTTTGGGGATTCGATTGTTCGATCGGATTATCAGATTTTGTCTATGTAGCTTTCCAGATATTTTAGAATATGTTAAAAAGTTCGACCGGATATAAATACCCAATCTTTCCTCTGCCGGAAAATTTCCAAGTGTTGGATTTTTCCGTGATTTAAAGACGTTCTAAGTAGTGCAAGTAACGCGATGGACCCTCTAGAAGACAACAAAGCTTAACTCGATTATGTGACCGTCTTGAACTGCCCTTTGAACCTTAGGGTTTGGGGCAGTACAGCGTGCCACATGTGAGGCGTTGGCTTGACCCTTCTACGGCTGGACCGTTGGTACTGAGGCACGAACTGAATGTTTTTAGACTTATTTTATGTGTTGATCTGTTTCGGGAAAACTTGGGTGTTTGAATGTTCGATCGAAAGTTTATCATTTTCTATTTATCTGGAATGGGATACAATAATTGGAATTCACAATAAGTTATGCGATAACTGAATGAATGTTATAAACATAGCAGTTTAGTCTCACTTGATCGGTTGCCACGGAATTTTGATGTGATCAAAAGTCCGTCGCAATCAGGTAGCGTACGCGGATACTCGCCGGGTAAACTTAATAGACAGCTACACCCCATAGCCCCGACCAAGTGACTGTAGGAGAACCCCATCGCCGAAAGCATCCGTTCGGGTGCTCGCGGTAGCGGTGTTCCGCCTTGGTGCACTTCGTCGACGGCGTCGGGGGTGCGGCCGTCTACTAAAGTTTGCGACGAGCATTCGATCAGGATGTCGGGAATCTTGTTGAATTGCCCGACTTGATATTGAAAAGAGTTTTCGATTTTGAGACTAAAATGCGGGGTTTATAATTGTTAGGCATGTGATGTCTAAGTAATTCATTTGATTAGGCATGCGATGTCTAAAGAGATTGCGGATTCCAACTGTTGTAGTTTTACACTTTCTTTTCTGTGACCGTAAGTGTAATATGTGATATCACCGGTTTCGTTGCTATATGCCAACGACAATTGGGATACGCATGTTTACTTACGTTGATGACATGTGATGTTATGTGTTATTGGATATGTTATATTGGATCGCCGTGTTTGAATAGCCGGGGTTTTTTATGTGAGATGAGTGTTTTCATTTTCATTCATGTAAAAACTTGTATGTAATATTCTTTTATTTGGGACACTTCCAGGTTGCGGAAGATGTCACCCTTTGTATATTATTTTCTTTTCCGCACTAGGATAGACCCAAGGAGGAGGGCACAAGTAACCGGGTTCTGGAGTCCAGTGGGAGACCAACTCGAGGAGTCGAGTCCGGGTCTCCTAACTCTAGAATTGGTAAGGTTGCTTGCCGCTCTCATAGGGGTCTAGGGGTGTGGGTTTGGCTATTCATCACGACCGTGGAATCCGTGTTTTATACTGGCTCGTATTGAAAACACGGACGTCCTAGTATATCCAATATTTCATATGTTTCTTCTGCTGCGATATCTGTGATGTGATCATGTGATGTTCTGTGATGGATACTGTATATAGTATATATGATATATTATATAGACGTTACTTATGTTTTACACCCGCGCTAGCCCTGCCCCGCTCTGTCGTTAGTTACCTAACCTAACGGTGCATGAAGGGACATCGAGGCGAATGCGGATGGCATAAGTGTACGTCGTATTTATCTGTGATGTTTAGGTAATTAAATGATGGGATTTCATTAATATGATTAATGAAATAAAAGAAACCTAAGATGTTGTAGAATCGAATTTCAAAAATAAAACAGGTAGCTACAGTTCTTGCTTTGCACAGCGGTATATATAATATATCCTGCACCTTATTCGATGAGGAAAGGACCGAGATCCCTTCACCGGGAATGACTCCTTTAGCAATAACTGGCAGATGCTACACACTCGGTTTGTCTTTTGATTGCTTTTAAGAGATTTTGCTTTGCACAGTGATATATATGATATATCCCGCACCTCATTCGACGAGGAAAGGACCGACGATCCGTTCACCGGGAGTGACTCCTTTAGTAAAACTAGAAAAGCCTCAAAAGCACTCCATTTTTAAAATCATTTGATTCTACAACGATTTCAAGTTCATTACGCAATAGGTTTTCAGAAAAACCTGTCGTAGCCCTCCGTCATTTCAGATAAGTACTAGTTAGTATTCGTGCTGCGGTTGTTTGGCATGCGTCAAGGCGTAGTGTACGGTAGCTAACTAGTGCTTATCTGCTAGCATATGATGCGATTGGATTAGGGTATTCGTACGGCGTTGTTTGGCATGCGTCAAGGGTCGTGCGGGTGGGTTTAATTCAATCAAGAAATGTACGGGTTGAACTTGACTAGCGGACTATGGGTTGTTTGGCATGCGTCAAGGTCATAGCACGCTAGGGGCAAAATATTATCGGGAATTTCAAGTGTTGAAATTTGCAATGAGATTGCATACCTTCTATGAGATAGTTGGATCCCGATACCCGCTGCGAGTAAGAGTTACTCCTGAGAGAGTTTTACACATTACAATTAGCCGATCAAGTAGGTGTCTAGAAAGGTGTTAACGAGGTTACGCCTCTGGGAAAACGAGGTTTACATTAATTAGGTTCGTGCGAAAGCACGGGGGACCTCCCTCAAAGTACCGACACTGGCCTGGCTGAAAGATTGGTGAACTTGTAGTTTGTAATTAATCCCGGCTAGTCTTTCCTTTTAGGGTTTGAAGGAAGATTTGATTAAAACAGTGGGAGCCATCCTGATTAGATAAAATAATAACCAATCTATTCTTGAAAGAGCGCACGCTGAGTGTTTTCTTCTCTCTCTCTCCAGGTAGCGACCATATCACGCCTTAATCAAGATAATAATACGGAATATTGACCGAACCCGCTTGTTATACTGAGCTGGGGAACGTTGGTCCCGCTCCAACTTATAATTGTTATAAGACAGAGCAGGAAATAGGGGATTACCAGAATTCCCGTACCGCCCAAACGAAGAGAGTGCATGCTGATGCATCATCTTCGAGTGTGTTCATTACAAAGAACTGTTTCTCAGTATCCTCCGCATCCTGGGTATATGATACCGGATCAGGATCCCAGATATGTAATCTGTTACATAGGGCTGCAAAAAGGTAGAAAAACTGAGAACGGGTGATAAGTTTCATGAGACAGAAAACGGGGCAAGAGTTGCAGCCAAGTCTGTTGGTCACTGTCACCCTGTATCCCAAATACATTGATTCTGAACGAATGTTATTAGATACCGAACCTGATATACAAAATTATATCAATCTCTTTTTTAGTAAAGAAATGATAAAATTTTGCATAGTTGGATAATGTTTTGAACATTTCCTATATCAAAAGTTGATCGGTTCAGGCACGTTATCTAAAAGCATTAATGTTCTAAATCAAACTACAGTTCTTAGTATACAGATCACACACAAGAGGAAGAGTTCAGAAATAAACGGATCCTTCTTGAGGCATTGTAGACTGGGCCATATCAATGCGACCCGACTGGCTGAAGTTACATTTAGATGCATATTTAAATTAGTTTGAATTTACATCTTATGAGACTTGCCAGTCATGTCATAAAGATAAGATGACCATAGCTCTGTTTATTGGAAACAGAGAAAGAGTTAGTAAACTCTTGGGATTGATACATGTTGATGTATGTAAAGTCCCCTATCTACATATGCCAAGACCAGTTCTTTATACTTCATTACATTCTTTGATGATCTTTCGAGACTCAGACATATGTTCCTGTTGAAACATGAGTCCGAACCATTTGAGATATTCATAGAATATAAGCGAGAAGTAGAGAACCAAAATACGGGTATAAGTATTATGTCCTTTGATGAGATCAAGGAGGAGAATACTTGTGCACGGAATTCTTGGACTTTTCTAAAGGAGAATAAGATTCTCTCTCAGCATTACTCCTCCGTATACACCATAGCACGATGGTATATCGGGGCGGAGCAATCACACCCTATGTGATAAGGTGTGCTCTATGATGAGTACTACTGAGTTACCTGTTTCCTTTTGGAAGTTATGCACTTGAGAAGCTGCATACCTATTGAATTGGGTTCGAATCAAATCAATGCCTACCACTTCATATGTGATATGGAAAGGGAAGAGCCCATATCTTAAGTTGGTTAAGATTTGGAGTTGTCCGGGCTATGTCTAAAAGTAAAATCCGGACAAGCTCGAGGCAAGGTCTGTAATGTAGAACTGGAAAGGTTCCAGCTATACAAACTGCAGCTGAAGATTTGGTAGAACCAATGGATTCAATAGTAACCAACGAACCTCAGCCTCTCCGCCGATCTAGTAGGGTTTCTCACCCACCTGAGAGATACTTCTGTTTCTCTATGACAGTAGGAGCGAGGATTGCATCATGAGATGATGACCCAACTAGTTTCGAGCAGGCCATCGAGAGTAGGGACTCTGTAAGAATGGCTGGATGCTTAGCGATCTGAGATGGAATCCTTATACACCAACAAAGTATGGACTTTGGTTGCTATATCTAAAGGGTTAAATCCCCGTCAGGAGCAAGTATATCTTGAGAAGATTACTTGGTGTAGATGGAAAAGTTGAGACTTTCAAAACTAGACTTGTTGAAGCTTTTCGTCATCGACCAGGCGTGGATAATGATGAAACCTTTTAAGTGGCTATGCTTAAGTCCATCCAGATCCTACTTGCCACGGCTACATACCATGACTACGATATCTGGCGGTTGGGTGCCATGACTGCTTTTCTAAATGATGTTTTAGAAGAGAGCGTCTATAAGTACACAGCCAAAGGGCTTCATAGACAGTGGGAGCAGCGGAAACGTGTACAAGATGCTTTATAGGATAAAGCAGGTATCGCGAAGTTGGAACATCTGTTTTGATGTGTTAGTCAAAGAGTTTGACATCATCAAAATGGTAGATGAACCTTGTATAAACAAAAAGGTAGTAGGGAGTATGGTGGCGATCCTTGTAGAGTACGTGGATGACATACTCTTGATAAGAAAGGAGTTTCCTATACTACGCTCGGTCAATCTCCGCTTATCACAATGATTCTCAACATAGGATCAAATTGATACCTCCTAAATCCTGGGTTTGGATCTATGAGATAGATCTAATTGGATATTAGGATACCCACTAGTTGTAGTGAGATGGTATCAGTTGATCCTGGGGAAAATCACTGGAAGTGCTCCAGGGTGATAAAGACGACTGAATGTCAGTCACAGGCATTGTCTTTACCCTCTGTAAAGGGACGGTATGTTGGAAGAGTTCCAAGCTAGATACCATGGCTAACTAGACGATAAAGGCTGGATACATCGCTACTTAAGATGCTACCAAAGAGGATGTTTGGGTGTATATTTGTTCATGAGATGAACTTAGTTCCTCCCATTGTGTAACAATGGAGTTGTGGCTTATGCCAAGGAACGTCCGTCCCATCAGTGATCCAGATATATTCTAAGGCAGTATCACCTGATCATGGAGATGGTTGATCTCCAGGGTGATCGAGGTTAGGAGAGTAGACTCAGAGGACAGCACGGCGGATCCACTCACAAAGGCCTTTTTCCAGAGAGAGACTTTTATGGGATGGTTGAGTATGAGATACTACAACCACTGCTATCAGATGGCCCTAGTGCAAGTGGGAGATTGTTAGTTATATGTATGCCCTAGAGGCCATTACTATACATAGGATGTATATTGTAGTGGATGCTTGGACATATATAGGGAGGACTTTCTTGCTCGACATGATAGTATGGTATCTGGTTGATCTTTACCTTAACGTGTACACTGATAGTCTCTCAGTTACATGTTGGTAAAGCCCTTAGGATGTGTACTTGACTACCTGGACTATGATGCGGATCATACTAATGGGGACAGGGTAGTCCATAAGTACATCCTTTAAAGTCCCTAGTCGTGGGTGTATCGAGACGGGGCATCGATATACCAGAGTAGACTAGCGTATACCTTCTCGACCCATACAGATAGGCGATGGATGATCCCATATCCATTGGTGTTTGACATCAGAAATGATATACGGGTGCTCAGTAGAGACTGGGTACACTGGACGGACTCGCCGAGAACTCCCAGATGGTATTATACCTTACGTCAGATGGCAGTTCTCTGGTGACACTGGTACAGAGTAGTCTGTTGACCCGAGATCGTCATAGAGTCTTGTGTGGTTCCCACTGTGCTTTGATTTCCACCTTACCACGTCCAAGAGGGCGTGCAAAACGGTGGTTTTTGGGTACAGTCCCGAATCACATGGAGGCAATGAGCGATAGGAGGGGATTCGTCTCTCCCGGTATAGGGAGTTGATGTTGCGCTGTGTTCGATTGGCTATAACCGGAAATCCCTGGCCAGGGTTGCTGAGATTTACTGGTAAGTGTTACCAGTAGTTTCTCGAACTGTTATAGACCTCATATCGACACGACTTATCAAGCTATTGGGGTCTGACGTTTACCACCCCTAGGCGAGATATGCGACATATCAGACGATCAGACCGGACTGTACGGTAAGTGTTACTGGTTGGATTCATAGGAGTGTGAGCGGGCTTGCTCGTCGATCTTCTGATCGCTCAATACCCGGGTGGCCGTTACGTTTAGCAGACCGTTTGGGGCTTGTGGGTGTTTGATATGATCATCACCTGCTGCCGGCGTATTGACTAGTCTTTAGAGTCCTACACAGAGGTTTCCTGGCTCAAGCGAAACGAAATAGGAGCGCATATGAGTTATGTGCGGGACCGAGAATAATGCGTGTATGTGATACCGTATTCTATTCTCGCGATGAATGTATCGATATGGTTGTATGCGATATAACCTAGTTATCGAATCGAGGATTGATTCGATAAATCGATACATTGGATATTAGTCGATCATATGCGATATGACCGGATCGTTAAATCAAATGTTGATTTGATGATTTAATGCATAATTATATATTTAATATATTACTTTCCATTAACAAGTATTGGTTCACTTTAAATGGTTTTTCTCACTTGAAGTTCACAAGTTGTATATGTGATATACTTTTGTGCACTTGAATGTATCATGTTTGATGATACATGTTTACTTGGGTTTGTGTAAAGATTAAACCATGGTTATATGAATGGTTAGGGTTTTATTTTCTTACTCATTTATTTATTTATTATTTTTGGAAAATAAATGGCATAAAGAGAAAATGGTGGCTTTTCTTTGTTTGCATCTTGAAGCTTCATGAAGCTTTGACTAAGTGACCATTTTGTCTCATGCTTAACCCTAACCACTCCACTTAACCCTAGTTCATTCTCTACACTTGACCATGGTTGTATTATGATAAGTATTGATTTTCTTTTATATTTGAAAATAACTTATCATAATATTGATCTTCTTCTTCTTCTTCTTCACTTGAAGAAAACCTTGCTTCATCAATGGCGACTTGATGAAAAGAGTGAGAAATCCAATTCTAAAGTGAACCCACTTCCTATTTCTTCATCCTCTACCTCTTGCCAAGTAGTATAGGGTGTTTTCTTCACAAGTTTCTTGACTTGGTGAAGTTGGAGCTTGATCTAGTGTTGCCTCGACGTAGATCATCTTCGGCATCGAAGCCGACGACCAAGCCCGCCCATTTCTCCGATGAAGCCGATGCGAGAGTCCGGGATGCGATTTGTACAGCAAGGGGACTTCATCACGAAGCTATGGAGGTGGAGAACCGGATCTACAAAGGTTGTATTTCCGTTCACTTAGAGTAAAGTCGTTTACTTGCATTTGTTTCGCCTAAAATCTAGTTAACGATCCGTATTAGGGTTTCTCGGCACTTGTAAAATTTGAAATTGGCATGGTTGATGCCTTGTGAGACCTCATTAGTGTGCCTAGGAACCCTTCAACAACAAGCCCCTCAACAAACTCAATATCAGCAACCTTTCCAGCCCCAACCTTACCAAAATCAAATGAACAATTTTGCACCCAACAACTCTTTTCCTCAAAACATTTTTTTCCACCAAATAACTATAAGGTTTTCTCGCTTGAACGAAGTCTGGATACATTTTTAAAACAATCTACACAATCCTCAGCCAACATCCAGTCTTCCATTCAGTCTTTGGTGCAACACACTGCATCACATGGGCAAAGTATCAAAACCATTGAAGCCCAAATTGCACAACTGAATGCTGCTTTAAGAGAGCGAGAGAAGGGGAAGCTTTTATCTCAACCACTGCCAAATCCTGGTCACCCACAAAACGCACATGTTGCTCATGAACAAAAAAACCATAATGTGAGTGCCGTGACTACATTGAGATCTGAAAGGATGTTGCACAACAATGTTGGCACTGATGATGACACCCCGACCGCCGCTTCTTCTTCTTCTTCTTCTTCATCTTCTTCATCTTCTTCTTCATCTTCTTCATCTTCAGAACATGTTCTCCATTCTTCACAAGGCTTTAATTCTTCTACTACTCCGAACGGACCCGCATCTCACTCCACGAAAACACCAACACTGGGATCCGTTCCAACTCCGCAATCTCCTCCATAAACATTGGACTCAACAAATTTTCAAAATATTCCATTTCCAAACAGACTGAGATCCAATAAACAAACTCCACAAATGAAGAAGATTGTGGAGTTATTTAAATAGGTTAGCATTAACATATCCCTCTTGGATGCAATCCAACAAGTCCCTTCTTACGCTAAAATTTTAAAGGACTTATGCACTAAGAAGAGGAAATCACAGGTACCTAAGAAAGTTTTCTTGGCTGGTGCAGTAAGTGATGCTCTTACCCAACCTTTACCTCAAAAACGAAAGGACCCTGGCTGTCCTACAATTTCAATAACTATTGGGGATAAGAACATCAACCGCGCACTTTTAGATCTTGGTGCCAGTGTTAACCTGCTTCTTTATTCAGTATATGAGCAATTAGGTGTTGGAAAGCTGAAACCCACACATTGTACTCTCCAAATGGCCGACCGATCCATCACCCATCCTAGGGGTGAGTTAGAGGATGTGTTAATTAAAGTAAGGGATTTCATATTCCCCGTTGATTTCATTGTTATGGACACACAGCCTATAGCTACCCCCCGGAGTCAAATTCCGGTGATACTTGGTCGACCATTCCTTGCAACTTCTAATGCGGTGGTCAATTGTCGAAATGGTTCGATGAACCTATCTTTTGGAAATATGACAATTGAGCTCAACATTTTAAAGTTGGGAAATTAACCCTCCGAACCTAATGCTAATATACTTGATGTTTGCTCGATCCAAGAGATCACCCAGGAGGACTGTGAGCTCGAGAAATTTCTGTTCGATCACAACAATTTTGACGCCACTAGTGCGTTCTTCCTTGAATCTGATACTGCTTTCACGCCCGATAATGACTACGAGTGTTTCACTTTCTTGAACGATCTTGAACCATCACCACCCGAGTTTGAATCCTTTGAATTTTCGGATGAGTTAACTGAACCATCCGACTCGGTTGCTTACACTCGTTTTGAACCTCTGTTGGAATCCTTCGAGTTTGAGACAATTTCACCGATTTTATCTTCAATTGTTTCGCCTCCAACACTCGAACTCAAGCTATTGCCGTCTCACCTTAAATACGCTTACTTAGGCGAGAATGAGACCCTTCCTGTTATCATCTCGGCTTCTCTAGCCCCTGTGCAAGAGAAAGCCCTTTTAATGGTCTTACAAAGCAATCGGCAAGCTTTTGGCTAGACTATGGCGGACATCAAGGGGATTAGTCCCCTAATAGTTGAACATCATATTCATATAATGGATGATGCCAAGCCAGCAAGGGATCTACAGAGATGACTCAACCCAGTAATGAAGGAGGTTGTTAAAAAGGAGATTGTAAAATGTCTAGATAGTGATATCATTTACCATATCTCTGATAGCCAGTGGGTTAGCCCATTCACGTTGTCCCAAAGAAATCGGGCATAACGGTCATAACTAATGAGGCGAATGAGTTAATCCCTACTCGCACCCAAACTGGGTGGCGAGTATGCATCGATTATAGAAAACTCAACCCCGCGACACGGAAAGGCCACTTTCCATTACCTTTCATTGACCAAATGCTAAAAAGATTAGCTGGGTACGAATACTATTGCTTTTTGGATGGCTACTCCGGCTATAATCAAATTCCCATCGCCGAAAAGGACCAAGACAAGACCACATTCACTTGTCCTTTCGTTATGTTTGCTTACCGTCGCATGCCCTTTGGGTTATGAAATGCACCCGCTACCTTCCAGCAGTGTATGATGGGTATTTTTTCATACATGGTGGAAAAATTCTTGGAGATCTTTATGGATGATTTCTCCATTTTCGGTGACTCCTTTGATGAGTGTTTGCTACATCTCGACGCAGTCCTTACCCAGTGTAAGGATAAGAACCTTACTTTAAATTGGGAAAAGTGCCACTTCATGGTACGAGAAGGTATTGTCTTAGGGCATATCATCTCGTAAAATGGCATTGAGGTAGATAAAGCTAAGATTGAAGTCATTTCCAATCTCCCTCCTCCCAAATGCGTCTGAAACATTCGAGCCTTCCTTGGCCATGCCGGTTTCTATAGACGGTTCATCAAGTATTTTAGCAAGATTGCTAGACCCTTGACTCTTTTGTTGGCCAAGCACACCACATTTGATTTCGACTCAAGCTGTATGAAGGCGTTCGAGTCATTGAAAAACTCACTTACTTCTGCTCCCATTCTTTCGTCTCCTGACTAGACGCATCCATTTGAAATTATGTGCGATGCATCTGATTTTGCCATTGGTGCTGTCCTTGTACAACACATCAATAAGATACCGCATGTGATTTATTACGCTAGCCGAACCTTGAACGAGGCCTAATTAAATTACACAACAACCGAGAAGGAATTCTTCGCTGTTGTGTTTGCATTAGAAAAGTTCAGGCCCTATTTAATCGGCTCTCCAGTCATCGTTTACACTGACCATTCGGCTCTTCGCCATCTTTTTGCGAAGAAGGACGCTAAATCTCGGCTGATACGTTGGATTCTCTTACTGCAAGAGTTTGACCTTGTCATCAGAGACAAGAGAGGATGCGAAAACGTAGTCGCCGACCATCTCTCAACACTTCAATTTCCTGTAAAAGATGTTTTTCCAGATGAGCAGCTCTAGACTGTATCATGCGAACCTTGGTTCGCAAATATTGTGAATTATTTGGCCACCGGATTTATACCAAATGAAAGGTCGAATTAGGACAGACTCCGATTTCTATCCTAGGAAAAACATTTTTACTGGGATGAACCATATCTATTCAAATACTGTAACATTTCAAAAAAAATAAAATATTATTTTTGGGAATTTTTATAATTAAAATAATAAAGTATTGAATATTTTAATAAGGCGGTATAATTAAATACCGATAAATGGGGAAAATTTTTGAAAATTTTGGAAATTACTAAAATGAGGGTTCTTTATGTGATTTATGACAATTATAAAATTTTATGATTTATTTGACACTATTTTAGTGCTAATCGCGATTAAAAATCGCTAATCGGGCTTTAAGCGTGTTTTGTGCAAACATGCACCATATCATTTCACACCTGTGTTACATTTTCCTACATGGCTTTATCATCATTTTTCATTCTTTGCTTTGGGTTCACTATTGAGGAAAGAAGGAAATAAAAGAAAAAAAAAGGAAATGGAAAATGACTAAAGAATAGAATAGTGTGAGGTATGGGCATGAGAGAGAGAGGGTGAGGGGTCAACCATTGGTCATAGCTCCCATTTCTTCCTTCATCATTCCTTCATTTCCTCTCCTCCCTCAACCATGGCAGCACCCCCTTTTCCCTCCACTTCAAACCCCCACTTCATCACTAAAAACTCACAAAAACCTCATCCCCACTTCACAAAAATTGTACCCAAGCTCACAAGCTATGCTATGGACCAAGAAAAATTTGGTTTTGGCGCTATAGAGGATTCATGGGTGCTAAATGAGGAAATCCCTTCACAATTAGTGTAGTTTTCCTTTGCTAAAGCCTCTTTTCAAGTTTAAAAGTGATTTGGTGAAGTTTAGCGAAGTTTGAAATCTCAGTTGGGAATTAGGCTTTGATTTGAATAGAGATGGTGTATTTGGGCTTTAGAGGTGACCTTAAACCCCCATAGATGATAGAAAACCCAGATCCAACACAATACCAAACCTGAAACACAAAACATAAACTTTAAATGTCGGTTTGTGAGGTATTTGGGTGTGCAGGGAAATCTGGAATGAACTGGAACATTTACGAGATAAATAAACAACTTCAGAGACCTAGATAGACCACCACGAGACCACCCTGTGAAGACGACACCCCAAATCCCCAGGAAAACTGAGGAGGCCGGTTTTGTCAAGAGAGTGGCCGGCCACTTGGTGATGGGATGTGTCCAGGTTGTTCCAGTAGCTCATATGCACCCTATATATTACCCTAGTGTTGTTTGCTCACATTGTTTTCATCCTATACAAAATCTGGGACTAAAAACTTGATTTACTGTTTTGATTCGAGTTATGGTTTTGCGTATTTAAATTCTGGATTTTTGTATTTGTGGCTTATCTCGATCACGTGACGTTTGTACGTCTATATCGAGTGATATCGGGTTGTTTTGCGAGGGCAAACCATAGGTTTTGACCTAGGTGAGTTCCGCGTGTCATTTTGGTTTCGATTTGGTTTTAATGCGATACGATGCATGTAATATGTAGGTACCCCCATGATGATTCGAGACGATAAAGGAGATGATGGCGACATCGACATCGGCAAGCAAGATCAAGTGAGTAGATTATATCTACGGGAGAAGTCGGGTGGATGGCGTATAGGACCCCCACAGTTCGATGTTTAGTATACTATATATATACTATATATATGATAGCTTTATATGTGACATGGATATTCAAGATATGATTAAGTGTTAAATGGTTAGATTAGGGTTATTAGAAGTGAACTAGTATAGCTTCTTAGTTGCGAACCCAAGAATAGATTTACACCCACACGCACACACATGCATACTTTGTTATACTTGTGTGTATATGAGGATACGTATATATATATATACACACAAGGTATGGGACAACGTATATATATACACGTATACCTACACATGGATGATGAGGATAGTGGATGATATTTGGAGATGAGTCGATGAGTTTTGGGCATGGTGCCATGAGATCGGTGATATGATGTGGTTCGTATTATGGGATACGACGTGAGATTTTAGCGGGCCTTTAGGCGTGTTTCATACACGCATATATATCTATATAGATGGTATCGGTTTGTACTAGATTTAGATCAGTACCCCAGATCATGAGATATGATGATAAGGATACCAGATAATTGATGAGATGAATATGATATTTGACCCGTACCCAGATTTGGGATGCCGTATGATGAATTTATCGTACGAGCTTTATATTGATAATAGATCCACACTCTTGACTCGAGGATGTCATGTGATATTATTGAGGCGGGATCACCGACTATTATATTATATATATCAACTCAGATTTAGGTGGTTTCCATACCCCATTCGATTAGCCTGTTATTTGGATCTGTAGTTACTTAGTAGATATTGAACTAGACCCGAGTCATACCTATTTCAAAACTAACGAATCGTGAGTATTTTAAAGACAGGCAAAAAGGGATTCTATGGATATTTTCAAAAGACGCATCTTTTCTTAAAAACACCGTAGCCCTTATTTTTTTCTAAACACCACGATTCGTGTTATTTCAAATGGCATAACTGTATGACATTTACATATTGATGTGGATTCTTCATTGTTGCGTTTATTATTCGATTTTACGCATATTCTTGCTATTCGCATCGCATTGCATGTGTAAATGTGTTTATTATTATATTAAACCCATGTTGTCTGGACACCAGCACCATTATCGATGATGCGTATGTTCCATGTACACCTGCTTGCCGGCTCACACACTTCATCATCGATAATTGCCATGTCACTACATAGTAAGATGGTTGCATCAGGATATGACTACTTGTACATCCATATTGGCACACAGGCATATTGTACACTCATACTTGCGTACATACCTACTTGTACATCTATATTGGCGCACAGACATATTGTACACTCATACTTGCGTATATACCTACTTGTACATCTCTATTGGCGGACAGACATATAGTACACTCATACTTGCGTATATACCTACTTGTACATCTATATTGGCACACAGACATATTGTACACCCATACTTGCATACATATGTTTTTGCACATACGTAGATGATTCTGGCCTTATTTTGGAGATTTGGGAACCGCAAGATATATTTTAAAACTGGATTCATTTTAAAGGAGCGGTTTTCCCTCGATATGTGCATATTACTGTTTTATGTTGCATGATATACAGATATGCTTACATTTCTATCATATGTCGCATACATCATGCTTTATGATTTTACGCATTGAGATATGTCGTTTTCATGAGATTTCTGGATTTGAGAACCGTGGCCATTTTAAAGAAAGTATGCATTGTTTAAAAACCCGGTTTCTCTTGATATGATATTTCATTGCGTCCACCATGCGTTTTCTCGGTTCTGAGACGTGTGACATATGAAACCCGATTCGAGGAGCAGGATGAGACCGATTGCGGGTACATGGTGGACCCGGTATGCTACCCGGGGCAAGAAAGGGATGCTGTGTATACAGACGGTAAGCCTGGCAGAGGGACTACTACCTACCGGTGATAGTATTTGGGCTCGGCGGATATCCGGAGGATACCGACCAGAGTCGAGAGATGATATGGGCCGATCCAGACTGACGGAGCCCGTGGGCCGATCCGGACTGACGGAGCCCCATATATATATATATATATATATATATATATATATATATATATATGAGGATTTACGTGCCGATGCTGGGCACAGGTTTCATGATGTTTTCGAGTGTCGATGCTGGACACTCAGGTTCCATGATTTCGATGTGTCGCGAGGGACACATATTGATTTATATCCTCATATTTCCATGCATCTGCCTATGATATTTACATGCATGATGTTTTGTGTCATTGGGTGACGCGTGGATGAGATCCACATGCATACAGACCTTGATTACATAGATGGATGATTTCCACATACTTTTAGACGTCATGATATAGTTGACCTTGATACATGTTGATTACATTGATCATACTGCATATTTATGATATGTTGCTACCTGAGGCACTGGCACGAGCACTTGGTACTACACTTATGTATAGATGTTTACCCTTGCCACCTTATCATGCTTCAGACTTATTCATTTAAGGTTTATATATATTACTGATCGTATTGACCTAGGATTGAGTCATACATACAATTTCTGCTCTGTGATGTTTTCTACTCATGAGTTGGCAACTCACCCCCGTTGTGCCACAGTTTCTTGCAAGTTTTGCCGTACAGGTTTCGTTATGGCTTTGCTGGCACACTACTTCCATTCCGGGTGATTTGCTTTGGTAGGTGGGTTCTTTTGTATCAGGACCACCATTGTATATTGGTTATTTCATTTGTATCTAGTAAAATTCCATCAACCAGACATGTATATTTTTCAGACTTAGAAAACCAGTTGTGTATTATTTCGACCTTAAAGTCGCACATTGTAGTATTATAGTTTTCATGATGATCTTGAGTTTCCTTTTGAGTTTTGACCCTCGCCCTTCGGCGTTGTATATTATATTGCTTGCGTGGTTGTGACCGTCGATTGACGAAGAGCTAGGTCCCGCTTGGGGATACCTTTTATCATTATGCATATATTATTCTTGTTGTACCCTGTTTAGGGCCAGTATTTACAAAGGAAACTCTGCCAAAATTTTCAGAAAAGACTTGAGGATTTAAAAATGTATATTCGGCTTACTTATTTAAAAACCTTGTTTTTAAAACATGTTTGCTTCACTTCTTTAAAACTAGTTTTCCTTCATGTATTATTTAAAATGGTTTTAGATTTCTGGGCTTTTGGCTTACTTGAATTAGATGAGGTCCTATAGACTTTATATGATCCAAGGGCCAGTCACGTGCTATTTCGGGTCGTGATAAAGTTGGTATTAGAGCGCTAGATTAACCTTGGTTTGAGTTTAGGTTTGACTATGCGGAGCCTAGAGCGTTTGTATATATACGGAACTTAGGCTTGACCATACGGAACTTAGACTCAGTCGAGGGGGTATTAGACCCAAACTTTTGTCGCATTGGTTGACCTTGGTTGATGGAATAGGTGACTTCAGTAGAGTGACGTACCGTGTGTATGTTCCGCGGCATATTTATAATACGCCACTCCACCTAAGGAGCCTTAGGATGTACATTTCCTTGCACAGTATTATACTCATTCCTATGATCTATCCTCATCGATATTGGTTATGATTTTGCTGCCACGATTACACGGGCAAAGAGAGCTACGGCTAGAGTTGCGGTCAGCACGAGCTCGTCACGGATGAGGACTGACCAGGGCGTGATTCCATAGAAATACGATTTGCATTGATGCGCCGTGTTATTGTGTTTTCGCGCCATGAGCATTTGATGGATCGCTTTTACGAGATTTCTCGGACGTGCAGATCAGCACCAGAGGATTCGGCCACTGATAGAGGCCAGCCAGAATGTGATGACCGTCGATGCACCTATTAATTGATGATTGAGGCACTGTTCAGCGTGCAGACGAATGAGCCAGTTGTTGCTGCAATTGACAAGATATCGCCCAGATGTTGGAGCTACTGCAGTATGAGTATATACTTAGAGATATGATGGAAGGTCGCTAGTCACCCGAGGATGAACGACTAGGACATGTGGTTCGTTCGCTTACCCCAATGCGAGGTCATCAGATAGATTGATTCCAGCTAGAGACGACTTCACGCAGGTACGTTGAAAGTCGATGGAGACGATCGAATATCAGGAGCCCATTTTCCAAGTTTAAAGTATTCAGAGATAAATGCAAGTAATGCTATGGACCCTCTAGAAGAATGAAACCCTAACTCGACGTAATGACCATGGAACGCCTTTGAACCTTAGGGTTTGCAGCAGTTTAGCGGTGCCATTTATGAGGCTTGGGTTTGCCCTTCTACGGTTGGTCCACAGGTGCTGTGGCATGTACTGGAGTACTATTAAACTGTACCCAAGATGTTTAGCTCTTGGGGGAAATTATGGAACCTTGACGAATCGATCGAAGGGTTCAGCATCTTTAGGATATCATGTGATGGGATGCATTGCTTGGGAGACTCCAGATACGAGTATAGCCGTCGGAGCACAGACCATGCAGCCACGAAGAGACGAGTCCGAAACAGTCGATGTTAGAGAAAAAGTGGAGTAAAGAGGTCGCACGAGATTTCGATGAGATGACGTTCCACTCCGCCGACATCAGAGATGCGATACGCATGCAGAGGCGTTGATTATTGATATATCTTCCAGAAGGAGTCGCGATGAGAATGCAGCTGTTCCGGAACAAGAAACATATATAGTAAAGGGTGGTAACTTCCGGGCAATTCGGCAGAAACGAGATTTGAGAGAGACCTCGACAGGACCTTTCTGGAATACTATACGAGAAGACTTGGACCCAGGAGCGGTCATATTGCGCACACCCAGCAGGACAGAGTTCGGCATCGTTGACGAGATAGTTAGCCAGAGATCTGTAGAGGTTGTGCCAGAGCGGGACTGTTTCCGTCGTCATTCCATATTGGGCCGTTGAGCCGAGGAGCTATATATCTAGCAATGTACAGTGAGAAACAAGAGCCTAAAAGCACCAGGCGCCAGACTATGAACAGGAGGCAAGTAGATATCTTGCTCTGCTAGCAGTGGATGCACCGACACCCTCTCGACTTTGAAGGAGGGACTATCGACGACGGTATTTATGAATTATGATTTAGTTATTCGACTATCACGTATCCGTCACCTTGGATTTCGGTATTTTGGGCGATTTATTCACATGATTTAGTCTTGACGACCGTGTTTCATGATATTTGTTTTCGTGCACCATGGTTGCACCTACTGGGTATTCATATTTTATGCATAGTTATTACACTTGAGATATGCTTTATACCCCGTTGTGTTGAATTATGATTTGTGCACAGTGATTGCACTTAATATCGTTTTGGGCCTTGGTCACACATGTTTATGATTTCATGGATTTTATACAGTTGGGTTGATTTTGTGCATATGGTATGCACACGATTTGGTTTTTGCACTCGGTATAGCTTATATGTACTTGTAGTGCATTGATATGTGTTTTGTGCACGCAGTTGCACACGTTTATGATTTTTTTCACCTTGGTACACCCGGCGTTGCTATTTACGCATTTGAGTTATTGTTTGGTATTTGTGCACGAGATGCACTGTATTGGGATTTTGTGCATAGGATGCACTGTATTTGTATTTCTTGCACAGGATGCACCCGATTTATATTTCGTGTGTTTGTCGCACCAAATTTATGTTTCGTGCGTTTGTCGCACCAGATTTATGTTTCGTGCGTTTTTCGCACCAGATTTATATTTCGTGCGTTTATCGTACCATATTTATATTTCGTGCATTTATTGCACCGGATTTATATTTCGTGCGTTTGTTGCACCTGACTTTGGTTTGATGTCATTCGATATGTTGATTTTGATTTCATGCCTATGTTATGCATGTGATTTGACTTATGCTTTCGGCATAGTTTTCATGCACTTTTAGTATTTTGATTTAATTTGTGCACGCTGATGCACATGGTTGTGAGATTATATACCGCGGTATACCTGATTTGGATTGAGCCGTATTGTATACCGTCGATTTCGATTCTGATATTGATGTTGATTTCTTGCACTCCGTGCATTTGATTTGGATTCTTGCACATATTTAGCGTGCTTGGATTGGATTTTGCGCATGTTCGGCGCTTGATATTGGATTTCGTGATTTCGTGCATGTTGGATGCATATGATTTAGATTTTATTCGTGCATGATGGATGCACCTGATTTGGATTTTCGCGCATGTTGGGCGCATGTTATGAGATGCAATTTTGGTGCACACCAGATGCACTAAATCGAGATTTTTCATGCATATCAGATGCACCTGATTTTGCTGTCAGGCACACACATTGCCTCTGACAGGTGTTTCGTGCACACCCGTTGCACTTAAATGTTGTTTCTGTGCAAATGTATGGCACATATATGGATTTTGATTTCTGTGCGCACCAGACGCACGCAGCATTCATATGCACATTTTGGGATTGATTTCTTATGGAACAGTATGTTTTTATGATATTTACTATTTATTTTCGTACCGAGCAGGACTAGTCAGAGGACAGTACCTGGATATATTTTGCATGCATTGATAGTTATCGAAGAGATTTCCAAAAAGGGAGCTATAGTCTCAGTATTTACCTACGTGTCTGATATGACACGAAACGTTTAAAATAAGGAAACCCTTCTAAATTGTTTTCAAAACGGCGGTACATACATAATAAATAAAGGATAAGTATATATATAGTTATTTTCTTGCAATAGACGTCCGCCACTGTGCCGCGATACGCGCATAGCACAGCAACATGAAAGGTTTGGCATGCAACTCCTTCAGATATTTACATGTATAGATTTGATGTCTACATGTATAGTTTTGATGTATATCATATTGGTTTTCGTATTGGATTTAGACATTGATGTCTTCACCATGACTCCGATGATTGCGGGATACTTGACGGAGTTTTGTCTTTAAGTTATCTGCTCATTGTTCATGCGCATGCATTGCGCTATGATGCGTTTTATGTATTGATGATTTCGAAGCCCCGACGACTTGGACTTTTTACTGAAATGTTTTAGTATTTGAGGGGTTTAAATTTAAACTCGGGGACCAAATTTCTTTAAGGAGGGAAGGTTGTAACATTTCAAATATATATATATATATATATATATATATATATATATATATTATTTTTGGGAATTTTTATAATTAAAATAATAAAATATTGAATATTTTAATAAGGCGGTATAATTAAATACCGATAAATGGGGAAAAATATTGAAAATTTTGGAAATTACTAAAATGAGGGTGCTTTATGTGATTTATGAAAATTATGAAATTTTACGATTTATTTGACACTATTTTAGTACTAATCCCGATTAAAAATCGCTAATCGGGCTTTAAGCGTGTTTTGTACAAACATGCACCATATCATTTCACACTTGTGTTACATTTTCCTTCATGGCTTTATCATCATTTTTCATTCTTTGCTTTGGGTTCACTATTGAGGAGAGAAGGAAATAAAAGAAAAGAAAAAGAAAATGGAAAATGAATAAAGAATAAAATAGTGTAAGGTATGGGCATGAAAGAGAGAGGGTGAAGGGTCAACCATTGGTAATGGCTCCCATTTCTTCCTTCATCATTCCTTCATTTCCTCTCCTCCCTCAACCATGGCAGCACCCCATTTTCCCTCCACTTCAAACCCCCACTTCATCACTAAAAACTCACAAAAACCTCATCCCCACTTCATAAAAATTGTACCAAAGCTCACAAGCTACGCTATGGACCAAGAAAAATTTGGTTTTGGCGTTGTAGAGGATTCATGGGTGCTAAATGAGGTAATCCCTTCACAAATAGTGTAGTTTTCCTTTGCTAAAGTCTCTTTTCATGTTTAAAAGTGATTTGGTGAAGTTTAGCGAAGTTTGAAATCTCAAGTTAGGAATTAGGCTTTGATTTGAATAGAGATGGTGTACTTGGGCTTTAGAGGTGACCTTAAACCCCCATAGATGATAGAAAACCCAGATCCAACACAATACCAAACCTGAAACCCAAAACAGAAACTTCAAATGTCGGTTTGTGAGGTATTTGGGTGTGCAGGGAAATCTGGAATGAACTAGAACATTTACGAGATAAATAAACAAATTCAGAGACCTAGATAGACCACTACGAGACCACCCTGTGAAGACGACACCTCAAATCCCGAGGAAAACCGAGGAGGCCGGTTTTGTCAAGGGAGTGGCCGGCCACTTGGTGATGGGATGTGTCCAGGTTGTTCCAGTAGCTCATATGCACCCTATATATCACCCTAGTATTGTTTACTCACATTGTTTTCACCTTATACAAAATCTGGGACTAAAAACTTGATTTACTGTTTTGATTCGAGTTATGGTTTTGCGTATTTAAATTCTGGATTTTTGTATTTGTGCCTTATCTCGATCACGTGACGTTTGTACGTCTATATCGAGTGATGTCGGGTTGTTTTGCGAGGGCAAACCATAGGTTTTGACCTAAGTAACTTCCGCGTGTCATTTTGGTTTCGATTTGGTTTTAATGCGATACGATGCATGTGATATGTAGGTACCTCCACGATGATTCGAGACGATAAAGGAGATGATGGCGACATCGACATCGGCAAACAAGATCAAGTGAGTAGATTATATCTACGGGAGAAGTCGGGTGGATAGCGTATAGCACCCCGCAGTTCGATATTTAGTATACTATATATATACTATATATATGATAGCTTTATATGTGACATGGATATTCAAGATATGATTAGGTGTTAAATGGTTAGATTAGGGTTATTAGAAGTGAACTAGTATAGCTTCTTAGTTACGAACCCTAGAATAGGTTTACACCCACAAGCACACACATGCATACTTTGTTATACTTGTGCGTATATGAGGATACGTATATATATATACACACCAAGGTATGGGACGACGTATATATATACACGTATACCTACACATGGATGATGAGGATAGTGGATAATATTTGAAGATGAGTCGATGAGTTTTGGGCATAGTGCCATGAGATCGGTGATATGATGTGGTTCGTATTATAGGATACGACGTGAGATTTTAGCGGGCCTTTAGGCGTGTTTCATACACGCATATATATCTATATAGATGGTGTCGGTTTGTACTAGACTTAGATCAGTACCCCAGATCATGAGATATGATGATAAGGATACCAGATAATTGATGAGATGAATGTGATATTTGACCCGTACCCAGATTTGGGATGCCGTACGATGGATTTACCGTACGAGCTTTATATTGATGATAGATCCGCACTCTTAACTCGAGGATGTCATGTGATATTATTGAGGCGGGATCACCGACTATTATATTATATATATCGACTCAGATTTAGGTAGTTTCCATACCCTTTTCGATTAGCTTGTTATTTGGATCTGTAGTTACTTAGTAGATGTTGAACTAGACCCGAGTCATACCTATTTCAAAACTAACGAATCATGGGTATTTTAAAAACAGGAAAAAAGGGATTCTACGGTTATTTTCAAAAGACTCATCTTTTCTTAAAAACACCGTAGCCCTTATTTTTTTCTAAACACCACGATTCGTGTTATTTCAAATGGCATAACTGTATGACATTTACATATTGATGTAGATTCTTCACTGTTGCGTTTATTATTCGATTTTCCGCATATTCTTACTATTCGCATCGCATTGCATGTGTAAATGTAATTATTATTATATTAAACCCATGCTGTCAGGACACCGGCACCATTATCGATGATGCGTATGTTCCACATACACCAGCTTGCCGGCTCACACACTTCATCATCGATAATTATCATGTCACTACACAGTAGGATGGTTGCATTAGGATATGACTACTTGTACATCCATATTGGCACACAGGCATATTGTACACTCATACTTGCATACATACCTACTTGTACATCTATATTGGCGCACAGACATATTGTACACTCATACTTGCGTATATACCTACTTGTACATCTATATTGGCGCACAGACATATTGTACACTCATACTTGCGTATATACCTACTTGTACATCTATATTAGCACACAGACATATTGTACACCCATACTTGCATACATACGTTTTTGCACATACGTAGATGATTTTGGCCTTATTTTGGAGATTTGGGAACCGCAAGATATATTTTAAAACTGGATTCATTTTAAAGGAGCGGTTTTCCCTCGATATGTGCATATTACTGTTTTATGTTGCATGATATACAGATATGCTTACATTTCTATCATATGTCGCATACATCATGCTTTATGATTTTCCGCATTGAGATATTCCGTTTTCATGAGATTTCTGGATTTGAGAACCGTAGCCATTTTAAAAGAAAGTATGCATTGTTTAAAAACCTGGTTTCTCTTGATATGATATTTCATTACGCCCACCATGCGTTTTCTCGGTTCTGAGACGTGTGACATGTGAAACCCGATTCGAGGAGCTGGATGAGGCCGATTGCGGGTACATAGTAGACCCGGTATGGTATCCCGGGGCAAGAAAGGAATGTTGTGTATACAGACGGTGAGCCTGGCAGAGGGACTACTACCTACCGGTGATAGTATTTGGGCTCGGCGGATATCCGGAGGATACCGATCGGAGTCGAGAGATGATATGGGCCGATCCGGACTGACGGAGCCCGTGGGCCGATCCGGACTGACGGAGCCCTATATGTATATATATATATATATATATATATGTATATATATATATATGTATATATATATATATAAAAGGATTTACATGCCGATACTGGGCACAGGTTTCATGATGTTTTCGAGTGTCAATACTGGACACTCAGGTTCCATGATTTCGATGTGTCGCGAGGGACACACGTTGATTTATATCCTCATACTTCCATGCATATGCATGCATGATGTTTTGTGTCATTGGATGACGTGTGGACGAGATCCACATGCATATAGACCTTGATTACATAGATGGATGATATTCACATACTTTTAGACGTCATGATATAGTTGACATTGATACATGTTGATTACATTGATCATACTGCATATTTATGATATGTTGCTACCCGAGGCACTGGCATGAGCACTTGGTACTACACTTATGTATAGATGTTTACCCTGGCCACCTTATCATGCTTCTGACTTATTCATTTGATATTTATATATATAACTGATCGTATTAACCTAGGATTGAGTCATACATACGATTTCTGCTCTGTGATGTTTTCTACTCAAGAGTTGGGAATTCACCCCCGTTGTGCCACAGTTTCTTGCAAGTTTTGCCGTATTGGTTTCGTTACGGCTTTACTGGCGCACTGCTTCCATTCCGGATTATTTGCTTTGGTAGGTGGGTTCTTTTGTATCAGGACCACCATTGTATATTGGTTATTTCAATTGTATCTAGTAAAATTCCATCAACCAGACATGTATATTTTTCAGATTTAGTAAACCAGTTGTGTATTATTTCGACCTTAGAGTCGCGCGTTGTAGTATTATGGTTTTCTTGATGATCTTGAGTTTCCTTTTGAGTTTTGACCCTCGCCCTTCGGCGTTGTATATTATATTGCTTGCGTGGTTGTGACCGTCGATTGACGAAGAGCTAGCTCCCGCTTGGGGATGCCTTTTATCATTATGCATATATTATTCTTGTTGTACCCCGTTTGGGGCCAGTATTTACAAAGTAAACTCTGCCGAAATTTTCAGAAAAGACTTGAGGATTTAAAAATGTATATTCGGCTTACTTATTTAAAAACCTTGTTTTTAAAACATGTTTGCTTCACTTCTTTAAAACTAGTTTTCCTTCATTTATTATTTAAAATGGTTTTAGATTTCTGGGCTTTTGGCTTACTTGAATTAGATGAGGTCCTATAGACTTCATATGATCCAAGGGCCAGTCACGTGGTATTTCGAGTCGTGACAAATACTGTCCCGACCAAATCATTCGTCGGTGTGTCCCCGACAATGAGTTTAAGAGCGTGCTGTCATTCTGCCACGATCAAGCGTGTGGCGGGAATTTTGGCCCTAAAAAGACAGCCGAAAAGATCTTGCAGTGTGGCTTCTACTGGCCATAACTTTTTAAAGACGCACATGATTACTGCAAGATATACTCCCGGTGCCAACACTTGGGCCGGATATCGAAGTGAAACGAAATGCCGCTCCAACCAATATTGGTTGTGGAAATTTTTGATGTTTGGGGGATAGATTTTATGGGACCGTTTCCCAATTCTTTTGGGAACGTGTATATTCTCCTCGCTGTTGATTATATTTCAAAGTGGGTCGAGGCTGTGCCCAGCCGAACTAATGACAATAAGGTTGTTGTTAGATTCCTCAAAGAAAACATTTTCTCTCGGTTTGGGCACCCCCGCACAATCATCAGCGATAATGGAACTCATTTCTGTAATAGGATTTTCAAGTCCTTAATGCGGAAATATTCCATTAATCACAAGCTATCAACGCCCTATCATCCCCAAATTTATGGGCAAGCCGAGATTTCAAATCGGCAAATTAAACAGATATTAGAGAAAACGGTTTCCAAAAACCGTAAAGATTGGTCTTCAAAACTTATTGATGCCCTTTGGGTATTTCGAACTGCCTATAAGACCGATCTTGGCATGTCTCCATATAGGCTTGTTTATGGAAAGGCTTGCCAGCTTCCAGCTGAAATTGAGCATAGAGCATTTTGGGCGATAAAAGAATTGAATCCATCTCTTGGAGATGCGGGCAGCCAAATAAAGCTGCAATTGAATGAATTAAACGAGCTTCGGGATGAAACTTAAGAGAACGCGGTTGTCGTCAAAAACCGAACGAAGGTGTTTAACGATAAACACCATATGCGCAAAACTTTCAAACCTGGTCAACAGGTTTTACTTTACGACACCCGGCTACATTTCCATCCCGGCAAGCTCAGATCTCGATGGAAAGGGCCATTTCTTGTACGCACCGTATATCCGCACGGTGCGGTCGATTTAGAAAATCCTGAGGACGGTTCACTATTCAAGGTGAACGGACATAGACTTAAACCGTTCCTCACTGCGGACCCTTCGGAGGAGCTCCTGCTGTTGCAGGAGCCGATTTACATTGACTGATCTTCCTCCATCTACCCCCAAATTTCGGTTATCATAAACAGTGGAAACACTGTTTCAAATAAGTTTGGGGGTATGTACCACTTGTAATTATATAAAAATAAAAAAATATAAAAAATATTCCAATTTTTGGGGGTATTTTTGTAAATTTTCAGTTTTAAAAAAAAATAAAAATAAAAATTCTATTTACAAATAAATTCCTCCCTTTAAGAGGTCCTTTTTGCAAATAACCAAAACACGCCCCTATAAATAGAACCCGACCCCTCTCTGCATTTTATCAAACCCTAAAGTATTCCTCTCTGAAAACCCTAGCCGCCGCAGCAGCCAGAGCAAGGAGATCTCTCCAGAGCGCCGCGCTTCCGCATCAATCGGGGGGTTCTGACCGCGCATCCGCCGCCATCTGGTGTCGTCGCCCTCTGAAATCTTCAGAGGAGGTTTGCACTCTTTGATCTTCTCTATTAAAATTTTAAAAAACACTCTGCACTTCTCTGTGATGGCTCCAACTCTGCAGTTTGAGAGGGATTTTTCACAAATCTTTGCACACACAATCTATGGTAGCTATTTCGGTGATGAGATCCGAAGGTGTGGGTGGAATTTTTTACTGTTTAACCATCCGAATGCCTTCGCGCTTCCGGATCTCGTCACCCGATTTTACGAGTGCATGGAGGATGGTTGCCTCTCACAACACGAGTATATTAGGCTAATTTGGTGGGATAGGGAGATAATAATCGATAGGGACTTCATCCATGAAGTCACCTTAATTTCTAGACTACCTACTCATGACCAATCCCTCCAATTCGAGAATTACCTACCCTTAATGGGTAATGATTGTTCGAGAGAGCCACGTAAGGGCATCCTGTCTATAACCCTCTTTGCGAATGTATTAACTGTGTGCCGTTGGGCATAAAATAACATTTTTGGTAGTTCGCACAATACTACATTTTTCACACCATCCCTTCATATCGTGCACACTTTGATGACTAGAAACCCAAGCTATGATATGTGCACGGTATTACTTCATTCGATTGGTGCGGGCAAAAGGGCTGCCAATTACCTATGCCCTATGTTGGTGACATAACTGTGTCGCCATTTCCTCCCTGTGGAGGAATTCGAGTTTTATATGCATGGAGGTATCCTCATTAGACCTCTTCTTGAGGGCGTATCCACGTCTTACACACGCTTAAATAATGTATGGTCGCGCACTGAGCCGGCCGAGGACGTACCCGCCAAGAAACCCAGCTCCAGTTCAACTGCGAGCGAGGAAGAGCTTACCCCAGCAGCACATGCACGTTTACTTAGAAAAGCCACTAGGGGGATAGACAGATTGATAGGGATGGTGACCAACCTAGATCAGTGAGTGATAGAAATAGAACACGGCATGAGCACCCTGCTGGCGAGAGAGGAACGTTCCCGTTCACGTTCAAGTGGACGGCGAGACCATGAGCAGTGAGAGCACTGCTTTTGATAAGTTTGGGGGTGGAGGTGGTTTGTAAATAGTTATCATTGCATTGCATATTTTTTTTGTACATATTTGTTTTTTTTTCTTTCTTTGCATATTTAATTCCGCATTGCATCTTTATAAAAAAAATATAAAAAAAACTGAAAATATGAAAATAAAAAAAATAGAAAAAATAAAATCAAAAAAAATTGAAAAATTGAAAAAATTCAATTTTGGCCATATTAGACTTAAGTTCGACAAGACGGTTGAATAGCAGGGAAAAACTAGATCCTAAACTTAGTAAATTAAAAATCCTAAGAATAGCCTTTCTTAAAGTTTAACTATAGAAAATATATGTCCTTGTAGTTTAGTTAGAAATAGGCAAATTTTGAGTTCAGTTCTTGGGCAGAGTCAAAATAAAGAAAGAGCATTGAAATTTTTATTGAAGTATAAGTCTAAAAATAATTCCGAACCTTAAGTCTAAATTCTGAAAATATATACCCTACAACTCGCACATACACGCACCTTGAAACTTGGGATAGTAGAAGATACCTTGAAATGCTCTTGTCTAAAATCCTTGGTATGAAGGAAAATAAAATAAAAGTACAAGTGTGAATAAAGAGAAAAAATAAAAAAAATGAACACTGGTTTTGTAATTGCTTAAGGCTGCATAAATAAAAAAATATAGCGAGGGTGCTTTTATCACCTAGTGCCTTAGACCAACTGGTTTGGGAGTCACTGCTAAGCCTTAGGTATTGCAAGACGAGGAATTACTCCTAAATGCGCGAACTCATTTTGTAATCGGTCGTTAGTATCTCAAGAAGTATTAACGGTCGCATGAAGAATGGGTGAGCAAATTCATCTAAAATTCACAAACTAAAAGTACTTTGGACGATGGACAAGAGTATGATAGCTTGAATTGAATTTCCAAGTGTAGGGGTGATAATCACATACATGTAGGGGTATATGATTAGGGTTTGGATGAGAGATAGGAATGAAAGATAGGGCTTATACCTTCAGTAGAGATGATAAAAATTCCTAAGTTGAGATGGAACCTTAGAAGGAAAATTCAAAAGATGCCGAAAGCTAAATAAATTTGCAGAACATATACGACCTTAAGTTAAATGAAAAGTGAGTGTGAAAAATACGGGTTGTTGATTTTTAAGTTGAAGATAATAGAATTTCTTGGTAGAATACCAAATTGAAGAATGAAAATCAACATGCCAAATTGATCGGATTTTGTGGGTAGTATCCGCTGAAAACCCTCAGGAGACAACACTCCTCCTACTAGGGACACCTAGAGGTTTAACGGCTTGTTGCACGAGCTTAGTGCAATCGCGTTCCCTACGAAAGTGAGGTTAGGATTTTTCGAGAATAAAATTGGTTTTGCTCGGGACGAGCAAAAGATAAGTTTGGGGGTATTTGTTCATATCAGAATTTTGTATTATTATATCTCCCATTCTTAATCACATACAAATAAATAGGTGCTTTTGATCCATGTCTGCTAAATAGTTGCAGGTTACAGCTTCTCAAATCAATACAGTGAAATTCATGAAAAGACGTTACAAATGTGAGACTACGACCAACAATAGATGAATCCATATGATGCCACTTACCAGTTCAAGGAACAAATGAAGATCAGCAGACAGTTCAATGCCCAAAGCACAAGGGTAGCACAAGATTCAAGACTTCAACGCGAAGCTCACGATAAAAGTCCACATAATTCTGCACTGTTGGAAATCTGGAAGAAAGTAGAAAAGATTCTGAGGAACCAAGTGAAGAAAAAAGAAGGAAAAAGAAACATGAAGTATCACTGAAGAATTGAGCCTAAGAGCCCACAATACGGCCATGAAACCGCGGCCAAACATGACTTTCTGCCGCAGAACCGCGGCCGTGAAGTGCACGTGTCGGTGCACGTGTCGGTAGGTGTCGGTGCTTTGACCCGGCTTTCTTAGGGTAGTTTTGTAAATTTAAATATGGATATATATAAAACCTAGGGTTTCTCCTATCTATAAATAGGATAGCCGAAAGCCTAATTAGGCATGCCTCTTTTTAATTTCTTAGATTAAAATTTTTAATTGTAATCGTTGAAGAGGTATCAATAAAGTAAGTTCCCTTTCTATCTTGCAATTTTTTAGCTGAATTTTTATTCCTGAAATTTCTTATCTGTTCTTTATTATCTGCAATTTAGTTTTCTAATATATAAAAAATTATAAAAATGAATTTGATTGTCACTTTCCTAATGAGTGAGTAATTGCTCACTTGTTAGGGTTAGGATAGGGAAGGTTTGATAGAAGGAAATCTCTCTCACTCCTTTCCTTGCCCATATAATTTAATTAGGACTCTAGTTAATGTAACCACACATCGCTCACTACGGCACCCTATCCTACATGATAGCGGTGATCCCCTAATTAGACCGGTTGTGGTTGAATTAACCGGAGGTTAGGGCTAAGAGTCAAGAAAGGACGGACAAGGACCAAAAGGAAAAAACTACGTTTCTTCCTAGTCATGCTAATCTCCTTTGTTGACTATTACCCTAACACCTAAATTCTTAACTAGGACATTAAAAGCAGTGAGTAGAATCCCTATTCCAAACTAACCTAATCCTAACCCTAGCAAGACCTTGAATCAATTGAATCTCATTCTTAGATTTTAAAACAAACCTACCACAAATAGGATTTAACTCGTTAGAACTTAAAGAAAGAACACATTTTCCCTGTGGACCGACCCGTACTCAACCGGCTAGCTACCAAGCGACATCGTCTTGATTGCGGTATTCTTAATTTAAATTTTAAAACGCACGTACTAAAAAAATCAAACAATCATATGCTATCTGGTTTCTCTTTATCATCGTGTAAATGCTTCAGGTGACATTACAGATCACTATTACATATTGATAGAGCCCATAGAATTATTGCTTAACTACCAGTAGTATGATAGCGATCACATACGTGAGAGTTGGTTGGTCTATGAGCACATCCTTAAAGTGCCCCTAGTCATGGGAGTTTCGAGACTAGGCATTGATACTCCGAGAGTAGACTAGTGTATACGAATTGAGACCCCGACGAGGGGTGGTGGCCGGTCTTACAAGCCATTAGTGTCAGCCGGTTCACCTAAGATGTATACAGGTGCTCATTAGGTTATGAGTACACCGGACGGACTCGCCGGGAACTTGCTAGTTGGTTTTATACCTATTGTCATATGGCAGTTCCCTGGTGACATGTGTACAGGTTAGTCTATCGGCCTGAGATCGTCATTTGTCTCGTGTGAGTTCCCACAGTGCTTTGATTACTACCCTACCACAGCTCAAAGGAGTCGTGCAAACAGGTTTTAGTTGGGTACAATCCCGAGCCACATGGAGGCAGTGAGCGGATCGTCAGAGGATTCGTCTCTCTCAGTATTGGGGATTGATGTCGTGGTGTGCACGGGTGGCCATCACCAGAAATCCTTAGCCAAGGTAGTCAAAAATTACTGATCTAGGATCGGTAGTTTCTCAGATGGTGATAGGTTTCATGCCGACACTGAATATCAAGTTATTAGGGGTCTGACTTTATCCACCCCCTAGACTCGATATGCGATACTAATAGACCAACGGACCGGACTGTACGAATATTATCACTGTCAGGCTCGGTAGGGTTTCAGGATGAGTTTGCTCGTCGACCTCCCTTTCGCTCAATACCTGGGCAGCCGTTACGTACAGCTAGTGCCGCTGACGTGCTTGTGGTTAAACCCACTGCCACCGTATTGACGAGTCTTTAGAGTACCACACAGAGGGTTTCCCTGGTTTAGGCGAAACGTTGAAGAGGCCGTATGGTTTTATGGCAGGGTTCGATCATATTCGTACACTTGTGCACGGATCATGATCGGACGGATAATACTAGTGGGCTTTGGTTTAAACCGGATCCTAGTATTATATTGTTGTATTACTTTCTTCTCGTTGTATTCGTATTCAGTCGAAATACGGATGCGGGTATGTATATACGGATGAGGGGTATTCTTGTAATTCATTACAAGATTTCTTTAGTTGATGCCATTTTCTTTTTGGTTTAAACATTTAGTTTAAATGTTTATTGTGGTGAAAAGTGTGAGTGTGAGTTTTGGCATTGAGCATTGATTCTTGGCACATGCACTTAGTGACTCATGGTCTTGGGTCATGTGTTGATTCAATTTGACAAGGCTAGGATATTTTGTTGTGTGATATTTGGTGAGGAGGCAGATCTTTTTATGAGTGGGAAATTTTCTTTAGTTGCTAACCACAAAAGATCTCACTTAACTGATTATTCCTCACTTGGTCTTTCTTGAGCTCACACTCTTCACTCCATGGGCATCTTCTTCAACCTCCACCCATCTCTCTCATGAGTTGAGAATCCCTCGGTGTATTGAGACAAAGTATTCACACACTATCTCTACTTCATCTTGGGTATCTAGGCTAGCAAACTGGATACTCGAGTTGCTTAAGTTTTGAAGCGGGAGCCCGTATTACAAACCCTCGATGTGGATCTTCTTCGATGTGGGGAGAAAGGAGAACAAACTTGATCGGGGAAGCCGTGAGGAGCATGGGACAGAGGTTGAAGACCGAAAGACACGGATCGATCGGTATAACCTCTCTAAACTCCTTTTATAGAACTAGTATAGGATTAATGGTACGATCCGTCGATTAGGGTTCCGTTAGCGCCGGATTTTAAAAGTTTTTGTTCCGCATTTGTCCATGGATTGATGGCCGGGGCGCTGCCGTTGTAAGTGCACGGCGGCGTCCCGGTCGTCAATCCGACGGCCAAATGCGAAAACGGTGATAAACTTTACTTTTGCGAACTTTGCAAACCGGCACCACCGCGCACTAAACTCCGGATCGGGCCATTAAACTAGATCTAGCAAACAACAAGACGGGTTAGAGATATACCGAGTGATCCGAGTCCTCCGGTCTTCTCGTCGTCCTCCCGATCTCTCGCGGAAACTCCGGTCGTCGCCTCTTCGCCGGAAGGGCACCACATCGCCTGCATCTTTTACGGGCTCCCACCTCAATACCGAGGCAACTCGGGCACGAAGCTGGCAAGTCGACGTGCCCAAGATGTGCTGTAGAATGTAGTGCAGAATGCGCTTTGTCTCAATGGGGTTTGTAGTTGCCTTGATGGAGGAATCAACAAGATATGAACTTGGGAATTTTGGTGGCAAGCTAAAATGAGATAGATGTTTAATTTTGCCACACCAAAAAAATGAAATCAACCCCACTCATTTCCATGAAGTGGCCGGCCCTTTAAGAATGGTGGAGGGAAGGGATATGAAGCATGAAGGGAGGTGAAGGTAGTATAAAGCAAGAGGTAGCCATATCCAAACATCAACCATACTTATCACTTTAATCAACCCATACCCATTCAAATCACAATTAATGCACCATCATGGATGAAAGATGCTAATCCTATCATAATGAATACATTTGCAAGAAACCCCCTCCACAAATGTTATTTGCAAACTTGCAAATAACCCCCTCCATCGGAAAAGTCCGGCCAGGAAAGAACAAAGGAAAACCGGCCGGAACGGAATGCAAACTGGCAACTCCAGAAAACTGGTCCCGTAATAAATTACAGGAAAACCCCGATACTATGCATATACACCCGCATCTGTATTCCGTCCGGATACAAATGCAAAGAGACAAAATCTACACTGTACTAAACTAGGATCCGGCTTAAACCAAAGCCGGCTAGTAATGTTCTTCCGATCCTGATCCGTGCAATACCGCACGAATCTGATCGAACCCTGCCATATAACTATACGGCCTCTAGTACAAACCGTCCGATCCTGATCCGTGCAATACCGCACGTATCTGATCGGACCCTGCCATATCTCCATACGGCCTCTACAGCGTTTCGCCCGAAAGCTGAGTAACTGAATGTGTGGTGGACTCTAAATACTCGTCAATACTATGGCTGTGGATTTAACCACCAGCACGTCAGAGGTATAAGCCAATACGTGACGGGCCACCAGCTATTGACCAAAAGGGACGTCGATGAGCGAACTCATCCTGACACCCTACTGAGCCTGTCAGTGACAATATCCGTACAGTCCGGTCCGTTCGTCTACGAGCATCGCATGGCGGGCCAAGGGGGTTGGTAAAAGTCAGACCCCCAAAAGCGGTACAAGTCGTGTCGGAGTGTAGCCCAGAACACCCTGAGATACTACTGGAATACCTACCAGTAAATCTCTTGCCTTGGCCAAGGACTTCGTGTAATGGCTCTCCTAGACACAGCGCGACCTCACCCCCAATACCGGGAGAGACGAACCCCCGAAGATCCGCTCACTGCCTCCATGTGGCTCGGGACTGTACCCAACTAAAACCTGTTTGCACGACTCCTTTGAGCCGTGGTAGGGTAGTAATCAAAGTACAGTGGGAACTCACACGAGACAAATGACGATCCCCAGGTCGATGAACTAACCTGTACACATGTCACCAGGGAACTGCTATCTGACGTCAGGTATAAGACCAACTAGCATGTTCCCGGCGAGTCCTGTCCGGTGTACTCATAACCCAATGAGCACCTGTATACATCTTAGGTGAACCAACTGACACCAGTGGCTTGTGAGACCGGCCACCACCCCTCATCGGGGTCTCGACTGTATACACTAGTCTACTCTGGAGAATCGATGCCCTGTCTCGAAACTCCCACGACTAGGGACTTTTTAAGGATGTGCTTATAGACTCTAGCTCTCACTTATATGATCGCCCTCATACTGCCGGCAGTCAAGCAAGAATCCTAGGGGCTCTATCAACATGTAATAGCGACCTGTAAGGTCACCTGAAGCAGTACACGATGATAAAGGTAAACCAGATAGCATACTATCATCTCGAGTAAGACTGTCCTACCGGGATAGGTCCTCCCTCAATCATTGCAATCACGTGCCTGTGATCCAATAATTGACTATGAGGGCACTATCTCCAACAATCTCCCACTTGCACTAAAGGCTAATTATTGCGATGTCGCATACTTACAGCCCGTGTGATACCGAACACCCAACTCCTCTACTAGTCAGTCTCACAAATCCCATTTGTGAAACTATTGCGGTCGAGGAATAGCCTCAATGAGTGGATCCGCCTAGAAGTTTCTTTCTATGTCTCTCTATATCTCAAGTTCGCGGAGAAAACCATCTCCCGAAATGAGCAATACCTGTCTTAGAGTGTCTGGATGTCTGATGGGACCGAGCTCGTAAATGAACTCCAAATCCAAACTTCTTAGACTGTATCGTCAACTGAACTTAATCAGTATCCTGCGCCATGCCTCCCTCAGTATCTGCCTGGATCACCTGTCCAGAATACTGTCCTACGTCAGAGGGAAAACTATAACTCTGACAACCTCCTTGTCGTCCATGTCACCTTGGAAGCCTGGAATGATAACTGTCTCCCAAATGAGGCTGTCGTTATCATATCCCTAGAACATCCACTTATGTTCTAAAACTGCTTCCGACTGTTTCTCCAGGATTAGATCAATGTCAACTTATTGCATCTAGTGCAAGAACAACATCTGGTGTGACACTTGACATCTCATGATTGACTCAATTGCCTAAGCAAGTGATCTGCCAATCATGCACATCCCTCTCTACTTTAGTCTATAAGACACCTTTAGAGAGGGTGACTCCATTACCTGCAGGTACACTACCATGCCAGGAGTCGTCCATTCTAAATACTCTTAGAATGTTGTCTAAGTACCCAGATTGGGAAACCACCCAAATCTAGATCTAAAACCATAGATCTAGTAACCAGTATGTCTGATACAAAATCCATTTCCTTTGTGAAGAAACCACTGTGTGACGACCATAGTATAACCGATCGTAGTATAGGAATGTCACTTCCTACTTTGTGTATGTCATCCAAAACCCGGATATCACACCCTACTACCTTCTCAACAGATCCATCCCCTATTCTGATGACGTCAAACCCATGACTGTCATATCAGAAATAGATGATCTATTTCCGCTATATCTGCTTTAGTCTACAAATAGACATAAGCCTGATATCCACCAATGTTTCCGCTGCTCCCACTGACTACGACAACCCTCTGGCAGAGTCATATAGACGTGCACTTCTAAAGCTAGTTTAGAACGACGCTATACTCATCCTCCCACCGGGTCTCGCAGCCTGGAACAACAGCAATGGCAAGTGTGGGTAAACAAGAACTTCCCTGTCACCGTCCTTGAGGCTACCGGAGTACCTCTCGGGTGCCTGAAGTTACCCACCGTATCTGCGGAGTGGCCAATGGAATGTCAAATCAGATTGAATCTTTAGGTTCCTTATCAAATCTTCAGTAATCGTTTGCGGTTCTGGAATCACTTCCAGTTCTACCATACTCCCACTACTGTTTTTGAAAAAATCTATTTTTATTAAAACCGTGGCGAGTCTAGAACAATATTACTATTGATCTCCCAGATGGTAGAAAATCAACCCTCGTCATAGCCTGGGTCAACCCACAAACAGCCATTACAGAAACGTGCCTTGAGTTATCCAGAGTCTGGTTTTAATCATAAGCCGGACAACTCCCCGTACCTTAACAATGTTAAGATATGAACTGTACTATATCCAATATAGAACCAGAGGCACTGATTTAATTGAACCAGATTCAAATCATGCAACTATCTCCAGTGCATGTCAACTAAATGGAGAGAGGCCGATCAGCGTTACTCAACTTAGGAATGCTTCCAATTATGAGTAACCTGAAAGAGAAGCAATTTCTCTTTATCATTACTATCAACTGAATACCATACACAAGTATCTACATCTTCGATCACTTTGAAGAATCCCGATACTTGCTACACCTGGTTCTCTACTCTATTCAAATACCTATAACTCCTCAAAAATTTAGACCCTGTGTTTCTACGAAACACATGTCTAAGAACTAGAGAAGTTAAAAGTAAACAAAATATAGTATGAGGACCAACCCCTCTGTCCTAATGGACACTGGACAACATACAATACTCTGTATAAGTCCGCTGAGTCTAACAACTCTTTCACTGTGTGTCGTAGGTTGAAAACTGTACTTATGGTTAAGAAGAATTACACCGCTGTTTAATACTCCTTACCTAACCATCCACTGATAAAGGTAAATGTCATCGACATAATATCAAAAGGTATATCTCACTCTATGAAAATAGACGTACAGATATATCAATTTGAAATTGGTGCACAACAGCGGATATTCAAAACCAAATATTTGCCGACCGGCAAACAGCCCAGGTGATCTCCTCAAATATCACCGATTGCAACGAATCCCGATATAATGAGGATGATCACCCTATTCCCAATAACTTACTCCCACTCATCATCTGTAAAGCCATACAGATGTGAGAATCAAAACTGGTAAATACATACCCTGGAGCAAGTGTCTAATCAGGAAATCAGTTTTCTTTTAACAGTACACAGTTGAACTGAAACATTGAAATGTTTCGATGGGGTATCCCGGTATTCCTAGTAATGCCTCTACCATTATCCAGATTCACAACTATAACCGTATAATTCTTTGCCACCTCTCCAAATCCCTTTATATGTCTTTAGTCATTACCTTCTGCACACCCCTTTAGGCCAAATGGTTTTCTTCCTTCCCTACCATTCGGCACCAGCCTATGGTTTGGAAGAAGACTATCCAATAAGCATAATGGGTGTACTGTCCTAGTCCTAGGAGCACTCGCAATGCGAGAGAAGGTGAGGATAAAAGACAACCGAATAAACCTTATTCCTATTTCTCCTGGACCAGAATCCATCCCCGAACTGGAACAAGTTCCTTTCGAGTTCGTATATAACCATACGATGGAGTATCCAATAAACTGTGGATCGTCGTAGTGATACGGAGTGTCCTGGAGAAATACAAAGGTAATTTAGGATTGGCGAAGAAATACTTGGTTTGGTCGTGAATATCAGTCGCAATTTACTTTGCCCTCTTACTAATCCCTTGCTTTGTCTTAATCTTAATACCTTCTGCACACCATCGTTATGCTAATTGGTTTTCTTCATTCCCCACTGTTCGGCACCAGCCTAAAGTTTGGAAGAAGACTATCCAATTTGCGTAATAGGTGTACTATCTCCTAAACTAAGGAGTACTCGCAACTTGAGAGAAGGCAAAAAGGAAAAGACAACTGAATAAATCTTATCCGTTTTCTCCAGAACCGGAAACCATCCTCGAATTCCTTCGAGTTCGTATCTAACCCTACGATGGTTTTGTCCAATGGAAGTGGACGTTCGTATTAATACGGGGTGTCCTGGAGAAAAGGGTAAAAGCAGGAGTGGCAATGAGGTCTGCAACTTTGACAATTCAAAAGCCAGTGTAAAGAAGGTTCGGTTAACTTGGTCTCTGAGTCATAGTCTTAGGGTCGGGTCAATGGTCGCTGCCAAAGAGAGAGAGAAAAGAAACACTCAGCGTGCACTCTAACCTAGATCAGAATGGTTACCAATTTATCTAATCTGGAAACCTCCCACTGTACCTCAAATTCTCCTCCAAACCTCAAAGAAGAATTAGTCGGGGTCACCCGAGGAGTAAACCAACTCATCAGTGGGAATCGGGATCCAACTCTCACCGCATGATAACGGAATCCGCTCACGGTATCACACTCCAGAAGGTATGCGCATATCTGGCAAGTTTCAGTTCTTTTGAAACTCCCGATGTGATTTCTGCCCTATGCTCTTATGACCTTGACGAAGGTCAACAAATCATAAGTCACATGTCAAGTTCCACCCGACATTGTCCAGGTTAATTTGAACCCACCCGTACAAGCCCTTGACGAAGGTCAACAAGGCTATACGACTGTCCCAAACCAACGCATCTATCTATGCAACAGAAAAGCAACAAGCAGCTACCATACACTATGCCTTGATGAAGGTCAACAAACATAGTATGAATACTACGTGCTACCCGTCTGAAATGACGGAGGGCTACGAATGGTTTCTGGCGAAAACCTTTAACGTAATGAACTTGATATCGTTGAAGGAACGGATAGCTTTTTAGAAAATATAGTGACGAAAACCTTTACTAAAGAGGTCACTCCCGGTGAAGGGATCTCGGCTCTTTCCCCGTAGAATAGGGTGCAGGATATTCCAAATGAATACCACGATGCAAAGCAAAAGTAATCGGCTATAGTGAAGTTAATGCCCTGACGCAAACTTCTGTCCAAGGGGTCACTCCTGGTGAAGGGATCTCGGCCCTTGCCTCGTCGACTGAGGAGCAGGATATTCTAAATGAATACTACGATGCAAAACAAAAGTGAACGTCCTTGCAATAACAGCTTTTTGAAAAGTGTTCCAACAACATCAGAATAGGTTTGTTTTAACTTGCATTGATCCGAATCAATGCAGTCCCATCAATTGATCACACCATAAAGAACGAAAATATACTGATGTACGTATATGCCATCCGCATTCGCCACTGGGTCCCGTCATCACCCGTTAGGTTAGCTAACTAACGGCAGAGCGGGGACTGGACTAGCGCGGATGAAAAACATATACAACATCTACTAATATATATACCAATATATTATATTTCGCTCAAGGCGTGAATAAAATGCAACATCACAAAAATGTACAGCATCACAGAACAAAACAGATATCTGGGATCCCCGGGTTTCACAGAGCCACTACTGAAACCCGACGTTTCCCTGGTCGTGTGGATAGCCTGTGCAATGAAATCCTAGACCACTACGGGCGCGGCAAGTCACCCGCCAAAACCTGAAGCGAGGCAGCCCCCTTCAGCACCGTGAATGGACCACCCAGCACATCACGAAATCCGGTAACTTGGGCACCCCTCCTGGGTCAACCTGTACCCCCTACGAGTGCGGCGAATAGCCCGCCAATTCCAGACTGAAGCCCCCTCCGTCTCAATGCCCTGAGATGCGGGCCCGTTGCCCTCTAGAACCCGGCTATCCGTGCACCCCTCCGCGGGGTAATCCTAGTGCAGAAAGTAAAATATACATACAACGGGTACATCGACCGCAACCTGGTCGTGCCCTAAAAAAATAATACAAACAGGCAGTGACGGCAGTCCACATGTCGGACGCTCATCCCGCAATATCAAATGTACATAATACAACAAAACAGTACTAGCATTGCATCCAGGCTATCCCCCACGACCGATCCGCAACATCACAGCAAAAACACAGAACATCAACGTGAAAATCACGTTCGCAAATCCGTCTAACCGGGCTATAGCAGTTAGACAGGATTTACCAATCAAGTGATATTCACGGTCGCAGATATAATGTAAATACTGTGAAAAATGTGTTTAAAATATCCGATCGATCAAAAATTAACAAGTGGGCCCCCAAGCAATACTGTAGCACTCACAGAAATTCTGGGCCCAATTTTAATATTCCAAAACCCCTATTTTCAGCCCACAAGCCCACTGCAAAAAAATGATGACATGATCCCTCATTCATGCGGCGGATCCGCGGCCTCCAGAGTGGTAATGGCCGCGGTTCCGCGGTCGTACGGAGGGATCGTGTTGTCGAATTTTTCCAGTGTTCTTAGAACTCCCTACACATCATTCTGAGACAACCTGAAAAATTTTTGGACTTCAAAAAATTTCGACAGAAAACTGATGTAAAGAAAAACACGGGTTTTTGGAATTTTGGTCGATCGGAAATGCAAACACATCAAACAAAGCTAGACTAAGTTAATGGCGAGGCTCTGATACCACTGTAAGTGCACGGCGGCGCCCCGGTCGTCAATCCGACGGCCAAATGCGGAAACGGTGATAAACTTTACTTTTGCGAACTTTGCAAACCGGCACCACCGCGCACTAAACTCCGGATCGGGCCATTAAACTAGATCTAGCAAACAACAAGACGGGTTAGAGATATACCGAGTGATCCGAGTCCTCCGGTCTTCTCGTCGTCCTCCCGATCTCTCGCGGAAACTCCGGTCGTCGCCTCTTCGCCGGAAGGGCACCACATCGCCTGCATCTTTTACGGGCTCCCACCTCAATACCGAGGCAACTCGAGCATGAAGCTGGAAAGTAGACGTGCCCAAGATGTGCTGTAGAATGCGCTTTGTCTCAATGGGGTTTGTAGTTGCCTTGATGGAGGAATCAACAAGATATGAACTTGGGAATTTTGGTGGCAAGATAAAATGAGATAGATGTTTAATTTTGCCACACCAAAAAAATGAAATCAACCCCACTCATTTCCATGAAGTGGCCGGCCCTTTAAGAATGGTGGAGGGAAGGGATATGAAGCATGAAGGGAGGTGAAGGTAGTATAAAGCAAGAGGTGACCATATCCAAACATCAACCATACTTATCACTTTAATCAACCCATACCCATTCAAATCACAATTAATGCACCATCATGGATGAAAGATGCTAATCCTATCATAATGAATACATTTGCAAGAAACCCCCTCCACAAATGTTATTTACAAACTTGCAAATAACCCCCTCCATCGGAAAAGTCCGGCCGGGAAAGAACAAAGGAAAACCGGCCGGAACGGAATGCAAACTGGCAACTCCAGAAAACTGGTCCCATAATAAATTACAGGAAAACCCCGATACTGTGCATACACACCCGCATCTGTATTCCGTCCGGATACAAATGCAAAGAGACAAAATCTACACTGTACTAAACTAGGATCCGGCTTAAACCAAAGCCGGCTAGTAATGTTCGTCTGATCCTGATCCGTGCAATACCGCACGAATCTGATCGAACCCTGCCATATAACTATACGGCCTCTAGTACAAACCGTCCGATCCTGATCCGTGCAATACCGCACGTATCTGATCGGACCCTGCCATATCTCCATACGGCCTCTACAGCGTTTCGCCCGAAAGCTGAGTAACTGAATGTGTGGTGGACTCTAAATACTCGTCAATACTATGGCTGTGGATTTAACCACCAGCACGTCAGAGGTATAAACCAATACGTGACGGGCCACCAGCTATTGACCAAAAGGGACGTCGATGAGCGAACTCATCCTGACACCCTACTGAGCCTGTCAGTGACAATATCCATACAGTCCGGTCCATTCGTCTACGAGTATCGCATGGCGGGCCTAGGGGGTTGGTAAAAGTCAGACCCCCAAAAGCGGTACAAGTCGTGTCGGAGTGTAGCCCAGAACACCCTGAGATACTACTGGAATACCTACCAGTAAATCTCTTGCCTTGGCCAAGGACTTCGTGTAATGGCTCTCCTAGACACAGCGCGACCTCACCCCTAATACCGGGAGAGACAAACCCCCGAAGATCCGCTCACTGCCTCCATGTGGCTCGGGACTGTACCCAACTAAAATTTGTTTGCACGACTCCTTTGAGCCGTGGTAGGGTAGTAATCAAAGTACAGTGGGAACTCACACGAGACAAATGACGATCCCCAGGTCGATGTACTAACCTGTACACATGTCACCAGGGAACTGCTATCTGACGTCAGGTATAAGACCAACTAGCATGTTCCCGGCGAGTCATGTCCGGTGTACTCATAACCCAATGAGCACCTGTATACATCTTAGGTGAACCAACTGACACCAGTGGTTTGTGAGACCGGCCACCGCCCCTCGTCGGGGTCTCGACTGTATACACTAGTCTACTCTGGAGAATCGATGCCCTGTCTCGAAACTCCCACGACTAGGGACTTTTTAAGGATGTGCTTATAGACTCCATCTCTCACTTATATGATCGCCCTCATACTGCCGGCAGTCAAGCAAGAATCCTAGGGGCTCTATCAACATGTATAAGCGACCTGTAAGGTCACCTGAAGCAGTACACGATGATAAAGGTAAACCAGATAGCATACTATCATCTCGAGTAAGACTGTCCTACCGGGATAGGTCCTCCCTCAATCATTGCAATCACGTGCCTGTGATCCAATAATTGACTCTGAGGGCACTATCTCCAACAGCCGTAACCCAACATGGTATCAGAGCCAACCCATTACCATATACTAGTTTGTTTAGACGATGTTAAAGTATCGAAACCGAAACAACTCCAAATCAATACCCTGAATATTCCATTTTCTGTCAAATTTTTAATGGTCTTATAAAAATATTTTAGCAACTGTAGAAGACTACCTAGGTGACAACTAGACTACACACCAAACACGGGCCCCTAAATCCACTATTAGACCAGCCACATTATGGTAAAATCCGGCATGGCCGGTTTTTTATTGGAACTGGGACTTGGAATTTATTGTGTAGTCTAGTCTCTAGAATATTAGTTTAGTGGTATTGCTAGTTTAGCCCAGTTTGGATATGGTTTTATCTAGTTGTTTGGGGCTATTCGGGGTTATTTCTGTAACATTTTGAAAATTTTAGAAAAATAAATAAATTTAATTAACTAAATAATAAAATGTTAATTTAAAAAGTTATTAAAACCAAATAGGACATTTTCATAAGTAGTATATGAAACAAATAAAAATTTAAATATAGTTTATAACATTAATAAATTTCAAGGGTTTTAGTGAATAATTTAGCTTCATTTTAAGAAAAAGGGTGTTTATATTATAACATAGATGATGAAGGGTTTTAGTGAAAAGATTAGCTTCATGTGTAATATGATATAGTATGGGGGGTTATGTGAAAAGGTTAGTTTCTTTATGCAAATTAGAATTTGTTAAGGGTTGTTATGCAAAAAGGGTAAGGTCATGTTAAGCTTAAGTTGTAACCATGGAATAGCATATCCTAGATGACACTTCATATGTCCACCTCATTCTTGCATGAAAATCCCACCTTTTTCCTTGCAACACCACCTACTTGCATGAGATTACTACCGCTTTGCTAAGTGACACCTCCTCCTACACATCTTTCTCATTATCCTAGTATGGTTCAGCTCATATATCCTGTGAATTAAAGAATCAACTGAAGGGAAAAAGAAAAAAAAATATCTTAGAACAAACAACAAAGAAAAGAAAAGGAAAAAGGAAGTGAAGGATAAGCTAAATGCTAAAGATTTCACCACTACCCTCTAGCTAGGAACTAGGAGCTTGTGTATCTTGGAGGAAGCCTTTCTAGTGGTCTTTCAGTAGGTATAACCTCAAACTCTGTAACTTAAGTTGAGTAATGTTTTGTTTAGAAATCGAATATCGTAATATCGTATTTTTACAAGTTTAGGCTTTGTCTGGAATCTGCTATAGTTTAGATGGAAATTAACCTAACGAAACAATACCATTATATTGTAATCTGGACTTAGAATAAACCATAGGAAGACGAGCCCCTTTGCTCGGATTTTGGCCGGCAACAATAAGGACAAATCCGATCTCGCCGGTTTTCCTAGGGAATTGGGTGTTGGAAATTTTAGGGTAGCTCCATATGTCTATATTAGGATGTTTGGTATTGTTTAAATAAGTTAATTATTCAGTAAGTTAAATCTGTAAGCTAATACCAGTTTTGAGGTTAAGATCCTTAGATACGACACGGACACATCGTATCATGAGTTCTGTTTTTACATGTCACAACCAGAAAAGGGTTAGCTCAGATTAACTTAAGTTCTGTAACTCATGATATCATCACATAGCATGTTTAGTTTGAAATAGTATTATAAACTGGGTTTTTGGTGTTATCCAGTTCACTGTAATTGAATCTGGAACAAATAAGTATAATCATTAGAAAAACTAGCAAGATCAAAAGTATAATGAGCAAACTAGAAGACTACACTTAAAACATGAGCCCCAAACTCCCCACAAAATCCGGCGACCCACCCCAAAAATCCGGCGACGCCGACCCCCTTGTACCCTTTTGTGTTGGTTTTTCTTCTGTGGCCTAATTTGGGTATTTGATAAGTCTCTGTATTGTTTGGGTTGTTTAAATGTTTACACAATAAGATCTGGGAACGTTTTAGAAATGGTTTTATCGAATTTCAGATATTTACGATACGGAGTTTTCGTATTTTGATGTTGCAGCTGAACCGTTGACGTTTATACGTTAACGACAGAATTATATTAACGTTTTGGGGTTAAGTATACTGTAGTTTCTAACCTACGGGTGTTTTTGGTTGTTGTTGTGTTTTTCGATATGATATTTACATCGATGCGATTTAAATACGAATATAGGTACGATTCAAGGATTCCGAGACGGAGTGGGCGATGTAGCAGGATGGATTCAGCGAGCTTCTAAGTTGGTGAGTAGATTTACATCTACTGGGAAAGTCGGATGGATGGCGTATAGCACCCCCGCAAGCTTATAAGTATTATTATGATATCTAGTTAGTTTAGTATTTATTCATGATATTTATATAATATCGCATCTAGTATGTCCTTCAATTTCATACAGTTTCATGCATAGTTATAGATGAGATACAGTGATACGATATGGATATGGTTTGGTGGGTTGTACGAGGGATCATGTCATACATGAGATGATACAGATACAGTGATATGATGAAATGTTATACAAGATATTATATAATGAAATTTATATACCAAATAACGGCCAATTTATCCGTTGACTCGTAAAGTTAGGTTATATTCTGTTCTAGGATGTAATACTTATGTGAGCTATATTCCTTCAAAAACTACGATTCGTTGTCTTTTAAATAAAAATACTAGGATGCGTGTCAGTTTCTAAAATGGATATCTATTTTAAATGTAGGGCAGCTTCCTTATTTTAAACTTAACGTTTCGATCATTTCTAAAGATAATGGTATAGCTCATAGCAAGTAATTACAATAGTTACATTTAGATTACTTTACATGTTTGCATTATATTATCAATATTATACGTTTCTGCATTACGCACACTCTGATAGAACGCTGCACAAATACCAATGAGTACTATGCTGGTCAAGAACGTGAATGTTTGTTACACTACACCTCATTGGTACTGCCATGTCACTATAGAACCGTATTGTTATATATGTATTAAAACTAAATAGGTTGTTACACCGTAGAACACGTGCATAAATACTAATGATTGCCATGTTGCACGAGCACAGACACGCATGCTACACTACACGTCATTGGTAGTACCATGACACAGTAGAATTGAAATCTATGTTTATGTGATATAATTACGTAGTCTTCTTTATTCCTGTTGTAAATTACGAATATTAGTACTATAGATGTTGTATTTGATTCTCATGGATTTTCTGGATATTTTACTCCTGATGATATATATCGGTGGTATGGGACACTATTATATATATATATATATATATAATATATTATCAATATAATCTATGCAAATATTCTTATTCCTTACCTGATATTTTGATATGATAACTTAAACGTCCACCATGAGATTTGTGTTTTCTGATTTCATTCCGAACCGAGTTGGGGGTCATACGGTTACGGATTTACTAGTTATCTAGACTGAGTTGGTGTTGGAGATAGTGCCCTCAAAGTCAATAATTGGATCGCAGGTACGTGATTGCAATGATTGAGGCAGGACCTATAACGATATGACAGTCTTGCTCGAGATGATAGTATGCTATCTAGTTTGTCTTTATCATCATATATATGCTTTAGTTCACTATTGCATGATGATAGAGCCCATAGGATTCTTTCTTGACTGCCAGCAGTATGATGGCGATCATATACTTGGGAGCTGGGGTCTGTAAGCACATCCTTAAAAGTGTCCCTAGTCGTGGGAGTTTCGAGACAGAGCATCGATACTCCAGAGTAGACTAGTGTATACAGTCGAGACCCCGATGAGGGGCGGTGGCCGGTCTCACAAGCCACTGGTGTCAGTTGGATCACCTAAGATGTATACAGGTGCTCATTAGGTTATGAGTACACCGGACAGGACTCGCCGGGAACATACTAGTTGGTATTATACACATCGTCAGATAGCAGTTCCCAGGTAACATGTGTACAGGTTAGTTTTTCGACCTGAGATCGTCATTTGTCTCATGTGAGTTCCCACTATGCTTTGATTCCTACCCTACCACGGCTCAAAAGAGTCGTGCAAACAGGTATTTTTTGCGTACAGTCCCGAGCCACATGGAGGCAGTGAGCGGATCGTCGGGGATTCGTCTCTCCCGGTATTGGGGGTTGATGTCGCACCGTGCACGGGTGGCCATCACTAGAAATCCTCAGCCGAGGTAGTGGAGAATTACTGATTTGGATCAGTAGTTTCTCAGATGGTGATGGGCTTCATGCCGACACGATTTATCGCGTTATTAGGGGTTTGACTTTCTCCACCGCCCTAGACTCGATATGCGATACTCTTTAGACGAACGGACCGGACTGTATATACATTGTCACTGTCAGGCTCAGTAGGGTTTTCTGGATGAGTTCGCTCGTCAGCTTCCCTTTCGATCAATACATAGGCAACTGTTACGTACAGCTTGTACCTCTGACGTGCTAGAGGTTATACCCAGTGCCAGTGTGTTGATGAGTCATTAGAGTCCCCCACAGAAAGTTTCCCAAGTTCGGGCGAAACGTTGTAGAGGCCGTATGGTTTTATGGCAAGGTTCGAAAAATGCACGTGCGTTTTCGCACGTGTCATTTTTCGGGCAGATAATACTGGTCGTCTTTGGTTTAAGCCGGATCCGAGTATTATACTGTGTAGATATAATATCTTTGTCTCAGTTGCATTTGTATTCGGTCGTAATACAAATGCGGGTATGTTTATACTAATACGGGGTTATCCTGAAATTCGTTTCAGGATCGCTTTTTGGAAGTTGCCAGTTTCCAGTTTTCTAGCGGCCGTATTTAACATTCGGTTAAATACGGATTTATCTTTTCTTGAGATGGGTGTGGAAGCTTCTAGAGGCTTCTAGATGAGGTGATTAGGCTAGTGAGTCATTAGTGCATTTATTGTGCAATTAATGCATGATGACTAGGTTAGAAGGTTCAATGTATGCATTGATTGTGTTCATACAAGGTGGATTTATGACTCATTCTTTCTTTAATTGTTATTCTCACCATCTCTCCTCCTACACTCACCCCCCCTTGCTTATATAGTGGCCGGCCTCCTCTCTAGGGTAAGGTGTGGTTCATTTTGGATAAAAAGAAGATGATAGTTTTGATTCATGAAAAGATATAGCCTCAATTCTCATTTCACCCGATTCAAAAGGCAACTTCCATAACCGTTCGTCCATAGCTTTGGACGTAACGAGACAAAGTGTTCTACTCATTCCCTACATCAATCTTGGTCATCTCTTTTAGCAAACTTGATGATCGAGTTCCCTCGGTTCAGAGACGGGAGCCCGTTTAAAGATCCGTCGACGTGGTGCCACCTGGACGACGAGACTGGAGATTCAGGAGATCGGAGCAGCCGCAACAAAGCGTGGGATGATGGTTGATGACCGAAGGACTCGGATCGTTCGGTATAACGTTTCTACCAACTTTGTAGTTTGTTAGTTTAGCTTTAATGGCAGATCCGGGTTATAGTACGCGATAGCGCCAGTTGTAAAAAGTTTTTGTTCCGTATTTGGCGTCTGTTAGACGGCCGGGGCGCTACCGTGGACTTACAGTGGTATCAGAGCCTCACCATTAAGCTTTACTAAGTTGTGCTAACACGTTTAAAACATCGATCGAACGGATTTTCGAAAACTATAATTTTTCTGTACAAAGTTTCTGTCGATTTTAAATCTGGCCTAAAAATTATTTTGAGCATCACAGAAAATTGTGCAGGCAATTCTAAGAAAACTGGTGAAATTTAGTCACGTGATCCCATAGAACGGCCGTGGATCCGCGGCCCGGACCAGGGTTCGGCCGCGGATCCGCCGCTCTTTTGTGGGAACAGTGAGCCAAATTTCTACAGTATGTTCTACAGGGTAAATTGTGGTTTTTGGAATATTTCTTTTGGGCCCATATTTTATTACTGTACACCAGATGTGCGTGGGGCCCACTTCGGGAAGTTTTGTCGATCGAAATTTTAAACTTGTTAGTATGCAGTATTTACGTTATATCTCCGACCGGGAATGTCATTTGAGCGGTAAACCGTGTCTAATTGCTATAGTTCTTTTAAACGGGTTTGCGAACGTGACATTCGCATTGATGTTCTGTGTTGTGCTGTAATGTTGCGGATATGTCGTGGTGGATAGCAGTGTGCAATGGTAGTGCAGTTTGGATTTATTTGTACATTTGATATTGCCGGGTGAGCGTCCAACATGTGGACTGCCGTCACTGTCTGTTTGTATAATATTCTTTTGGGGCACGACCAGGCAGTGGTCGATGTACCCGTTGTACATATATATTTTTATTTCTGTACTAGGTTTACCCCGTGACGGAGTGCACGGATAGCCGGGTTCTGGAGGGAAACGGGTCCGTATCTCATGGCTTTGAGAGGCAGAGGGTCCTTACTCTAGAATTGGCAGACTATTCGCCGCACTCGTAGGGGATACAGGTTGACCCAAGGAGGGGTGCTCAAGTTACCGGATTCCGTGAAGTGCTGGGTGGTCCATTCACTTCGCTGTAGGGGCTACCTCGCTTCAGGTTTTGGCGGGTAACTTGCCACACCCGTAGGGGTCTAGGTTTCATTGCACAGGCTATCCACACGACCAGGGGAACATCGGGTTTCAGTAGCGGCTCTGTGAAACCCGGGATCCCAGATTATCTGTATTGTTCTGTGATGCTTATTACTGTAATGTTGCATATTATCACGCCTGGAGCGATTATTGTATATTGGTATATATACTATTAGATGTTGTATATGTTTTACACCCGCGCTAGTCCAGTCCCCGCTCTGTCGTTAGTTAAGTAACCTAACGGGTGATGACGGGACCTAGTGGCGAATGCAGATGGCATATACGGACATTTTATTTTCGTTCTTTTCTGGTGTGATTGATTGATGGGACTGCATTGATTCTTATCAATGCAAGGATAAAACAAACCTATATTTGATGTTGTTGGAACAAATTTTAAAAGGTGTTAATACAAAGATGTTTCCTTTTGTTTTGCATAGCGGTATTCAGTCAGAATATCCTGCACCTCATTCGACGAGGCAAGGGCCGAGATCCCTTCACCGGGAGTGACCCCTTGGACAGAAGTTTACGTCAGGGTAATAACTTCACTATAGTCAATTACAAGCTGCTTTGCATCGTGGTATTCAGTTAGAATATCCTGCACCTCATTCCACGAGGAAAGAGCCGAGATCCCTTCACCGGGAGTGACCTCTTTAGCAAAAGGTTTTCGCCAGTATATTTTTATAAAAAGCTATCAGGTTCCTTCAACAAGATCAAGTTCATTACGTTAAAGGTTTTTCGCCAAAAACCAACCGTAGCCCTCCGTCATTTCTTATGGATGGTCAGTAGTATTCAAGCTATGTTTGTTTGGCCAAAGTCAAGGCATAGTGCTTGGTAGCTGTTGGGTATTCATCTGTTACATAGATAGATGCGTTGGTTTGGGACAGTCGTATTACCTTGTTGGCCAAAGTCAAGGGTATGTACGGGTGGGTTCAAATTAACCTGGATAATGACAGGTAGAACTTGGCATGTGACTTATGATGGGTTAGCCAAAGTCACGATCATAAGAGCATGGGGCAGAAATAAATATTGGGAGTTTCTAAAGAAACTGAAACTTGCCAAGTATGCGCATACCTTCTGGAGTGTGATAACATGAGTGGATTCCTTCACGTTATCATGCGATGAGAGTTGGATCCCGATTCCCACTGATGAGTTGGTTTACTCTTCGGGTGATCCCGATTGATTCTTCTTTCAGGTTTGGAGGAGAATTTGACGGAACAATGGGAGGTTTCCTGATTAGATAAAGTGATAACCATTCTGATCTAGGTCAGAGTGCACGCAGAGTGTTTCTTTTCTCTCTCTCTCTCTTTGGCAGCGACCTTTGACCGACCCTAGACTATGACTCAGTGACCAAGTTGACCGAACCTTCTTAAAATACTGGCTTTTGGATTGTCTAAAGTTGCATAAGTCATTGCCACTCCTTCTTTTTACCCTTTGCATTTCTCAGAACACCCCGTATTACTACGGATATCCACTTCCATTGGATAGATCCATCGTATGGTTATATACGAACTCGAAGGGACTTCTTCGAGGATGGATCCAGGTTCAGGAGAAAAAGAATTGGTTTATTCAGTTGTCTTTTATTATCACCTTCTCTCAGGTTGCGAGGGCTCCTTAGTTTAGGAGAGTACACCTATTACGCTTATTGGATAGTCTTATTCCAAACCATAGGCTCGTGCCGAAAGGTAAGGAATGAAGAACACCAATTAGCCTAAGTAGGGTGTACAGAAGGTAATATGTAAAGACAAAATAAAGGGATTAGAAAGAGGGCAAAGTAAATTGCGACTGTTATCATTCATGACCAAACCGCGTACTTCATCGCCACTCCTATTTCACCTTTGCTTTTTTCCCCAGTTCGGGAGAAATAGAATAAGGTATTATTCAGTTGTCTTTTATCATCACCTTCTCTCAAGTTGCGAGTACTCCTAGGATTAGGAGAGTACACCTATTATGCTTACTGGATAGTCTTCTTCCAAACCATAGGCTGGTGTCGAACGGTAGGGAAGGAAGAAAACCATTTAGCGTAACGAAGGTGTACAGAAGGTAACGACTAAAGACAAATAAAGGGATTTGGAGAGATGACAAAGAAATATACGGTTATTGTCATGAATTGGCTTATAGAAGAGGCATTACTAGGAATACCAGGATACCCTTACGAAACATTTTTATGTTTCAGTTTCACTGTGTATTGTTAAAGGAAAACTGTTTTCCCGATTAGATACTTACTCCAAGGTATGTATTTACCAGGTATGATTCTCACATCTGTATGGTTTTACAGATGATGAGTGGGAGTAAGTTATTGGGAATTAGGTGATCATCCTCATTATATCGGAATTCGTTGTAATTGGTGATATTTGAGGAAATCGCCTGGGTACAGTTTTCAACCTACGACGCACAGGTTTTGGGTTATTCAACTCAGCGGACTTATACAGAGTATTGTATATTGTCCAGTGTCCATCAGGACAAAAGGGTAGGTTCTTGTACTCTGTTCTGTTTACTTGTAACTTCTCTAGTATTTAGACAAGTGTTTCGTAGAAATACAATGTCTAAGTTTTGAGAAGTTGTGGGTATAAGAATAAAGTATAGAACCAGGTATCATAAGTATCGGGATTTTTCAAAGAGATTGAAGATGTAGATTCTTGTGATTGGTATTCAGATGATAGTAATGGTTTTGAGAAACTTGTTTCTCTTTCAGGTTACTCATAATTGGATGCATTCCTAAGTTGAGTAATGCTAATTAGCCTCTCTCCATTAAGTTGATATGCACTGGAGATAGCTGCATGATTAGAATCTGGTTCCAATTAAATAAGTGCCAAAGTTTCTATATTGGATATAGAATGGTTCATATCTTAACGATGTTAAGGTACGGGGAGTTGTCCAGCTTATGCTTAAAACGAGACACTGGATAACTCAAGGCACGTTTCTGTAATGGCAGTTTGTGGGTTGACCCTAGTTTTGACGAGGGTTGATTTTCTACCATCTGAAAGATCAATAGTGATATTGTTTTTGACTCGCCACAGTTTTAGTAAAATGGATTTTTTTCAGAAAACAGTAGTGGGAGTATGGTAGAACTGAAAGTGATTCCAGAACCGCAAACGATTACGGAAAATTTAATAGGACCTATATATTCAATCAGGTTTGACATTCCAATAGCCACTCCGCAGATATGTTGGGTAACCTCAGACACCCGAGAGGTACTACGGTAGCCTCAAGGAAGGTGACAGGGAGGTTCTTGTTTACCCAGACTTGACACTACTGTTGTTCCAGGCTATGAGACCCGGCAGGAGAATAAGTATAGCGTCGTTCTAAACTAGCTTTAGAAATGCACGTATATATATTATTCTGCCAGATGGTTGTCGTAGTCAGTGGGAGCAGCAGAAGCATAGTGGGCAAGTAGCTTATGTCTATTTATAGGCATGAGCAGATATAGTAAAGAAAGATCATTTAATTTTGATGTGACAGTCATGGCTTTGACTTCATCAGAATAGGGGATGGATCTGTTAAGAAGGTAGTAGGGTGTGATGTCCTGGTATTTGGATGATATACACAGAGTAAGAAGTAAAATTCCTATACTACAATCGGTTATACTGTGGTCGTCATACAGTTGTTTCTCCACAAAGGACATGGATATAATATCCGACATTCTAGTTTCTAGATCTACGGTTTTAGATCTAGATTTGGGTAGTTTCCCAATGTGGGTACTTAGACAGTATTCTAAAGGTATTAAGAATAGATGACTCCTGGCATGGTGGTGTACCTGTAGATGATGGAGTCACCCTCTCTAAAGGTGTCTTCCAGACTAAAGAGGAGAGGGATGTGCATGATCGGCAGATCACTTTCTTAGGCAATTGAGTCAATCATGAGATGTCAAGTACCACACCAGATGTTGTTTTTGCACCAGATGCGATAAGTTTATATTAATCCAATCCTGAAGAAACATAAGGAAGCAATTTTAGAACATAAGTACATGTTCTACAGATTTGATGACGGCAGCCTCCTTCGGGAGACGTTATCATTCCAGCTTCAAAGGTGACATGGATGACAGAGTGATTGTCAGAGTTATAGTTTTCCCTCTGACGAGGGACAGTATTATGGACAGGTGGTCCAAGAGGATACTGTGGGAGGCATGGTGCTAGATACTGATTAAGTTCAGTTATCAATAAAGTCTAAGAAGTTTGGATTTGGAGTTCATTTATGAACTAGGTCCCATCAGATATTCAGACATATTCTAAGACAGGAATTACTCAATTCGGGAGATGGCTTTCTCCGCGAACTTGAGATTAAGAGAGACATAGAAAGAAACATCAGGGCGGATCCACTCACTGAGGCTATTTCTCGAACACAAGAGTTTTACAAACTAGCTTTGTGAAACTGATTAGTAGAGGAGTTGGATGTTCGGTATCACACGGGCTGTGAGTATGCGACATCGCAATAATTAGCCTTAAGTGCAAGTGGGAGATTGTTGGAGATAGTGCCCTCAAAGTTAATTATTGGATCGCAGGTACGTGATTGCAATGATTGAGGCAGAACCTATAACGATATGACAGTCTTGCTCGAGATGATAGTATGCTATCTAGTTTGTCTTTATCATCATATATATGCTTTAGTTCACTATTGCATGATGATAGAGCCCATAGGATTCTTGCTTGACTGCCAGCAGTATGATGGCGATCATATACGTGGGAGCTAGGGTCTGTAAGCACATCCTTAAAAGTGTCCCTAGTCGTGGGAGTTTCGAGACAGGGCATCGATACTCCAGAGTAGACTAGTGTATATAGTCGAGACCCCGACGAGGGGCGGTGGCCGGTCTCACAAGCCATTGGTGTCAGTTGGATCACCTAAGATGTATACAGGTGCTCATTAGGTTATGAGTACACCGGACAGGACTCACCGGGAACATGCTAGTTAGTATTATACATATCGTCAGATAGCAGTTCCCAGGTGACATGTGTACAGGTTAGTTTGTCGACCTGAGATCGTCATTTGTCTCGTGTGAGTTCCCACTGTGCTTTGATTCCTACCCTACCACGGCTCAAAGGAGTCGTGCAAACAGGTATTTTTTGCGTACAGTCCCGAGCCACATGGAGGCAGTGAGCGGATCGTCGGGGATTCGTCTCTCCCGGTATTGGGGGTTGATATCGCACAGTGCACGGGTGGCCATCACTAGAAATTCTCGGCCGAGGTAGTGGAGAATTACTGATTTGGATCAGTAGTTTCTCAGATGGTAATGGGCTTCATGCCGACACGATTTATCGCGTTATTAGGAGTCTGACTTTCTCCACCCCCCTAGACTCGATATGCGATACTCTTTAGACGAACGGACCAGACTGTATATACATTGTCACTGTCAGGCTCAGTAAGGTTTTCTGGATGAGTTCGCTCGTCAGCTTCCCTTTCGATCAATACATAGGCAACTGTTACGTACAGCTTGTACCTCTGACGTGCTAGAGGTTATACCCAGTGCCAGTATGCTGATGAGTCATTAGAGTCCCCCACAGACAGTTTTCCAAGTCGGGCAAAACGTTGTAGAGGCCGTATGGTTTTATGGCAAGGTTCGAAAAATGCACGTGCGTTTTCGCACGTGTCATTTTTCGGGCAGATAATACTGGTCGGCTTTGGTTTAAGCCGGATCCGAGTATTATACTGTGTAGATATAATATCTTGTCTCAGTTGCATTTGTATTCGATCGTAATACAAATGCGGGTATGTTTATACTGATACGGGGTTATCCTGAAATTCGTTTCAGGATCGCTTTTTGGAAGTTGCCAGTTCCCAGTTTTCTATCGGCCGTATTTAACATTCGGTTAAATACGGATTTATCTTTTCTTGAGATGAGTGTGGAAGCTTCTAGAGGCTTCTAGATGAGGTGATTAGGCTAGTGAGTTATTAGTGCATTTATTGTGCAATTAATGCACGATGACTAGGTTAGAAGGTTCAATGTATGCATTGATTGTGTTCATACAAGATGGATTTGTGACTCATTCTTTCTTTAATTGTTATTCTCACCATCTCTCCTCCTACACTCACCCTCCCTTGCTTATATAGTGGTCGGCCCCATCTCTAGGGTGAGGTGTGGTTCATTTTGGATAAAAAGAAGATGATAGTTTTGATTCATGAAAAGATGTAGCCTCAATTCTCATTTCACCCGATTCAAAAGGCAACTTCCATAACCGTTCGTCCATAGCTTTGGACGTAACGAGAAAAAGTGTTCTACTCGTTCTCTACATCAATCTTGGTCATCTCTTTTAGCAAACTTGATGATCGAGTTGCCTCGGTTCAGAGGCGGGAGCCCGTTTAAAGATCCGTCGACGTGGTGCCACCTGGACGATGAGACTGGAGATTCAGGAGATCGGAGCAGCCGCAACAAAGCGTGGGATGATGGTTGAAGACCGAAGGACTTGGATCGTTCGGTATAACATTTCTACCCACTTTGTAGTTTGTTAGTTTAGCTTTAATGGCAGATCCGGGTTATAATACGCGATAGCGCCAGTTGTAAAAAGTTTTTGTTCCGCATTTGGCGTCTGTTAGACGGCCGGGGCGCTACCGTGGACTTACAGTTGGTGGGCATACAGTTGGATACATGGTGGACACGGTTCGGGACCGAGGGGCATGATAGCCGCAGTTTAGGCGGGGAGCCTAACGATGTTAACCGATACCGGAGATAGAAATAAGCACGGCAGATATCCAGGGGATACTGACCAGGGTTCGATTGGGCATGGCAGATATCCAGGGGATACTGATCGTAGCCAGGATATCGGGTGGCGATCAACTGTTGAGATGGTGTCGACGGTATCCGCATTTACTTGTCGATGCTAGACACGAGAGATTTCGGATTTCGATGTCGATGCTGTACAACTATATGTATATTAATATGATCATTATCATGATGTACACAATTAGATATTATTTGTTGGATTCCACCAGGACTGATCTGGGGGACAGTACCTGCATATATTTGTACAAACATTCATATACAAAAAGGGATTCAAATACGAACTATAGATTCATGATTTTGACTCATATGACATTGTGATATTATACATTAGGATTGCATGATAGTTAGTATTGCACATATGCAGATCATATAGTATATTGGTACAGATTATGATAGGACCATACTTATGACCTAGGTATCGTCATGCGTTTCGATTTCTACTTGTAGATGTACTTTTATTCACTGAGTTGGAAACTCATCCCCGTTGTGCCACGTTTCTTGTAGGTCTTACCGCTTGGATTATCAGCGGCTTGGGCACATATTCTTTTTCGGGAATTGATTGGTAAGTGGGTTATTATTGTATCATACTCACTCTTGATTATTTATATATTCTTGTATCTAGTGGAAACTCCATCAACTTAGAAGTGGTATATTATGGACTTAGAAACAAGACTTAGAGTTTAAGAGTGGTGATGTCGCACTCTTTGGAGTCGATTTCTGATTTAGATTGTTGGTTGCTCCATCGTTTGGACATGGAAACTAGCTTCCGTTGGGATGCTATTTTTTTTTATTATGTTGTATCAGGCTTTTATAAAAATGCAAAGGAGGTGATGTCAAGTTTTCAAAACGTCATAAATGTTTTTCAATACACTTAGTTAAAATTAAATGTTATTTTTAAGATTGATTTCATCGGATGACTATTTTAAACTCACCTCCAATAGTTTCAAAAAGGGTTTAGATTCCGGGTTTCGGCTTACTTGAACCGCGTCGACGTCTTTAGATGTCACGTGATTTAAGTGCCGGTCACGTACCACATTTGGGTCGTGACAAAGTTGGTATCAGAGCGTTTTGTTTAACCTTTGTTCGAGTCTAGATTGACTATACGAAGTCTGGGAATACATTTTGTTACCTGGGCTTGACCTTATAGGACTTAGACTTGACTCTGGGGGTCTTATACCCGAACTTTCATTATATAGGATGACCTTTGTTGATGGAGTAGGTACTAAGTAGAGTGGCGTACCATACATATGTTCCGCGGCATATTTACGATATGATACTTCGCCTAAGATACCTTAGGATTTATACCTTGAGATCTTCCTTCTATTCATTCCATTGATCTACCTTCGTCAATGCATGTTGATTGTTTCGGTCACCATGTTTATGAGGGCTGAGAAGGCTGCAGTTAGAGATACGGTCAGAGTAGACTTGTCTGGGACAAGGACTGACCGGGATGACTTTCCGATGATATAGAGACACGTCGTTTATTCATATTTGATCGAGTTCCAATAGTGGAGCGAGTTTCTTTAGGATCCGCACCAGATGGTAAAGTCATTGTTAGAGATCAGACAGACTTGAGGCATGATGTTTTCTCCTCTCCGAAGATTATGGTATTGTGTACTGTTCAGGCAGCGGTACCAATCCTTGCTGAGATTATAGAGAAATTGCTTCCAAAGTTTGTAAAGTTAAAAGTTGACGATGTTACCAGTATAGATGGATCGGGAGGATTCATAGTTATTCAAGTGTGGGGTAGTTAAGACTTTTAAATCCATGGTGGAGCTTCGATACGAGATCGGTGAAGTTGATGTACTTCTTTCGATGGAGCTTGTTCAGACCAGATGCAAGTAGTTCAAGAAGGAGATCGTACAGTAAGTTTTCCTCCGACAAATTGGGACAAGTCTTCAAAGGTGAGATTAGCCAGATTTCTCTACAGAGTATCAGAAGTAATGGATTAAAGTTTCCGTGTTTGAAAGACTCCTAGTGGGTCATAACTAAGTATGACTTGCAAATTAGCGTGACTATGCAGATACGCTCCTTAAGTAATTGATATAGGGAATTTATAGGATAGGAGATTGGTACGAAGTTTCAGTGGATAGTTGTTCTACACAGTAGATATTGAAGATTTGATGACGCGTGCAACTACACTTTTAGGAGGAAATCAAAAGGGAATGACAATGGTTATGAAAGGGAAAACAGGTCAAGAAATGAGTGCTAGTTCCGGGCAGGCTGGATAAATGATTTTAGCAAAAGCCTTGATGGATTCTCTTCCAGAAATTTATAATAAATAAGATTGGACTGGGATTAGTTGTTACCACATAAGCTGAGGACAGAGATTTTCGTTATCAACATGTTACGTCAAAAAGGACTGGACTACTGGTCAAGAAGGTGTGATGGGATATATCTGCAATAAGACGAATGGTGTTGTTGCTCCTTACCAGACGATCGCATCAAGAATCTATGATATTAGAAATCTTCAAGAAGAACCAGAATTCAAAGATAGAAGACGTTAGAACGTGGCAGACGGCAAGTAGTAATTCTTACTATGCCAATTCCGGTGGTATAAACACCTTCCGACATTGAAGAGAATATGCTTCGATGTCCTTTGAGCTCGATTTACGTTTTTATAATCTAAAATATTCATTTTCAAACACTGGAGAAAGGACAACTCGAAGTCCATGATTTTGATATATGTATTTTGAGGAATTGAGGATCAATTTATGTTTTGTGCACACCAAGTGCACTTGATAAGATTTCTATATACAGTAATTTTGCTTTGATGTATGTTTTGTGCACACCAGGTGCACCTATTGAGATTTCGTCCGAGGTGACTGTACTCGATTGGAGTGTTATGTACACCGGATGCACTACACTGTTGATTTCGTGTACACTAGTTGCCGTTTTGATTTTGCACTCTGATGCATTTGATTTTAGTTTTGTGCATCCCGATGCACTTAATACTATTTTGTACACTTTTGTTCTATGCACAGTAGATGCAGTGGATATCGTTTCGTGCACGCATGTTGCACTTAGCGCTGTTTTGTTTTCAAGCATACCGTAAAGTGTGGTTTGCAATTTACATGCAAACCCATTAAGGGTTGATTTTGTTTTAATGATTTGCACTGGGTAGGATATGCGATAGATTTGATTTTTCGCTAGGTCGTATGCATTGATATTGCATTACGATTATGGCATTGGTTGTGTATTTAGGATACACAACAATTTTTCTTATTTGACACAATTTGCATCATAACTGAAATAATTCTCTTAGCAACCGCTAGAGTTATAGTTATAAGAGATTATCTTTTGAGTTTTCATGCACACTGTTGCATTGTGATGCGTTTTAGCTCGTATGGGATTTTGGAGTCTTGTTATATCGAGCAAATTTCATGTTTTAAATTGCCGTTTTAGCCCGGGAAATTGTTTTGAGATAAGTTGATTGGGTTAAGAAAATGTTTTAAGAAAGGGGTTTAATTTAAATTCGGGGACCGAATTTTCTTAAGGGGGGAATATTGTAACATTTTGAAAATTTTAGAAAAATAAATAAATTTAATTAACTAAATTATAAAATGTTAATTTAAAAAGTTATTAAAACCAAATAGGATATTTTCATAAGTAGTATATGAAACAAATAAAAATTTAAATTTAGTTTATAACATTAGTAAATTTCCAGGGTTTTAGTGAATAATTTAGCTACATTTTAAGAAAAAGGGTGTTTATATTATAACATAGATGATGAAGGGTTTTAGTGAAAAGATTAGCTTCATGTGTAATATGATATAGTATGGGGGGTTATGTGAAAATATTAGTTTCTTTATGCAAATTAGAATTTGTTAAGGGTTGTTATGCAAAAAGGGTAAGGTCATGTTAAGCTTAAGTTGTAACCATAGCATAGCATATCCTAGATGACACTTCATATGTCCACCTCATTCTTGCATGAAAATCCCACATTTTTCCTTGGAACACCACCTACTTGCATGAGATTACTACCTCCTTGCTAAGTGACACCTCCTCCTACACATCTTGCTCATTATCCTTGTATAGTTCAGCTCATATATCCTGTGAATTAAAGAATCAACTGAAGGGGAAAAGAAAAGAAAAATATCTTAGAACAAACAACAAAGAAAAGAAAAGGAAAAAGGAAGTGAAGGATGAGCTAAATGCTAAAGATTTCACCACCACCCTCTAGCTAGGAAATAGGAGCTTGTGCATCTTGGAGGAAGCCTTTCTACTGGTCTTTCAGTAGGTATAACCTCAAACCCTGTAACTTAAGTTGAGTAATTTTTTGTTTAGAAATCGAATATCGTAATATCGTATTTTTACAAGTTTAGGCTCTGTCTAGAATCTGCTATAGTTTAGATGGAAATTAACCTAACCAAACAGTACCATTATATTGTAATCTGGACTTAGAATAAACCATAGGAAGACGAGCCCCTTTACTCGGATTTTGGCCGGCAACAATAAGGACAAATCCGATCTCGCCGGTTTTCCTAGGGAATTGGGTGTTGGAAATTTTAGGGTAGCTCCATATGTCTATATTAGGATGTTTGGTATTGTTTAAATAAGTTAATTATTCAGTAGGTTAAATCTGTAAGTTAATACCAATTTTGATGTTAAGATCCTTAGATACGACACAGACACATCGTATCTTGAGTTATGTTTTTACATGTCACAACCAAAAAAGGGTTAGCTCAGATTAACTTAAGTTCTGTAACTCACGATATCATCACATAGCATGTTTAGTTTGAAATAGTATCATAAACTAGGTTTTTGGTGTTATCTAGTTCACTGTAATTGAATCTGGAACAAATAAGTATAATCATTAGAAAAACTAGCAAGATCAAAAATATAATGAGCAAACTAGAAGACTACACTTAAAACCTGAGCCCCAAACTCCCCACAAAATCCGGCGACCCACCCTAAAAATCCGGCGACGCCGGCCCCCTTGTACCCTTTTGTGTTGGTTTTTCTTCTGTGGCCTAATTTGGGTATTTGATAAGTCTCTGTATTGTTTGGGTTGTTTAAGTGTTTACACAATAAAATCTGGGAACGTTTTAGAAATGGTTTTATCAAATTTCAAATATTTACGATACGGAGTTTTCGTATTTTGATGTTGCAGCTGAACCGTTGACGTTTATACGTTAACGACAGAATTATATTAACGTTTTTGGGTTAAGTATATTGTAGGTTCTAACCTACGGGTATTTTTTCTTGTTGTTGTGGTTTTCGATATGATATTTACATCAATGCGATTTAAATACGAATATAGGTACGATTCGAGGATTCCGAGACGGAGTGGGCGATGTAGCAGCATGGATTCAGCGAGCTTCTAAGTTGGTGAGTAGATTTACATCTACTGGGGAAGTCGGGTGGATGGCGTATAGCACCCCCGCAACCTTATAAGTATTATTATGATATCTAGTTAGTTTAGTATTTATTCATGATATTTATATAATATCGCATCTAGTATGTCCTTCAATTTCATACAGTTTCATGCATAGTTATAGATGAGATACAGTGATACGATATGGATATGGTTTGGTGGGTTGTACGAGAGATCATGCCATACTTGAGATGATACAGATACAGTGATATGATGAAATATTATACAAGATATTATATGATGAAATTTGTATGCCAAATAACGGCTAATTTATCTTTTGACTCGTAGAGTTAGGTTATATTCTGTTCTAGGATATAATACTTGTGTGAGCTATATTCTTTCAAAAACTACGATTCGTTGTCTTTTAAATAAAAATACTAGGATGCGTGTCAGTTTCTAAAATGGATATCTATTTTAAATCTAGGGCAGCTTTCTTATTTCAAACTTAACGTTTCGATCATTTCTAAAGATAATGGTATAGCTCATAGTAAGGAATTACAATAGTTACGTTTAGATTACTTTACATGTTTGCATTATATTATCAATATTATACATTTCTGTATTATGCACACTCTGATAGAACACTGCACAAATACCAATGAGTACTATGCTGTCCAAGCACGTGAATTTATGTTACACTACACCTCATTGGTACTGCCATGTCACTGTAGAACCGTGTTGTTATATATGTATTAAAAATAAATAGGTTGTTACACCGTAAAACACATGCACAAATACTAATGATTGTCATGTTACACGAGCACAGACGCTCATACTACACTACACATCATTAGTAGTACCATGACACAGTAGAATTGAAATCTATGTTTATGTGATATAATTACGTAGTCTTTTTTATTCCTGTTGTAAATAACAAATATTAGTACTATAGATGTTGTATTTGATTCTCATGGATTTTCCGGATATTTTACTCCTGATGATATATATCGGTGGTATGGGACACTGTTATATATGTATATATATAATATATCATCAATATAATATATGCAAGTATTCTTATTCCTTACCTGATATTTTGATATGATGAGTTAAACGTCCACCATGAGTTTTGTGTTTTCTGATTTCATTCCGAACCGAGTTGGGGGTCATACGGTTACAGATTTACTAGTTATCCAGACTGAGTTGGTGGGCATACAGTTGGATACATGGTGGACCTGGTTCGGGGCCGAGGGGATGGATAGCCGCAGTTTAGGCGGGGAGCCTAACGAGGTTAACCGATACCGGAGATAGAAATGAGCACGGCAGATATCCAGGGGATACTGACCGGGGTTCGATTGGGCATGGCAGATATCCAGGGGATATTGATCATAACCAGGATATCGGGTGGCGGTCATCTGTTGAGATGGTGTCGACAGTATCTGCATTTACGTGTCGATGCTGGACACGAGAGATTTCGGATTTCGATGTCGATGCTGTACATCTATATGTATATTAATATGATCATTATCATGATGTACACAGTTAGATATTATTTGTTGGATTCCATCAGGACTGATCCGGGGGACAGTACCTGCATATATTTGTACAGACATTTATATACAAAAAGGGATTCAAATACGAAGTATAGATTCATGATTTTGACTCATATGACATTGTGATATTATACATTGGGCTTGCATGATAGTTAGTATTGCACATATGCAGATCATATAGTATATTGGTACAGATTATGATAGGACTATACTTATGACCTAGGTATCGTCATGCATTTCGATTTCTACTTGTAGATGAACTTTTATTCACTGAGTTGGCAACTCATCCCCGTTGTGCCACAGTTTCTTGTAGGTCTTACCGCTATTATCAGCAGCTTGGGCACATATTCTTTTTCGGGAATTGATTGGTAAGTGGGTTATTATTGTATCATGCTCACTCTTGATTATTTATATATTCTTGTATCTAGTGGAAACTCTATCAACTTAGAAGTGGTATATTATGGACTTAGAAACAAGACTTAGAGTTTAAGAGTGGTGATGTCACACTCTTTGGAGTCGATTTCTGATTTAGATTGTTGGTTGCTCCATCGTTTGGACGTGGAGACTAGCTTCTGTTGGGATGCTATTTTTTTTTATTATGTTGTATCAAGTTTTTATAAAAATGCAAAAGAGGTGATGTCAAGTTTTCAAAACGTCATAAATGTTTTTCAATACACCTAGTTAAAATTAAATGTTATTTTTAAGATTGATTTCATCGGATGACTATTTTAAACTCACCTCCAATATTTTCAAAAAGGGTTTAGATTCCGGGTTTCGGCTTACTTGAACCGCGTCGACGTCTTTAGATGTCACGTGATTTAAGTGCCGGTCACGTGTCACATTTGGGTCGTGACAATTTCGAACTCGATATTTCTAAAATTGTTTAAACTTTACAGTACATACATTTCTATCTGTGACCGTGAATGTCATTAGAGCGGTACAACTTGTCTAATTGCTATAGTTCTTTTAGACGGGTTTGCGAACGTAACATTCACGTTGATGTTCTGTGTTGAGCTGTGTTTGTTGCGGATTTGTCATGGTGGATAGCTTGGGTGCAATGTTAGTACGGTTTTGTTTTATTTGTACATTTGAGATCGCAGGGCGAGCATCCGACATATGGACTGCCATCACTGCCTATTTGTATATTATTTGTTTTGGGCACAACCGGGTTGAGGTCGATATCACCGTTGTACATATTTTCTTTTCTGTACTAGGATTACCCCGCGATGGAGTGTACGGATATCCGGGTTCTAGAGGAAAACGGGTCCGCATCTCATGGCATTGAGAAGGAGGGGGCCTCACTCTAGAATTGGCGGGCTATTCGCCACACTCGTAGGGGGTATAGGTTGACCCAAGGAGGGGTGCTCAAGTTACCGGATTCCGTGAAGTGCTGGGTGGCCCATTCACTTTGATGAAGGGGGCTGCCTCACTTTTGGTTTTGGTGGGTAACTTGCCGCACTCGTAGGGGTCTAGGTTTTCGTTGCACAGGCTATCCACACGACTAGGCGAACGTCGGGTTTCACCTGTGGTTCAAAGGAAACCCGGGGCTCCCAGATTATCTGTATTGTTCTGTGATGCTTATCGCTTGTCTGTGATATTGCATTTATCATACCTGGAGTGATTATTATATATTTCTATATATATACTAGTAGATGTTGTATATGTTTTTCACCCGCGCTAGTCCAGTCCCCACTCTGTCGTTAGTTAAGTAACCTAACGGGTGATGACGGGACCCAGTGGCGAATGCGGATGGCATATATGTACATCATATTTTCGTTCTTTCCTGGTGTGATTAATTGATGGGACTGTGTTGATTCAGATCAATGCAAGGAAAATAGACCTATTCGATATTGTTGGAACAATTTTCAAAAGCTGTTATTACAAGGACGTTTTCATTTGTTTTGCACAGAGGTATTCGGTTATGAATATCCAGCACCTTATTCGACGAGGCAAGAGCTGAGATCCCTTCACCGGGAGTGACCTCTTGGGCAGATGTTTGCGTCGGGGTAATAACTTCACTATAGTCGATTAATTTTTGCTTTGCATCGAGATATTCAGTGGGAATGTCCTGCACCTCATTCCGCGAGGAAAGAGCCGAGATCCCTTCACCGGGAGTGACCTCTTTAGCAAAAGTTTTCGCCACTATAAATTTATAAAAAGCTATCCGGTTCCTTCAACGATATCAAGTTCATTAAGTTAAAGGTTTTTCGCCAAAAACCATTCATAGCCCTCCGTCATTTAGACGGGTAGCACTTAGTATTCATGCTATATTTGTTGACCTTCGTCAAGGCATAGTGTATGGTAGCTTCTTGTTACCTTTCTGTTGCATAGATTGATGCGTTAGTTTGGGACAATCGTATAGCCTTGTTGGCCTTCGTCTAGGGCGAGTACGGGTGGGTTCAAATTAACCTGGACAATGATGGGTAGAACTTGAATTATGACTTATGATTTGTTGGCCTTCGTCAAGGTCATAAGAGCATGGGGTAAAAATCACATTGGGATTTTCAAATATACAGGAAACTTTCCAGGCATCCACATACCTTCTGGAGTGTGATAACGTGAGTGGATTCCATCAGGTTATCATGCGATGATAGTTGGATCCCGATACCCACTGATGAGTTGGTTTACTCTTCGGGTGATTTTAGATGATCCCGACAAATTCTTCTTTCAGGTTTGGAGGAGAATTTCATGATACAGTGGGAGATATCCTGATTAGATAAAGTGATTAACCATTCTGATCTAGGTTAGAGTGTACGCAGAGTGTTTTTTTTCTCTCTCTCTTTGGCAGCGACCATGTCCCGACCCTAGACTATAACTCAGTAACCAAGTTAACCGAACATTCTTAAAACACTGGCTTTTGGATTATCAAAGTTGCATACTTCATTGCCACTCCTACTTTTACCCTTTTCTTTTCTACGGAACATTCTATATCGCTACGAAGATCCACATTTATTGGGTATAACCGTCGTATAGTTACATACGAACTCGAAGAAACTTGTTTCAGATTCGAGATTAGTTTCCGGTTCTGGAGAAAATGAATAGGTTTATTCAGTTGTATTTTCCTTTTACCTTCTCTCAGATTGTGAGGGCTCCTAGGATTAGGAGATGGTATACGTATTGCGTTTATTGGATAGTCTTCTTCCAAACCATAGGCAGGTGCCGAAAGGTAGGGAAGGAAGAAAACCAATTAGCCTAAGTATGGTATACAGAAGGTAATAAGTAAAGACAAAATAAAGGGATTAGAAAGAGGTCAAAGTAAAATGAGACTGCTATCATTCACGACCAAACCGCGTACTTCATCGCCACTCCTACTTCACCTTTGCATTTCTCCGGTTCAGGAGAAATTGAATAGGATTATTCAAGTTGTCTTTTATCTTTATCTTCTCTCAGGTTGCGAGAGCTCCTAGGATTAGGAGAGTACACCTATTACGCTTATTGGATAGTCTTCTTCTAAACCAAAGGCTGGTGCCGAATGGTAAGGAAGGAAGAAAACCATTTAGCCTAAGGGTGGCGTACAGAAGGTAATGAGTAAAGACAAATAAAGGGATTTGGAGAAATGGTAAAGAAATATACGGATACAGGCATGAACCTGATAGTGGAAGAGGCATTACTAGAAATACCCGGCAACCCCTTCGAAACATTTTCATGTTTCAGTTTCACTATGCGTTGTTAATTGAAAACTGATTTCCCAATTAGAACCTTACTCCAGGGTATGTATTTACCAGGTTTGATTCTCATATTTGTATAGTTTTACAGATGATGAGTGGGAGTAAGTTATTGGGAATTGGGTGATTATATTCTCATTATATCGGAATTCGTTGTAATTGGTGATATTTGAGGAAGTCACCTGGGGTTTTTCCTGACGGCAAGTATTTGGTTTTGAATATCTGTTGTTATGCACCAATTTCAAACTGATATATCTGTACATTTATTTCATAAAGTGAGATATAACTTTTTGAAATTATGTCCATAACATTTACCTATATCAGTTGATGGTTGGGTAAGGAACATTAAACAGCGGTACAATTCTTCTTAACCAAAAGTACAGTTTTCAACTTACGACGCATAGGGTTTGAGTTATTAAACTCAAGGGATTTATACAAAGTATTGTATGTTGTCCAGTGTCCATTAGGATAAAGGGGTTGGTCCTCGTACTATATTCTGTTTACTTGTGACTTCTCCAGTTTTAGACAAGTATTTCGTAGAAATACAAGGTTCAAGTTTTGAGAAATTATAGGTACAAGAATAAAGTAAAGAACCATGTGTTGCAAGTATCAGGATTCTTCAAGGTGATCGAAGATGTAGATATTTATTTTTGGTATTCAGTTGATAGTAATGGTTTTGAGAACTTGCTTGTCTATCAGGTTACTCATATCTAAATGCAATCCTAAGTTGAGTAATGCTTATCGGCTTCTCTCCATTTAAGTTGACATGCACTGGAGACAGCTGCATGATTTGAATCTGGTTCCAATTAAATCAGTGCCTCTGTTTCTATATTGTATATAGAATGGTTCATATCTTAACGATGTTAAGGTATATGGAGTTGTCCGGCTTATGCTTAAAACCAGACTCTGAATAACTCAAGGCACGTTTCTGTAATGGCAGTTTGTGGGTCATCCCGGGCTATGACGAGGGTTAACTTTCTACCATCTAGAAGATCAATAGTGATATTGTTCTTGACTCGCCACAGTTTTAGCAAAATGGATTTTTTCAAAAAACAGTAGTGGGAGTATGGTAAAACTGGAAGTGATTCCAGAACCACAAACAATTACTGAAAATTTAATAGAACCTAAAGATTCAATCGGGATTGACATTCTATTAGCCACTCCGTAGATATGGTGGGTAACCTCAGGCACCCGAGAGGTACTTCGGTATCCTCAAAGACGGTGACAGGGAGGTTCTTATTTACCCAGACTTGCCATTACTGCTGTTCTAGACTATGAGACCCGGCAGGAGAATGAGTATAGCATCGTTCTAAACTAGCTTTAGAATTCACGTGTATATGACTCTACCATAGGGTTGTTATAGTCAGTGGGAGCAGCGGAAGCATAGTGGACAAGTAGCTTATGTCTATTTATAGACTAAAGCAAGTATAGCGGAGATAGATCATCTATTTTTGATGTGATAGTCATAGGCTTTGACTTCATCAGAATAGGAGATGGATCTGTTAAGATGGTAGTAGGGTGTGATGTCCTAGTTTTTGGATGACATACACTTTGTAGGAAGTGAAATTCCTACACTATGATCGGTTATACTATGGTTGTCACACAGTGGTTTCTCCACATAGGATATGGATATTATATCAGGCATTATGGTAACTAGATCTATGGTTTTAGATCTAGATTTGGGTAGTTTCCCAATCTGGGTACTTTGGCAGTATTCTGAAGGTGTTTTAGAATGGATGACTCCTGGCATGGTGGTGTACCTGCAGGTGATTGAGTCACCCTCTCTAAAGGTGTCTTACAGACTAAAGGGGAGAGAGATGTGCATAATTGGCATATTACTTGCTTAGGCAATTGAGCCAATCATGAGATGTCAAGTACCACACCAGATGTTGTTTTTGCACTAGCTGCAATAAACTTATATATTAATCCAATCCTAGAGAAACGTTCGGAAGCAGTTTATGAACATAAGTAGATGTTCTAAGGATTTAGTAATGGCAGCCTCCTTCGGGAGACGGTTATCATTCCAGGCTTCCAAGGTGACCTGGATGATAGAGTAACTGTCAGAGTTATAGTTTTCCCTATTAATAAGGGACAGTAGTTTGGACAGGTGGTTCAAGTGGATACTGAAGGAGGAATGGCGCAGGATACTGATTAAATTCAGTTGACGATACAGTCTAAGAAGTTAGCTGGATTTGGAGTTCATTTGTGAACTGGGTCCCATCAGACATCCAGACATATTCTAAGACATGCATTGCTCATTTCGGGAGATGGCTTTCTCCGCGAACTTGAGATAAATAGAGACATAGAAAGAAACATTGGAGCGGATCCACTCACTGAGGCTATTTCTCGAACGCAATAGTTTCACAAACGAGCTTTGTGAAACTGATTAGTTGAGGAGTTGGGTATTCGGTATCATACGGGCTGTGAAAATGCGACACCGCAATAATAGCCTTAAATGTAAGTGGGAGATTGTTGGCTATAGTGCCCTCAAGTCAGTTATTGGATCGTACGCACGTGATTGCAATGATTGAGGGAGGACCTATACCAGTAGAACAGTCTTACTCGAGATGATAGTATGCTATATGGTTTGTCTTTATCATCGTGTACATACTTCAGGTGACATTACAGATCACTATTACATGTTAATAGAGCCCATAGGATTATTGTTTGACTACCAGCAGTATGATGGCGATCATATACGTGAAAGTTGGGTGATCTATAAGCGCATCCTTAAAGTGTCTCTAGTCGTGGGAGTTTCGAGATTGGGCATCGATACTCCGAGAGTAGACTAGTGTATAAGGATCGAGACCCCGACGAGGGGCAGTGGCCGGTCTCACAAGCCATTAGTGTCAGTTTGTTCACCTAAGATGTATATAGGTGCTCATTGGGTTATGAGTACACCGGACGGACTCGTCAGGAACCTGCTAATTAGTATTATACCTATTGTCAGATACCAGTTCCCTAGTGACATGTGTACAGGTTAGTCTATCGACCTGAGATCGTCATTTGTCTCGTGTGAGTTCCCACAGTGCTTTGATTACTACTCTACCACGGCTCAAAGGAGACGTGCAAATAGGTTTTAGTTGGGTAAAGTCCCGAGCCATATGGAGGCAGTGAGCGGATCGTCAGGGGATTCGTCTCTCCCTGTATTGGGGGTTGATGTCGCGGTGTGCACGGGTGGCCATCACCAGAAATTCTTGGCCAAAGTAGTCGAGAATTACTGATCTAGGATCGGTAGTTTCTCAAGTGGTGATAGGTTTCATGCTGACACTGAATATCAAGTTATTAGGGGTCTGACTTTATCCACCCCCTAGACTCGATATGCGATACTCGTAGACGAACGGACCAGACTGTATGAATATTTTCACTGTCAGGCTCAGTAGGGTTTCAGGATGAGTTTGCTCATCGACCTCCCTTTCGCTCAATACCTGGGCAGCTATTACGTACAACTAGTGCTGCTGACGTACTTATGGTTAAACCCACTGCCAACGTATTGACGAGTCTTTAGAATGCCACACAGAGGGTTTCCCTGGTTCGGGCGAAAAGTTGTAGAGGCTGTATGGTTTTATGGCAGGGTTCGATCATATTCGTGCACTTGTGCACGGATCATGATCGAACGGATAATACTAGTGGGCTTTGGTTTAAGCCGGATCCTAGTATTATATTGTTGGATTACTTTCGTCTCGTTGTATTCGCATTCAGTCGGAATACGGATGCGGGTATATATATACGGATGAGGGGTATTCTTGTAATTCGTTACAAGATTTCTTTAGTGGATGACATTTTCTTTTTGGTTTAAACATTTAGTTTAAATGTCTATTGTGGTGAAAAGTGTGAGTGTGAGTTTTGGCCTTGAGCATTGATTCTTGGCACATGCACTTAGTGACTCATGGTCTTGGGTCATGTGTTGATTCAATTTGTCAAAGCTAGGATATTTTGTTGTGTGATATTTGGTGAGGAGGCAGATCTTTTTATGAGTGGGAAATTTTCTTTAGTTGCTAACTCACAAAAGATCACACTTAACTGATTATTCCTCATTTGGTCTTTCTTGAGCTCACACTCTTCACTCCATGGGCATCTTCTTCAACCTCCATCCATCCCTCTCATGAGTTGAGAATCCATGGGTGTTTTGAGACAAAGTATTCACACACTATCTCTACTTCATCTTGGATATCTAGACTAGCAAACTGGATGCTCGAGTTGCTTCGGTTTTGAGGTGGGTTCCCGTATTATGAATCCTCGACGTGGATCTTCTTTGATGTGGGGAGACCGGAGATCAAACTTGATCGGGGAAGCCGTGAGGAGCTTGGGACAGAGGTTGAAGACCGAAGGACACGGATCGATCTGTATAACCTCTCTAAACTCCTTTTATAAAACTAGTATAGGGTTAATGGTACGATCAGTCAATTAGGGTTCCGTTAGCACTGGGATTTAAAAGTTTTTGTTCCGCATTTGGCCACGGATTGATGGCCAGGACGCTTTCGTAACCCAACAAGAGACACTCACTACACCTCTACTAACCTCTACTACAAGTTTCATCCACCAATTCTCATCCTAGAATTTTCCAAGATCACAAAACCTACACTTCGTAACTCTAAACTAATACTTGAGGTTAGAAAACTAAATACTTGAACAAGGGTGGGTGTTTTACCTCAAGGAAGCAACTCAAGAAAATTCTTTGGTGGTCCAAAGTGCTCAAAACTCCAACTTGATCCCACCATGTGGTGTAGGATGAGCTTGTAGACATTTTTTATGAAGGGTTTGTGAGGTCTAGATGAAATTTTGGGGGTAGTTCAGGGTGGTAGCGAATGTGGAGTGTTAGTTATATGTATGCCCTAGAGGCCATTACTATACATAGGATGTATATTGTAGTGGATGCTTGGACATATATAGGGAGGACTTTCTTGCTCGACATGATAGTATGCTATCTGGTTGATCTTTACCTTAACGTGTACACTGATTGTCTCTCTGTTACATGTTGGTAAAGCCCTTAGGATGTGTACTTGACTACCTGGACTACGATGTGGATCATACTAGTGGGGACATGGTAGTCCATAAGTACATCCTTCAAGGTCCCTAGTCGTGGGTGTATCGAGACGGGGCATCGATATACCAGAGTAGACTAGCGTATACCTTCTCGACCCATACAAATGGGCGATGGATGATCCCATATCCATTGGTGTTTGACATCGGAGATGATATACGGGTGCTCAGTAGAGACTGGGTATACTGGACGGACTCGCCGAGAACTCCCAGATGGTATTATACCTTACGTCAGATGGCAGTTCTCTGGTGACACTGGTACAGAGTAATCTGTTGACCCGAGATCGTCATAGAGTCTTGTGTGGTTCCCACTGTGCTTTGATTTCCACCTTACCACGTCCAAGAGGGCGTGCAAAACGGTGGTTTTTAGGTACAGTCCCGAATCATATAGAGGCAATGAGCGATAGGAGGGGATTCGTCTCTCCCGGTATAGGGAGTTGATGTTGCGCTGTGTTCGATTGGCTATAACCGGAAATCCCTGGCCAGGGTTGCTGAGATTTACTGGTAAGTGTTACCAGTAGTTTCTCGAACTGTTATAGACCTCATATCGACACGACTTATCGAGCTATTGGGGTCTGACGTTTACCACCCCTAGGCAAGATATGCGACATATCAGACGATCAGACCGGACTGTACGGTAAGTGTTACTGGTTGGATTCACAGGAGTGTGAGCGGGCTTGCTCGTCGATCTTCTGATCGCTTAATACCCGGGTGGCCGTTACGTTTAGCAGACCGCTTGCGGCTTGTGGGTGTTTGATATGATCATCACCTGCTGCCGGCGTATTGACGAGTCTTTAGAGTCCTACATAGAGGTTTCCTGGCTCAAGCGAAACAAAATAGGAGCGCATATGAGATATGTGCGGGACCGAGAATAATGCGTGTATGTGATACCATATTCTATTCTCGCGATTTGTATCATCGGCAGGTTATATGTGATATAGCCGGGTTACCGAATCAAGTGTTGATTCGATACATTGATACACTTGATACTAGTCGGTTATATGCGATATGACCGGATCATTAAATCAAGTGTTGATTTAATGATTTAATGTATAATTATATATTTGATATATTACTTAGCATTAACTAGTATTGGTTCACATTAAATGGATTTTCTTACTTGAAGTGCACATTGTATATGTGATATATTTTTGTACACTTGTTTGTATCATGTTTGATGATACATGCAACCTTGGGTGTGTGTATACTATACACTATGTTTAGTGAATGGTTAGGGTTTCATTTCTTTTATTTATCTATTCATTTTTTATTAAAAGAAAAGGAAAACAAAATGGTTGCTTTTAGAACTTTCTTGATGCTTCATGCATCTTTGACTAAAAATGACCATTTTGTCTTCATCTCCTAAACCTAACCATTCAACTAACCTTAGTTCATTCTCTACACTTAACTAAGGTTGCAATATGATAAGAATGAAGGGTTTTTCTTTTTAACTTAATCTTTTTATTCTTATCATATTCTTTTCTTCTTCTTCTTCTTCTTGAACAAAGAAGAAAGCTTGCTACCATTAATGGCATCTTGAGAAAAAGAGTGAGAAATCCAATTCTAAAGTGAACCCACTTCTTATTTCTTCATCCTCTACCACTTGCCATGTAGTATAAGGTGTTTTCTTCACAAGTTTCACGACTTGGTGAAGTGGGAGCTTGATCTTGTGTTGCCTCGACGTAGATCATCTTCGGCATCAAAGTCGACGACCTAGCCCGATCATTTCTTCGATGAAACCACCGCGAGAGTCCGGGATCCGATGGGTACAGCGGAGGGACTTCATCACGGAGCAATGGAGATGGAGAACCGGATCTACAAAGGTTGTATTTCCGTTCACTTATTAGTAAAGCAGTTTACTAGTTGTAGTTATCGCCTAAACTCTAGTCAACGATCCGTATTAGGGTTTCTCGGCACTTGTAAAATTTGAATTTGGTATGGTTGATGCTTTGTGAGACCTCTAGTGTGTGCCTAGGAACCCTACATGGAGGTGAAAGAAGAAGGAGATGGAGAATGAGATGAAGAAAAATGAAGAAAGAGGAAAGGATGGTTGAAGGCAACCATACACACACACACTCTCTCTCTCGTTCTCACACTCTCTCCTCATAAATACAAGTCACCTCATGTCTCCCTCCCATATTATTTCTTTTCTTTTTCTTTGCTTTTCCTTTTCTCTTCTCTTTAAATAAAAACATAAAACCAAATGTTACAAATGCAATGGTTACAAGTCATGACACATAAAAATGATTTTAACAAAATAATTTGGTTTAATGCACAGTTAGTAATATACTAATCTAGTTTAACATAAACTTGTATATAAGTAATTGTATACTAATTTATAAAATACCCAAATCCAATAAATGCCTTCATAATTAATAATTCATATTAATTTCCAAATATTTGCCAAAATATATGTAAATAATTATACCATTTCACTATAACTTATTTCCATACTTGCATAATATTCATTGAATTTATTATTTTATTATTTAAATTCCAAAAATAATATTTTATATTTTCTGAAATGTTACAATTTTCCCCCCTTAAATAAATTTGGTTCCCGAATTTAAATTTAAACCTCCCAAATATTAAAATATTTCAGTAAATCAATCAAATCAACGGGGCTCCGAAATCATGAATATGCAAGAATAACACAGCGCATCGTGTGCGCATGAAAGCGAGTGCAAAACTCAAAAATCAAACTCCGTCAAACGCCATGTCATCACGGGAGTTATGATGAATATGCAAGTTTCGAAATCTACTGTTAAAATCAAATACGATATAATCAAGGCTATATATATATATAGTACGGATCCTTATGAAATCGTCTAAATAACTGAATAAAAATGCATGCACAATTCTTTTCAAATCGCCGTGCGATGCGTATATTACGGCATAAGTAGTGGACATTCATTTGTGAAGAAATGATATATATCTATATACATTTTGCTTAAGATATACGTCTCATCTTTTGAAAATAATTTAGAAGGGTTCTCTTTGTAAAAGCTCATGTCACTCATGGACACGTAGGAAAATAGTGAGACTATAGCTCCTTTTTGAAAATCTCTTCGGTAAATATCGATGCATGCCAAACATACTCAGGTATTGTTCTCAGACCAGTCGGTTACTATATAATATAGTATATATCATAGAAGCATGATAGTCAAAAGAAGAAACCAATCTCAATAGGTGCATATGAAAATACCACGTGCATCCGGTGCGCACGGAAATCGAAGTCAAATCCAAGTGCCACAAATGTGCATGAAAGCGAAAACTAAGTGTAACGGGTGTGCACGAAAGCATCTGTTAAGTGCAACAGGTGTGCACAGCAACAATATCAAGTGCATCTAGAGTGCACGAAAATCTCAACCAAGTGCAATTAATATGTACGAAAAATCTCGATTAAGTGCATCTGGTGTGCACAAAATCACACAAGTGCGCCAAATGTGTGCGAAAATCTAAATCAAGCATGCCAAATCTGCACAAAAGCATCTAGTGCAATAGGGTGCATGAGAACGAATATCAAGTGCATACGGTACACGAAAACATAAATCTAGTGCAACGGGGTGCACAAAAACAAATATCTAGTATATGAATTAAGATCAACAGTATACAACATGCACGAAATCAAAATCAAGTATACCGAGGTGCATGAAATCATAAACATGTGCAACTATATGCACAAAACCCATATCAATGCATTGAAAGCGCATATGAACTACACTGAGTGCATAAGTCAAAATTAAGTACATACTATATGCACGAAATCAAAATCGTCTGTATCAGGATACATGTTCATATCGGAATTTTGCATTATTATATTCCCCATTCTTAATCATATTACAAATAAATAGGTAATTTTGATCCATGTCTGTTAAATAGTTGCAAGTTACAGGTTCTCGGAACAATACAGTGAAAATGATGAAAAAAACGTTATAAAAGTGAGACTACGACCAACAAATAGAAGAATCTTTATGATGCCGCCTACAGTTAAGGAACAAATGAAGATCAATGAACAGTTCGATTTCATAAAGCACGAAGGCAGCACAAGATTCAAGACTTCAACACGAAGAGAACAGTAAAAGTCCACAACATTCTGCACTGTGGAAATCTAAAAGAAACTAGAAGACATTCTGAAAAACCAAGTGAAGAAAATAGAAGGAAAAATCAACAGAAATAAGCCCTGAAGAAATCAGCCCACAAGCCCATCAAATGGCCGCGGATCCGCGGCCGTGCTGTGCACGTGTCGGCGCGTGTCGGTGCGTGTCGGTGGAGTCGGTGCATTGACCCAGTTTCTTAGGGTATTTTTGTAATTCTAGATATGGATCAGATGTAAACCCTAGGGTTTCTATTATCTATAAATAGGAACCCTGCAGCTCTTTTTGGAGCGTGCCTCTTTTTGGGTGCCTCTTTTAAGATGCCTCTTTTCAATTCCTGGCTTAAAATTTTCATTCCATGTAATTGTTCAAAGAGTGCATCAATAAAAAGTAAGTTTTTTTTATCTTGTCGTAGTTATTTCTTTTCTGCCCTAGTTATTTCTCTAGTAATTTTATTTCTCTGCCGTAGTTATTTTGCGCAATTTTTTATCTGCCGTAGTTATTAAATAAAAACCATAAAAAATGAACCCGTTTATCAATTCCCTAATGAGTGAGTAGTTCCTCACTTGTTAGGGTTAGGTTTGGGGAAGGTTTGAGAGATGAAAATCTCTCACCCCTTTCTTTCCCGTTCAACATTTTAAAGTAGGCTCTATGTATACATACACACATCGCTCACTACGGCACCGTATCCCACGAGGTAGTAGTGATTCCATAGTTAAAGACCGGTTGTGATTGTTTTCCATAGAGATTAGGGTAAGAGTTAAGAAAGGACGGACAAGGACAAAAGGGAAGAAACCTAGTTTCTTCCCGATCGTGCTAATCCCCTTTGTTAACTATTACCTTAACACCTAAAAGTTCTTAATTAGGGCAAAGAAAGCGGTGAGAATAATTGAATTTCCAAACTAATCTAATCCTAACCCTAGCAAGCTTTTTATAAACTTTTATCTCATTCTTAGATCTTAAATTAAAACCCAAAATCTTTTGGTTTTAACTCGTTAAAATATAAAGAAAAGGAATCTATCTTCCTGTGGACCGACCCGTACTCAACCGGCTAGCTACCAAGCAACACCGTTATTGATTGCGGTTAATTCTTTGATTCCAAAAACGCATAAGCATAAAAATACCACCAACAATCAAATGGTGTCGTTGCCGGGAAGACGGTAGTCTCTTTCTTTGTGTAATTTCGGGTTAAAAAAATAATAATAAAAATAAAAAAATTGAAAAATTGAAAAATTATAAAAATTGAAAAATTTTAAAACAAAAAATAAAATAAAAAAATTCATTTTGTTCTTTTTGAGAGGTATTGTGTGAACTGCGCAGGAAAAGAAGGTGGACTGATTCAGATCTGGAAAAAGCCAGCGAACAAATCAACAAACAGAAGATCTGAACAGACAGAGGAGAATCATAACAACAAACAGAAAATTTTTGGGGATCTGAACAAACTTACCCACCGCGGAACCGTGGCACTAACAAGCAATTGGCCGCGGAACCGCGGTGGTTTGCTGACGTCAGCGCTTCAAAAAGTCTCTGTAAGTATTTTTATCTCCTCTGTAACCCCCTGAACTCCAGTGAAAAATTTTCCTGCAGGGTTCTTTGCGTAAAATTCTTCTCCCTCTCCAATAAATTTTTTTTGTGCAGGATTCTTTGCGCTGCCAACTAAAAATTTTTGCAAGTGTTTTAGATTTTTGTATGTTAATTGCTTTGCATATTTAAAACGGACTTTTAAGGGGCTATAACACCAATCAAGATTGGGTGGGGATTTCATTACCCTTCCTAAGACCCCAGAAATCATAAAAAGCATTTTGCATCAACCCTCGAGTTAATTAAAAAATATTAGACTCAGCCAATAAGGACTGTCGTGCTCATTAGGACAAAGGAAAGGTTGTAGGTATCGGTCGTTTATCTAAATCGACTTTGTGGTTCCTAGGCTAGACAAGTTGGAAAGGTAATTTTAAAAGGTCCGTCTCACGATGATTCGTGAGCGGATCCCTCCTTTCTTTAGTTGTGCTTATCTGGCCACAATTGGCGGTGAAGAGACGATTCGAGGATCTCACAACTTGCCCTTTGAAACAGTTAGGAGCAGTCTAGTTGACTTTGGAGACCCTAACTCTAGGCTTGATTGTGCATGTTCAAATTATGATTATTTGAAATCGTGCCGTAGTTCCGTACAAAATTTTGCAAAAAATCTTTCTAAAAAAAAATTTAAAAAAAACACTTTCAAAAATTTCAGAAACCCAAAAACAAACAATTTCTAAAAAAAAAATTTTTTTTTTAAAAAATAATAAAAATATAAAATATAAAAAATATAAAAAATCATCACATTCTTTTTCTTCTCCTTTCTTACATCATGGGTACCCCACCTCGCAAAACTCTTGCCGAACTTTGGTACCCTCAACCAGACATTAATTCCTACACTCATCGTTTTGGTCGAATTACGGACGACCCCTCCATGCCCAAAATTTCTTTGAAAGATCGAATAGAAGCGTCTAGGAGAAACAGTTGGACTCCGCAATCCACTTTGTATCAACCGTTTCAACTTTCACCACTTTCTTACGTTGATACCCCTTTTGAGAGTCCGGAGGTAACTCCAAAATCCATGTCTATTGCTGAACATATTGAACAATCTCATAACCGATCTTTCACTCCTTTCAACACTTCTAGTTCTTGGGATCAACAAGTCCATTCACTTTTTTATGCAAATGTTGATTCTACTCCTATCCAACCATTCAATTCCTACCAGTCCTACCCGACTTTCGCACCTTCCCTAGACATTGCTTCTACACAGCCATTTGGGAGTTTCCAGTATCTAAACAACTTTGAATCTTTTACTGAAACCCCTTCACAACCCATGTCTAGTCTGGAACAGTCGTTGGATGATTTTTTGGTAGCGTCAAGAAAACAGATAATGGAGTTGAATGCGTCCATGGCCGCCCTTATACAACCTAGTAACCTGGTAGCTAGTTTCCAATTAGCTCAAAATTTTCCAATGTATAATGAGGCGGTTGGACAGAGTGAGAATTTGAGTGGTGAGAGTGAGCTATACACACTTCCAAATCAAACCTACCCATCCCCAATTGAATCCCACAACTCCGGTTTTGAATGTCTATCAAGTGTCCCAAATGATTCACCAGTTGAAAACAAAACGTTTAATGAGTTGCGCGACTTTGTAGTGCTTGATTTGCCAGATTGTGAAGGGTCCCTTTCGAGTGAAACCATCACCAATCCTTTTGACCTCTACACCTCCAATCTAGAACCTGAATTGATAAATATCCATACTTTTGATAAGGTGTCCGAAAAAATTGATTTTCACTTGATTGAGGATATTGACACAGGGAATAATTTGGATGATGAACCCGCAGATTTGGCCAAGTTTTTCTCTCCAATTCATCATCCCGAATCATTAAATATTTTTCCCGAACTTTATATGCGTCATGATTTTGATGAGAATGGCATGGATAAGCTAAATTTTGAGGAAAATATTGAGGAAATTATTGAGGATAAACCAGTTTTGTTTGATAAGTCGGATTTTCCAATTCATCTTGTTCCTTCCACTGACTGTGTACACCCTCCTGAACCTTTAACTGTTACACTTCCTAAATCAATCCCCTTCATCCTTTCCATCGTTCTGACCACGCAAGAGACCGTATCGCTTTCATTTCTAATGTCTGGTTTACCAAGTTCGACGTACCCATGTTTGCTCACGAATCTTGAGCGATTTGACCTCATTTCTCAGTGGGTTGATAGATTAGCACAATCGCTTTTTACACATCGGTCATTACAAAATGTGCTAATTTATACACTCCATCTCCACCCTCAAGTTCGTATTCAACTTCTTTCTCCCACTTTCTCTGGTTCTTCTTCTAATCTTCTTTTAATAATGCCGAGTGTTAATGAATCACAATCCGATATTTTGAGTTCGATAATTCTAGAAAAACAACTTGATTTAGACTCTTTTGAAAATAAGGTAAATGAGCCTTACGACTATCCTACCTTCATAATTTTTGAAAAATCAAGTGTGTTGAATTCTGGCGCGATACTTATTGACATTGAAACGTTCAATCGAATCTTCGATGAAAGTTTCGAAGATATTTTCGCCGACAAACTCGCATTCTTAAACGACACGGATTTTTTGATTAATCAACCTCCACCTGAAGAAGTCGAACCACCACCATTTCTTTTTCCCTTCCGCCATTCTTCTCCTCCACCGAGACCGTATACTGCTTTTAGCTCCACACAGTCTCGTGTGTTTCTCATTTCTTTTCTCTACACTCTATTCTTTCACCAACCACACCATTATAACGATAAATTTTTTGAATGGTTGGTGCTAACCTTTGGCTTGTGTAAGGCCTTGTATAGCTTGATACTGTATTTTTCTCCCCCCTAACTCTAAACTTTAACGTTTAAACAGTGGAAACACTGTTTCACTTAAGTTTGGGGGGGCCTTTTTGTGTATATATATTTTGTGTTTTTTTCTGTTAATAATTAAAAAAATAATAATAAATAGGGGAGTGCCGACAATTTTGACCCTCTTGGTGTAGTCTGACAGTAAGGACACTGTCAAGTTCAAGTTTGGGGGTGTGCTCGGTAAGCTTTCTTCCTTCGCATTCATGTGTATATTTTTGCATTTGCATACTTATTTTAAAATCCATAAAAATCAAAAAAATTTAAAAATTATAAAAATTGAAAAGTTCAATTTTGGCCATATTTGACTTAAGTTCAACATGACGGTTGAATAGTAAGGAATAACTAGATCCTAAACTTAGTAAATTAAAAATCCTAAAAATAACCTTTCTTAAAGTTTAACTGTAGAAAATATATGTCCTTATAGTTTATTTAGAAATAGGCGAATTTTGAGTTCAGTTCTTGGGCTAAGTCAAAATAAGAGAAGAGTATTGAATTTTTATTTGAACTGTAAGTCTGAAAAATAATTCTGAATCTTAAGTCTAAATTCTGAAAATATATACCCTATAATTAGCACATACACGCACCTTGAAACTTAGAATAGTAGAGAATACCTTGAAATGCTCTTGTCTAAAATCCTTAGTATGAAGGAAATAAAATAAAAGTATAAGTGTGAATAAAGAGATAAAAAAAATGAACACTGGTTTTGTAATTACTTAAGCCTGCGTAAAATAAAAAATATATATATAGCGAGGACACTTCATCACCTAGTGCCTCAGACCAACTGGTTTGGGAGTCACTACTAAAGCCTTAGGTATTACAAGACGAGGAATTACGCCTTAATGCGCAAACACATTTTGTAATCGGTCGTTAGTATCTCAAGAAGTATTAACGGTCGCATGAAGGATGTGTGAGCAATTTCATCTAAAAATTCACCAACTAAAAGTACTTTGGATGATGGACAAGAGTATAATAGCTTGAATTGAATTTCCAAGTGTAGGCGTGATACATACACACACGTAGGGGTATATGATTGGGGTTTGGATGAGAGATAAGAATGAAAAATAGGACTTATATCTTTAGTAGAAATGATAAAAATTCCTAAATTGAGATGGAACCTTAGATAGAAAATTCAAAAGATGCTGAAAGCTTAATAAATTTTCAGAACATATACGATCTTAAGTTAAATGATAAGGAAGCGTGAAAAATTTGGGTTGATGATTTCTAAGTTGAAGATAATAGAATTTCTTGCTAGAACACCGAATTGAAGAATGAAAGCCAATAGGCCAAATTGATAGGATTTTGTGGGTAGTATCTGCTGAAAACCCTCAGGAGACAACACTCCTCCTACTAGGGACACCTAGATGTTTAACGGCTTGTTGCACGAGCTCAGTGCAATCGCTTTCCCCCGCGAAAGTGAGGTTAGGCTTTTTCGAGAATAAAACTAGTTTTGCTCGGGACGAGCAAAAGATAAGTTTAGGGGTATTTGTTCATATCAGAATTTTGCATTATTATATTCCCCATTCTTAATCATATTGCAAATAAATAGGTGCTTTTGATCCATGTCTGTTAAATAGTTGCAGGTTACAGGTTCTCGGAACAATACAGTGAAAATGATGAAAAAACGTTACAAAAGTGAGACTACGACCAAAAAATAGAAGAATCTTTATGATGCCACTTACAGTTAAGGAACAAATGAAGATCAATGAACAGTTCGATTTCACAAAGCACGAAGGCAGCACAAGATTCAAGACTTCAACACGAAGCGAACGGTAAAAGTCTATAACCTTCTGCACTGTGGAAATCTGGAAGAAACTAGAAGACATTCTAAAGAACCAAGTGAAGAAGATAGAAGGAAAAAGCAACAGAAATAAGCCCTGAAGAAATCAGCCTATAAGCCCATCAAATGGCCGCGGATCCGCGGCCAAACAAGGCATTTGGCCGTGGATCCGCGGCCGTGCTGTGCACGTGTCGGCGAGTGTCGGTGCGTGTCGGTGGAGTCGGTGCATTGACCCGGTTTTCTTAGGGTATTTTTGTAATTCTAGATATGGATCAGATGTAAACCCTAGGGTTTCTATTATCTATAAATAGGAACCCTACAGCTCTTTTTTGAGCGTGCCTCTTTTTGGGTGCCTCTTTTGAGATGCCTCTTTTCAATTCCTAGTTTAAAATTTTCATTACATGTAATTGTTCAAAGAGTGCATCAATAAAAAGTAAGTTTTTTTTATCTTGCCATGGTTCTTTCTTTTCTGCCCTAGTTATTTCTCTAGCAATTTTATTTCTCTGCCGTAATTATTTTTCGCAATTTTTTATCTGCCATAGTTATTAAATAAAAACCATAAAAAATGAACTCGTTTATCAATTCCCTAATGAGTGAGTAGTTCCTCACTTGTTAGGGTTAGATTTGGGGAAGGTTTGAGAGATGAAAATCTCTCACCCCTTTCTTGCCCGTTCAACATTTTAAAGTAGGCTCTATGCATACATACACACATCGCTCACTACGGCACCCTATCATACGAGGTAGCGGTGATTCCATAGTGTAAGACCGGTTGTGATTATTTTCCATAGAGGTTAGGGTAAGAGTTAAGAAAGGACGGACAAGGACAAAAGGGAAGAAACCTAGTTTCTTCCCGATCGTGCTAATCCCCTTTGTTAACTATTACCTTTACACCTAAAAGTTCTTAATTAGGGAAAAGAAAGCGGTGAGAATAATTGACTTTCCAAACTAACATAATCCTAACCCTAGCAAGCTTTTTATAAACTTTTATCTCATTCTTAGATCTTAAATTAAAACCCAAAATCTTTTGGTTTTAACTCGTTAAAACATAAAGAAAAGGAATCCATCTCCCTGTGGACCGCCCCGTACTCAACCGACTAGCTACCAAGCGACACCGTTATTGATTGCGGTTAATTCTTTGATTCCAAAAACCCATAAGCATAAAAATACCACCAACAATCAATACACGAAATCATAAATATGTGCGACAAGTGCACAAAATTGATATCAAGTGCAATGGATATGCACAAAACATAAATCAAATGTAACGGGTGTATAAAACATAAATCAAGTGCAACTACAGTGCACGAAAATATCAATCATGAAACTAATCATCAAAATAACAGAAATCAAACGATGGAAACATGATATCTGAATCACCAAAATGCAAATCGCAAACAAATGATATTGAGGTACATCTCCTTCAAAGTAGAAAGGTGTCGGTGCACCCAAGGTTGACAGAGTAAGAATATCTACTTGCCTCCTGCCCATGCTCTGGCGCCCTCTGTCTCTGGCTACTTTTTCTCTAGGTGGATCACCTATTTCCATAATCTCTCAGCTCGACGGCCCGGTTAAGAGTAATGATGGAAACAGTCCCGCTCTGGCGCTTCTCTGAACATCTCCTGACCAATTAATATGGCCACTCATAATGTAGCACGTCAATGATGGCGGCCTCTGGCCTTCTGAGTGCATGCCATACAACCGATCCTGGGTCTAAATCTTTACCGCTGAAGTGCTCCGAAAAATACCTGCCATGGTCTCTTCCAATCTCAGCTCTGCCGAACTGCCCGGAAACCCTTTACTTAATCCTCTTAAGTTTCGGGACAGCTGCAATCTTATCATGACTTTCCTTTGGAAATATTGCCGTATCCAATGCCTCTGCGTATGTATCAAGCCTCTGGTATCAACGGGGAAGAACAACAACTCGTTAAGAGTTTACACGACTCTCTTATCCACTTTCCTTCAATATCGACCGATTCGGAATCAACTCTTGGTAGCTATGTAGACTGCAATCCAATTTGAATATAGTCATATTCAGAGTCTCTCGTAAGGACTCGAAGTTACAAACACGGGCATCTTCAACCCTCTGTGGAAGACAACTTGACAATTACGTCCTCTGAAACTCATCCAAGTCATCGAAGGAATACACTTTTCTCGTCTTCCCTTGACCGACTTACACCAGGTAAGCAAGACCCTTTAAACTGGAATTATTCGAATTAACCTATCCTGTGTCGGGGCATCCAAATAGACGAATTATCTTAGTCACTTTATCCAAGAATGACTAGCGATCCTTTGTCACATCCATGCCTATAAACCCATGAGGCTTCAGCTTATAAACTCTGGAGGTGACATCCCGTCAATCTCAGCAACAGCTGTTCATCTGTCTACACGGTAGACAACACATCGATTTCTGGAGTAGGTTGTACGTCAACAGTTCTCTCAATCTGGCTGGCCCCTAGCAATGGCCCGATCATCTGGTGCAGATCCAGAATGCTCATCTCAAACGAGAAATCTTAGCACAATCAATAAATCAATACGTTCCTACGTCACCGAAAGAATATCATGGTCAGTCCACGCCCCTGACGAGCTCGTTCTGACCGCATCTCTAGCCGCAGCTCTCTCTGCTCTCATAGTCATGCTGACAAGAACCACAAGCAAATATCGATGAGAATAGATCATAGGAATGAATAGAATAACAGATCTCAAGAAATGTGCATCCTAAGGTTACTTAAGCAGAGCAGCGTATCGTAAGCATGCCACGGAACATACACACGGTACGCCACTTTACTTCAGTTACCTACTCCATCAACCAAGGTCAACCTATGTAACGAAAGTTCGGGTCTAATACCCACTCAGTCAAGTCTAAGTCCTGTAAGGTCAAGCCTAGGTTCCGAAATATATATGCCCTAGACTCCGTATAGTCAAACCTAGACTCGAACCAAGGTTAAACCTAACGCTCTGATTCCAACTTTGTCATAACCCGGAATTAGCACGTGACCAGCACTTGGATCACGTGAAGTCTATAGGACCCCACCGTAATCCAAGTAAGCCGAAAGTCCAGAAATTTAAACCTTTTTAAGAAAATAATGGAGGTGCAGTTTTAAAATAAAAGGTATAATGGATTCAAATTCATTCTTGAAAAGTATATGTAATGTTATATGAAAATACAAGTGAGTTGTATACTATTTTTGAAAACATTTTCATCATTTGAAATTTGGGCAACATCTCCTTTGTAAATTGATCCAAAACCAATACATAACAATAATATAGACATCCCTAAGCGGGAGCTAGCTCTTCGTGTTGGGGTTCCTAGCGCCCTGGCTGTTGGCCATGGCCGTTGCGGAATAAAAAAATTTGGTGTTTAAAAACTTGGCGCTAGAAACAACTACCTAGAATCAAAACTAAATATGAAACTAGAAAGCTACAAAGAGATTAACTACTAAGATAGAAGTGTTATACCAAAAGATCCGTGTCCTTCGGTCTTCTACCCTCTTTTTTAGCTCCTTGCGGTCTCCTTGATCGAGTTTGGCCGCCGGTCTTCTTCCGTCAAAGATGATCCACCCGAGGGATGTGGTTTATGGCTCTAGCTCCACACTAAAAATCTAGTAGAGCAACTAGGAACTCTAGGTTGCTAATTTAGAGTGTCTAGTGATATAGTGAGTTGTTCTAAGTGCATTTCTATCTCTCATCCACCCTTGGTTCTTAACATATGAGATGGTAGGATGGAAGATCAAGAAGGAGGAGGAGCTCAAAAAAGGCAAGTGAGGAGAGATGAGGCAAATGGTGATAGTGATTTTCATCCAAAAAACCAACCAAGTGTTCATCCAACATCCAAATGAGAGTATGATATGAAGCATGGTTTTGTAAAAACCATTTTACAAATAAAATAAAGCAACCATACTTGAATAGTTTGCACAAATGAATTTTCAATTCATTTGTCAACGCTATTCAAGCATGGTTCTCACCATTCTCTCTTCACTACCTTTACACCTCATTTCCATTTAAATTAATAAATGAATAAACCAAAATGAGGTTTCCACCTTCTAGAATGTTTTCCGTATAAATATGGAATACACTCAACTGTATATACATATCCGTATTCGTATTAAAATACGAATACCCAAAGAGATAGAATAATACAAAGAATATAATACTAGAATATACATATCGAAATACATATACGTAAATTATTAAATCAATACCTGATTTAATAATCCGGCTCAATTCTAAGCCGGCCAGTATTATCAACTGTCCGATCAAAAGTCTGGGTAACTAGCACAATCATTCGATCAAAACACTGCACGTATGAAAATACGGCTACTAAATCATTTCGCCTGAATCAGGGAAACCCTCTGTGTGGGACTTTAAAGACTCGACAGTCCGCCGGCAGTGAGTTACTGGATAAATCCATAACCACAAGCACGTCAACGGCACTAGATGTACGTAACGGCTACCCAGTTACCTGTCGAAAAGGAAAGCCGACGAGCAAACCCATCCGGATCCCTACTAAGCCTATCTGAGACAATCTCCATATAGTCCGGTATCTTCGTCTAAGAGTATCGCATATCGGGTCTAGATGGTGGATAAAGTCAGACCCCTAATAACGCGATATTTCGTGTCGGTGTGAAGACCATCACCCACTGAGAAATTACTGATCCAAATCAGTAATTCTTATCCACCTTGGCCTAGGATTTCTGGTGATGGCCATCCGTGCATAGCGCGACATCAACCTCCAATACCGGGAGAGACGAATCCCCGAAGATCCGTTCACTGCCTCCATGTGGCTCGGGACTGTTCCTAACTAAAACCTGTTTGCACGACTCCTTTGAGTCATGGTAGGTAGTAATCAAAGCACAGTGGGAACTCACACGAGACAAATGACAATCTCAGGTCGAAGGACTAACCTGTACTCATGTCATCTGAGAACTTCTATCTGACAATAGGTATAATACCATCCAGCAAGTTCCCGGCGAGTCCGTCCAGTGTACTTACCCCCAGTGAGCACCTGTATACGATCTTAGGTGCGAAAGACCAATGGCTGTGGGACCAACCATCGCCCCTCGTTGGGGTCTAGAAACGTATACACCAGTCTACTCAGGAATATCGATGCCCAATCTTGAAACTCCCATGACTAGGGACATTTAAGGATGTGCTTATGGACTACCCAGCCCCACATGTATGATCGCCATCATAACGTTGGTAGTCAAGCAAGAATCCTATGGGCTCTATCAATATGTAATAATGATCTGTAATACCACATAATGCAAGTACATGATGATAAAGACAAACCATATAGCTTATAATCATCTCGGGTAAGACTTTTCTACCCGTATAGGTCCTCCATCAATCATCACAATCGTGTGCCTGCGATTACAATAATTGACTTGAGGGCACTATATCCAACACATCGCCAATTGGCGGAATCACAACCACACAAATAAGAATATACGACGCTCCAAGGCGAAGATCAATCACAGAAAAAAAGATAAAGAAGACCAAGCATCATCAAACCCAAAAATAAAAAATAAATACATATCCGTGACTCTAAGTCCGAAAGAATATACAAGTCTCGACTCAAAATACAAAGAATATACACACAGGTCTCTAGGTCTACCAAATATACATAGTCTGGTTGATTGAGCTTTTAACTAGATACAAATAAATAATAAATGCATACAAGGATGGTTACGCTCTGAACTGTAACCCACCTACCAAATGCAATCACCCAGAAAGGAGCAGTGTGCCAACAAGCCGCTACTGAATCCGAGCGGTCGATCCTGCAAGAAAACTGTGGCACAACGGGGGTGAGTTGTCAACTCGTGAGTAGAAGACATCAGTAGGTAGAAATCGAATGTATGACGATCTCCTAGGTCATACAGTAATATATTAATATAATATCGGGTGGTAACAAGGGTAATCGTGTATACATAATAATAATAATAATAATAATAATAATAATAATAATAATAATAAAATCATCCCTATTTCATAATGTGGTACCATGTCATCTGAATCATATATATGTGTATATGTGTATCATCCAACGTGTGTCCATCAACGACACATCAAATCATCATAAAATCCTGAGTGCCCAGTATCGACACTTGAAAACATCATAAAACCCGTGTCCAGGATCGACATGTAAATCCTCTTATCTCAGGCGTCGTCTTATTGGATCGGCCCTCATATTCATCTGTCTCAATCGCTCCGGTCGGTATCCTCTCGATATCCTCCGAGTCCAATACGATCACCGGTAGATAGTGTTCCCCAGCAGGGCTCAACATCTCTCTATACAATCTTCTCGCCCCGAGGTATCGTACCGGGTCTACCATGTACCCGCAGACGGTGCCTCCTTTCTCCTCGAATCGGGTATGCACATAACTCAGAACGGAGTAAACCCATGGTGGACGCCAAATATCATATCAAGATAAACCGCATTTTTAAAACAATCATAAGTTTTCAAAATGTATCTGTGGTTTCTCAAATCCACCAATCTTATGAAAACCGAATCTCATAAGCATGAAACAATGAGTACCGGTACAGAACAAATCTGTAGTGCATCACCAGTGTGTTTATATGAGCGTGGCGTCTAATTAGCTAAGAAAATGCTATAACTGAACTAGTAAGTGTAGTATGGGTACTAAACAAAAACCAAAAAGCTACAGGTTATTAGGTGATACGGTGACATAGCGATTTCTAATGTGTACGTGGCATGGCAATTACCGATGATGAGTGTGTGAGCTGACGAGTATGTGAACGTGCAACATGAGCATCATCGGTAATGGTGCGTGTGTCATAGCAGGCGAAATCATACAATGATAAGGAAATGGAACGTAGTATGTACATCGCAAAATGAAAATAATACGAGCATCACAGAAAGAGGAAATTGTAAACGCAACAGTATATAATATGTAGCTACATATGGGCCATAAAGTTATAGTTTAAAATAGTACAAATCGTTGTTTTTAGAAAAATAGGGCTACTGTTTTTTTGAGAAAAATATACCATTTGAAAATCCGAAGCGTTCCTTAAGGTTGTCATTTAAAAGTGCATAACGATTCGTTAGTTTTGAAAATAGGTATGGCTCTAAATATATTCTAATATCTAATTAAGTGATTAGAAAACAATATTTTTCCGAATTAATACATGCATAAGTCGGCGATCCATCCTCATAGTATCACGTACGGTATAATCTATCGTACGACATCATCAAATCAAATGTACAAATCAATCATCATGTACATTATATCACGTAAGGTATAATCCATCGTACGATATCATCAATCAAAAGTACTGATCTATGGTCACGTAAATCATATCATCTCATCTAGTCACATATCGTCACATGTCATATCATCTCGTATCGCATCATGAACATATATATATCGCCTAATCTTCATATAATATATCATATCATATCATACCATTTCATATCATATAATATAGTCTCATGACATCATGTCCGATCACATCGACTCGTATCATTATAACATATCATATTCTCATCTCGTGATATTATATCGAAATTATCCTCAAACTTACATGTTTACACACACACACCCTTATATATCTATATGTGTGTAACAACATATATACAAACGGCTCAAGGCTAAGAGAATAAGAACTAAGGATATTCTTCCCTACGAGTATGCTTACTATTGCTTATATTATCCTAGAAACCTATTAGCTAAGTATACATATCTAATATTTATATATATAACTATATACCTAGTACTTTAATACTACGGTTGCGAGGTGCTAAACGCCATCCACCCGACTTCTCCGTAGATATACATCTACTCACCTACTATTCTCTCTCTAGCCGAAGTCGATGAACGCCTTGCTCTCTTTCGTCGTACCGGAAGTCCACGTGAATGTACGTATAAATCAATGCAGATCGTATCGAAATCAAAATCAAATCCGAAAACCGATACGGCAAGCGAAACGCACATAGATTAGAACCTATAGTCCACGTATGCAAGAACAACTGAATAACCCCCGGCGTTAACATACGAACGTCAAGCGGCCGAGTCAAAACTCAAATATCAAAACCCAAGATTTCAAAAGCCGCAAAACAATATCAGAAACGTAGTAAAACACTCCCAGATTCTACTTAAGGTGAAATTAGGATATTCTGCACGTTGGATAAGCCTTGTTATCAGATGATTGAGCTACCGACCAAAAACCAAACCCTAACTCCTATATCGGGCCACAATTTGCGGCCATATGGGTTAAATCGGCGGCCACGTATGGGAGATAGGGACTCGGGCTTCTAGGATAGCTTCCTAAGTGCCTGCACATCTCACTGTACTCGCTATTAAATTTTCAGAGCACCTGGGTAATACTAGATTCCAATAGAACACCAGAATTCAACAAAAACCCGATATCGGAAAATTCCAAGTTCATGTTTGAGACTTCAAAGCTCATTTTAAATAAGGCTACCATCACTAATAGGCCAAGAGACACTCACTACACCTCCACTAACCTCCACTACAAATTTCATCCAACAATTCTCATCCTAGAATTTTCCAAGATCACAAAACCTACACTTCTTAACTCTAAACTAATACTTGAGGTTAGAAAACTAAATACTTGAACAAGGATGAGTGTTTTACCTCAAGGAAGCAACTCAAGAAAAATTTTTGGTAGTCCAAAATGCTCAAAACTCCAACTTGATCCCACCATGTGGTATAGGATGAGCTTGTGGACATTTTTTATGAAAGGTTTGTGAGGTTTAGATGAAGTTTTAGGGGTGGTTCAAGGTGGTATTAGAGGTGGTGGTGAAGGAAGAAGAAGATGGAGAATGAGATGAAGAAAAATGAAGACGGAGGAAAGTACGGTTGAAGGCGGTACACACACACTCTTTTTCTCTTTCTTTTTCTCTTTCTCTTTTCTTTCTCACTCACTCTCCTCATAAATACAAGTCACCTCATGTCTCCCTCTCATATTATTTCTTTTCCTTTCCTTTTTTTTCTTTGCTTTTCCTTTTCTCTTCTCTTTAAATAAAAACATAAAATCAAATGTCACAAATGCAATGGTTACAAGTCATGACACTTAAAGATGATTTTAACAAAATAACTTGGTTTAATGCACAATTAGTAATATACTAATTAAGTTTAACATAAACTTGTATGTAAATAATTGTATACTAATTTATAAAATACCCAAATCCAATAAATGCCTTCATAATTAATAATTCATATTAATTTCCAAATATTTGCCAAAATATAGGTATATAATTATACCATTTCACTAAAACTTATTTCCATACTTGCATAATATTCATAAAATTTATTATTTTATTATTTAAATTCCAAAAATAAAATTTTATATTCTCTGAAATGTTACAAATACTCACCACCAGTCTTGTTTTGTCCCCAGCAATCCTTCTCCACCATTTACCTAATAGAGCCCTATTCATATCTTGAATATTCATTATGCCTAGTCCACCCTCTTCCTTTGGCTTGCACTTTCCCCAACTTTACCAGATTATATTTCCGTTTCTTTGCAGAAGCTCCCCTCTATAAAAGCCCTCTCATGATCCGATCGATTCTTTTCACAGCTCACACTGGAAGCAAAGAAAACAATATAAAGTAAGTAAGAAGTGAAGTCAACACTGAGTTAATCAACGTTACTCGACCTCCCATCGACAAGCACCTTCCCTTCTAACCTTCTAATTTGGACTGAATTTTATCTATCAGTAGTTACCAATCTACCTTTTTTTATTAACCTAGTCGCAAGGGTAATCCAAGATATTTTATCTTGAAAATCTCCATTGTATAGTTAAAAATCATCGTCAAACGTTTTTCCCATTCTTCTCCATTCCCAGGCAGACCGCCGAACTCTTATGAAAATTTATCTTCAAACCCAACCGCATCTCAAAAAAGTATAAAACCCCTTTAAGGAGCTATGCCTGCCTCTTACAATGGCGTCCAAACAGTAAAGTATCATTTGCATAGTGTAAATTGATTACCTATGTTCGTGAGTCCCCTGGCCCCAACCCTTCCAACAAACCTCTAATCCTACATCATTATATCACATTTGCTAAACCATATGCAACCAAATGTAAAAATCAGTGGAGACAAAGGATCGCCCTGCGGAAGCCCATGTTTGCATCGAAATTCATTAGTGTCCCCTCCATCAATACACACACTTGCTGATGCCGACGTCAGCCACCTGCTAATCTACTTTTTCCATTTTGGTGTGAAGTTCTTCAAATCCAAACATTCAAGTATACAATCCCAATCCAAAATGTCATAAGTCTTTTCAAACTCTAATTTCAGTATATAACCACTCCTTCCTCTTTGCTTAGTATCCTAGATCACCTCATTCGTCGTCGTTATCACATCCATAATATATCGACCCGCCACCAACCCTATTTGTGTCTCCCTAACAATTCACCCTAAAACACTTTGCAGCCTAATAACGAAAGCCTCCAAAAAGATCTTACATGCGCAGTTGATCAAACTGATCGGTCTATAATCCTTCAGTCCTTTTTCTTCAGTCTTCGTTACGATGAGAATTATGCTTAAACAACTAAGTTTGTCCCAACTTAAAGTATCTGTTTCCATTGCCCTGAATAGCCGTATAATGTCCTTCTTTATCATTTTCCAAAACCTTTGATAGAATAAGATTGGAAATCCATCCAATCCTGACAATTTGTCCGCTCTCATTTCCCAAATTGCATTTTTAATCTCATCCTCTGAAAACCCCCACCATTTCCCTTCTCTACCCTATCTTCAAAGAGTCTTCATTTTTCTAAAATTTCGTCGGTAACTTCCACCGCGTTCCTTTATCCATCTCCATTAGGTCCTTATAGTATTCTACCGCCAGCTCCTTTATTCTTGCTTCTTCCCTAAGTTTGACCTCTGCTTTCAATACTCCTAATAAAGTTAGATCTTCGCTTCACGTTATCCGAGTTATGAAAAAATGTTGTTCTCATCACCTTCTCTCAACCATTGCTCTCTAGATTTCTAGCGTCACTCTATTTCTTTCTTCTTGTTGACTTCTTTAAGCTCCACTCGCCATTTGTGTAGATTAGATTGTTAAACTCTCCATTAACTAGATGGACTTCTAACTTCTTCCTTAATTTCCATCTCTTCGATATACTCCATTAGCTCCTCCTTTCTCTGTTTTTCCAAAAGAAATCTTTTCCTATCCTATTTCCGAAGAGCCCTTCTAAGATGCCGGAGCCTTGCAACAAAATTACTGGCCACATCTTCACAGAACGTCGGGCAACCCCAACTTTTCTTAATCAACTCACAAATGTCCTCCAACCATCTTTTATCGAACCCAAATTTCTAAGTCCCTCTCCTAAATCCACTTTCCCATCCGTAAGCACAATTGGCACATGATCTGGCGTAATCTTCTTTTCATCCCGACGAAAGAAAAAGGACGTCTAATTTCCAAATTTAAAGACACCAAAATTCTATCTAACTTCGCCAGGTGTCGACAGTTATGACTCGACCAAGTAAATTTGTGCTCCTTCACAGGTATTTCCATAAGGTATGCATTTTTGATCATATGGTTAAACCACACTCTATCTCTATCATTCATTAAAGAACCCATCCTTTCATCCTAAACCTTACCACATTGAAATCTCTCCCCGATAACCCATGGAACAACCCATTTTTCTCTTATCTAACGAAGTTCTCTCTAAAACACAACATCGAGCATCCAAGATGCATCCCTATTTTCGCCGACGAAAGGCACCTTCTCTAATACGGTGATGATGCTCGTAAGTGGGATTTTTCCAGATCATGAAACGCAGTGGATGACGTGTTATTCACGTAAGCCCGCTAGATTCTTAGGGGCTGCAGAGCGGGAATAAGTATGATGCATGGAGGACATTCCTCAGCACCTCGCCTCCGAGATCGTGCCCGACCTTTCAGATAACCTCTCCGGAGCACGTTCCCTCTTCGGCTGACCGTTAGCCGATAACTCGTCTCCGAGCTACCCTATACCTGAGACTCTTCAACTCACTTTCTCGTCTCCGAGCTATCCTATATTTGAGATTTCTCAGCGTCCTTGTCTGGCCGGGAGCACGGAGCCCAAACTCCCTCGTAACAGCTCAGTGTATCTCGCCACGACGAGATCTCCGCCGTCCCACATCCTGCATCCCACGCTAGCGTATCTCATTACTAATGAACATATCCCGTCATCAACGCAAACGTGACGCTGGAGCGTAACGGACGGCGAGAATCTCGCATCGAATCGCACCATATGACCGCTATATTAACCGCTCTTCCAGACGGCACAGGTATCTCGAACTCATTCCAATACGCCGCTACTCTGTCGTAATATTCCTCGGTGCTTATTTGATCGCCCGAGGGTCCTACGTTAGTTTCCCAACTCGGGACTTCCTTTGCAGATAGCTTGGCGTCAACAACAACCAACAACCCATTGAGATCCACACGCTCAACTCTCATCTTAAATCTCAATCGTTCAGTACCGCTAGCTGCACGATCGACGTAGGACAACATCTGAGCGAGATTCAGACCTCCATCATACGGCCATTAAAAATGCTTTGTTTTGAGGGCTATAAGCACACACAAGACACCTTCGTTGAAGAAATCGTAGATTTGTGTCTCCGTGCCTCTAGCTGCTAACCCTTCTATCGTGCTGATTCCTGACTGCTCAGCGAAAACATATCAATACGCGTCTCCTTTCCAAATCCCACTTTCCCCCAAGCTGTCGTGCCCAAGTCTTTAAGCATCACTGAACATATATAATTATTGAAAGGCCATATGTAACTATGGAACTAAATGAAATATAATCAAACCAAATGTTGCACTACTCCTGTGCCATGCATATCACAATCTTGTCCAATTTCAATGAATCATAAATCATAATGATCAAGGATAAAATTTGGATGGTAGGCTCAAGCTACTGGATTGGGTGAAAATACCTTGCCTTCAAAAGGGTATGGCAACATAACAAACCAATTTTTACATATTCCAATGCAAAAAATGCAAATATTTTCTGAATTATCATCTATCAGCCAATACGATAAATAACAAACTCAGGGAATCGCCTACCATTTGCCATCGAAATTGCATCAGCTAGAAAAATAATTCTCGCTCAAAGTTTGCACCATTGATACAGCTGATCATCCAATCATATAGTTGGTAGTTTGTACATTCCGTGATTCCAATCATAACGGACTTTCACGTAGCAGACAAACATTAGGTTCTATAGAATGTCATCTGGCATCATCAACTCAGTAGACATTGCACGAACCTTGATTGGTAGACCCTTGTGAAACTCAATAAAGGGGGATATCATAGGATAGTCAGGCTCTGCTAGCCCCCACTTGTATTTCATTATGAGATGGTGAAGGAAGACCGACATCTCCAGCCTTGTAAGCTCTGAACCAGGGCACTGTCGAGATCCTGCACCAAATGGCATGAAGCTATCTGGTACCTTTATGCCTGATGAGGACTACAAATTCAAGAAGGCACACCATAATCAATAACTGACACGCTAAAAAATAAAGAGTTAAATGCACAAAACGATATTGTTGATTACCCCATGTAGCACTTCTACAGTTATTCCCCCTCAAGTAATTTTATTTGCTTACACAGCCCCCAATTCAACTCTAAACAACTCTCATGATTGTCTGTTTTAACTCTAGAACTTTTCAAACTTTTGGTCAATAAACAGAGGGGGTGGTTATGCTAGTAAATTGCTTGAGGGGGTATAAATGCTTTTGAGGGGTAAACCATTAGGGGGTTTTGTGCAATTAAAAGAACTTTTCTTTTTATCATAAAACTTATTCCTTGTGGTAAAACTCACCAGCCATCTCCACGGGTTGAAATGCTCAGGATCCTGATATACTGAAGGATCCAGATGTGGTGCGCCTAGATAGAGCATGATACTGGAGCCCTTCGGAATTACGTAGTCTGAATAGATATAGTGTGCAAGTTAGATGCCATTGCTAACTGAAATTCTTATGCAGCACATTTGTATCATACCCACCTTTGTATTCAACGTCTGTGAGTGCCCTTCTCATCGTAAATCGAGCAATGTTACCGAGACGAAGTGTCTCATTGATAACCTTCACAAAAAGGGATACATGTTATTGCCACAGATAACCCTTGATCATTAAAACAAGTGAAATTTGCACAAGGTTCTGTGTATAAACTTACGCATTTGGTGAATTCCATTCTCTTGAAGTCGTTCCATGTGAGTTTACTCTCCCCTCCTTGCTGCTTCATTCTAACGACTTGAAGGTGCTCTTCCTAGAAGGTTTATAGTATATACAAAATCAAACATTAGTACCAAAATAGTGTTTCCTCACATCTGTAGCTTTGAAAGCATGGTTTTACTAAAGACTGTAAAAACTTCAACAAGAAATTGATATTTGGAACTAATGGTTGTGGTTAGTTGTCTTAACCAACATAAATTTGATATTTGATCAATGATTTTCAAAGTAGATATACTAAATTTTGGCAAAAATTCCATGTCTAGGTTCTAAGATTGATTAACTTGATAAGAAGCTCAATAAACTAAGAAGCACTGACACTTTCTTTTCTCACTGTGCCTAACCAAACAGGCGGAGACTCCGACACAATACCCAAAACAGTGTGGGACATGTTTGAACCATGTTGTTCCAAATTGAGTGTTTTTGACACTTCTATCTAGCGCACGGTGTTAACAGATAAAAATGTGGGATATATGTGTAGATGACATTGATACCTTCGAGGGTACGAGAATTAAATATTGAAAATCTGTGTCCTGAATAATGAACCTAGGAGTAAAGTTTAAGAATTGATTCAATTGATGAAGTCGGGTTTATAATTATGCAGTTGGCTCTAGGTGTTGACATTTTTTTGTTTTAATTCTTCTCGATTGCAATATTATGTGTTTTACTTTTCCTGCAAATATTTGTAATTTTCTATATGCTTACAAAATCTTAAACCTCAATTTTATTTCTTCTGATTTAATAAATACTACAATTAGGAGAACTGACAAAATTGTAGTTGATGATGCAACAAAAATAGGGAATCTTACCGAGGATACATTCCTTAGCCTTTAACAGGGCATAATGGGAGAAACAGATTCATATAGCCGAACACAAAAATCTAGAATGAAGGCTTGTTCTTGTTTTCAAAGTTAAATTGCTATAAATTTCTTGCCATAATGATTATATTTTTGGTATGTGTGTGCGTGTATTGTATATAAAAATTAATAATTTAGTCATGTCCTTGTGACCCATTTTTCACAAGTTTGTCTTGTCCCGTTACTGTATCCCTTCTCATGCTTCATCATCGATAAACTAACAGCTTTTAAAAATTCTGGTTTGATGTCCTTCTATATTCGCACTGATAAATGATAACAGAGAAAAACCCCATAAATAAGATGACCCGTGTCAAACCTGCAATCACCTAGACTAAGCAATAAAAAATTGTGATTCTTGTAGTAACTTAAAGGTTGGCATGCTAATAATAAGTTCAGACACAGACATGGACACAGTACAAGGACGCGAAGAAAGGACACAGGGACACTACTAGTTATGTATCAATTTTATTACGTTACAGAATAAGAATACAAGTAATAGTGAGAATAAAAAATAATCATAGTAATAAAAATTGTGTGTGTGTGTGTGTGTGTGTGTGTGTTAAAGCTAATACGAGCAGCAAATGCCTACACTCATATTTGTAATATTGCAGTTACATGTATTACATATATACTCAAACTAACTTATTATACAATTTTATGCATGAGTAGTAATGAAAGTAAAATACAAATCTAACTGTATAATAACGAAAAGGCATGAAAAGTATAGAATATGTGAATTGTCCAAGACCAATTAAAAACTACCAACTATAGTATAAAAATGAGGATAAACTTGTCCGACGTGTCCATGACTCCATGGAGTATCCAAGAAGTACATTTGTCCAACTCCAGTATGATGCCTTAGTGTTTGCGCTACAAAGTTATCATGCAACAAAAGATCCGATATTGAAAAATCAATTGTTCTCCTTAGTCATGAGCTTCCATCCCAGGGAACTATATGCTCATGATGTTGCAGACAACAAACAAAGTATTCACATTTGGAATTTAAAGGGAAATGGACTATCAGATTTTCTTATGACACGCTTTGTAGAATCATGCTAGCAATCTTAAAACTGGACATTAAGGAATTTTATATCTTACTCGCAATTGCTGAACTGCTTTAGGGCAGCTTTCAAGAAAATAGATCAATAAGCATATTGCTTTCGAGGTAGTATCATGCCCTGCGAAAAGTATGCCTAGCAAAAAGTCACAGATCTTTTCTGGTGAGTAATCGGTATTCTTTAATAGTGAGCCAAGAAAGTCATCTTTATCTTTCTTTGCATTTCTGCAACCCTTATTATCCATTCTCTGTCCGATTTCTCGCTTGAACATTCTGATAATATGCTCCCTTGACTGCAACGAAAAAGGCAAGGACAATAAAAGTTCTACAGTTATCGCTCTTTTAAAAACTTTATATTTGTAAAAATTCTTATCATACGCTTGTTAACTACCTTGAAGGCCTTCCAATATGCAGTTCCCGGGGCATATAGAGGAAAGCAAACGAATGCCTGGACAAATGAATCATATTCTATCGGTAGCCTCGCAATCTCTGGATCCTCAGGGTTCATGCTTAATATTTTCTTCACCATGATGTACAAGGAAAACTGCAGATAACTCTTGTTAGAATATAAAAGTATTTTCCTCGGCCATCACCATAACGAGCTTTTGGTGTAGTGGCAGGGACTTTAGAAGTACCAATTTTGTCACCATCGGATTACAGTTATAAATGAACAGCTATTGGAAGTGCCAACACTCCTTACCTTGGTTGCTTCTTGGGTAACAAAGATCACTTTGCCCTCCTTCCAGGAGCTTATAAGATGGGAAGCAAGATGATCAGCATCGTGCAAGAAGATTGTTCGGAGCCGTTCACTACTCAAAAAGTCCAATACAGTTGATCTCATCTGCTTATGAGCATCTCCAGCCATCGCAGATATTGAATTTTTGCCTACCACTTTCTTGAAAGCCGATGTAAAACCATATTCAAATAAACTTGCCTCATTCTTCAGCACAAATCTATTTAGCTCAGGATCTGCCGAGACTATACTCATTTCCCCGAACAAATGGGAAGAGAAAATCTTTCCAAACCTGTACAAAAACAAACAGAACAAAACGCCATGATTTTAAATTCTAGAATCAAAGTGATTGTGCCATGTTCTAGATAATTAAGGAAACACACCTAGACAAGCGATGCTCCATGAATTCTCCTAATGTGGTTAGGGAGTAGGACTTGAAAAAAGAGAGCGTCTCTCCAACAAAAGGCAAACTCATATTCCCAGGTGGGAGTTTCTTTGAGACTTTGTACTTTTCATTTCTTCGGAAGATGAGGAATGAAATGAGGAGAAGAATTATTGTTGGAATGATCAAAAACTCTGATATTAATGCCATCTCTATTCCCTCTTTACTCGGTACACAATAAGGTTGGCAACAAATTCTTCAAGAGAATGTTTGCTTTTATATATATGTGTGTGTGTGTGTGTATAGGGCTTTGTTTCCTGCTGTAATTGTACTGAATAGATAATGTAATTATATTCAGAAGGCCGGCAAAAGGGAGAAAAGACATTAGAGGAACTTACAAATGGGTATGTGCATATTAAGAAGCATCTTCCTTTTCATTAAAAAAAGACACATAGAAGTAAATAATTTGCGTCAATGAGGGGAGCTAAGAAAGATTAGAGAAATGACAAGTCCAAGAAGCATCTTTCTCTTCATTGAAATTAGTTGGAGAACCTGATTCGGATTTGTCAACATGTAAGTTAGGAAATATAAAGGGAAGGGTCTTGATATTACCTCATGACTTATCTTGTTTTCTTGAAAGCTTCAACATGGCAGTCGAACAACGAGGTAAAATTTCATTTTGTTGTGGGTGGGTGGGTGGGTGGGGGGGGATTGAATCTGCCCCACAACAGCTAACTATACGTTACTTAAAAGTTGCATCCAAATATTGAACTTAAATGTAAGAAGCTGTATAATATACAATGTTGATGTTCCAATTTCGCTATAAATCTAACGAGTCCGTATAATTATTTGGGAGTATATACCAATGTTCTCGGAATCATAATCATAAGAGTTGCTATGGAAGAAGCTCATGATGGGGGAATGAATCCATTGTAAAAATTTAATATAAGTGCATACAAAATCTCAATTTCTTGTCAGAATCATTTTTCCCTCATATTAATTAGATGACAAGTTTAGAAAAGTAAGCAGTTACCAGTTTCTCTATTTGTCATAAGAACCAGAAACTATATAATTGACTTGGTTAAAAAATCGGCTATATAGATTATCGGCCAATATATCGTATCGGGACCCCTCATGATACAATAAAACCGGTATATTTTTGCAGATATATGGCGATATATCAACCGTATATAATATATGAAACACCTATCAAATATGATTCCGTATGATATTTAAAACCTTGACATATATACAAGGATACCCCACAAAAGCCTTTTAAAATTCCTTACACTTGTTGGGCTCATCCAAGTAAATTAGTTTGAATGTCTAGATGTTTTTGCTCGTACTTTTTGCATTCTTAAATTGCTCTCCCCTATCAAGGGAAACTTTTCAAATTTGAAAAGCCAACCTTGTACCTGATACAAATATTAATTATGAGTTTCTATTATGCACTTGATGGCATTTTCCACAAAAAATTTACTAACATTTACACGCCAATATTATCATTTAAATTATTACTAATTAACATCCAAAACACCATCTAAAATTTCTGATGATATATTACTATAAATGTGGATTTGCTGTTTTGATAGGACTTGTAGGGATGCAATAAGTATTATATACGAGTAGTATCAAATATTTACCAATAGATTGTGGATTTCCTTAGTCATTCGTATGTGATTTAGATTTACCTTTCAATGGGTATGATGGATTCATTGTTGCGGCAAATACGATCTCAAAGTAATAACAAACGATATAGAGAAGTGATCAAATAAACAAGTGCGATAGGAATAAGAATACTAACCAAACATGACACCAGATTTTACGTGAAAGACCATTGTGGGAAAAACCACAGGCAGAGAAGAAGCTTTACTAATCAAACAAATATGGAGTGTTACAAACGGTGGATGAAATCTCACGAATCCTTCTCACAAAACCCTAACCTCCTCTAACAAATACAAAGGGTTCAAATATCTCAAAAGCTATCTAAGGCTATCAAATCTAGGGTTACAAAATACTACAATATATATAGTATAAGACAGTTAAGATTAAATAACTAATTTCCCAACAGAATAGAATTTGGCCCAAGACGACGGCAGATGTATGAAGAAGGACTTGGCAGATGCCTGCCCAAAAGGTTTACGAAACTCCAGAGGGCACGCAGTCGTCTGACTAACATTGGTCAGAGTATGTACAAATAACAGATCGGTGGCTAACATCTGAAGAACAAGGTAGGAGATGTCTTTCGACTCTCTGCGTGCATGTATTCGAATATGTGTCGGACATCGGAAGCTTAAGCTTCAAACGTCTACCTCCTTACTGTAGCTGAACCTGAAGTTGGAATACTCCGTGTAACGCCGAATTGAACCGGGAAACTAATAGGGATCAAGAATACGGGGAAAACTCAACAAATCTCTACCTTATCTCGCATTAACCACAAAACGCATCCATAATATTAGTAGTAGCTCCACTTTCTTCACAAAACCTATAAAAGGCTCAATGAGTACGACACACTCCAATTAAATTCAAGCAATACTCAAACTTAACAAATGAAAGAGACTTGGTCAACATGTCGACCGGATTGTCCGCTGTGCCAACCTTCTTTACGATTATCTGTTCCTTTTCAACGATATCCTGAACAAACTAATATCGAACATCGATGTGCTTCGTTCTGTCATGATGCATCTGGTCCTTTATCAAATGAATCGTGCATTGGCTATCACAATAGACTATTATAGTATATTTTTGGATACCAAGTTCCAAAAATAGTCCTTTCAACCAGATTGCTTCTTTAACAGTCTCAACAACGGCCATATACTGGGACTCTGTTGTAAACAATGCTATTGTAAGCTGTAACGAAGCATGCCAACTAATAGTACATCCTCCTAAAGAGAAAACGATCGACCTTCTCTTGTCGAGATCTCCTGCATAATCAGAGTCGATGAAGCCAACCAAACTGTCATCGTTCTTCAAACTCCAACCCTATATCTTGTAGGCATCGTAAAATCCATTTCACTGCTTTTCAATGGCCTTTACCAGGAGGTTCCATATAGCGACTAACAACACTAACTGCATGTGAATGCCAGGTCGGGTACAAACTATGGCATACATAATACTACCCACCTCACTCAAATAAGGAACATGTGACATATACTAAATTTCTTCCTCTGTTTGCAGTGATAAACGAGTTGAAAGTTTGAAATGAGCTGTCAAGGGGGTACTTACAGATTTAGCGTCTGTTATACCAAAACGCTCCAAAACTTTCTTAACGTACTGCTGTTGAAACAAGTAAAGTTTTCCTCCCTTGCGATCGCGCCTAATTTCCATACCGAGAATTTTCTTAGCCGGTCCCAAATCGTTGGTCTCGAACTTGCCTTTCAACTGGTCTTTAAGATTATGAATATCAACCATATATTTTGCTGCTATCAATATATCGTCAACATAAAACAACAAGTATATGAAAGAATTATCGGTGGGCTTCTTGCAATAAACGCAATTGTCGTCCTTATTTTTCGTAAACCCAATATCTTTCTTGAATGAGTCAAATTTCTTGTACCAACGTCTAGATGACTGCTTCAAACCATAAAAAGACTTTTCTAGCAAAAAAATAGTCTTCCTTACCTTCAACTTCAAAAGCTTCGGGTTGTTGCATGCAAAACTTCTTTACCAAATCACCATGCAAGAATGCGATCTTGATATCGAGCCGCTCTATCTCCAAATCTTGTATAGTTACCAAACCGAGCAAAATATGTATAGAGGTGTGTTTTATAACCAGAGAAAATACTTCATTGAAGTCCACTTCCCAAACATGTGAATAGCCTTTAGCTACTAACCGTGTCTTATACGCCACTTGCAGCCAACTACTTTCTTTCCTCTTTCGGGCTTGATGAGATGTTTGGTTCTTGTGAAGAGACCCAATCTCTTCATTCATAGCGACTAACTAACGAGCTGAATCATTGGATGAAATAACTTCTTGCTTAACTCGTAAGCTTGCTACTATCAACTGTCTCTGCAACTGGCAGCGGATACGTCACTAGATCATCATAGCCATATCTTTGTGACAGCCTAATGTTCTTTTGTTGTCGGTCTCGAGCAAGTAGATACTGCTCATCTTAGGACTGTTCTTCATCAGAAGATGGTGAAGGAGAGATCTCTTGCAAACAAGAGCTTGCACCGACCTCAAATTCAATGCTTGGCTCATCCTTCCTTATATCGTTTGGAATTAGAGATTCTATATTCTTCGGTTTCAACATAGTAGACTCGTCAAAAGTGACATCTCTGCTAATTATAAACTTTGGCGAATTAGGATCCGAACACCAAAACCTATAACCTTTGATCCCGATAGCATATCCAAGAAAAATGCATTTCTTCGCTCGAGGATCTAACTTGCTTTCACTGCAATGTGCATATGCGGGACAACCAAACACTTTAAGTATAGAATAATCGACATGTTTCTCAGGCCATACCTGCTTCGGTGTTTTACTACCAAGCGATATAAGAGGTGATCGATTCACTACATAGCATACCGTGTTCACTGCCTCTGCCCAAAACTCATTATCGAGCTTTGCATTCGATAACATGTACTAAGCTTTCTCTAAAAGAGTCTGATTCATGTGCTCTGCGACTCCATCTTATTGTAGTGTGTAAAAACGGTATGATGCCGAACAATACCTTCGTTTTCATAGAATTCATTGAAATCTCCACTACAAAATTCCAATCCATTTTCCGTCTATAGTCTCTTAATATTCTTCCCTGTCTGCTTCTCAATCAATGTCTTCCATTGCTTGAACGTAAGAAACACATCACTTTTGTGATTCAAGAAGTAGACCCAAACATTTCTAAAAAAATTATCGATTAAAGTAAGCAGCTCCTTGGCACCGCTTTCTTTAGAAGAAACTTAATAGGGTCTCCAAACATCTGAATGAATATAATCAAGAATATATTTTGTGTTGTGCACCACCGAACTGAAACTAACTCGTTTCTGCTTCCAAAAAATACAGTGCTTACAAAACTCCATTTTCGATGTATTTTGACCACATAATAGATCCTGCTTCGATAACTCGGCTATACTTTTCTCACTTATATGCCCGAGCCTCATGTGCCATAATATGGTAATATCTGAATTTGATATGGATTTAGACGATGTACCTACTGTCGATCCGGTAGTTGTCGAACTCTGCAACACATATAAGGACCCAATTTTCAAGCCCTTCATAACGACGAGAGCAACTTTGGTTACTTTCAAAACTCCGTCTTCAGAGGAGAACTTATAACCCTTAACGTTGAGTGTACCCAATAAGATGAGATTCTTCTTCAATTCAGGTACGTGTCTAACTTTCGCTAATGTTCTCACAACGCTGTCAAATATCTTGATTTGTATCATCCCCTTACCAATAGCTTGACACAAACTATTGCTGTCCATCAAAACTACTCCACCATTAACAGATTTATAGATAGTGAACAAATCCTTATTGGGACACATATGGTAGAAACAACCCGAATTTAAAATCCATTCTTTCTTGGATCGATGAATGTTATCAAGAACCACAAGTAGATCTCATTTTTCTTCTGCAATACTAGCTTCAGCCGAAGACTCCTTCTATTTGTCCTAAAACTTCTGCTTGTTTTGCAATTTGTAACAATCGACTTTAAAGTGCCCTTACTTCTTACAATAGTTGCAGGTCAAGTTCTTATTCTTGGAATTCGACCTTGACTTCTTATTGCTATCTTCCGGATCTCTCTTCTCCGCTCGCCCTTGAACAAATAAGCCTAAAGATTGACCATAGCCTTCATTAGAAGTTAATTCCTTGTCGATCTTCTTCTTGTTTATCAAATTTTCTTTGACATTCTTGATCGAGATAGTATTTCGTTCATAGATCATAGTGTCATGAAAGTGCTTATAACTGGGTAGCAAAGAATATAATAATAACAATGCTTAATCTTCATCATCAATCTTAATATCGATCTTACCTAGATTTGTAATGATCGAATTAAACTCACCGATGTGAGATTTAATAAGAGAGCTTCCTGACATACGAAGTGTATAGAGACGCTGCTTCAATAGGAGTCGATTTATGAGAGACTTCTTCAAATATAACTCCTTTAACTTCAACCACAAACTATCCACTGTCTTCTCCACCAAAACTTTTTACAAAATTTCATTTGTCAAACACAATTAGATAGCCATGAAGGCCTTTTCATCTAACTCCTCCTATACTTTCTTCGTCATAGTGGAAGGTCTTGAATCCTTCCTAAGAATCGCCTTTCTCAAATTATTCTATATCAATACGGAAATCATACGAACTTTCCATAGACTAAAACTCATAAACCCATCAAACTTCTCAATGTCGAACTTTATAATCGTTGGAGACATGATGTAGGATCAAAAAGCTAACACCTTAAGTGCTTACAAACCCTAAAACATCAAAATCATAATCTAAGAAGATGGGGAAGATAACACAAATGTCGTTACCCATCCTAAACTTAGATCATGAGATCGAAGACCTAATGGTTCAAAGAAAAAACACCAAATCTTCTAAACACAACGTGGCTCTGAGAACAGTTTATTATGGCAAATACGATCTCGAAGTAATAACAAGCGATTAGAGAAATAATCAAATAAACAAACGCGATGGGAATAAAAATACTAATCAAACAAGACACCAGATTTTACATGGAAAACCCTTGCGGGAAAATCTACGGGCCAAGAAGAAGCTTTAATAATCAAACAAATATGGAGTGTTACAAACGGTGGATGAAATCTCACAAATCCCTCTCACAAAACCCTAGGCTCCCCTCACAAATATAAAGGTTTTTGATGATGCTCACAAGTAGTGTCTCCTCAGATTACGACACGTGGTGGATGACGTGTCCCGGAAGTTATGGAGTTAGAATAAGTGAATTACATCAGGGATATTCCTCGGGATCCCCCTCTCGAGAAAGAAGGTATCCAACCTTTCGGGAGACCTCCCTGAATATGTTCCACCTTCATCTAGGAAACTACCAACAGCTCGTCTCCGAGCTTTCCCAGTCTCAGCTCGTCTCCGAGCCGTCTGACGTGCCGAGCTTTCTCGGCCTCCCAGCCCGTCTTCGAGCCGTCTGACGTGCCGAGCTTCCTCGGCCTCCCAACTCGCCTCCGAGCCATCTGACAGGCCGAGCTTCCTCGGCTCTCTCGATCAACCGAGAACGTGGAACCCAAACGCCTCCGCAACCGCTCCTCGTATCTCGCCAAAGCGAGATATCCGCCGCCCCACGCTCCGCGTCCCATGCAGGCTCATTTCCCCATGAATGAGCGAATCCTGCCATTAACGCGGAAAAAACGTAAGGACGAACTGACGGCGAAGATTTCGCACCGGCTTGCTCCATGCGACCACTATATAAACCCCTCCTTCAGATGACTCAGGTAACACAATTTGATTCCCATAAGCCACTACTCTGCCAAAACTCATCGGCACTAACTTGATCGTCGGAGGGTCCTCGGTGGTGCAACCACCCTGGGACTTCTTTGCAGGTAGCTCGGCTTCCACTCTAAATACCACCCATTGAGATCCACACGCTCAACCACAACCAAATAAAATCTCAACCGTCCAAGACGCTCGCTACCAGATAGACGGAGGACAGCATCTGAGGGAGATCCCAGCCTCCATCAGTTTCAAATATCTCAAAAGCTATCCAAGGCTATCAAATCTAGGGTTACAAAATACTACAATATATAATATTAGACAGATAAGGTTAAAAAACCAATTTCCCAACAGAACAGAGTTCGGCCCAAGACGACGGCGGACGTCTGAAGGACTTGGCAGACGTTTGCCCAAAAGCTTCACGAAACTCCAGAGAGCACGCGGACGTCTGACTAACAGTTGTGAGACGTCTGTCCAAATAACAGGGAGTGGCTAACGTTTGAAGAACAAGATAGGAGACGTCTGTGGACTCTTTGTGGGCATGTTATCGAATACGTGTCAGACGTCTAAAGCTTAAGTTTCAAATGTCTGCCTTCTTATTGTAGCTGATCCTGAAACTGGAATACTCCGTGTAACGCCGAATTGAACTGGGAAACTAATAGAGGTCAAGAATACAGGGAAAACTCAACATTCATGACGTTGATGCATGATCGAATTTTTCTAAATTTAAATATATTTGATTATTTTTCAACTAATACGTTGAATGTTGATGTGCCGTTTGCATTTGCAGGTTCGTTACTTTTAAATACGTTGGCATGCATCGTGGGAACTGTGCTTGGTGTAACAGATGGTTTTGCTTTGGTAATTGTTGACTATTTGCCTAAATAGCGGGAAGAAAGCTTTCCTTCTTTTCCTTTATCAGGCTTAAGAAATTGAGCTATTTCTTAATGGTTATGACTCATCTCACAACTGTTGATTTGGATAATTGAGATATCTAGTTTGCAACTTTCTTTTCGAAATTTTCTTTAACAATTAAGGTAGTTAACCTTTATTCATTTTATGATCTTCCCTTTAAATGTTAATTTTTGAATGATAATTATATCTGTTTATGAGTGCCGCAATATTTATATAGAATTACTGTTGAAATTAACTTGATTTGAATTGGGGATATGAAGGCTCATAAGTTATTTTATTCATGGATGAGTTATTGATGCACTATTTAGTGGTAGTAATTAAAAATATGAGGGGCCATATGTTATAGAAATAATTGTGTAGGTTATAAGTTATGGAGTATCGAGGGTCATTACTTGTGATAATAAATGGTGTATGTTATGAGTTGTGGAGTATGAAGAGTCATATAATTCCTATATATATGTGTTGTTATTTGGGTTGTGATGTGTGCCAAAAAGATTCAGTCAATACAAAGTATATTTTTCTCCTATATATCCTTTTTCAATTTCCCTTCAACGTTATAATTCCAATTATATTTTGAAGACAAAATGTCAGAGCTAGCGAAAATGATGGCAAACGGGATGGTGCCATTCGTTGTTCCTCGTCTCACCAAAGAAAATAACAAAAATTGGAGTATCCAAATGAAGGCTTTATTGGGGTCTCTTGATGCTTAGGACATTGTTGTACAAGGCTATGATAAGCCTGAAGATGAAGCTGCGCTATCGGAGGGCCAAAGAGAAGCTCTCAAGATGCAACCAAGAATGACAATAGAGCTCTCCATTTTATTTATCAAGGAGTTGATGAATCGGCGTTTGAAAAAATTTCTAATGCCATGAGTTCGAAGCAAGCTTGGGAGATCATTCAAAACACCTACAAAGGAGTGGAGAAGGTGAAGAAGGTTCATTTGCAAACACCCCGTAGAGAATTTGAAGATTTAGAGATAAAAGAAAGTGAATTAGTCTCCGACCATTTCACTAAAGTTTTAACCGTTTTTAATCATCTCTAAAGACCAAAGAAATGATGAAAAAATTGAAGTTGTCCACGTTATAGAGAAAATACTTCAGTCCCCTCCTCCGAAGTATGATTATATCGTTTGCATGATAGAAGAATCCAAAAATTTGGAGAGTATGACTACCGATAAGCTTATTGATTCATTGAGTGCCCATGAGAAAAGATTTTCCAAAAGGCAAGAGCAGGTGGAGCAACTACTTCAAACAAAACTTAGCTTGAAGGGATGACATGAATTTAAGTGTATATGTGCTCCTTGCTGTATCAACTATGGCTATACGGAATCAAAAACTTTAAAACTTGAACACAATACACTAAAATTCCCTGGATACAAGCCCAACACTATACTAAACAAACCCTAACTAGAGTTTTAACTACTCGGTTGAAATTACAACCTTTGTAGACGGTCCTTTAGGTCTTGAAAGTTGACTCCTCAAGCTCCTTGTATTGATAGAACGAGCCCTCGAAACCGATCTTTCGTGTCAAAGACGATCCACCAGAGAATGCCGATTCAAGCGATAGGTTCATCCGAAGAAACTAAAGATCAAGTCTTGCTAAGAAAAGATGCTTAGATTGGTGTAATTTGTAAAACTAAATGCTCTCTTTTAATCCTCACAACGCAAGAGAGAGGATTGAGGAAGAAGATGAAGATGTCTAGCAACTAGAGAAAATTCTCCAAGCGAAAAGAACGACCATGCACACAAAATATCTCACACTCTCTCATCTTATCTCTTCTCATCTCAAACAAAAGGTGGGCTTGGTGACTAACTAAGGTGAGTCACAAGCCCACACACTTCTATGTTTAATGGTGAAGAGAAGAGAGAGAGAGAGAGAGAGAGAGAGTGTGTGTGTAGCCACCTCACCATGATATACATACACATACCAATACTAGTATATGTATAATTAAGTATACTAAAAACCCGTATTTATAATAAATACGTATACCGTATTTCTACCAAAATACGAATACCATATTTGTATCGAAAATACAAAATACACGTATTCATATTTAGAAAGAAATACATGTATTTGTATCAAAGCAAAAATACCCGTATTTATACAAATACATGTATTCGTATAAATACTGTATTCGTGTTAAAATACAAATACCCAAAAGAGAGCAATATAATACTAGCGTTAAAATTGGCTGTATTTCAAACTTGCTGGTATTACTAAACCGTCTGATTAAAGCATGTGCATAAATGCACGTGTTCAATCGAACACCCCTGCATAAAACCATACGCAAACTACACCGTTTCGTCTGAACTGGGAAACCCTCTGTGTAGAACTCTAAAAACTCGACAATACGCTGGCAGTGGGTTTAACCACAAGCATGTCAGTGGCACTAGCTGTACGTAACGGCTACCCAGGTATCTGTCGAAGGGAAGATTGACACGATAACTCGTCCGAAAACCCAACCGAGCCTATAGACGACATTCTCCATACAGTCCGGTCTGTTCATCTAAGAGTATCTCATATCGGGCCTAGGGGGTGGTAAACGTCAGACCCCTAATAGTGCAATAAGTCATGTCGGTATGGAGCCCAATACACCCTAAGAAATTACTGGTGTACCCACCAGTAAATCTCACTTGCCCTAACCAGGGACTTTATGTATTGGCCAGCCGTACACAGCACGATATCAACTCCCAATACCGGGAGAGACGAATCCCTTCTATCCCCTATCGTCTCCAAGTAGTTCGAGACTGTACCCAACTACTATCTGTTTGCACGACTCATTTGACCTGTGGTAGGGCAGTAATCTAAGTACAGTGGGAACACACTCGAGACGAATAGTGATGTCAAGTCAACGGACTAACCTGTACTCATATCACCGGGAAACTGCTAACTGACGATAAGTATAATACCAACCAGCAATTCCCAGCGAGTCCATCCAGTGTAACTCATTACCCAATGAGCACTTGTATACTATCTTTGGTACCGTATGCCAATGGCTGCGGGACAGGCCACCTCCCCTGACGGGGATAAGAAGCGTATACACTAGTTTACTCTGGAGTATCGATGCCCCGTCTCGATAATCCCATGACTAGGGACAATTTTAAAGATGTGCATATAGACTATCCAGCCCTCCCTAGTGTGACTGCCATCACAACACTAGTAATCAAGCAAAGATCTTAAGGGCTCTATCAACATATATTAGCGATATGTTAAAAGAAACATATTCTGTCACGATCCGAAATTTAGTTCGTGACCAGCACTTAAACCATGCCACGTCTAAAGGTGTAACGTAATTCAAGTAAGCCGAAGCCCAGAAATCTAAACCTTTTAAAAGAAAATAAAGAGATGAAGTTTTGAAATAAAGGTATGATGAAATCAAAAGTTTTCTTAAATGCATAAGTATTGGAACATGAAAATGCAAGTAAATTTTATTAGTTGAAAAACATGTTTCGTCTTTTAAAAATTTGGGGAGCACCTCCTTTGTATATTTTGATCCAAAACCACATATACAAGATAATATAAAAAGCATCCCCAAGCGGGAGCTAGCTTTTCGTCAATCGGCGGAATCACAACCACGCAAGACAGAATATAAGTATACGATGCCTAACGGCAAAGATCAACACAAAGAATAATGTAAAGTAAGACATCAAACCCACCAAGCGAATATATAACCCATTGCTCAAAGTCTCGCAACTACAAGTCTTGCTAAGTCTTACTACTTATACAAATACTAGTTTCTGATTGATGGAGTTGACTAGATACAATAGAAATAATAATACAATAGTGGCATGATCCAATATGCACCACCTACCAAAGTAAATCATCCGAGTGCAAGCTGTGTGCCAACGATGCCGCTACTGATCCATGCGATCAACCTGCAAGAACTGTGGCACAACGGGGGTGAGTTGCCAACTCGTGAGTAGAAAACATCATCAGGTAGAAATCGAAATAAACAACGATTCCTAGGTCAACTATATCATAAAGGTAATACTATGATATCTAGGGTGACCGTATCTGCATATGTGCCAACAATATAATCAATGCCAGTGTGCATGTGGATATCATCCACGTGTCCGTCAATGACACAACAACATAAAAGCATATGCATGTAAATATCATGAAAGCATATGCATGTAAATATAAGGATATCAATCAACGTGTGTCCACCAACGACACATCAAAATCATAGAACCTGAGTGTCTAACACCGACACTCGAAACATCATGAAACCCGTATCCAGTTTCGACACATAAATCCTCATATCTCAGACGCCGTATCCTCAGATTGGCCCTCATATCTATCTCAGCTCAGGCGCCGCATACTCTGATCGGCCCTCATATCTATCTCATGACTCCGGTCGGTATCCTCCTGATAACCGACGGGTCCCAATACTATCACCGGTAGGTAGTGGTCTCTCTGCCAGGCTCATTGTCTACACCACGAAAATCATTTCTCGCCCCGGGGTACCATACCGGGTCCACCATGTACCCGCAAACGGTGCCTCCCGCTCCTCGAATCGGGTTTCACATGCCAATCTCAGAACCGAGAAAACACATGGTGGATGTCTCGAAATATCATAACAAGAGAAACTGGGTTTTTAAAATAATATATACTTTCTTTTGAAATAACCACGGTTCTCAAATCCAGAAATCTCATAAAAACAACATATCTCAATGCGTATAATCGTAAAGCATGATGTATGCGACATATAACAGAATGTAAGCATATCCGTATATCATGCATCATGGAACAATGATGTGAGCATGGGCATATCATCATAATGTTAGTATAGCAATATAATAGCATGATGTAGCAATTCTACTGTGTGAGTGACATAGCAATTATCGATGATGAAGTGCGTGAGCCGGCCAAACTGTGTAAGTGTAACATACGCATCATCGATAATGGTGTAAGTGTACTAGCACAGGTATATGTAATGCAATGAGAATGACATGAACGTGGCATAAGGTGCATTGTACGCGAAATGCTAACAGGTATACGTATCTACAATATATCAGAGTCGGTGAATTTATCTATCGGCATCTAGCCTAACAACAACATGCACGGTATAATCCATCGTACGGCATCCTCTAGTCAAGGGTACGGATCAATCATCATAAAACTCATCACGTACGGTATCCGTCATACGACGGCATTAAACGATTAGGGATTCTATCAATCTATATGACAATGAGGGTATGAACCTAACGTCTCGTACGGCATATCACTCATGATCCACAACATTATCCATATATATATATATATATATATATATATATATATATATATATATATCTCAGGTCACATCCGTATAAATCTCATATCATGGGACTGACAAAGGTATCAACTATCTCATATCGACTCGCATCCATATAACGACATATCACACCAAGTCATCATATCACATCGTATACTCTTTTCATCACATTAATATCTCACATCAAATCATCTTATATATATATTTATCTTATTTGACCGATCTCATAACACATTTATCTCAATCTCATCATATTCATCGATCTCAAGTCATATCCTTATACATCTCGTTTCATATCCTATATCAATCATATCCGCTCGTATTATCTTATCTCATTACATGCCACTAAAATCTCATACTTAATCTAGTGCAACTACACATCTATATATCGTGATTCACATTCACTTTCATATCCTTATATATCAATTCGAGACATCATTTCTATCATATCATGTCAAAGAGTCATATCCCTATAGCTTTCATCTCATATCTCGATATATATATTCAATCATTCCTATCATTTATAACTATCTTTTATTCCTATCATCACTAACTATCTTATATTCCTATCATATCTAACTATCTTAATGACCATCTCCATAGTTTTGTAATATAGGTTTCCTTCAAAACTTGCGGGGGTGCTATACGCCATCCACCCGACTTCCTCCGTAGATATAAATCTATTCACCTGCGGAACTCCTTGTTCAGCCGTAGTCGATGTGCTTCGTCGTCTCGAAATCCACGCGAAGGTACCTACAATATATACACAGTCGCAATGCTATTAAAATCAAATCCGGAAAACCAATACGGCACGCGGTGCGCTCATAGGTTAGAACCTATAGCCCACGCATGCAAAACAACCAATTATCCCTCGTCGTTGACGTACAAACATCCGACGACCAAATACAATATCAAATACCAAAACCCAAGTTTCAGAATCGCAAAAATACGAAAACAGCAACGTAGGAAAACCACTCCCAGATTTCACCCTAGGCCAAACTAGGGAATTTTGCATACAAGGTTAGTATAATTAGAAGATATAGGAGCTAAGGACAAAGAATCACACAGTTTCACCATGACCAGGCCGCAAATTGTGGCCTGGAGGGATTTATTCGCGGCCTTGGAAAAGAATGGAGGCCTCGGGTCTTGGGGTTAGTTTCTAGATCACCTGCTCACCTCTCTGTGTTTACTAAATAAATTTTAGTGTCTCCGGGTTACTTCAGATTCCCATATACATTCATAAACTGTCAATTAACCGATGTCGGAAAGTTCTAGGTTCGTGTTTGGGTTCTATTTTCTGTTCTAGGTCATAAAAACACCACTCAAGTCTTGTAACAGCCCCTAAACATCACTAAATCCACATAAACACCCAAACCTTTCTCTTGAATTTTCCAAACATCACATACCCTAACCAAATCATATTATAAACTAAACTAGGGTGCAAGAAACTAAAACTAAGCTAAATGAAAGGAATTATACCTCATTTGGGCAACTCAAGAAAAAAACCTAGATGCCCAAGGTCTTCAAAATCCAACTTTGAAAGGTCCAATGGGTTTGTAGAGTGGTGGGGATCATCTTTTGTGAAAGGTGTATAGGGTTTTGATGAAGATTTTGAGATGGGTCATGAGGGTAGAATGAGGGAGTTTGAAGATGAAGAAGGAGAAGAAAAATGATGGGGGAAAAATGAATGAGGCAGCCCTCTCTCTCTCTTGTTATTCTCACCCTCTCACACTCATGTCTCACTCTCTCTCTCTCTTTCCAATCAGTCTTCATTTAACCCCTTTCTCTTTTTCTCACAAAAATACACATAATACCCATAAACAACACAAATGCGACAACATGCAACAAAATTCAACATGACATGGTGCATTAACCATGGGAAAAGTAGAAACACGGATTTGGCCTAATCGCGATTAGTAGTGCACTAATCAGATTTAATTTTTAAACTGCATATAATTAATTATAAAATTGCCAAATCCAATAAATATATTTTTAAATGAATAAATCATTTTAATCTCCAATTATTTCATAAATATTGGTATATATTTATACCAGTTTACGAAAACCCCAATTTCGTAAATCGGGTAGTTTTCGCGAAATATATTATTTAAATATTAAATTCCAAAAATAATATTTTATATTTTCTGAAATATTACAATCTTTCCCCTTAAATAAATTCGGTCCCCGAATTTAAATTTAAACCCCCAAATACTAAAACATTTCAGTAATCAGCTCAAATCAACGGGGCTCCGAAATCACGGAAGATATAGAAATACCACAGCGCGTCAAGTGCGCCTGAAAACGAGTATGAAACTTAAAATCGAACTCCGTCAAGCGTCACGCAAATCATCGGATTTGTTCGCATATCATCGGAGTTACAATGGAGATACAGATCCCGAAATCCACTACTGAAATCCAATATGCACTAGTTAAATATTATAATACGTATATAGTACGCATCCTTGAAAAATCTCTTAAAACGGAATAAAACACATGCAAAATCCTCTCTGAATCGCCGTATGATGCGTAACTCACGGCACAAGTGACGGACGCTCATTTATAAAGTAATAATATACATGCATATATGTTTTGCTAAAATATACGTTCCGCCCTTTTTGAAATATCCCAAAAGGTTTTCCTTTGTAAACGTTCGTGCCGCTCATGGACATGTAGGAAATAGAGAGACTATAACTCCTTTTGAAAAACTCTTGGTAAACTTTTAAAGCATGCAAAGTACTCAGATACTGTTCTCAGATCAGTCCTGTTCGGCTGCTATATAGTATAATGTCCATCATGGAAACAAGATGCTCAAGAGCAAAATCAGCCTTAAAAGGCGTATCCAACAATCACGTGCGTCTGGTGCACACGGAAATCAAATCCAATACAACTGCCACAATATGCACGAAAGCAAAACTAGGTGCAACTGTTGTGTACGAAAGTATCTGTCCAGTGCAACGGGTGTGCACGACTATAACATCAAGTGAATCTATAGTGCACGAAAATCTCAAACTAGTGCAACTAACATGCACGAATGAAAATCCCAATCGAGTGTATCCGGTGTGCACAAAATCACATCTCATATCGTGCGCCCAACATGCTCAACAAATTAAGTGCATTCGTCATGCACAAATGAAATCTAAATCAAGTGCATCCAACATGTATGAATAAAATCGCATCCAACCTGCACGAATGAAATCTCACTCAAGTGCATCCGATGCACATAAAATCCAATACTAAGCACCTAATATGCGCAAAAATCCAACCCAAGCGTGTCAGGTCCGTAAAAATGCCCAGTGCGGTAAAGCGCACGAAAAACGAACGTCAAGTGCAAACGCGCACAAAAACATAAATCTGGTAAAACAAATGCTCAAAGACATAAATCGGGTGCAACCAAGGTACGAAGTATAAATCTAGTGCAACTAATGCACGAAATACCCATCTGGTGCAACAAATATATGAAATACAAATCTAGTGCAACAAATGCATGAAACACGAATCTGGTGCAACAAATGCACGAAACACGAATCTGGTGCAACAAATGCACGAAACACGAATCTGGTGCAACAAATGCACGAAACACGAATCCAGTGCATTAAATGCACGAAATACAAATCCAGTGCATCCAGTGCACGAAATACAAATCCAGTGCATCCAGTGGACGAAATATCAAATCTGGTGCAACAATGCACGAGACTCATCAACAACTCAAATGCGTATAAAAAGAACACCGGGTGTACCAAGGTGAATAAAATCATAAACATGTGCAACTACGTGCACACAACACGTATTAATGCACTGCAAGCATATGTGAGCTATACCGAGTGCAAAAATCAAATCGAGTGCTTACCATACGCACATAATCAAATCAACTGTATGAAATCCACGAAATCATAAACACGTGCTACCAAGGCACATAATCGACATCAAGTGCAATAGATATGAACAAATCGCAAACCAACACAATGGTGTATAAAATATATATTAAGTGCAACAACTATGCACAAAATGTAAATACCCAGTAGGTGCAACCATGGTGCACGAAAATAATATCATGAAACTCAATCATCAAAACTCAAATCCAAGCGATGTAAGTATGATACTCGGATCACAAACGCAAATCGCAACAAATGGCATTGAGGTACACCATCTACAATGTCGAAAAATGTCGGTGTGCCCAAAACTGGCAGAGCAAGAATATCCGCTTGCTTTCTGCTCACGGTCTGGCGTCCTCTGTCTCTGGGTCCTCATTTTCTCTATGGATTACCAATCTCGCAATTCATCGGCTCTTCGGCCCAGTCAGATGTACTAACGGAAACGGTTCTGCTCTGACACTCCTCTGGTCATCTCTCGGCCAATTAGTATGACCACTCGTAAGGCAGCACGTCACTGGCGTCGGTACTAACGGAAACGGTTCTGCTCTGACACTCCTCTGGTCATCTCTCGGCCAATTAGTATGACCACTCGTAAGGCAGCACGTCACTGGCGTCGGCCTCTGGCCCTCTGAATACACATGACACAACTGATCCTCGGTGCAAATCTTATCGCAGTAGTGTCCTGGAAAGAACCTGCTCAAGTTCTCTTCCGATCTCGCCTATACCGAACTGTACGGAGGCTGGTACTCTTACATAATCTTTTCTCGCTTTCTGGACATCTGCGTCCTCAGCACAAAATTTTCTTGGGAACTGGCCGTATCCCAACGCCTCTGTATACATATCCGATCTCTAATCTCAACGGGGAATAACAACAGCTCGTTAACATCTCGCACGAACCTCTTGCTCCACTTGTCTTTATTATCGTCCACTTCGACGTCACGTCATGCTATCTGCATACTGCAATTGTTCTCGGTGAGGTCCTCTATCCGAAACTGGTCCACTTACTGATCTCTTATCGGATCATCCAACGAACAACGTCATCTTTGGATCAATCTACTTTAGATCTAAATAAGATTCTCCACACTGGAAATCTTCAACTCAACTGAGCCCGCGTCAGCATATCAAACCTGATGAATCACCTTCGTCTTTCAACTCAAGATAGACTAGCTATCATCTGTCGCATCTCTGCCTGGAAGCTCCAGCGATCTCAGCTCATAAGCTCTGGAAGCGATATCCTATCAATCTCAGAAACAGCTGGGTCATCTGTCTACAAGGTAGACAACATCACAATCTCTGAGGTAGGCTGTATATTAATAGTCCTCTCACAATAGGCAGCCTCTATCAGTGGCCTGATCATACGGTGCAAAACCGAACACTCGCCTCAAACAAGAGGTCACAACACAAATACAAAATCGAGAAGTTCCCATGTCACCAGAAAACATGATGGTCAGTCCTCATCCATGACGAGCTCGCCCTGACCGCATCACTAGAAGAAGCTCAAATTCCGCTCAAACCATGGTGACAGAAACCTCAAGTATGTATCGATGAAAATAGATCAAAGGAATGAAAGGAATCAACAAATCCAGAATGGATACATGATCATAAGGAGGAACGGAATTAGTGAGAGTATGATCATGGAAACGAATATAATCAAGGATCTCAAATGGATAAATAATCAAGAGGACAAGGAGAATCACAGATCTCAAAATATGTACATCCTAAGGTTTCTTAAGTGGAGTATCGTATCGTAAATATGCCGCGGAACATACGTACGATACGTCACTCTACTCAAGCAACCTACTCCATCAATCAGGGTCAACCTATGAAACGAAAGTTCGGGTCTAATACCCCCCTTTTCAAGTCTAAGTTCCGTAAGGTCAAGTCTAGGTTCCAAAATAGATCACGCCCCAGACTCCACATAGTCAAATCTAGACTCGAACCAAGGTTAAACCTAGCGCTCTGATACCAATTTTGTCACAACCCAAAATTTAGTTTGTGACCGACACTTAAACCACGCCACGTCTAAAAGCGTAACGTAATTCAAGTAAGCCGAAGCCTAGAAATCTAAACCTTTTTAAAGAAAATAAAGAGGTGAAGTTTTGAAATAAAGGAATGATGAAATCAAAAGTTTTCTTAAATGCATAAGTAATGGAACATGAAAATGCAAGTAAATTTTACTAGTTGAAAAACATGTTTCGTCTTTTAAAAATTTGGGCAGCACCTCCTTGTATATTTTGATCCAAAACCACATATACAAAATAATATAAAAGGCATCCCCAAGCGGGAGCCATCTCTTCGCCAATCGGCGGAATCACAACCATGCAAGACAGAATATAAGTATACGACGCCCAACGGCGAAGATCAACACAAAGAATAATGTAAAGCAAGACATCAAACCTACCAAGCGAACATATAACCCATAGCTCAAAGTCTCGCGACTACAAGTCTTGCTAAGTCTTACTACTTATATAAATACTAGTTTCCAGCTACTTAACTCCTGAAAATGTCCAAACATCCGCGAGATACAATAGAAATAATAATACAATAGTAGCACGATCTAATATTTACCACCTACCAAAGCAAATCACCCAAGTGCAAGTTATGTGCCAGCGATCCCGCTACTGATCCATGCGGTCAACTTGCAAGATTTATGGCACAACGGGGGTGAGTTTCCAACTCGTGAGTAGAAAACATCATCAGGTAGAAATCGAAATAAACAACGATTCATAGGTCAACTATATCATAAAGGTAATACTATGATATCTAGGGTGACCGTATCTGCATATATGCCAACAATATAATCAATGCCAGTGTGCATGTGGATATCATCCACGTATCCGTCAATGACACAACATCATAAAAGCATATGCATGTAAATATCATGAAAGCATATGCATGTAAATATGAGGATATCAATTATCGTGTGTCCATCAAAGACACATCAAAATCATGGAACCTGAGTGTCCAACACCGACACTCGAAACATCATGAAACCCGTGTCTAGTATCGAAACGTAAATCCTCATATCTCAGGCGCTGCATCCTCAGATCGACCCTCATATCTATCTCATCTCAGGCGCCGCATACTCTGATCGGCCCTCATATCCATCTCATGACTCCGGTCGGTATCCTCCGGATAACCGACGGGTCCCAATATTATCACCGGTAGGTAGTGGTCCCTCTGTCAGGCTCATCATCTACACCACAAAAATCATTTCTCGCCCTGGGGTACCATACCGGGTCCACCATGTACCCGCAGACGGTGCCTCCTACTCCTCGAATCGGTTTCACATGACAATCTCAGAACCGAGAAAACACATGGTGAACGTCTCGAAATATTATAACAAGAGAAACCAGGTTTTTAAAACAATACATACTTTCTTTTGAAATAACTACGGTTCTCAAATCTAGAAATCTCATAAAAACAACATATCTCAATGCGTATAATCGTAAAGCATGATGTATGCGACATATAACAGAATGTAAGCATATCCGTATATCATGAAACAGGGAACAGTGATGTGAGCATGGGCATATCATCATAATCTGCGTATAGAAATATAATAGCATGATGTAGCAATTCTACCGTGTGAGTGACATAGCAATTATCAATGATGAAGTGTGTAAGCCGGCCAAACTGTGTAAGTATAACATACGCATCATCGATAATGGTGTAGGTGTACTAGCACAGGTATATGTAATGTAATGAGAATGACATGAACGTGGCATAAGGTACATCGTACGCGAAATGCTAACAGGTATACGTAGCTACAATATATCCGAGTCGGTGAATCTATCCATCGACATTCAGCCTAACAACATCACCTACGGTATAATCCATCGTATGGCAACCTCTAGTCAAGGGTACGGATCAATCATCATAAAAATCATCACGTACAGTATCCGTCGCACGACGACATTAAACGATTAGGGATTCTATTAACTTATATGACAATTGTTAGTTATATGTATGCCCTAGAGGCCATTACTGTACATTGGATGTATATTGTAGTGGATGCTGGGACATATATAGGTAGGACTTTCTTGCTCGACCTGATAGTACGCTATCTGGTTGCTCTTTATCTTAACATGTTTACTTTCTGTCTCTCTGTTACATGTTGATAAAGCCCTTAGGATGTGTACTCGACTTCCAGGACTATGATGTAGATCATACTAGTGGGGCCTGGGTAGTCCATGAGTACATCCTTCAATGTTCCTAATCGTGGGGATATCGAGACGGGGCATCGATATTCCAGAGTAGACTAGCGTATATCTTCTCGACCCATGTGATGGGCGATGGATGATCCCATATCCATTGGTGTTTGACATCAGAGATGGTATGCGGGTGCTCAGTGGTGACTGGGTACACTGAACGGACTCGCCGAGAACTCCCAGATGGTATTATACCTTACGTCAGATGGCAGTTCTCTGGTGACACTGGTACAGCTTAGTCTGTTGACCTGAGATCGTCATAGAGTCTTGTGTGTCTCCCACTGTGCTTTGATTTCCACCCTACCACGGCTCTACTGAGTCGTGCAAACAGGTTGTTTTTGGGTACAGTCCCGATTCACATGGAGGCAATGAGCGATAGGAGGGGATTCGTCTCTCCCGGTATTGGGGGTTGATGTTGCGCTATGCTCGACTGGCCATAACTGGAAATCCCTGGCCAGGGTTGCAGTGATATACTGATAAGAGTTATCAGTAGTTTCACGAATGTTATGGACCTTACATCGGCATGACTTATCAAGCTACTGGGGTCTGACGTTTACCACCCCTAGGCGAGATATGCGACATATCAGACGAACAGACCGGACTGTGCGGTAAGTGTTGCTGGTTGGATTCACAGGAGTGTGAGTGAGCTTGCTCGTTGATCTTCTGATCGCTCAATACCCGGGTGGCCGTTACATTTAGCAGACCGCTTGCGGCTTGTGGGTGTTTGATATGATCATCACCTGCTGCCGGCGTATTGACGAGTCTTTAGAGTCCTACACAGAGGTTTTCTGGCTCAAGCGAAACGAAATAGGAGCGCATATGAGATATGTGCGGGACCGAGAATAATACCAGTACGTGATACTGTATTCTATTCTCGCGATTTGTATCATTGGACGGTTATATAAGATATAGCCGGGTTACCGAATCAAGTGTTGATTCGATACATTGATACACTTAAATATTAGTCGGTTATATGCAGTATGACCGGATCATTAAATCAAGTGTTGATTTAATGATTTAATGTATAATTATATATTTGATATATTACTTTACATTAACTAGTATTTGTTCACTTAAGATGGATTTTCTTACTTGATTTGCACAAGTAGTATATGTGATATATTTTTGTGCACTTGATTGTATCATATTTGATGATACATGCAAACTTGGGTGTATGCTATACACCATGTTTAGTTAATGGTTAGGGTTTCATTTGCCTTATTTATTTATTTCATTTATTTATTTATTCATTTTGGTAAGAAATAAAATGGTGGCTTTCTTTGGATTTTATTTGAAGCTTCATGAAGCTTTGAAAAGCTTCAACCATTTTGTTTTTTGCTTAACCTAACCATTCACCTAAACCCTAGTTTAGTCTCTACACTAGTTACACTCACCCATGGTTGCTAAATGATAAGAATCACTTGATTTTCTATTATTCATAATTCATTTTCTTTTCTTCTTCTTCATCTTCTTCAAGAGGTGTAGAAAGCTTACTAGAAAATTACAAGTGATGAATCCAAGTGAGAAATCAAAATCCAAAGTGAACCCACTTCCTATTTCTTCATCCCCTACCACTTGCCATGTAGTAGAGAGTGTTATCTTCACAAGTTTCATGACCAAGTGAAGATAGAGCTTGAGTTTGAGTTGCCTCGACGTAGATCATCTTCGGCATCGAAGTCAACGACCTAGCCCGATCATTTCTCCGACGAAGCCATCGCTAGAGTCCGGGATCCGATGATCGCAGCAGAGGGACGTCATCACGGAGCTAAAGAGGTGGAGGACCGGATCTACAAAGGTTGTAGTCACTTTCACTTAGTAGCAAAGTAGTTTGCTTGCTTAGTTTCGCCTTACCTTTAGTTACGATCTAGTTTAGGGTTCTTTGGCACATAGAAAATTTTGATTTTGGCATGGTTGATCAGTTGCAGAGCCTCATGGGTGTGCCTAGGAACCCTACAGTGGTATCAGAGCCTAGCTAGAGTTTTAGGCGATGAGTAGACGAAGTTAGAAACCCGATCGAACCCAGAAACCTTAGATTTAACCCTTCTCTGTACATTTTTCAAAACAGTGGATTTTTCCAAATTAAAAATATTCAGAAAAATCAGCAGGGTTTTTAAAGAAATTCTGTGCAGCACGTGCGCCTGACTCGACTAAAGTGCCGCGGAACCGCGGCACGAGCATGGCTCGTGCGGCGGTTCCGCGGCCACATAGTACCATTATTTTGTGAATTTTGCACAGTAATTTATTTCTTTAGTTGCTGAGTTTTCTGGGAATTTTTAAATTATACTCAAGAGTTGAGTTTTCTGGGTTGTATTGGGAGTTCGTTGTTTCGATCGAAAGTTTAACTTCGTCTATGTGTTTTTCCGGGTATTTTAGAACATGTTGAATAGTTCGACCGGATATAAATACCCAATTTTTCCCCTGCCGGGAAATTTCCAACTGTTGGATTTTTCCGTAGTTTGAGAACGTTCTGAGTAGTGCAAGTAACGCGATGGACCCTCTAGAAGACAACAAACCTTAACTCGATTATGTGACCTTCTTGAACTGCCCTTTGAACCTTAGGGTTTGGGGCAGTACGGCGTGCCACATGTGAGGCGTTGGCTTGACCTTTCTACGGCTGGACCGTTGGTACTGTGACATGAAGTGAATGTTCTTAAGCTTATTTCATGTGTTGAGCTGTTTCGGGAAAACTTGGGTGTTTGATTGTTCGATCGGAAAGTTTAACACTTTCTATTTATCCGGAATGCGATACAATATTTGGAATCCACAAGTAGTTATGAGATAACTAATATGAATGTTATAAACATAGCACTTTAGTCTCACTTGATCGGTTGCCACGGAATTTTTATGCGATCAAAAGTCCGTCGCAATCACGTTGCGTACGCGGATACTCGTCGGATAAATTTAATAGACAGCTACACCTCTTAGCCCCGACCAAGTGACTGTAGGAGAACCCCGTCGCCGAAAGCATCCGTTCGGGTGCTCGCGGTAGCGGTGTTCCGCCTTGGTGCACTTCGTCGACGGCATCGGGGGTGCGGCCGTCTACTAAAGTTTGCGACGAGCATTCATTCTGGATATCGGGAATCTTGTTGAATTGCCCGACTTCATATTGAAAAGTGTTTTCGATAATGAGACTAAAATGCGGGGTTATAATTGTTAGGCATGCGATGTCTAAGGAATTCATTTGATTAGGCATGCGATGTCTAAAGAGGTTGCGGATTCCAACTGTTGTAGTTTTACACTTCCTTTTCTGTGACCGTAAGTATAATATGTGATATCGCCGGTTTCGTTGCTATATATCAACGACAATTGGGATACGCATGTTTACTTACGTTGATGTCATGTGATGTTATGTGTTGCTGGATATGTTATATTGGATCGTTGTGATTGAATAGCCGGGTTTTTTTATGTGAGATGAGCGTTTTTCATTTTCATTCATGTAAAAACTTGTCTGTAATATTCTTTTATTGGGGCACTTCCAGGTTGCGAATGATGTCACCATTTGTATATTATTTACTTTTCCGCATTAGGATAGACCCAAGGAGGGGAGCACAAGTAACCGGGTTCTAGGGTCCAGTGGGAGACCATCTCGAGGAGTCGAGTCCGGGTCTCCTAACCCTAGAATTGGTAGGGTTGCTTGCCGCTCTCATAGGGGTCTAGGGGTGTGGGATTGGCTATTCATCACGACCGTGGAATCCGTGTTTTATTCAGGCTCAAAATAAAACACGGACGTCCTAGTATATCCAATATTTCATATGATATTTTCTGCTGCGTTATCTGTGATGTGATCATGTGATATGTTCAGATAGATATTATATATAGTATATATGATATATTATATAGACGTTGCTTATGTTTTACACCCACGCTAGCCCTGCCTCGCTCTGGCGTTAGTTACCTAACCTAACGATGCAGACGGGACATCGAGGCAAATGCGGATGGCATAAGCGTACGTTATATTTATCTGTGATGTTTAGGTGGACTTAAATGATGGGACATTCATTAATGTGATTAATGAAAGAAAATAAACCTAAAAGATGTTGTGGAATCGAATTTCAAAAATAAAATAGGTAGCTACAGTTCTTGCTTTGCACAGCGGTATATATGATATATCCTGCACCTTATTCGATGAGGAAAGGGCCGACGATCCCTTCACCGGGAGTGACCCCTTTAGCAATAACTGGCAGATGCTACAACCCTCGGTTTGTCTTTTGATTGCTTCTATAGTTTCTGCTTTGCACAGTGATATATATGATATATCCCGCACCTTATTCGATGAGGAAAGGGCCGACGATCCCTTCACCGGGAGTGACCCTTTTAGCAAAACTAGAAAAGCCTAAAAAGCAATTCATTTAAAAACCATTTGATTCCGCAACGAGATCAAGTTCAAAGCGTTAAAGGTTTTTCTTAAAAACCATCCGCAACCCTCCGTTATTTTAGGAAGTAGAGTACTTAGTATTCGTGCTGTGTTTGTTGACCTTAGTTAAGGCACAGTGTACGGTAGCTAAGTGATGTCTTCCTACACCGCATATGATGCGATTAGTTAGGACAGTCGCGTAACTTTATTGACCTTAGTTAAGGGTTATGTGGGTGGGTCTAATTAATCACGAAATGACGGGTAGAACTTGAGTAGTGCTTATGATTTGTTGACCATAGTTAAGGTCATAAGTGCTAGGGGTAAAAACCTTTATCGGGAGTTTCAAGTGTTGAAATTTGCAATGAGATTGCATACCTTCTATATGATAGTTGGATCCCGATACCCACTACGAGTAATTGTTACTCCTGGAAGAGTTTTGCACTTTGCAATTAGCCGATCAAGTAGGTGTCTAGAAAGGTGTCAACGAGGTTACACCTCTGGGAAAACGAGGTTTACATTAATTAGGTTCGTGCGAAAGCACGGGGGACCACCCTCAAAGTACCGACACTGGCCTGGCTGAAAGATTGGCGAACTTGTAGCGTGTAATTAATCCTGGCTAGTCTTTCCTTTTAGTGTTTGAAGGAAGATTTGATAAAAACAGTGGGAGCCATCCTGATTAGATAAAATAAATAACCAATCTAATCTTGCAAGAGCGCACGCAGAGTGTTTTCTTCTCTCTCTCTCCAGGTAGCGACCATATCACACCTTAATCAAGATAATAATATGGATGAATTAACCGAACCCGCTTGTTATACTGAGCTGGGGAACGTTGGTCCCGCTCTAACTTATAATTGTTATAAGATCGAGCAGGAAATAGGGGAATGCTAGGATTCCCATGCCGCCCAAACGAAGAAAGTGCATGAGATGCATCTCCTTCGGGTGTGTTCATTACAAAGAACTGTTTCTCAGTATTCTCTACATCCTGGGTATTTGATACCGGATCAGGATCCCAAATATGTAATCTGTTACATGGGCTATAATAGGTAGAGAACTGAGAACGGGTGATAAGTTTTATGAGATAGAAAACGGGGCAAGTGTTGCAGCCAAGTCTGTTGGTCACGGTCACCCTGTATTCCAAATACATTGATTCTGAACGAATGTTATTAGATACCGAACCTTAATACAAAATCATATCAGTCTCTTTATTAGTAAAGAAATGATAAAATTTTGTATTGTTGGATAATGTTTTGAACATTTCCTATATCAAAAGTTGATCGGTTCAGGCACGTTATCTAAAAGCATTGATGTTCTAAATCAAACTGCAGTTCTTAGTATACGGAACACACACAAGAGGAAGAGTTCAGAAATGAACGGATCCTTCTTAAGGTATTGTAGACTAGGTCTTATCAATGCGACCCGACTAGCTGAAGTTATATATAGATGCATATTTAAATCTGTTTGAATTTACATCTTGTGAAAACTTGCCGGTCATGTCACAAAGATAAGATGACCACAGCTCTGTTTATTGGAAGCAGAGAAAGAGTTAGTGAACTCTTGGGATGATACTTGTTGATGTATGTAGGTCCCCTGTCTAGACATGCCAAGACCGGTTCTTTGTATTTCATTATATTCTCTGATAATCTCTCAAGATTCAGACATATGTTCCTGTTGAAACACAAGTACGAACCTTTTGAGATATTCACAGAATATAAGTTAGAAGTAGAGAACCAAAACGGGTATAAGTATTATGTTCTTTGATGTGATCAAGGAGGAGAATACTTGAGCATGGAATTCTTGGACTTTTCTAAAGGAGAATGAGATTCTCTCTCAGCATTACTCCTCCGTATATACCACAGTACGTCGGTGTATCGGGGCGGAGCAATCACACCCTATATGACAAGGTGTGCTCTATGATGAGTACTACTGAGTTACCTATTTCCTTTTGGGAGTTATGCACTTGAGAAGCTGCATATCTATTGAATAGGGTTCAAATCAAATCAGTTGCCTACCACTTCATATGTAATATGGAAAGGGAAGAGCCCATATCTTAAGTTAGTTAAGATTTGGGGTTGTCCGGCCTATGTCTAAAAGCAAAATCCAGACAAGCTCGAGGCAAGATCTGTTATGTAGAACTGGAAATGTTTCAGCTATACAAACTGCAGCTGATGATTTGGTAAAACCAAAGGATTCAATAGTTACCAACGAACCTCAGCCTCTCCGCCGATCTGGTAGGGCTCCTCATCCGCCTGAGAGATACTTCGGTTTCTCGATGACAGTGGGAGCGAGGATTGCATCATGAGATGATGACCCAACTAGATTTGAGCAGGCCATCGAGAGTGGGGACTCTGTAAGAATGGCTGGGTGCTTAGCGATCTGAGATGGAATCCATGTACACCAACAAAATATGGATTTTGGTTGCTGTATCTGAAGGGTTAAATCCCTATCAGGAGCAAGTATATCTTGAGAAGATTACTTGGTGTAGATGGAAAAAGTTGAGACTTTCAAAGCTAGACTTGTTGAAGGTTTTCGTCATTAACCAGGCGTGGATAATGATGAAACCTTTTCCAAGTGGCTATGCTTAAATCCATCCGGATCCTGCTTGCCACGGCTACATACCATGACTACGAAATCTGGCGGTTGGGTGCTATGACTACTTTTCTAAATATTGATTTAGAAGAGAACGTCTATAAGAACACAGCCAGAGGGTTTCGTAGACAGTGGGAGCAGCGGAAACGTGTGTAAGTTGCTTTACAGATTAAAGCAGGCATCGCGGAGTTGGAACATCTGTTTTGATGTGGTAATCAAAGAGTTTGAATTCATCAAAATGGTAGATGAACCTTGTATAAACAAAAAGGTAGTAGAGAGTATGGTGGTGATCCTCGTGGAGTACGTGGATGACATACTCTTGATAGGGAAAGAGTTTCCTATGCTACGCTCCGTCAATCTTCGCTTATCACAAATATTCTCCATATAGGATCAAACTGATACCTCCTAAATCCTGGGTTTTGGATCTATGAGATAGATCTAATTGGATGTTAGGATACTCACTAGTTACAGTGAGAAGGTATCAATCGATCCTGGGGAGAATCACTGAAAAAGTTCCAGGGTGAAAAAGACGACTGAATGTCAGTCGCAGGCATTGTCTTTACCCTCAGTGGAGGGACGGTATGTTGGAAGTATTCCAAGCTAGATACCGTGGCAGACTAGACGATAAAGGCTGGTAACATCGCTATTAAAGATACGACCAAAGAGGAAGTTTGGGTGTATATTGGTTCATGAGATGAACTAGGTTCCTACCATTGTATGACAATGGAATTGTGGCTTTGGCCCAGGAACCCTGGTCCCATCAGTGACCCAGACATATTCTGAGGCAGCATCACCTGACCATGGAGATAGTTGATCTTCAAGGGGATCGAGGTTAGGAGAGTAGACTCAGAGGACAACACGGCGGATCCACTCACAAAGGCCTTTTCCCAAAAAGAGACTTATATGGGATGGTTGAGTATTAGATACTGCAACCACTACTACAGATGGCCTTAGTGCAAGTGGGAGATTGTTAGTTATATGTATGCCCTAGAGGCCATTACTGTACATTGGATGTATATTGTAGTGGATGCTGGGACATATATAGGTAGGACTTTCTTGCTCGACATGATAGTACGCTATCTGGTTGCTCTTTATCTTAACATGTATACTTTCAGTCTCTCTGTTACATGTTGATAAAGCCCTTAGGATGTGTACTCGACTTCCAGGACTATGATGTAGATCATACTAGTGGGGCCTGGGTAGTCCATGAGTACATCCTTCAATGTTCCTAGTCGTGGGGATATTGAGACGGGGCATCGATATTCCAGAGTAGACTAGCGTATATCTTCTCGACCCATGTGATGGGCGATGGATGATCCTATATCCATTGGTGTTTGACATCAGAAATGGTATGCGGGTGCTCAGTGGTGACTGGGTACACTGAACGGACTCGCCGAGAACTCCCAGATGGTATTATACCTCACATCAGATGGCAGTTCTCTGGTGACACTGGTACAGCTTAGTCTGTTGACCCGAGATCGTCATAGAGTCTTGTGTGTCTCCCACTGTGCTTTGATTTCCACCCTACCACGGCTCTACTGAGTCATGCAAACAGGTGGTTTTTGGGTACAGTCCCGATTCACATGGAGGCAATGAGCGATAGGAGGGGATTCGTCTCTCCCGGTATTGGGGGTTGATGTTGCGCTATGCTCGACTGGCCATAACTGGAAATCCCTGGCCAGGGTTGCAGTGATATACTGGTAAGAGTTATCAGTAGTTTCACGAATGTTATGGACCTTACATCGGCATGACTTATCAAGCTACTGGGGTCTGACGTTTACCACCCCTAGGCGAGATATGCGACATATCAGACGAACAGACCGGACTGTGCGGTAAGTTTTGCTGGTTGGATTCACAGGAGTGTGAGCGGGCTTGCTCGTTGATCTTCTGATCGCATAATACCCGGGTGGCCGTTACGTTTAGCAGACCGCTTGCAGCTTGTGGGTGTTTGATATGATCATCACCTGCTGCCGGCGTATTGACGAGTCTTTAGAGTCCTACACAGAGGTTTTCTGGCTCAAGCGAAACGAAATAGGAGCGCATATGAGATATGTGCGGGACCGAGAATAATACCAGTACGTGATACTGTATTCTATTCTCGCGATTTGTATCATTGGACGGTTATATAAGATATAGCCGGGTTACCGAATTAAGTGTTGATTCGATACATTGATACACTTAATATTAGTCGGTTATATGCAGTATGACCGGATCATTAAATCAAGTGTTGATTTAATGATTTAATGTATAATTATATATTTGATATATTATTTTACATTAACTAGTATTTGTTCACTTAAGATGGATTTTCTCACTTGATTTGCACAAGTAGTATATGTGATATATTTTTGTGCACTTGATTGTATCATGTTTGATGATACATGCAAACTTGGGTGTTTGCTATACACCATGTTTAGTTAATGGTTAGGGTTTCATTTGCCTTATTTATTTATTTCATTTATTTATTTATTCATTTTGGCAAGAAATAAAATGGTGGCTTTCTTTGGATTTTATTTGAAGCTTCATGAAGCTTTGAAAAGCTTCAACCATTTTGTTTTTTGCTTAACCTAACTATTCACCTAAACCCTAGTTTAGTCTCTACACTAGTTACACCCACCCATGGTTGCTAAATGATAAGGATCACTTGATTTTCTATTATTCATAATTCATTTTCTTTTCTTCTTCTTCATCTTCTTCAAGAGGTGAAGAAAGCTTACTAGAAAATTACAAGTGATGAATCAAAGTGAGAAATCAAAATCCAAAGTGAACCCACTTCCTATTTCTTCATCCTCTACCACTTGCCATGTAGTAGAGAGTGTTATCTTCATAAGTTTCATGACCAAGTGAAGATGGAGCTTGAGTTTGAGTTGCCTCGACGTAGATCATCTTCGGCATCGAAGTCAACGACCTAGCCCGATCATTTCTCCAACGAAGCCATCGCTAGAGTCCGGGATTCGATGATCGCAGCGGAGGGACGTCATCACGGAGCTAAAGAGGTGGAGGACCGGATCTACAAAGGTTGTTGTCACTTTCACTTAGTAGCAAAGTAGTTTGCTTGCTTAGTTTCGCCTTACCTCTAGTTACGATCTAGTTTAGGGTTCTTTGGCACATAGAAAATTTTGATTTTGGCATGGTTGATCAGTTGTAGAGCCTCTTGGGTGTGCCTAGGAACCCTACAACAATGAGGGTACGGACCTAACGTCTCGTACGACATATCACTCTTGATCCACAACATTATCCATATATATATATATATATATATATCTCAGGTCATATCCATATAAATCTCATATCATGGGACCGACAAAGGTATCAACTATCTCATATCGACTCGCATCCATAATATTGCATTATTATATTCCCCATTCTTATTCATTTTACAAATAAACAGGAGCTTTTGACCCATGTCTGCTACTTAGTTACATGTTACAGGTTCTCGGAGCAAAAACAGTGAAATTGATGAAAAGATGATACAAAGTGAGACTACGACCAATAAATGGTGGAATCTTGATCAAGCCTACACGAAGATCAGTTCACAAAGAACAAAAGCAGCGCAAGGTTCAAGACTTCATCACGAAGCAACGGTAAAAGTCCGCTACAATTATTCACTGTGGAGATCTGGAAGAAACCTAGAAGCCAATCTGAGAAAAGAACTAAAGAAGTAGGAAGACCAACAAGACCAGAGCCAGCAGAAGAAATTTCAAGACCCAAGATCATCATTTGGCCGTGGAACCGCAGCCAAACCTGGCCTATGGCCGCGATTCCGCGGCCGGGTAGAACACGTAGAGGCAAAAAAATTTACCAAAATTCTGTGGCGGCGCTGACTAGTCTTCCTAGGGGTATTTTTGTAAAAGCATACATGCGGCGATTGTAAACCTAGGGTTTTCTATGTCCTATAAATAGAGACCCAAATTCTTGTATTAGGTCATGCCTACTTTCATTAATAAAATTCAGATTTCTTTTCAAGTTTTGGAGAGCATCAATTCGTAAGTAGTTTTATTTTCTGCCTTAGTTCTTAGTTTTAATTTCTGCCCTAGATAGATCTATTCTTTGCTTTAGTTTTAAATCTAGATTAGAATTTTTATTAATCTGCAGTAGATCATTAATCTCTTAACTCTAAAAACAAAATAAAAATCATGTCTTTTGTAGATCCCTCAATGAGCGAGTAGTTTCCTCGCTTGTTAGGGTTAGGAATAAGGAAGGGTTTGAGAGATGAAAATCTCTCACCCCTTTCGTGCCCAATCACTTATGAATAATTAGGACTCCATGCATACTTTCATATTCCGCTCCCTACGGCACCCTACCCACGAGGTAACGGTGACACCGTAGTATAAAAGATCGGATATGCATATCTTCCATGGAGGTTAGAGTAAGGATTAAGAAAGGAAGGACAAGGATCTAGAGGAAGAAACATCGTTTCTTCCCGATCATCCTAATCCCCTTTATTAATAATTACCATAACTCCTAAAAAGATCTAATTTAGGGCATTGAAAGAGGTGGGAAATTTTATTTTACCAAACTTAACCTAAACTTAATCCTAGCAAGTTTCCTAATCCTAGTATAACTCAAATTAGTTTTTGTGATAAAAGATCCACACACCCTTTGGAATTAGCTCGTTAGAACAACTAGGAAATTAACACCATCCCTGTGGACCGACCCGTACTCACCGGCTAGCTACCAAGCGACGTCGTTCTTGATTGCGGTAACATATATTTTTGATCATAAATCTACCTCTAAATCAAAATGGCGCCGTTGCCGGGGATGGCGTAATATTTCCTTTTTGCAATTTCGGGTTAATATAAAATTATAAAAATAATAAAAAAACTGAAAAACTGAAAAAATAAAAAAAATTCTATCATCTTTTATTGTTTGAAGGGTTTCTTGTGTGAATCTTTGCAGGATCGATGGATCTGGAAAAATCCAGAGTGCGAAACAGAAAACGGAAGATCAGAACAGAAGGGGATTTCAAAAATAGAACAGCAGAAAAACTCTCGAGATTTGAACCCTCCACCAGACCGCGAAACCGCCGCCGCACCTACCCTCCGACCGCGGAACCGCGGCTTCCTTATGACGTCAGCAAGCGCAATTTGCACTGTTTGTTTCCTTTTTCTCTCTTCTGCAAATCCCCATATATTTTCTGTCAAATCTTCTGCAAGATTCTTTGCGCTTAAAAAAAAATCTTCCCCCTTCCAATAATTGATCTTCTGTAGGATTCTTTGCGCCGCGCTAAAAGTTGATTGCAAGTGATTTTTATTGTTTTGCATATTTTTAATAGGACTTTAAGGGGCTTGAGACCAATTCAGATTGGGTAGGGATTTCATCACCCTTCCCAGGACCCCAGAAATCACATAAGGCATATGCATTGACCATTATTTAATTAAAAAATACTAGACTCAGCCCTAAGGACGTCGCGCTCAATAGGACAGAGGACTAGTTGTAGGCATCGGCCGTTGATCGTAACCTGACTTTGCGGTGTCTAGGCAAGTGTGTCTAAGGCGAGTGGTTACTTAATTAGGGCCACTAGTTGTAGTGGAGAGCCTCCCACTCACCTGGCACTTACCTGGCCGCAATTGGCGGTGAAGAGGCGGTTTGAGGTCCCATTTCTAGCCCTTTGGAACAGTTAGGAGCTGTCTAGCTGACCTAGGTGTCCCTAGATCTAGGCCTGATTGTGCATTTGTGGTTGATTGCATTTGTGTCAAAGTCTCTTATCGAAAATCTTTTTGCAAAAAGCTCCACATAAAAAAAGGGATAAAAAAGGAAAAAAATTTACAAAAACTTGCAACTTGTCGCTAAAGAAATCTTTGCACTCCACACACACCACTTTCTTCTCATTGACGTTTTCTTACCTCCACATTCTGTCTTTCACCTTTTTGACTACACTGCCTCTTTAGTGTATGCCCGGTTGGACTAAGGACACTAGCGCCCGATTAGTCCGTGTTTCGTTGGTACCGACCGACGAACCTTTCGACTCCGAAGTCAAAATCCTTTCCACTTCTTCACTTTCACCTTCAAATTCTTCTTCCGAAGGTATGTCGGGATATAATCCTAACAACACCTTACCGACGGGATTGATTCCACCTCCGTTAGGTGCGAATAACCCGAATCACCCGCCTGTTGAAGCGCCCCAACGAATTGCGCTCCAGGATCTTTTCTACCCAATCCGCACCGCCCTACCTACTTGTCTTTCAGTCCCACAGGCAAATGGGGACAATTTCGAGATTAAACCCCACTTCATCAATATGCTGCCAAAATTTCACGGATTGGAATCCGAAGATGCCTATATCTTTATCAACAAATTCCAAAAAGTTTGCGCAATGATGAAAACAACCCAATTAAGCGACGATGCTATAAAGCTAAGGGTCATTCCTTTCACCTTATGTGACTTAGCCGAGAAGTGGTTATACAGCACAACGTCACATTCAATTAAGAATTGGGAAGAGTTTGTGAAAGCTTTTCTTAAAAAGTTCTATCCTCATCACAAGACTGCTAGAATACGCAACGAGATTATACAATTTTCTCAGCTTCCTTCCGAACCATTTTGGAAGTGTTTTGAAAGATTCAAAGACCTACTTGTTCAATGCCCTCACCATGGGATCGAAAATTGGTAACTTTGCCAAACATTATACGAGGGATTGAACCCGGCAATGAAGCAGTTGGTAGAAACCATTTGTCAAGGTCACTTTCTAACCAAATCTAGTGAGGAAGCGTGGCAGTTTCTCAAGGATCTTAGTGAACAAACAATTCAGTGGGAGAGCATCAAGACCACCTCATCTTCTTCTATTGGTCAGTCTAGGGCAGGCATACATCAATTAGATATATCGATTACTATGAAGGCCGAGATGGCCGCACTTACGAGAAAGCTAGAAGCGATTGTGACCAAAATCTCATCGCCTTCTCCTGCCCCTGTTGTGCCCCCACGAACTGTTTGTGCTTGTTGTTCGGATCCATCACATCTCACCGAAGAGTGTCCTTACAATCCATCTGCTCAAGGACATGATCAAGTCAATGCAGCCTTTCAGCAACGACAAAAAAATGATCCATACTCTTCGACATACAATCCGGGTTGGAGGAGTCACCCAAATTTCGCTTGGAACCAAAATCAACAATTCCAATGAAACAACAATTTTCAAAGGCCTCCTCCTCCACAACAACAACCACCTCCACAAACTCAATTCCAGCAATCTTTCCAACAGCAACCTTACCCTAACCCTAATCAAATGAACAATTTTGTGCCCAACAATTCTTACCCTCCAAAAAACTTTGTTCAACCTCATAATGATAAGGTTAACTCGCTAGAAAGAAGTCTAGATGCGTTCCTAAAGCAATCTACACAATCCGCAGCAAGGTTGGAGACTTCTATTTAATCTTTGGTGCAAAACAGTGCCTCACACGATCAAAGCATCAAATCTATTGAGGCACAAATTGCACAACTCAATGCTGCGTTGAGCGAGCGAGAAAAAGGAAAGCTTCCATCTCAACCACTACCAAATCCCGGTCACGCACATGTTGCATATGAACAGCAGAATCATAACATAAATGCTGTGACTACGTTGAGATCCGGAAAAGTGTTGCAAAATAATGGGGGTATTAACAATGACACCCCTGCCGGTGGTCCTTCTTCATCTTCTTCACCTTCTTCTTCTTCGTTAGAGCCTATTCTTCATCCTTCACAAGGCTCTACTTCTTCTAGCTCGAACGGACCCACTTCTCACATCACGAACACATTTACACGGGGATCCGTTCCAACTCCACAATCTGATCCACAAAAATTGGACTCAAATTTTCAAAATGTTCCTTTTCCAAACCGGTTGAGATCCAATAAACCAACTCCACAAATGGAGAAGATTGTAGAGTTGTTCAAACATGTTAGCATAAATATCTCTCTTTTGGATGCAATCCAACAAGTTCCTTCATACGCGAAAATCTTAAAGGACTTATGCACCAAGAAGAGAAAGTCCCAAGTACCAAAGAAAGTTTTCGTGGCTAGTGCTGTTAGCGATACTCTTGTCCAATCTTTACCCCAAAAGCACAAGGACCCCGGTTGTCGTACTATTTCGATAACAATTGGCGACAAGAACATCAATAGAGCACTATTAGATCTTGGTGCTAGTGTCAATTTGCTACCTTATTCTGTGTACGAGCAATTAGGCGTTGGAGAGCTTAAGCCTACTCATTGTACTCTCCAAATGGCCGACCGATCCATCACCCATCCTAGAGAAGAGTTGGAGGATGTGTTAATTAGAGTAGGGGATTTCATTTTCCCCGTTGACTTTATTTTTATTGATACACAACCTGTAGCTAACCCCCGGAGTCAAATTCCGGTGATATTTGGTCGACCATTCCTTGCGACTTCTAATGCGGTGATCAATTGTCGTAATAGTTCAATGAATCTATCTTTTGGCAATATGACAATTGAACTCAACATTTTTAAGTTGGGAAATCAGCCTTCCGATCCTAATTCTAGCGTACTTGATGTTTGCTCGATCAATGAGATCGCGGAGGAGGACTGTGAGTTCGAAAATTTTATGTTCGACCACAGTAGTGTTGACGCCTCTAGTGCGTTCCTCCTAGAATCCGACACAGCTTTCACGGCGGACAACAATTATGAGTGTTTCATCTTTGTAGACGATTTTGAAGACTCACCACCCGAGTTTGAGTCTTTTGCTTTTTCAGATGAGTTAGTTGAACCATCCGACTCGGTTGCGTACACTCGATTTGAACCGTTGATGGAATCCTTCGAGTTTGAAACAGTTACACAATTGTTGCCACCAATTGTTTCACCTCCTAAACTCGAACTAAAGCTTTTGCCGTCACACCTTAAATATGCTTATCTAGGTGAGAATGAGACCCTTCCCGTTATCATATCGGCCTCTCTAGCTCTCGAGCAAGAGAAGGCCCTTTTAATGGTCTTACAAAATAATCGGCAAGCTTTTGGCTGGTCTATGGCGGACATCAAGGGGATTAGTCCCCTTATAGTTGAACATCATATACACTTGATGGATGATGTCAAGCCGGTAAGGGATCCTCAAAGACGCCTCAACCCCATAATGAAAGAGGCTGTCAAGAAGGAGATTGTTAAATGTCTTGATAGTAGTATCATTTACCCTATCTCCGATAGCCAGTGGGTTAGCCCCATTCATGTTGTGCCAAAGAAATCGGGCATCACGGTCATTACCAATGAGCCAAATGAGTTGATACCTACTCGCACCCAAACTAGGTGGCGAGTTTGCATCGACTATAGAAAACTCAATGCCGCGACAAGGAAAGATCACTTTCCTTTATCTTTCATTGACCAAATGCTAGAACGATTGGCTGGGCACGAGTTCTATTGCTTTTTGGATGGCTACTCCGGCTATAACCAAGTCCCCATCGCCAAAGAGGATCAAGACAAGACGACATTTACTTGTCCTTTTGGCACTTTTGCTTATCGTCGCATACCCTTTGGGTTATGCAATGCACCCGCTACATTTCAGCGGTGTATGATGGGGATCTTTTCAGACATGGCTGAAAAGTTTTTGGAGATCTTTATGGATGATTTCTCCATTTTTGGTGACTCCTTCGACGAGTGTTTGCTACACCTTGACGCAGTTCTTACCCGCTGTAGGGATAAAAACCTAACTTTAAATTGGGAGAAGTGCCACTTTATGGTACGAGAAGGCATTGTCTTAGGACATGTCATCTCGCAAAACGGTATAGAGGTTGATAAAGCCAAAATTGAGGTCATTTCTAATCTTCCTCCTCCTAAATACGTCAAAGACATTCGAGCTTTCCTTGGCCATGCCGGTTTTTATAGACGGTTCATCAAGGATTTTAGCAAGATTGCTAGACCCTTGACTCTCTTATTGGCCAAGGACACAACATTTGATTTTGACTCAACTTGCATGGAAGCGTTCGAGTCATTGAAACACTCTCTCATTTCTGCGCCCATTCTTTCATCTCCAGACTGGACGCATCCCTTCGAAATTATGTGCGACGCATCAGATTTCGCCATTGGTGCTGTTCTTGGACAGTACATTAATAAGATGCCGCACGTAATTTATTACGCCAGCCGTACACTAAATGAGGCCCAACTGAACTACACAACAACCGAAAAAGAATTTTTAGCCATTGTGTTTGCACTTGAAAAATTCCGGCCTTATTTAATCGGCTCTCCAGTTATTGTGTATACGGACCATTCAGCTCTTCGCCACCTTTTTGCGAAAAAGGATGCTAAATCGAGGCTAATACATTGGATCCTCTTGCTACAGGAGTTTGACCTTGTCATAAGGGACAAAAGAGGATGTGAAAACGTCGTGGCCGATCACCTTTCATGACTTCCTTCTTCGCTTACACTTGAAATTCCAATCAAAGATGTTTTCCCCGATGAGCAACTCTTAACCGTTTCTTGCGAACCATGCTTCGCTGATATCGTAAACTACTTGGCCACCGGCTTGATACCTAAAGATTGGTCGAAACAGGATAAACTCCGATTCTTGTCCCAATCAAAGCATTTTTACTGGGATGAGCCTTATCTTTTTAAATACTGTTCCGACCAAATCATTCGTCGGTGTGTACCTGAAAACGAGTTTAAGAGTGTGCTGTCTTTTTGCCACGATCAATCGTGTGGTGGGCACTTTGGCCCAAAGAAGACAGCCGAGAAAATCTTGCAGTGTGGTTTCTGTTGGCCACGACTCTTTAAGGATGCATATGAATACTGCAAGACATGCTCCCGGTGCCAACACTTGGGCCGGATATCGCGGAGAAACGAAATGCCGCTCCAACCAATTTTGGTTGTGGATGTTTTTGATGTTTGGGGAATAGACTTCATGGGACCATTTCCCAATTCCTTTGGGAATGTGTATATTCTTTTGGCTGTTGACTATGTGTCGAAATGGGTCGAGGCTGTGCCTAGCCGAACGAACGATAACAAGGTTGTCGTTCGATTTCTTAAAGAACATATCTTTTCTCGGTTTGGACACCCTCGAGCAATTATAAGTGATAATGGTTCTCACTTCTGCCATAGGACTTTCGAGTCCTTAATGCGCAAATATTCCATTACTCACAAGCTGTCAACACCATACCACCCCCAAACATGTGGGCAAGCCGAGGTTTCGAATCGGCAAATTAAGCAAATCTTGGAGAAAACGGTTTCTAAAAACCGTAAAGATTGGTCACTCAAACTGATCGATGCACTATGGGCTTTCCGTACAGCATACAAGATCGATCTTGGTATGTCTCCATACCGGCTTTTTTATGGGAAGGCTTGCCACCTCCCAGTTGAGATCGAGAACAAGGCATTTTGGGTGATCAAAGAGTTGAATTTATCATTAGGAGATGCGGGCAGCAATCGAAAGCTGCAATTAAATGAACTAGAAGAGCTGCGGGATGAGGCATATGATAATGTTGTCATTGTTAAAAACCGAACTAAGGTGTTCCATGATAAACACCTTCTGCGAAAAAAATTTAAACCTGGTCAACAGGTTTTACTCTATGACACTCGGTTACACTATCACCCCGGCAAGCTCCGTTCTTAGCGGAAAGGGCCATTTTTAGTACGCACCGTTTATCCGCACGGTGCGGTCGATCTTGAAAATCCCGAGAACGGTACTTTATTTAAAGTAAACGGATATCGATTGAAACCGTTCCTCACAGCGGACCCATCGGAGGAGCTCCTGTTTTTACAGGAGCCGATTTACACCGATTGATTTTCCTCCATTTTACCCCTAAATTTTTGATCATTTTTTCCAAAACTTTATTTCAAATAAGTTTGGAGGATGTGTATCATTTGTAAATACATAAATACAAAATACCATAAAAAATTAAAAATTTTTGAAAATAAAAAAAAAATTGGATTTTTTTAATAATTTGGCAGAATAAATAAATAAAATTTTATTTACAGATAAATTCCCCTTTTTTTGGAGGGGTTTCTCTGCAAATGTCCATCATATCCCCTTTATAAAGATCCCGAGCCCCCTTCTCTGTTTCGAAACCGTAAAATTTTCTTCATCTCAAAACCCTAGCGCCGCCTCCCCTCTCCTGAAACAAGCACTACTACAATAGGGGGTTGCCCCTACGGATATTGAAATCCGTAGGGGCAGATTTATGTTGGCCCTATGGATTAACCCGTAGGGCTATAAGGTTGCCCCTACGGTCCAAGACGTTCAAGAATAAAAATATTAATTCTTAATTTGGTGTTTGCCCCTACGGAGCCGCAAACCAAGGACCTACGGACAAATCCGTAGGGGCAACTAAATAGCGATTTAATTAAAAAGGCACTGATCGCCTACGCCCCTTATCTCTTTCTCTCTCTCTCTCGATCGCGCGCGAACCAAAATCCCCAAATCATTCCCGCCGTTCTCGTCGTCGCCACCGCCGTTCTCATCATCGCCACCGCCATTCTCGTCGTCGCCACCGCCGTTCTCGTCGTCGCCACCGCCATTCTCGTCACCGTTCTTCCTCGTCGCCGTTTTCGTCGTCGCCTCCGTTTCGTCGTCGCCACCGATCGATCCATCGCACAGGTTAGTAAATCTTCAACTAAACAAATTTTTGATTATTTAGGCCTAGGGTTCATGGCTGGGGCTGGGGTTGCGGTTGGAGTTGGGGTTCGGCAGGGGTTGCGGTTGGGGTTGGGGTTGGGGTTAGGGTTAGGGTTGGGGTTCGGCTGGGGCTGGGGCTGGGGTTAGGGTTAGGGTTAGGGTTGGGGTTGGGGTTTAGCTGGGGCTGGGGCTGGTGTTAGGGTTAGGTTGGGGCTGGGCTGGGCTGGGCCGGGGCTGGGCTGGGGCTGGGGCTAGGGTTAGGTTGTGGTTGGGGTGGGGCTGGGCTGGGTCTGGGTCTGGGGTTAGGGTTAGATTGGGGTTGGGGTTTGCTGAATTTGGCAAACCTGAGAGGAATTTCCAGCAATATTAGCCTAGTTTGATTACTAAAATTATTGTTGATTGAGAAAATCTTGGGTCCTTCTAATCAAACATTGTTTGTTGCTATATGTCAACGAGTACTGATAAAAGAAAAAACCGATTTCAAGTGGAAATTAGGTATGTACAATGTTCTAATATAATTTGTATTTCTTGCCATCATCAAACATATAAAAGTACTAATATGAAATGGAAAATAAATAAATAAATAATCAAAGCTTTGACATGTATGTAAAATCCCTTGTTACTTTTTCTTAGTTGCCCAACTTTGAAAATTCTATCTATTAAATTAGACATACTCTAAAAAGAATGATATTGCAAGAATTTGACTTGGTGGAGACTTGCATCATTAATAGAAATATGAAAGTGTAAGGGCGTTCTTTACCTTCGATAGGGTTCGGTTGGGATGGGGCTGGGGCTAGCTAGAGCTTGGGCTTCATCACCTGATATAGCGAAATACAAAGCGTACTTCAGTACACCCGACCTCATTGAGTTCCCTATTGAAGTTCCCGGTCAAACGACATATGCATATTTTTATTCGCCATGAAATCCCAATTATCAAGCTACCGAGGACGAAAAGCCACCTTTGTTAGTCGAGAGTCATGGTAATAGACTTGTCATTATAGATCATAGTCAATTGTTTTTCCTATCATTTTCTTGATCCAGATGCTAATCAACTTGTTAATTAGTTACTATTTTTATGACGTATTTGTCTATATTTGTTGACAGTGACCTTTCTTTTGGATGAATATGTTTTTTTGATGCATGTTTCAGTCATGTGAATTCATATGTTGCGTATAACGCTTTATGATATCAGTATCCTACATTTGTAGTTTTAATTGTTGATTGTTATAAATGAATGCCATTGCAATAATAGTTTTTGGTTGATGAATGCCATTGTAATGTAGGATGATCAGTTTTATCAATCTTGATTTCAATGGTTTAAAATCATGTTACACATACAACAAGAATACACACAAACGCATCATTAGAGAGTGATTCGAGATGTTCAAGTTAAAACCAATATATGATACTCGATGATAATATGAAACCTTCATATTCTCATCGATACTCATATATGAAACTAAAAGCGCCACTTAGTCCCCGTCTATCGGTTAACATACGTGCGATGCTCGTCGTGACATAGAACTATACGAAGGTTGTTAAATATCGGACGGTATAGCTCTATACTAACAACCGTCGTATAGTCTACGCGACGAGAAAATTCAATCGTATGGTAACCGATAGAGATGTCCCGTGTGGACAAGTTAAGAATGTATAAAGCAAACGCCTTCATTCACTTGTGTTTTCATCCGATTCGAGATATTTCGTCGGTACCTTTCCGCTGGTTCTCCGTGTACAAAGATAGATTAGATGTTCATTTCAACGTTGTTTCACAGCTTTGAAATAATTATCTATTCTATTACAGTGTACTCGGAGAACAACGGGGAGGTGCTGCCGAAATTTACTTGAAACGGTTGAAAGCACAAGTGATGGATGTTCGCTTTATACATTCTTAATAGGATAGAAGCCTACCCCCGACAGCCGGAACACACACATACAACAAGAATACACAACAAACGCATAATTAGAGAGTGATTCGAGATGTTCAAGTTAAAACCAATATATGATAATATGAAACCTTCATATTCTCATCGATACTCATATATGAAACTAAAAGCGCCACTTAGTCCCCGTCTATCGGTTAACATACGTGCGATACTCGTCGTGACATAGAACTATACGAAGGTTGTTAAATATCGGACAGTATAGCTCGCTACTAACAACCGTCGTATAATCTACGCGACGAGAAAATTCAATCGTATGGTAACCCATAGATTTGTCCCGTGTGGACAAGTTAAGAATGTATAAAGCAAACGCCTTTATTCACTTGTGTTTTCATCCGTTTCGAGATATTTCGTCGGTACCTTTCCGCTGGTTCTCCATGTACAAAGATAGATTAGATGTTCATTTCAACATTGTTTCACAGCTTTGAAATGATTATCTATTCTATTACAGTATACTCGGAGAACAGCGGGGAGGTGCTGCCGAAATTTACTCGAATCGGTTGAAAGCACAAGTGATGGGTGTTCGCTCTATACATTCTTAATGGGATAGAAGCCTACCCCCGACAGCCGGAACACACACATACATGAAGAATACACAACAAACTCATAATTAGAGAGTGAGTCGAGATGTTCAAGTTAAAACCAATATATGATAATATGAAACCTTTATATTCTCATCGATACTCATATATGAAACTAAAAGCGCCACTTAGTCCCCGTCTATCGATTAACATACGTTCGATAATTTATTCTTTTCAACGACAAACGCACACACAAAGCATATACACGGATTTTCTCCTTTGTCAGTAACTATCCCGTTCTTATATTTCTCAATATAGTCACCATAACCTACAATTTATATGTTATACAGTCTAACATGGCCCATGAGTACGTCAGAGTTAAGGACTGGATGTATGTGGATTGGCAACAACGTATGCAACCTAAGTTTGTCGCAGAAGTTGCTGCTTTCATTGAATTTGCACGTGCACATAATAAGATCATAATAGAGAAGATTCTCTATCCGTGTGATAGATGTGGCAATAAGTACTAGCAGAAGGTAGAATTGGCAGAGCTTCATATTGTAAAACATGGGTTTACTAGACTTTATACAACTTGGAAATATCACGGGGAAGGAGAAGAATGCAGTACTGCGGCAGAAGAAGAAGGAGAACACGATAATGCGGCAGGAGAAGAAGAAGAATTCGGTAATGCGGCAGAAGGAGAAGACGGTAATTTATTTCCATCAGAAGAAATGGAGGATATGGTAGAGGCTGCCCTAGGTGAATCTATTCGTACCGAAGATGACATTCCTTCCGGTCAAGGACCGCGTGCGGATAAATATGAAAATTTCATGAATGATGCTAGAAATCCAATTTATGAGAATGCGAAGTATTCCACGCTCTCATGGTTCGTCCAACTTTTCCAGATTAAGTGCCTAAATGGATGGAGCAACAAGTCATTCACAATGCTTCTTTCGTTCTTGAAAGTTTCTATGCCCCAGGAAAATAACATGCCCGACAGCTGGTACGGAGCCCAGAAGATGATGTCTGATTTGGGTCTAAAGTGCGAGAAGATTCAAGCATGTCCTAAAAATTGCGTGTTGTACCGGAAAGAGAATTCAGATTTGAAAGAGTGTCCAACATGCGGAGAGGCCAGGTATAAGCCGAAAGATTCTGATAAGAAGCCTGATATACCTGTGAAGATAGCACGATACTTTCCCATAACACAGAGGCTATAGAGGCTATTCAGGTGCAAGAAAACAGCCGAGGCAATGATTTGGCATCACCATGCTCCTCCAAGTGAAGATGGAAAAATGAGCCATCCAAGAGATTCACCGGCATGGAAGGATTTTGATAGGAGGCACGCAATATTCAGTAGCGATCCTTGCAATGTCCGGCTCGGACTGGCTACTGATGGCTTCTGCCCATTCAACTATATGGCTGGAAGTCACAGCACATGGCCCGTTGTAATGATAATTTATAATCTGTCGCCTTGGTTGGCTATGGACCAATCATACTTTATGATGCCTCTTCTTATCGACGGACCAAACTCACCGAGGAATAATATCGACGTCTATCTCCGACCTCTGATCGAGGAGTTGAAATCTTTGTTCATTGATGGTGTAGAGACATATGATGCAAACACAAATACAACCTTCATACTGCGTGCGGCTTTAATGTGGACAATTAATGACTTTCCTGCGTATGGAATGCTATCAGGTTGGTCCATACATGGTCACAAAGCATGTTCTCATTGCCATGAACACACAACATCGAAATTCTTGAATTTTAGCAGGAAGGTTTGTTATTGCGGCCATCGACGTTTCCTGTCTCCAGACCACCCCTATAGGTTAGACACGATTCACTTTGATGGTCATCAGGAGCTTCTTGGACCTCCATCCCCATTGTCCGGAGAGGACGTGACTGCTAAATGGGATGGTTACAATAACGTGACCTTTGGGATGGATCCGACAAAACAGGTCAAACCACAATATTGGAACAAGTTAAGCATTTTCTTCGAGCTTCCGTACTGGTTTACAAATTCAGTGCGTCATTTTCTGGACGTCATGCATATAGAGAAGGGAGTATCAGAGCACATACTTAACTTACTTCTTTGTAAAGATGGGAAATCAAAAGACAACATGAATGCTCGGATGGATCTACAAGAGTGGGGAATAAGAAGTGAATTGCACCCTAGATCGGTAGCGGGTAATCCGGGCAAGTTTGTACTTCCCAATGCCGCTTATCATATGTCACAACCGGAGAATAAAAGATTCCTGCAGGTGTTGCATGATTTGAAAGTCCCCACAGGTTTCTCAGGATCATTCAGCAAGAAAATAAAAATTGTGAAGGGCAAGATCGATGGGCTGAAAAGTCATGATCACCATGTTATCGTGGAGCATCTTCTTCCATTAGCCCTCAGGACTACTCTCCCCAACTCGGTTGGTCTAGTAATCAACGACCTATGTTGTTTTTTCAGGGAGTTGTGTGCTAAAACACTGGAGGTTGTGACGCTGGATAAACTAGAAAATTCTATTGCGTTGATACTTTGTAAGTTTGAGCGTATTTTCCCACTGTCATTCTTCGATATCATAATACACTTGACGGTTCATCTTGCAACTGAGGCGAAGTTAGCCGGACCGGTACAATATCGATGGATGTATCCCGTCGACAGGTACGTGTAATTTTTCGTTTCACGCAATTTATAAATTTATTGTTGTCCTGTATGCCCGTATTTATTTATTCAACATATTTTCATTAGGTACCTCTACACTCTTAAGAAGTATATACACAATAAAAATCGACCAGAGGGTTCTATCATGGAAGGTTATCTTCTTGATGAAGCAACCACATTTTGTTCCCGCTATCTAGACGAGAATATTGAGACAAGGCTTAACCGACCACGAAGAATTCAAGACGGGCCATATGGTAAAGCCGAGTATAAGAGGGTAGACACTATGTTTATCAACAAGATATACCGGTTTATCTTGCTTAATTGCGCATGTCTTGAATAAATTAGAGAGTAAGTTTTTTTGGATTAATTGTTATATCTGTGTTTGTGTGTGTATGAAATGATATAATATTAATGTCACAATTATTTGTCGAAAACAGAATTCATTTTAACGAGGTACGTGAGGGGCATCCTGATTGGAACGAAGAACGTTTGGAAAAATATCATCAGGATAATTTTTGTGATTGGGTCACAGATCATGTAAGTTATTCGAATAACATTTTATTGCTATCAGTTTTAATCTAAACTTGTATCGTTATGTATTTGTCGTAAAATTTGTTTTGTTAGATCCACGATCCGAACTTGTCTGCATCATTTGAGAGTGATTCAAGATGTTTAGCTCAATTTCCTAGTACGGAGGTTGCATATTACAAAGGATTTGGTGTCCTTGGATACAAATTCGAAGTTAAGGACATAGAAACATCTAGAACCACTCAGAATAGTGGGATTGCGACGGTAGGATCGGACGGTGTGATTTATTATGGGTACTTAAATTGTATACTTGGCATCCACTATCCCGGACGATCAGAACCCTTTTATATATTCCAGTGTACTTGGTACGATACGCGAACCGATACGGACAGGTGGAGAAGCAATCTTGGGACTTAGAAAGATGAATATGGATTGACCAGTGTGAACACACTTCGATTTTACGGTCAGGAAGATCCGTTTATCTTTCCGAACCAAGCGTTCCAAGTATACTACTCACAGTGTTTGAAGCATCCAGGATGGAGTGTTGTATGCCGATGGAAACCCAGAGATGTCTACGATGTCTCAGAATTCGAGGACAGCGATGAGGACGAAGAAGAGAGAAGGCTTAAAGTGCTCCGACCGTCTGTTTCGAAGGACGGGTTGTCTTTGACCGATCATGAAGTTACATGGGTTAGAAATGACATCGACGATGAAATCCAAGTAGATATGTATAATGCGCCCACGAAACGAAAAAGGTTATCAGTAATGTTATATTATTACTTCACATTTTACGCTCTATACATATATAGTCAATACTTTTAATGATTTTCTAATGCGTCCACGAACCGTTTATCTAGATTTGATGACGATGTCCGGAGCAGCGAGGGGCGGCAGGAGCTCCAGCCGCGGCAGAGGCAGAGGCAGAGGCAGAGGCAGAGCGGTTCTGCCGCCCGGAGAGCTCCGTAGGGAGCTTCAGAGGGCCGGTCTTGCACTCAGATCGGAGACCCCTTCGGATGCTTCCTTCCGTGTGGATTTTGCCACACCTCCAGGTATACTGCACGCATATCCATTTTGAATGTAATATTACAGATATTCATGCATGTTTATGTTAAAATTACTTATATTGTCAATGTTTGATTGTCTAGTTGTTGGTGATACGTCCACATCTGGGACAGAGGCCACTCCCTCTCCTCCAGGTATATTTATATATCATATAATGCATGTATATTGATTTAGAATGCTATATCATAAATACACACATTCCTTTTGCTCTTACTTAGCAATTTTTATTATTGTCTAGCTGTAGGTGGTGACACCACCGCACCTGCGGGTATGTTTATATACCCTATAGTGCATGCATATTGATTTAGAACGTTATATTATTGATCTACACATTCTTTGTGCAATTACTTATATAATCTATTTTTAATTGTCTAATTATAGGTGGTGCGTCCACATCTTCCGTAGGGGCCACTCCTGCCGCTTCCATACCCTCCGCATCGTCTGCAGGTTAGTATGAATAAATATAAAATATTTATTCATTTTACATATTCTATATAGAATAAATATGAACTTCATGGAAATTTAGCGTCAATGTTTATTTTCTAGTTGGAGGGGATGCGTCCGCATCCGGGACCTCGGTTGTTCCTCACCGGAGGAACTATCGTCCCGCTCGTGCTGCTGCCCGGGCCCAGGCTCATGCGATAGTCACCGGAGGTATATATCACACTTCAATTTTCGTTTAACCTTGATTTCTTAATACAACTTTGCTTTAATATTGATTGTCTTGATATTTCGTGCAGACACAAGGCCTCCCCATCCCTAGAGGGGGACTCGAGGCCCGAATCAGTCCCATAGGCTGAGGCCTGACAGAGCTAGGGGGGAGGCAGCATTCCCCCTCTTTTTTACCCTTGACTATCGCTATACCGGTCCTCATGCCGAGAGGTTCGGCCGGTATATGGGGGACGAGAGCCGGCTCGTGAAGAACTATCCACTTCACGTTGAGTGGGGCGAGCAGCACCAGCGCTCATTTGCCCTCTTCTTTGATCAGGCTCGGGTACGTATTAATATATATTTTCATTTGATCTATCCAATATACTTATTATTAACACTTGCAATCTAATAACAATGTTTTTTTTATGTATTTTCAGTTGGATTACGATTTTCAGCCTGTAGCCGACCCTGATCACCCGGGGAGGGTGCTCGACCTTCATGCTCTGTACAATGGCCTGATGAAGAACATGCAGGCCAAGGTCCGATACAACAGGAATGAGCTGAAGGCTGACTGCTACTCCCTGTGGATGGCGACCCCCGAGGCAGAGAGAGCGGCCCTCCTATCTACTCTGGCGTTTGCGATAGTCGATGTAGAGACATGGCCTCTATTGTGCGAATATTTCGACTCCCAACGCAAACAGGTATGTATTTTAAATGTAATTCATTGTTTAGGATATAATTTATTTTTTTGTGTTCCTTAATTAGAAAACTAAATGTTAATGCGTTGTGCAGAAACATGCCGCTCAGAATACAGAGAACAGGAAGTTGGCGAAGAGGGGTCGCTCTACTTACACAGGTGGCTCGAGAAATATTACTCGAGCCATGGAGTTATCGGTAAATTACAATAGACCGACCTTTGTGATATTCTGCAATATTAAGAGTTATTTTCTAATATTTCTAATATTAAGAGTTATTTTCTAATATTGCAGACAGCTCGGACCGTGGCGTCAGGTGGTACACCGAGCGTGCTGTCCGCATATCTTGCCGTCCACGGACCTTGACAGATCCCGCCACGGGCGAGCTTCGATATCCCGACGTCGCTACCCAGGAGTATTGCATAAGTGTTAATATTTATTCTACCCATATTTGAAATTTTAGTTTTGGAAGGTTCAAGTTTAAATTTTATACTTATACTTTACTGCTTAATGTGGGTGTAGGAGCGGGTGGTTGAGCAGGCCGAGGCCTCGGGGATCGATTTTACCAGACAGAGCGATTCGAGGCTGCTGACCCCAGTTCTGGACGCCGCACACAGAGGAGGGCACCACGGAGGTTGGGAAAGAGGCCAGGGACTGGGCCCTAGGCAGGGCCCATATGAGGTTGGACTCCACCCCGGCGGTTACTTCCTCCGTCTCCAGTGAGCGACGTGTCCAGCAGGAACTGGAGAGCTTGAGGGCCACCGTTCAGGAGTTGAAGGAGATGCTGGTATGTATACTACTTTATAATAAAATATCATGTCATATTATAGATATCAACATATCCATAATTAGTACGTAGCTTGAGCTTATTTGGTTTTAGACTTAGGTTTGATTAATCATACATACATATGTAATTAAAATAAACAACGGTTTTCCAAACTAGATATCCAAATGGGGTTTCGAAATAACTTGATAATGATACAAATTTGAATAATACACAGTTCTTACACGCTTCTTATACACGTTAGGTCCAGACGCGACAGGGTACATCGGCCGAGCCTCCACATGCATCTCCTTCGGCTGCGGCTCCGCAAGCCACTACATCGGCTGCGGTTCCGCAGACAGCTCCTATAGCTCCACCGCCCGCTCAGACTCCCACAGCCGTGGCTCCGCAAGCGACTACCTCAACGGCGGCTGTGCAGACCACATCGCCAGCTCCACAGGTCGCTCAGACTCCCGCACGCGCCGAATTGCATGGTTTATTGACCGAGGAGCAGACGCGCTTGATTCTATCGTTTATCAGAGGTGGAGCTGGACCGAGCTAGGGTAGCTTTTTGATTCATATTTTTGAAACATGTATTTATTTATATCATACATATTGTACTACATTTTGAATTGATATTGGTTTATATTTATATCATATTCAGTTTTTGGGTTTCTTTTGTATATTATATGCGTGAGATGTGATTATGAATACTGCGATATATGTTGTGTGATGATTAATTTTATATTTTATTGATATATATATTATTGTGCACAGGGCGGGAAAAAATCAGGCAGCCCTTTTTTTAAAAAAAAATACAGATAATGTGTACCTTCGGATTAATCCGTAGGTACACATGTTGCCCCTACGGATTAAACCGTAGGGGTACAATATCAGCAGTAACTGATATTTCCCCCCTGATCTCAGTACCAGGGGGTTGGGAGTGCCCCTACGGATATGTCCGTAGGGGAAAACAATAGCCCCTACGGAGTTATCCGTAGGGGCAAAATATCAGAAATCATGATATTTTGCCCCTACGGATAAGTACCTACGCAGATATCCGTAGGGGACAGTACTTGGCCCTACGGATATATCCGTAGGTACAGTTAATATATTTAAAAAAATCGTAAATAAAATAACTTTTTTTACCCCACGGCCTACTCCGTAGGTGAAACTGGCCCTACACAGAACTCCGTAGGGGCAAGATTTTGCCCGTAGGGGCAAGTTCAGGGCTTCAACTTGTAAGGTTAGTATAGCACCCTATGAAGAGTTTTGAAGCATCACATGACCCAAAGTTTTAATATTTTAAGGTGCTAAACTAACATGCAAGTGGATCGATCCTAGAAATTAGGGTTAACAAACTATAAGTAAGTAAAGATTAGGGTTTGAAGGCTACAACCTTTGTAGCTCCCGTTTTTGCTTCACTCCTTAGGCTCTTTGGGTGTTGGATGAAGGTCCGCTTGTACTCCTCCCACGTCCACGACGATCCACCCGGAGTTTTCCCGTCCAAGCTTGCAACTTTGAAAAACAAAGAGAACACTCTAATCAAGTTGGCTAAACTTGATTAGAATGATGTTGTGGCTATGGATCTCACTTCAAAATCTTATTTTTATGAGTGATTCACTCTCTTGTATGAACTAGAGAGCAAAAGCATGGAGGTTGATGAAGATGGTGGATTTTAGAAGAAGAGAATGAATTATCTTGTGAAAGAGAAAAGAAAAATAGCTATATATATTTTCCTCTCTATTAACCAACCATGGTTAGATATATAGATATCATTTTATTTTAAATTAAAAGCATGATAAGAAAATAAACTATGGGTTAAATGTTAGGTGAGCATGGTTGAGTTAGAAGAGTGTAGAAACTCTTAAGTGATTTAACCCATTTTTCATTTTCTTTTTGCTTTAATTTAAATCCAACAATTATCCAAATATAACCATGGTGTAATTCTTATACATCCACCATTCTCATTGTATAAACAACCATGATAATATATGATGTATGTATGCATGTGTGCTTGCACATCTATATGTGCATGAACAAGAATGAATGCACACATGCATGCATACATCCAACATAAACAAGATAGGATTTGTAGTGAGAAACTAATGATGAATCAACACTTGATTCACTAATCCGGTCATATCACATATGACCCGACCATTAGCAAGCCGCCCAATTAATATACGGTATCCCATACACCCATTTTAATCGGGTCCAAGCGCATATTGCATATGCGCACCACAACTTTTCGCCTGGACTAGGTAACTCCTATGTGGGACTCTAAGACTCGTCAATACGCCGGCAGTGGGTGATGATCATATCAAGCACCCCCAAGCCGCAAGCGGTCAGCTAAACGTAACGGCCACCCGGGTATTGAGCGATTAGAAGAAAACAAGCGAACCTGCTACAACTCCTGTCGAGCCATCCGGCAACACTACCGTACAGTCCGGTCTCTTCGTCAGATATGCTGCATATCGAGCCTAGGGATGGTCACGTCGACCCCAATAACTCAATAAGTCGTGTCGGTGAATGGTCTATAACAGATCGAGAAACTACTGATAACACTTACCAGCAAATCTCAGCAGCCCTGGCCAGGGACTTGCTGTTATAACCAGTCGAGCACAGCACAGCATCAACTCCCAATACCGGGAGAGACGAAACCCCTCCTATCGCTCATTGCCTTCGTGTGTCTCGGGACTGTACCCAACGGCCACCTGTTTGCACGACTCAGTAGAGCCGCGGTAGGGTGGCAATCAAAGTACAGTGGGAGAACACACAAGGCTCTATGACGATCTCGGGTCTACAGACTAACCTGTACCAGTGTCACCTGAGAACTGCTATCCGACGATAGATATAATTCCATATAGGAGTTCTCGGCGAGTCCGTCCAGTGTACCCAGTCACCACTAAGCACCCGTATATGATCTTGATGTCAAACATCGATGAATGTGGGAACATCCATCGCCCATCACATGGGTCTAGTATCATATACGCTAGTCTACTCTGGTATATCGATGCCCCGTCTCGATACACCTCCGACTAGGGACATTTCAGGATATGCTTATAGACTACAGATGTCCCACTAGTATGATCTCCATCATAATCAGAGTAGTCAAGCCGATATCCTTAGGGCTTTATCAGCATGTATGAATGAATAAAAGCATGATCAAATAAGCATGTCAGATAAAGAAGTACCAGATAGCATACTATCATGTCGAGCAAGAATGCAAACTGAATATATATACATGTATAGATACATCCACTATCACATAATGGCCTCTAGGGCATACATATATCCAACAATCTCCCACTTGCACTAAGGCCAGTTATTGGCGTATCTCATACCCAACATCTCAAAAAGTCGCTCATGCTGCGGCTGAGGGAGGGCCTTGGTGAATGGATCCGCGGCGTTGTTCTTTGTGTCAACTCTCTTAATCTCGATCTCGCGGCGATCTACAATCTCCCGGATCAAATGAAAGCGTCTCAGGATGTGTCTGGACCGCTGATGGGATCTGGGCTCCTTGGCTAACGCCATAGCCCCATTATTATCACAATACAAGGGTATTGGATCAATAATGGTTGGAACTACTCCTAGCTCCGAGACGAACTTCTTCATCCAGACGGCTTCCTTGGCGGCATCATTTGCAGCAATGTACTCAGCTTCCATCGTAGAGTCTGCAACGGTATCTTGTTTGGAACTCTTCCAACTCACCGCCCCTCCATTGAGGGTAAATACAAACCCTGAGATAGATTTGCTGTCATCCTTATCGCTCTGGAAGCTCGAATCGGTAAAGGCCTCCATTTGGAGATCTGTATTACCATACACCAAGAACAATTCTTTAGTCCTTCGCAAGTACTTAAGAATGTTCTTCACAGCTGTCCAGTGGTTCTCCCCTGGGTTGTATTGATACCTGCTTACAACACTAAGTGCATAAGCTACATCTGGGCGTGTACATAACATCGCATACATTATAGATCCTACTGCCGAAGCATAAGGTATAATGCTCATGCGAGCTCTCTCTTCATCGGTCTTTGGACAAGAATCCTTGGAGAGAGTGACTCCATACAAAGCGGGCAAGGCACCCCGCTTGGAGTCTTCCATACTAAACCTTTTTAGGATGGTGTTGATGTACCTGGTTTGGGACAATCCCAATAGCTTTTTGGATCTATCCCTATAGATCCTTATGCCCAGGATGTATGTGGCATCACCCAGGTCCTTCATGGAGAACCTTAGTGATAAGAATGATTTGACCGACTGTAGCATAGGAATATCATTTCCTATCAGAAGAATATCATCCACGTACAATACGAGGAATGTGACAGCTCTTCCTACAGCCTTCTTATAAACACAAGGTTCATCTGGATTTTTGATGAAATCAAACTCTTTGATAACATCATCGAAACAGATGTTCCAACTCCGAGATGCCTGCTTTAACCCATATATGGATTTAAGCAATCTACATGCTTTCCCGCTGCTCCCACTGTCAATGAAGCCCTCTGGCTGATCCATATAAACGCATTCTTCTAAATCTCCATTTAGAAATGCCGTTTTAACGTCCATCTGCCAGATTTCATAGTCGTAGTGAGCAGCAATCGCAAGTAGGATCCGAATGGATTTAAGCATGGCTACGGGCGAAAAAATTTCGTCATAGTCCAAACCTGGTCTTTGACGAAAACCTTTCACCATAAGTCTTGCCTTATAGGTCTCTACCTGCCCATCTACACCAATCTTTCTTTTAAAGATCCATTTGCACCCTACAGGTTTTACCCCAGGGGGTACAACGTCCAAAGTCCATACTTTGTTGGTGTACATAGACTCCATTTCGGATCTCATGGCATCCAGCCACTTCACAGAGTCACCACTCGTGATAGCTTGCTGAAAACTGGTAGGATCATCATCATCCATGATGCAATCTTCTCCGTTACCATCAATGAGGAAACCGTAGTACCTCTCCGGTGGGCGAGAAGTCCTACCAGATCTACGGAGTGGCCGAGGTTCTTCAGTTTCTGTTGCAACAGCCGGTTCAACCAAATCGTCATTTGTAGTTTGTGTCTCCAGAACCTCTTCTAGATCTACTACCTTGCCATCATCTTTATCTGTGAAAAACTCTTTTTCTAAGAATGTGGCATGTTGAGAAACGAACACCTTTTGTTCCTCTTTGTGGTAGAATAGATATCCATAGGAATTCTTTGGATATCCCACAAAGTTACACATGACCGACCGTGTCTCGAGTTTGTCCGGATTCTGCTTTTTAACATAGGCCGGGCAACCCCGAATCTTAATTCTCTTAAGAGATGGTCTCTTCCCATGCCATATCTCATATGGCGTGGTAGACACGGCTTTGGTTGGAACCCTGTTTAGCAGAAACGCTGCAGTCTCCAATGCATGCCCCCAAAACGAGACTGGTAACTCAGCGTCACTCATCATCGACCGGACCATATCTAATAGGGTCCTATTCCGTCGTTCTGACACACCGTTGTGCTGTGGTGTGTAAGGAGGAGTGAGCTGAGAGAGAATCCCATTCTCTTTTAGGAAGTTTGCAAATTCTGCACTGAGATACTCACCACCTCGATCTGATCGAAGCATCTTAATACTCAAGCCAGTTTGTTTTTCTACTTCTTGTTTATATTCAATGAATTTCTCGAAAGCGTCGGACTTGTGCTTTAATAAAAATACATGACCGAATCTTGAGAAATCGTCAGTGAATGTAATGAAGTATGAAAAACCGCCTCTAGCCTGTGTAGACATAGGCCCACATACATCACTATGTATGAGGCCCAGGAGCTGAGTAGCTCTTTCTCCGTGTCCGGTAAACGGAGTTTTGGTCATTTTACCCTTGATACAGGACTGGCAAGTCGCATAAGATTTATATTCAAAAGAATTTAAATATCCATCTTTGTGTAACTTGTTTAGTCTTGTTTCGTTAATATGACCAAGTCTACAGTGCCAAAGAAAAGCTTCATTTAATTCTGAAAGTTTTCTTTTATTAGTGTGTTGTATACTGAAAACTGTGTGTTGATTTAGGACATATATTCCGTTATTAAGTGTACCATACCCAACCAACATTTGATTTAGGTGAATGTTCATAACATTGTTCTGCAACACAAAATTATACCCTTCATTGTCCAACAAAGAAACGGATATTATATTACATAGCATAGTTGGTACAAAATAACATGGATTCAAAATCAAAATACATCCAGATGGCAACCCCAAGTGATACTCTCCCACTGCGACTGTATGTACATTGGAACCATTTCCAACGCGGAGAGTATGGTCACCTGTCCTCAAAACCTTGCTATTTCTCAGCCCCTGCATAGAATTGCAAATGTGAGAACCTGAACCGGTATCCAATACCCAGGAAGCAGAGTTTATAGAAAAACAGTTTTCAGTCACAAACGCACCTGAAGCAGAAGCATCACCATGCTTCTTCTTGAGACTTAGGTACTCCGTGCAATTGCGCTTCCAATGTCCAGTCTTGTGGCAATGAAAACACTCGCCTTTCCCTGGGTCTCCAGCCGTGGACTTTCCCTTTCCCTTCACCTTTTTGACTCCACCCTTAGGATTAGTGGGTTTCTTCTTTTTCTTTCCCTTGGCCTTAGCTTTTGGGTGAGAAGAAGAAGACTGTCCAATGGTCATAACGGGAGTCTTTGCTGACTTCATAGTGCTCTCTGCACTCCTTAACATATTAAGGAGTTCAGGGAGGTCCTTCTCCATGCCATGCATGTTGAAGTTCACTATGAACTGAGCAAAAGTGGAGGGGAGGGACTGCAGAATAATATCTATATATTGTTCATTGTCCATTGTCCATCCAAGGTCCTCAAGCTCTTCTATAAGAGCTATCATCTTCAACACATGGTCTCCTACTGGTGTGCCAGGGGCCATTCGCATCTGAAACAGTTTCTTTGATATTTCGTATTGTAATACGCGGGATTGCTCCCCATACAACTCCTTTGTATGGAGCAGTATCCCGTGAATGTCCATGTCCTCGTGCTGCTTTTGATGTGTGTTATCCATCGATGCAAGCGCGAGGCATGTGGCCGTGGCACAGTCAGCGTCCCATGTCTTGCGGACTTCAATGTCCGCAACTGAGGATTTTGGGCCTGGGACGGGCGGGGCTGAAGCCGTGAGGACATATGATACTTTATCATAAGTCAAGGCGATCTTCAGATTCCTTAGCCAGTCTTTATAGTTGGTCCCATTCAGTTTGTTTTTATCTAGTAGAAGCTTAAGTCCAGTCATTGGTATCTGCCATTAAGAGAGAGAAAAGAATACACTCAGCGAAAGCTCTTGCATAGATTAGATTGGTTTATTATCTTGTCTAATCGATGTTTCCCACTGCTTTTTATCAAGTTTTTCTTTCAAACCTTAAAAAGAAAAACTAGCCAGGATTAATTACAGTCTACAACTTCGCTAACCGTTCAGCCAGGCCAGTGTCGGTACTTTGAGGGAGGTTCCCCGTGCTTTCGCACGGACCTAATTATAGTAAACCTCGTTTTCCCAGAGGCGGAGCCCCGTTAACACCTTTCTAGACACCTAATGAGTTAGCTAATTGTAAACTGTAAAACTCTCCTAGGAGCAACTATTGCCCACAGTGGGATCGGGATCCAACCATCATATGGAAGGTATGCAATCTCATTGCAAATTTCAACACTTGAAATTCCCGATGTGGTTTTTACCCCTAATACTCGTGATCTTGGCTAAGGTCAACAAATCACGAGCACTAGTCAAGCTCAACCCGTCATTTCTTGATTAATTAAACCCGTTCACATGACCCTTGGCTAAGGTCAACAAAGTCATATGCCCGTCCTAATTAATCTGCATCATATGCGTTTGTAGGAAGACATCACTTAGCTACCGTACACTACGCCTTGGCTAAGGTCAACAAACATAGCACGAATACTAAGTACTCTACTTCCTAAAATGACGGAGGGTTGCGGATGATTTTTAAGAAAATCTTTAACGCTTTGAGCTTGATATCGTTGTAGAATCAAACAGTTTTCAAAAGGAGTGGCTTAAGCTCCGCAGTTTTGAAAAGTAGCTTTTTCATAAATAGCCGAGTAGTTTTTAAATCCGATTCTACAACATCTTTTAGGTTTATTTTCTTTACATTAATCACATTAATGTAATCCCATCATTTAAGTCCTAAAGCCAATCACAGAAAAGAAACGAAAATAACACGTACGCTTATGCCATCCGCATTCGCCGCAATGTTCCGTTATGCACCGTTAGGTTACTTAACTAACGGCATACCGGGACGGGACTAGCGCGGGTGTAAAACATAAGCAACGTCTACTATATATCATATATATAATAAGTCATTCGTCTCAGATATCACAGAACACAGGCAGCAGAAAAATAGATATAACGTGGGATATACTAGGACGTCCGTATTTAGTATTTAGCCAGAATAGAAAATACGGATTCCACAGTCGCGATGAATAGCCAAGCCCACACCCTGGACCCCTACGAGAGCGGCAAGTGACCCTACCAATCCTGGAGTTTAGGAGACCCGGTCTCGACTCCTCGAGATGGCCTCCCACTGAACCCCAGAACCCGGTCACCTGTGCTCCCCTCCTTGGGTCCATCATAATGCGGAAAAGTAAATAATATACAACACTGGTGACACAACCGCAACCTGGAAGTGCCCCAAACAAAAGAATATTACATTACATTTGAATTTACATGAATGAAAATATAAAACTCTTATCTCACAAAACCCCCCGGCTATTCGATCGCGACAATCCTACACATTATATCTCAGCAACACATAATATCTCATATCATCAACGTAAGTAAGTATGCGTACCCCGATTGTCGTTGATGTATAGCAACGAAACCGGCGATATCTAACATACTACACTTACGGTCACAGAAAAGAAAGTGTAAAACTACAATATTTGGAATCCAGATTCTCTTTAGACATCATAAATGCGAAATATCACATATTTCGTATTTCATGCCTAAACCATATGAATTCCACATATTGTATCACATTCCAGATAAACAGACAGCATTAAAGTTTTCGAACGAACGATCAAGCACCCAAGATTCACTAAAGCTTAACACTTGAGCAGGGTTCAAAAGATCCGGAGTGTGACACAGTAGCGGCGGTCCAGCCGTAGAAGGGTCAAGCCAATGCCTCACATGTGGCACGCCGTACTGCCCCAAACCCTAGGGTTCAAAGGGCAGTTCGAGACGGTCACATAATCGAGTTAAGGTTTGTTGTCTTCTAGAGAGACCACCGCAAAAAGACTTGCACGTATCTCCAAACTATTTAAACCCCGTGAATATTGAGTAAATGATATTCGTTCAAACACTTCAATACTTTCTAGTTTACCCGGAAAAGAAAACGAAATGAAAATTCCGATCGAAACCACGAGTCCAAAAACATCTCCAGAATTTTTCAACAACAGATTCAGATTAAACATACTCAAAATATACTATAGCAGGTAAAGAAAAACACTGTGCAAAAATTGGTCAAAGATCCCCTTATATGGCCGCGGATCCGCGGCCTAAGCTTACATATGCCGCGCTTCCGCGGCCAAATGTACTGTTCATGGGCACGAATTTTCCAGATTGTCTTATTTTTACCTGCTCTATTTTTTGAGAATTTTTAATTATGAAAAAAGTCAGTTTTTAAAAAATTTCCAGAGAGCATCTTTAAAAGTCGTATTTTGTTTCGATCGGATTTTTTACTTCGCAAAAAGGTCGCCTAATGTTCTAGGTCGGCTCTGATACCAATGTAAGGTTAGTATAGCACCCTATGAAGAGTTTTGAAGCATCACATGACCCAAAGTTTTAATATTTTAATGTGCTAAACTAACATGCAAGTGGATCGATCCTAGAAATTAGGGTTAACAAACTATAAGTAAGTAAAGATTAGGGTTTGAAGGCTACAACCTTTGTAGCTCCCGTTTTTGCTTCACTCCTTAGGCTCTTTGGGTGTTGGATGAAGGTCCGCTTGTACTCCTCCCACGTCCACGACGATCCACCCGGAGTTTTCCCGTCCAAGCTTGCAACTTTGAAAAACAAAGAGAACACTCTAATCAAGTTGGCTAAACTTGATTAGAATGATGTTGTGGCTATGGATCTCACTTCAAAATCTTATTTTTATGAGTGATTCACTCTCTTGTATGAACTAGAGAGCAAAAGCATGGAGGTTGATGAAGATGGTGGATTTTAGAAGAAGAGAATGAATTATCTTGTGAAAGAGAAAAGAAAAATAGCTATATATATTTTCCTCTCTCTTAACCAACCATGGTTAGATATATAGATATCATTTTATTTTAAATTAAAAGCATGATAAGAAAATAAACTATGGGTTAAATGTTAGGTGAGCATGGTTGAGTTAGAAGAGTGTAGAAACTCTTAAGTGATTTAACCCATTTTTCATTTTCTTTTTGCTTTAATTTAAATCCAACAATTATCCAAATATAACCATGGTGTAATTCTTATACATCCACCATTCTCATTGTATAAACAACCATGATAATATATGATGTATGTATGCATGTGTGCTTGCACATCCATATGTGCATGAACAAGAATGAATGCACACATGCATGCATACATCCAACATAAACAAGATAGGATTTGTAGTGAGAAACTAATGATGAATCAACACTTGATTCACTAATCCGGTCATATCACATATGACCCGACCATTAGCAAGCCGCCCAATTAATATACGGTATCCCATACACGCATTTTAATCGGGTCCAAGCGCATATCGCATATGCGCACCACAACTTTTCGCCTGGACTAGGTAACTCCTATGTGGGACTCTAAGACTCGTCAATACGCCGGCAGTGGGTGATGATCATATCAAGCACCCCCAAGCCGCAAGCGGTCAGCTAAACGTAACGGCCACCCGGGTATTGAGCCATTAGAAGAAAACAAGCGAACCTGTTACAACTCCTGTCGAGCCATCCGGCAACACTACCGTACAGTCCGGTCTCTTCGTCAGATATGCTGCATATCGAGCCTAGGGATGGTCACGTCGACCCCAATAACTCAATAAGTCGTGTCGGTGAATGGTCTATAACAGATCGAGAAACTACTGATAACACTTACCAGCAAATCTCAGCAGCCCTGGCCAGGGACTTGCTGTTATAACCAGTCGAGCACAGCACAGCATCAACTCCCAATACCGGGAGAGACGAAACCCCTCCTATCGCTCATTGCCTTCGTGTGTCTCGGGACTGTACCCAACGGCCACCTGTTTGCACGACTCAATAGAGCCATGGTAGGGTGGCAATCAAAGTACAGTGGGAGAACACACAAGGCTCTATAACGATCTCGGGTCTACAGACTAACCTGTACCAGTGTCACCTGAGAACTGCTATCCGACGATAGATATAATTCCATATAGGAGTTCTCGGCGAGTCCGTCCAGTGTACCCAGTCACCACTGAGCACCCGTATATGATCTTGATGTCAAACATCGATGAATGTGGGAACATCCATCGCCCATCACATGGGTCTAGTATCATATACGCTAGTCTACTCTGGTATATCGATGCCCCGTCTCGATACACCTCCGACTAGGGACATTTCAGGATATGCTTATAGACTACAGATGTCCCACTAGTATGATCTCCATCATAATCAGAGTAGTCAAGCCGATATCCTTAGGGCATTATCAGCATGTATGAATGAATAGAAGCATGATCAAATAAACATGTCAGATAAAGAAGTACCAGATAGCATACTATCATGTCGAGCAAGAATGCAAACTGAATATATATACATGTATAGATACATCCACTATCACATAATGGCCTCTAGGGCATACATATATCCAACACAACTTGCACCTACGGCATTTGCACCTACAGATTATTTTTTCGTCCCTACGCATATATCCGTAGGGGCAGTGGTTTGCCCCTACGAATAAATCCGTAGGGGCAACCTTTAAGATCTCGTCGCACCGCTGTCTTACCGCCGCGGAACCGCCGGAGCGCTTTCCCACCGCGCATCAGCCGCCGTTTCTGCTCTTCACCCCCTGAAACTTTCAGGGGAGGTACAATCTCTCTGTTCCTCTCTGTTTTCAATTTTAAAATCTGTAGAACACACCACGTCGCACAGCATGCAATTAGAGAGGGATTTTTCACAAGTTTTCTCACACGAGGTTTATGGTAGCTATTTCGTGAATGAAATCGCACGGAGGGGTTGGAATTTTCTGATCTATAACCACCGATCTGCCTTTGCATTACCGGATTTAGTTAACCAATTTTACGAATCTATGGAGGATGGGTGTCTGGCTATATTAGGTTATATAAAATTGAACTGGGGAGATCGCAAAATAAAAATTGATAGGGATTTAATTCACGAGATCACACTTATACCTCACATACCTGCACATGACCATCCCCTACAGTTCGAGGACTACATGCCCCTAATGGGCAACGATTGCTCGCGGGAGCCGCAAAAGGGTATTCAAGCTCGAACCCTTTTCGCGAATGTCTTGACTGTGTGCCGATGGGCACAAAATAACATTTTTGGAAGCTCCCATAACACAACTTTTTTCACCCCCTCCTTACATATTGTGGACACACTTATGACGAATAGCCCACGCTTCGATATGTGCACAGTATTGCTTAATTCTATAGGTGCGGGAAAACGGGCCTTAAATTATCCATATCCTATGTTGGTCACACAGCTTTGCCGATATTTCCTCCCCGTTGAGGAATTTGAGTTTTACATGATGGGAGGGATACCGGTTCGACCACTTATTGAGGGTGTTTCTACGTCCTACTCTAGATTGACTGATGTTTGGTCGAGAACCGAACCGGCGGAGAATGTACCCGCCCGAACACCTAGCTCGAGCTCGTCAGCAAGCGAGGGCGAAATGACACCTCAAGAGCATGCACGATTAATGAGGAGAGCTGTTAGGGGAATTGATGCATTAAGGGATGAATTTAGGTCGACGGCAAAGGAGCACGACCGTCGACTGACGGAGGTTGAGAGGGGTATTCAAACCCTGTTGGCTAGGGAAGAGCGATCGCGTTCACGCTCGAGAGCGCGACGTGGGGCCGGGCAGTGAGGGCATGACTTTGGTTAAGTTTGGGGGAGATGGTGGTGTATATAGTTATCTTTTGCATTGCATATTTTAATTTTTTTTGTATATATTTTTCCTTTTCTTTTGCATATCTAAATTCTGCATTGCATCCTTATATAAAAATCATAAAAATTGAAAAATTTGAAAAATAAAAAAAATTAGAAAAAGAAAAACCCATAAAAATTGAAAATTTCAAAAATTATAAAAATTAAAGTACTCAATTTTGGCCTTATTTGACTTGAGTTTGACAAATAGGTTAACTAGTTAGGAACAACTAGATCTTAGACTTAGTAAATTAAAAGCCCTAAAAATAACTTTTCTTAACGGTAGAAAGTATATGTCTTTGTAGTTTATTTAGAAATAGGCAAATTTCAAGTTGACTTCTTGGGCTAACTTAAAACAAGGGAAGAGTATTGATATTTTTATTAAAGTATAAGTTTGAAAAATAATTCCTAGCTTAAGTCTAAATTCTGAAAATATATACCCTACAAATTGCACAAACACGCACCTTGAAACTTGGAATAGTAGGAGAGACCTTAAAATGCTCTTGTCTTAAGTCCTTAGTACGAAGAAAAAATATATATATACAAGTGTGAATAAAGAAAAAAAATGAACACTGGTTTTTGTAATTACTTAAGGCTGCAAAAATAGAAAAATATTTAGCGAGGGTGCTTCATCTTCTAGTGCCTTAGACCAACTGGTTTGGGAGTCACTGCTAAAGCCTTAGGTGTTACAAGACTAGGAATTACGCTTTAAAGTGCAAACATATTTTGTAATCGGTTGTTGGTACCTCAAGAAGTATTAACGGTCGCATGAAGGATGCATAAGCAAAATTCATCTAAAATTCACCAATTAAAAAAGTGCTTTGGACAACGGATAAGAGTATGATTGCTTGATTTGAATTTCCAAGTGTAGGGGTGATATATACACCCACGTAGGGTATGTGATTGGGGTTTAGATAAGAGATAGGAATGAAGAATAGGACTTATATCTTTAATAGAGGTGATAAAAATTCCTAAGTTGAGATAGAACCCTAGAAGGAAAACTTAAGAGATGCCAAAAGCTAAATAGGTCTGCAGAACATATATAATCTTAAGTTAAATGATAAGGAAGCGTGAAGAATATGGGTGGATAATTTATGAGTCGAAGATAATAGAATTCCTTGTTAGAGAACCTAATTGGAGAATAAAAGTCAATGGGCCAAATTGATAGGATTTTGTGGGTAGTATCCGTTGAAAACCCTCAGGAGACAACACTTCTCCTACTAGGGACACCGAGAGGTTTAACGGCTTGTTGCACGAGCTCACTGCAATCACGTTTCCCTATGAAAGTGAGGTTAGGTTTTTGTTGAGAATAAAATTAAGTTTGCTCGATGACGAGCGAAAGATAAGTTTGGGGGTATTTGTTCATACCATAATATTGCATTATTATATTCCCCATTCTTATGCATTTTACAAATAAACAGGTGCTTTTGACCCATGTCTGCCACTTAGTTACAGGTTCTCGGAGCAAAAACAGTCACGATCCGTTGGGCTCTATCAACATATATTAGCGATATGTTAAAAGAAACATATACCGTCACGATCCGAAATTTAGATCGTGACCAGCACTTAAACCATGCCACGTCTAAAGGTGTAACGTAATTCAAGTAAGCCGAAGCCCAGAAATCTAAACCTTTTAAAAGAAAATAAAGAGATGAAGTTTTGAAATAAAGGTATGATGAAATCAAAAATTTTCTTAAATGCATAAGTATTGGAACATGAAAATGCAAGTAAATTTTACTAGTTGAAAAACATGTTTCGTCTTTTAAAAATTTGGGGAGCACCTCCTTTGTATATTTTGATCCAAAACCACATATACAAGATAATATAAAAGGCATCCCCAAGCGGGAGCTTGCTCTTCGTCAATCGGCGGAATCACAACCACGCAAGACAGAATATAAATATACGATGCCCAACGGCGAAGATCAACACAAAGAATAATGTAAAGTAAGACATCAAACCCACCAAGCGAATATATAACCCATCGCTCAAAGTCTCGCAACTACAAGTCTTGCTAAGTCTTACTACTTAAACAAATACTAGTTTCTGATTGATGGAGTTGATTAGATACAATAGAAATAATAATACAATAGTGGCATGATCCAATATGCACCACCTACCAAAGCAAATCATCCGAGTGCAAGCTGTGTGCCAGCGATACCGCTACTGATCCATGCGGTCAACCTGCAAGAACTGTGGCACAACGGGGGTGAGTTGCCAACTCGTGAGTAGAAAATATCATCAGGTAGAAATCGAAATAAACAACGATTCCTAGGTCAACTATATCATAAAGGTAATACTATGATATCTAGGGTGACCGTATCTGCATATGTGCCTACAATATAATCAATGCCAGTGTGCATGTGGATATCATCCACGTGTCCGTCAATGACACAACAACATAAAAGCATATGCATGTAAATATCATGAAAGCATATGCATGTAAATATGAGGATATCAATCAACGTGTGTCCACCAACGACACATCAAAATTATGGAACCTGAGTGTCTAACACCGACACTCGAAACATCATGAAACCCGTGTCCAGTTTCGACACATAAATCCTCATATCTCAGGCGCCGTATCCTCAGATTGGCCCTCATATCTATCTCATCTCAGGCGCCGCATACTCTGATCGGCCCTCATATCTATCTCATGACTCCGGTCGGTATCCTCCGGATAACCGACGGGTCCCAATACTATCACCGATAGGTAGTGGTCTCTCTGCCAGGCTCATCGTCTACACCACGAAAATCATTTCTCGCCCTGGGGTACCATACCGGGTCCACCATGTACCCGCAAACGGTGCCTCCCGCTCCTCGAATCGGGTTTCACATCCCAATCTCAGAACCGAGAAAACACATGGTGGATGTCTCGAAATATCATAACAAGAGAAACTGGGTTTTTAAAATAATATATACTTTCTTTTGAAATAACCACGGTTCTCAAATCCAGAAATCTCATAAAAACAACATATCTCAATGCGTATAATCGTAAAGCATGATGTATGCGACATATAACAGAATATAAGCATATCCGTATATCATGCATCATGGAACGATGATGTGAGCATGGGCATATCATCATAATGTTAGTATAGCAATATAATAGCATGATGTAGCAATTCTACTGTGTGAGTGATATAGCAATTATCGATGATGAAGTGCGTGAGCCGGCCAAACTGTGTAAGTGTAACATACGCATCATCGATAATGGTGTAGGTGTACTAGCACAGGTATATGTATTGCAATGAGAATGACATGAACGTGGCATAAGGTGCATCGTACGCGAAATGCTAACAGGTATACGTATCTACAATATATCAGAGTCGGTGAATTTATCTATCGACATCCAGCCTAACAACAACACGCACGGTATAATCCATCATACAGCATCCTCTAGTCAAGGGTACGGATCAATCATCATAAAACTCATCACGTACGGTATCCGTCGTACGACGGCATTAAACGATTAGGGATTCTATCAACCTATATGACAATGAGGGTACGAACCTAACGTCTCGTACGGCATATCACTCATAATCCACAACATTATCCATATATATATATATCTATCTCTCAGGTCACATCCGTATAAATCTCATATCATGGGACTGACAAAGGTATCAACTATCTCATATCGACTCGCATCCATATAACAACATATTACACCAAGTCATCATATCACATCGTATACTCTTTTCATCACATTAATATCTCACATCAAATCATCTTATATATATATTTATCTTATTTGACCGATCTCATAACACATTTATCTCAATCTCATCATATTCATCGATCTCAAGTCGTATCCTTATACATCTCGTTTCATATCCTATATCAATCATATCCGCTCGTATTATCTTATCTCATTACATGCCACTAAAAGCTCATACTTAATCTAGTGCAACCACACATCTATATATCGTGATTCACATTCACTTTCATATCCTTATATATCAATTCGAGACATCATTTCTATCATATCATGTCAAAGAGTCATATCCCTATAGCTTTCATCTCATATCTCGATATATATATATTCAATCATTCCTATCATCTATAACTATCTTTTATTCCTATCATCACTAACTATCTTATATTCCTATCATATCTAACTATCTTAATGACCATCTCCATAGTTTTGTAATATAGGTTTCCTTCAAAACTTACGGGGGTGCTATACGCCATCCACTCGACTTCCCTCGTAGATATAAATCTATTCACCTGCGGAACTCCTTGTTCAGCCGTAGTCGATGTGCTTCGTCGTCTCGAAATCTACGCGAAGGTACCTACAATATATACACAGTCACAATGCTATTAAAATCAAATCCGGAAAACCAATACTGCACGCGGTGCGCTCATAGGTTAGAACCTATAGCCTACGTATGCAAAACAACCAATTATCCCTCGTCGTTGACGTACAAACATCCGACGACCAAATACAATATCAAATACCAAAACCCAAGTTTCAGAATCGCAAAAATACGAAAACAGCAACGTAGGAAAACCACTCCCAGATTTCACCCTAGGCCAAACTAGAGAATTTTGCATACAAGGTTAGTATAATTAGAAGATATAGGAGCTAAGGACAAAGAATCACACAGTTTCACCATGACCAGGCCGCAAATTGTGGCCTGGAGGGATTTATTCGCGGCCTTGGAAAAGAATGGAGGCCTCGGGTCTTAGGGTTAGCTTCTAGATCACCTGCTCACCTCTCTGTGTTTGATAAATAAATTTTAGTGTCTCCGGGTTACTTCAGATTCCCATATACATTCACAAACTGTCAATTAACCGATGTCGGAAAGTTCTAGGTTCGTGTTTGGGTTCTATTTTCTGTTCTAGGTCATAAAAACACCACTCAAGTCTTGTAACAGCCTCTAAACATCACCAAATCCATATAAACACCCAAACCCTTCTCTTGAATTTTCCAAACATCACATCACATACCCTAACCAAATCATATTATAAACTAAACTAGGGTGCAAGAAACTAAAACTAAGCTAAATGAAAGGAATTATACCTCATTTGGGCAACTCAAGAAAAAAACCTAGATGCCCAAGGTCTTCAAAATCCAACTTTGAAAGGTCCAATGGGTTTGTAGAGTGGTGGGGATCATCTTTTGTGAAAGGAGTATAGGGTTTTGATGAAGATTTTGAGATGGGTCATGAGGGTAGAATGATGGAGCTTGAAGATGAAGAAGGAGAAGAAAAATGATGGGGGAAAAATGAATGAGGCAGCCCTCTCTCTCTCTTGTTATTTTCACCCTCTCAGACTCATGTCTCACTCACTCTCTCTCTTTCCAATCAGTCTTCTTTTAACCCCTTTCTCTTTTTCTCACAAAAATACACATAATACCCATAAACAACACAAATGCAACAACATGCAACAAAATTCAACATGACATGGTGCATTAACCATGGAAAAAGTAAAAACACAGATTTGGCCTAATCGCGATTAGTAGTGCACTAATCGGGTTTAATTTTTAAACTGCATATAATTAATTATAAAATTGCCAAATCCAATAAATATATTTTTAAATGAATAAATCATTTTAATCTCCAATTATTTCATAAATATTGGTATATATTTATACCAGTTTACGAAAACCCCAATTTCGTAAATCGGGTAGTTTTCGTGAAATATATTATTTAAATATTAAATTCCAAAAATAATATTTTATATTTTATGAAATGTTACAATCTTGCCCCTTAAATAAATTCGGTCCCCGAATTTAAATTTAAACCCCCAAATACTAAAACATTTCAGTAATCAGCTCAAATCAACGGGGCTCCGAAATCACGGAAGATATAGAAATACCACAGCGCGTCAAGTGCGCCTGAAAACGAGTATGAAACTTAAAATCGAACTCCGTCAAGCGTCACGAAAATCATCGGATTTGCTCGCATATCATCGGAGTTACAATGGAGATACAGATCCCGAAATCCACTACTGAAATCCAATATGCACTAGTCAAATATTATAATACGTATATAGTATGCATCCTTGAAAAATCTCTTAAAACGGAATAAAACACATGCAAAATCCTCTCTGAATCGTCGTATGATGCGTAACTCACGGCACAAGTGACGGACGCTCATTTATAAAGTAATAATATACATTCATATATGTTTTGCTAAAATATACGTTCCGCCCTTTCTGAAATATCCCAAAAGGTTTTCCTTTGTAAACATTCGTGCTGCTCATGGACACGTAGGAAATAGAGAGACTATAACTCCTTTTGAAAAACTCTTGGTAAACTTTTAAAGCATGCAAAGTACTCAGATACTGTTCTCAGATCAGTCCTGTTCGGCTGCTATATAGTATAATGCCCATCATGGAAACAAGATGCTCAAGAGCAAAATCAGCCTTAAAAGGCGTATCCAACAATCACGTGCGTCTGGTGCACACGGAAATCAAATCCAATACAACTGCCACAATATGCACGAAAGCAAAACTAGGTGCAACAGTTGTGCACGAAAGCATCTGTCCAGTGCAACGGGTGTGCATGACTATAACATCAAGTGAATCTATAGTGCAAGAAAATCTCAAACTAGTGCAACTAACATGCACGAATGAAAATCCCAATCGAGTGTATCCGGTGTGCACAAAATCACATCTCATATCGTGCGCCCAACATGCTCAAAAATCCAAATTAAGTGCATCCGTCATGCACAAATGAAATCTAAATCAAGTGCATCCAACATGCACGAATAAAATCGCATCCAACCTGCACGAATGAAATCTCACTCAAGTGCATCCGATGCGCACAAAATCAAATACTAAGCACCTAATATGCGCAAAAATCCAACCCAAGCGTGTCAGGTCCGTAAAAATGCGCAGTGCGGTATAGCGCAAGAAAAACGAACGTCAAGTGCAAACGCGCACAAAAACATAAATCTGGTAAAACAAATGCTCAAAGACATAAATCGGGTGCAACCAAGGTACGGAGTATAAATCTAGTGCAACTAATGCACGAAATACCCATCTGGTGTAACAAATATATGAAATGCAAATCTAGTGCAATAAATGCATGAAACACGAATCTGGTGCACCAAATGCACGAAACACGAATCTGGTGCAACAAATGCACGAAACACGAATCCGGTGCATCAAATGCATGAAATACAAATCCAGTGCATCCAGTGCACGAAATACAAATTCAGTGCATCCTGTGCACAAAATACAAATCCAGTGCATCCAGTGCACGAAATATCAAATCTGGTGCAACAATGCACGAGACTCATCAACAACTCAAATGCGTATAAAAAGTAACACCGGGTGTACCAAGGTGGATAAAATCATAAACGTGTGCAACTACGTGCACAAAACACGTATTAATGCACTGCAAGCATATGTGAGCTATACCGAGCGCAAAAATCAAATCGAGTTCTTCCCATACGCACAAAATCAAATCAACTGTATGAAATCCACGAAATTATAAACACGTGCTACCAAGGCACATAATCGACATCAAGTGCAATAGATACGAACAAATCGCAAACCAACACAATGGTGTATAAAATATATATCAAGTGCAATAACTATGCACAAAATGTAAATACCCAGTAGGTGCAACCATGGTGCACGAAAATAATATCATGAAACTCAATCATCAAAACTCAAATCCAAGCGATGTAAGCATGATACTCGGATCACAAACGCAAATCGCAACAAATGACATTGAGGTACACCACCTACAATGTCGAAAAATGTCGGTATGCCCAAAACTGGCAGAGCAAGAATATCCGCTTGCTTTTTGCTCACGGTCTGGCGTCCTCTGTCTCTGGGTCCTCATTTTCTCTATGGATTACCAATCTCGCAATTCATCGGCTCTTCGGCCCAGTCAGATGTACTAACGGAAATGATTCTGCTCTGACACTCCTCTGGTCATCTCTTGGCCAATTAGTATGACTACTCGTAAGGCAGCACGTCACTGGCGTCGGCCTCTGGCCCTCTGAATACACATGACACAACTGATCCTCGGTGCAAATCTTATCGCAGTAGTGTCCTGGAAAGAACCTGCTCAAGTTCTCTTCCGATCTCGCCTATGCCGAACTGTATGGAGGCTGGTACTCTTACATAATCTTTTCTCGCTTTCTGGACATCTGCATCCTCAGCACAAAATTTTCTCGGGAACTGGCCGTATCCCAACGCCTCTGTATACATATCCGATCTCTAATCTCAACGGGGAATAACAATAGCTCGTTAACATCTCGCACGAACCTCTTGCTCCACTTGTCTTTATTATCGTCCACTTTGACGTCACGTCATGCTATCTGCATACTGCAATTGTTCTCGGTTACAGTTAATCCGGGATCTCTCACACGGACTCGAAATCATGAACTCGGTACCTTCATCACTCTGTAGAAGATATCTAGACGAACACGTCCTCGGGAACTCGTCCCAACCATCGGAGGAATACTCTATATTCGTCCGTTCTCGATCAACTCACAACACATCTGGGTGAGGTCCTCTATCCGAAACTGGTCCACTTACTGATCTCCTATCGGATCATCCAACGAACAACGTCATCTCTGGATCAATCTACTCTAGATCTAAATAAGATTCTCCACACTGGAAATCTTCAACTCAACTGAGCCCGCGTCAGCATATCAAACCTGATGAATCACCTTTGTCTTTCAACTCAAGATAGACTAGCTATCATCTGTCGCATCTCTGCCTGAAAGCTCCAGCGATCTCAGCTCATAAGCTCTGGAAGCGATATCCCATCAATCTCAGAAACAGCTGGGTCATCTGTCTACAAGGTAGACAACATCACAATCTCTAAGGTAGGCTGTACATCAATAGTCCTCTCATAATAGGCAGCCTCTATCAGTGGCCTGATCATACGGTGCAAAACCGAACACTCGCCTCAAACAAGAGGTCACAACACAAATACAAAATCGAGAAGTCCCATGTCACCAGAAAACACGATGGTCAGTCCTCATCCATGACGAGCTCGCCCTGACCGCATCACTAGAAGCAGCTCAAATTCCGCTCAAGCCATGGTGACAGAAACCTCAAGTATGTATCGATGAAAATAGATCAAAGGAATGAAAGGAATCAACAAATCCAGAATGGATGCATGATCATAAGGAGGAACGGAATCAGTGAGAGTATGATCATGGAAACGAATATAATCAAGGATCTCAAATGGATGTATAATCAAGGGGACAAGGAGAATCACAGATCTCAAAATATGTACACCCTAAGGTTTCTTAAGTGGAGTATCGTATCGTAAATATGCCGCGGAACATACGTACGATACGTCACTCTACTCAAGCAACTTACTCCATCAATCAGGGTCAACCTATGAAACGAAAGTTCGGGTCTAATACCCCCCTTTTCAAGTCTAAGTTCCGTAAGGTCAAGCCTAGGTTCCAAAATAGATCACGCCCCAGACTCTACATAGTCAAATCTAGACTCGAACCAAGGTTAAACCTAGCGCTCTGATACCAATTTTGTCACAACCCAAAATTTAGTTTGTGACCGACACTTAAACAACGCCACGTCTACAGGCGTAACGTAATTCAAGTATGTCAAAGCCCAGAAATCTAAACCTTTTTAAAGAAAATAAGGAGGTGAAGTTTTGAAATAAAGGAATGATGAAATCAAAAGTTTTCTTAAATGCATAAGTAATGGAACATGAAAATGCAAGTAAATTTTACTAGTTAAAAAACATGTTTCGTCTTTTAAAAATTTGGGCAGCACCTCCTTGTATATTTTGATCCAAATCCACATATACAAAATAATATAAAAGGCATCCCCAAGCGGGAGCCATCTCTTCGCCAATCGGCGGAATCACAACCATGCAAGACAGAATATAAGTATACGACGCCCAACGCCGAAGATCAACACAAAGAATAATGTAAAGCAAGACATCAAACCCACCAAGCGAACATATAACCCATAGCTCAAAGTCTCGCGACTACAAGTCTTGCTAAGTCTTACTACTTATACAAATACTAGTTTCCAGCTACTTAACTCCTAAAAATGTCCAAACATCCGCGAGATACAATAGAAATAATAATACAATAGTAGCACGATCTAATATGTACCACCTACCAAAGCAAATCACCCGAGTGCAAGTTATGTGCCAGCGATCCCGCTACTGATCCATGCGGTCGACCTGCAAGATTTATGGCACAACGGGGGTGAGTTTCCAACTCGTGAGTAGAAAACATCATCAGATAGAAATCGAAATAAACAACGATTCATAGGTCAACTATATCATAAAGGTAATACTATGATATCTAGGGTGACCGTATCTGCATATGTGCCAACAATATAATCAATGCCAGTGTGCATGTGGATATCATCCACGTATCCGTCAATGACACAACATCATAAAAGCATATGCATGTAAATATCATGAAAGCATATGCATGTAAATATGAGGATATCAATTATCGTGTGTCCATCAATGACACATCAAAATCATGGAACCTGAGTGTCCAACACCGACACTCGAAACATCATGAAACCCGTCTCCAGTATCGACACGTAAATCCTCATATCTCAGGCGCTGCATCCTCAGATCGACCCTCATATCTATCTCATCTCAGGCGCCGCATACTCTGATCGGCCCTCATATCCATCTCATGACTCCGATCGGTATCCTCCGGATAACCGACGGGTCCCAATATTATCACCGGTAGGTAGTGGTCCCTCTGCTAGGCTCATCGACTACACCATAAAAATCATTTCTCGCCCTGGGGTACCATACCGGGTCCACCATGTACCCGCAGACGGTGCTTCCCACTCCTCGAATCGGGATTCACATGACAATCTCAGAACCGAGAAAACACATGGTGAACGTCTCGAAATATTATAATAAGAGAAACCGGGTTTTTAAAACAATACATACTTTCTTTTGAAATAACTACGGTTCTCAAATCCAGAAATCTCATAAAAACAACATATCTCAATGCGTATAATCGTAAAGCATGATGTATGCGACATATAACAGAATGTAAGCATATCCGTATATCATGCAATAGGGAACTGTGATGTGAGCATGGGCATATCATCATAATGTGCGTATAGAAATATAATAGCATGATGTAGCAATTCTACCGTGCGAGTGACATAGCAATTATCAATGATGAAGTGTGTAAGTTGGCCAAACTGTGTAAGTGTAACATGCGCATTATCGATAATGGTGTAGGTGTACTAGCACAGGTATATGTAATGTAATGAGAATGACATGAACGTGGCATAAAGTACATCGTACGCGAAATGCTAACAGGTATACGTAGCTACAATATATCCGAGTCGGTGAATCTATCCATCGGCATTCAGCCTAACAACATCACGTACAGTATAATCCATCGTATGACAACCTCTAGTCTAGGGTACGGATCAATCATCATAAAAATCATCACGTACAGTATCCGTCGTACGACGACATTAAACGATTAGGGATTCTATTAACTTATATGACAATTGTTAGTTATATGTATGCCCTAGAGGCCATTACTGTACATTGGATGTATATTGTAGTGGATGCTGGGACATATATAGGTAGGACTTTCTTGCTCGACATGATAGTACGCTATCTGGTTGCTCTTTATCTTAACATGTTTACTTTCTGTCTCTCTATTACATGTTGATAAACCCCTTAGGATGTGCACTCGACTTCCAGGACTATGATGTAGATCATACTAGTGGGGCCTGGGTAGTTCATGAGTACATCCTTCAATGTTCCTAGTCGTGGGGATATCGAGACGGGGCATCGATATTCCAGAGTAGACTAGCGTATATCTTCTCGACCCATGTGATGGGCGATGGATGATCCCATATCCATTGGTGTTTGACATCAGAGATGGTATGCGGGTGCTCAGTGGCGACTGGGTACACTGAACGGACTCGCCGAGAACTCCCACATGGTATTATACCTCACATCAGATGGCAGTTCTCTGGTGACACTGGTACAGCTTAGTCTGTTGACCCGAGATCGTCATAGAGTCTTGTGTGTCTCCCACCGTGCTTTGATTTCCACCCTACCACGGCTCTACTGAGTCGTGCAAACAGGTGGTTTTTGGGTACAGTCCCGATTCACATGGTGGCAATAAGCGATACGAGGGGATTCGTCTCTCCCGGTATTGGGGGTTGATGTTGCGCTATGCTCGACTGGCCATAACTGGAAATCCCTGGCCAGGGTTGCAGTGATATACTGATAAGAGTTATCAGTAGTTTCACGAATGTTATGGACCTTACATCGGCATGACTTATCAAGCTACTGGGGTCTGACGTTTACCACCTCTAGGAGAGATATGCGACATATCAGACGAACAGACCGGACTGTGCGGTAAGTGTTGCTGGTTGGATTCACAGGAGTGTGAGCGGGCTTGCTCGTTGATCTTCTGATCGCTCAATACCGGGATGGCCGTTACGTTTAGCAGACCGCTTGCGGCTTGTGGGTGTTTGATATGATCATCACCTGCTGCCGGCGTATTGACGAGTCTTTAGAGTCCTACACAGAGGTTTCCTGGCTCAAGCGAAACGAAATAAGAGCACATATGAGATATGTGCGGGACTGAGAATAATACCAGTACGTGATACTGTATTCTATTCTCGCGATTTGTATCATTGGACGGTTATATAAGATATAGTCGGGTTACCGAATCAAGTGTTGATTCGATACATTGATACACTTAATATTAGTCGGTTATATGCAGTATGACCGGATCATTAAATCAAGTGTTGATTTAATGATTTAGTTTATAATTATATATTTGATATATTACTTTACATTAACTAGTATTTGTTCACTTAAGATGGATTTTCTCACTTGATTTGCACAAGTAGTATATGTGATATATTTTTGTGCACTTGATTGTATCATGTTTGATGATACATGCAAACTTGGGTGTGTGCTATACACCATATTTAGTTAATGGTTAGGGTTTCATTTGCCTTATTTATTTATTTCATTTATTTATTTATTCATTTTGGCAAGAAATAAAATGGTGGCTTTCTTTGGATTTTATTTGAAACTTCATGAAGCTTTGAAAAGCTTCATGAAGCTTTGAAAAGCTTCAACCATTTTGTTTTTTGCTTAACCTAACCATTCACCTAAACCCTAGTTTAGTCTCTACACTAGTTACACTCACCCATGGTTGCTAAATGATAAGGATCACTTGATTTTCTATTATTCATAATTCATTTTCTTTTCTTCTTCTTCATCTTCTTCAAGAGGTGAAGAAAGCTTATTAGAAAATTACAAGTGATGAATCCAAGTGAGAAATCAAAATCTAAAGTGAACCCACTTCCTATTTCTTCATCCTCTACCACTTGCCATATAGTAGAGAGTGTTATTTTCACAAGTTTCATGACCAAGTGAAGATGGAGCTTGAGTTTGAGTTGCCTCGACGTAGATCATCTTCGGCATCGAAGTCAACGACCTAGCCCGATCATTTCTCCGACGAAGCTATCGCTAGAGTCTGGGATCCGATGATCGCAGCGGAGGGACGTCATCACGGAGCTAAAGAGGTGGAGGACCGGATCTACAAAGGTTGTAGTCACTTTCACTTAGTAGCAAAGTAGTTTGCTTGCTTAGTTTCGCCTTACCTTTAGTTACGATCTAGTTAAGGGTTCTTTGGCACATAGAAAATTTTGATTTTGGCATGGTTGATCAGTTGCAGAGCCTCATGGGTGTGCCTAGGAACCCTACAGTGGTATCAGAGCCCAGCTAGAGCTTTAGGCGATGAGTAGACGAAGTTAGAAACCCGATCGAACCCCGAAACCCTAGATTTAACCCTTCTCTGTACATTTTTCAAAACAGTGGATTTTTCCAAATTAAAAATATTCAGAAAAATCAGCAGGGTTTTCTAAGAAATACTGTGCAGCACGTGCGCCTGATTCGACTAAAGCGCCGCGGAACCGCGGCACGAGCATGGCTCGTGCGGCGGTTCCGCGGCCATACAGTACCATTATTTTGTGAATTTTGCACAGTAATTTATTTCTTTAGTTGCTGAGTTTTCTGAGAATTTTTAAATTATACTCAAGAGTTGAGTTTTCTGGGTTGTATTGGGAGTTCGTTGTTTCGATCGAAAGTTTAACTTCGTCTATGTGTTTTTCCGGGTATTTTAGAACTTGTTGAATAGTTCGACCGGATATAAATACCCAATTTTTCCCCTGCCGGGAAATTTCCAACTGTTGGATTTTTCCGTAGTTTGAGAACGTTCTGAGTAGTGCAAGTAACGCGATGGACCCTCTAGAAGACAACAAACCTTAACTCGATTACGTGACCGTCTTGAACTGCCCTTTGAAGCTTAGGGTTTGGGGCAGTATGGCATCCCACATGTGACGCGTTGGCTTGACCCTTCTACTGCTGGACCGTTGGTACTGTGACACGAAGTGAATGTTCTTAAGCTTATTTCATGTGTTGAGCTGTTTCGGGAAAACTTGGGTGTTTGATTGTTCGATCGGAAAGTTTAACACTTTCTATTTATCCGGAATGTGATACAATATTTGGAATCCACAAGTAGTTATGAGATAACTAATATGAATGTTATAAACATAGCACTTTAGTCTCACTTGATCGGTTGCCACGGAATTTTGATGCGATCAAAAGTCTGTCGCAATCACGTTGCGTACGCGGATACTCGCCGGATAAATTTAATAGACAGCTACACCTCTTAGCCCCGACCAAGTGACTGTAGGAGAACCCCGTCGCCGAAAGCATCTGTTCAGGTGCTAGCGGTAGCGGTGTTCCGCCTTGGTGCACTTCGTTGACGGCATCGAAGTGCGGCCGTCTACTAAAGTTTGCGACGAGCATTCGTTCTGGATATCGGGAATCTTGTTGAATTGCCCGACTTCATATTGAAAAGTGTTTTCGATAATGAGACTAAAATGCGGGGTTTATAATTGTTAGGCATGTGATGTCTAAGGAATTCATTTGATTAGGCATGCGATGTCTAAAGAGGTTGCGGATTCCAATTGTTGTAGTTTTACACTTTCTTTTCTGTGACCGTAAGTGTAATATGTGATATCGCCGGTTTCGTTGCTATATGTCAACGACAATTGGGATATGCATGTTTACTTACGTTGATGTCATGTGATGTTATGTGTTGCTGGATATGTTATATTGGATCGTTGTGATTGAATAGCCGGGTTTTTTTTTATGTGAGATGAGTGTTTTTCATTTTCATTCATGTAAAAACTTGTCTGTAATATTCTTTTATTGGGGCACTTCCAGGTTGCGGATGATGTCACCATTTGTATATTATTTACTTTTCCGCATTAGGATAGACCCAAGGAGGGGAGCACAAGTAACCGGGTTCTAGGGTCCAGTGGGAGACCATCTCGAGAAGTCGAGTCCGGGTCTCCTAACCCTAGAATTGGTAGGGTTGCTTGCCGCTCTCGTAGGGGTCTAGGGGTGTGGGATTGGCTATTCATCACGACCATAGAATCCGTGTTTTATTCAGGCTCAAAATAAAACACGGACGTCCTAGTATATCTAATATTTCATATGATATTTTCTGCTGCGTTATCTGTGATGTGATCATGTGATATGTTCAGATAGATATTATATATAGTATATATGATATATTATATAGACGTTGCTTATGTTTTACACCCACGCTAGTCCTGCCTCGCTCTGGCGTTAGTTACCTAACCTAACGGTGCAGACGGGACATCGATGCAAATGCGGATGGCATAAGCGTACGTTATATTTATCTGTGATGTTTAGGTGGCCTTAAATGATGGGACATTCATTAATGTGATTAATGAAAGAAAATAAACCTAAAAGATGTTGTGGAATCGAATTTCAAAAATAAAACAGGTAGCTACAGTTCTTGCTTTGCACAGCGGTATATATGATATATCCTGCACCTTAATCGATGAGGAAAGGGCCGACGATCCCTTCACCGGGAGTGACCCCTTTAGCAATAACTGGCAGATGCTACAACCCTCGGTTTGTCTTTTGATTGCTTCTATAGTTTCTGCTTTGCACAGTGATATATATGATATATCCCGCACCTTATTCGAAGAGGAAAGGGCCGACGATCCCTTCACCGGGAGTGACCCCTTTAGCAAAACTAGAAAAGCCTAAAAAACAATCCATTTAAAAACCATTTGATTCCGCAACGAGATCAAGTTCAAAGCGTTAAAGGTTTTTCTTAAAAACCATCCGCAACCCTCCGTCATTTTAGGAAGTAGAGTACTTAGTATTCGTGCTGTGTTTGTTGACCTTAGTTAAGGTACAATGTACGGTAGCTAAGTGATGTCTTCCTACACCGCATATGATGCGATTAGTTAGGACAGTCGCGTGACTTTGTTGACCTTAGTTAAGGGTCATGTGGGTGGGTCTAATTAATCACGAAACGATGGGTAGAACTTGACTAGTGCTTATGATTTGTTGACCATAGTTAAGGTCATAAGTGCTAGGGGTAAAAACCTTTATCGGGAGTTTCAAGTGTTGAAATTTGCAATGAGATTGCATACCTTCTATATGATAGTTGGATCCCAATACCCACTATGAGTAATTGTTACTCCTGAGAGAGTTTTGCACTTTGCAATTAGCCGATCAAGTAGGTGTCTAGAAAGGCGTCAACGAGGTTACGCCTCTGGGAAAACGAGGTTTACATTAATTAGGTTCGTGCGAAAGCACGGGGGACCTCCCTCAAAGTACTGACACTGGCCTGGCTGAAAAAATTGGCGAACTTGTAGCGTGTAATTAATCCCGGCTAGTCTTTCCTTTTAGGGTTTGAAGGAAGATTTGATAAAAACGGTGGGAGCCATCCTGATTAGATAAAATAAATAACCAATCTAATCTTGCAAGAGCGCACCCAGAGTGTTTTCTTCTCTCTCTCTCCAGGTAGCGACCATATCACACCTTAATCAAGATAATAATATGGATGAATTGATCGAACCCGCTTGTTATATTGAGCTGGGGAACGTTGGTCCCGCTCCAACTTATAATTGTTATAAGACCGAGCAGGAAATAGGGGAATGCCAGGATTCCCATACCGTCCAAACGAAGAAAGTGCATGAGATGCATCTCCTTCGGGCGTGTTCATTACAAAGAACTATTTCTCAGTATTCTCTACATCCTGGGTATTTGATACCGGATCAGGATCCCAAATATATAATCTGTTACATGGGCTATAATAGGTAGAGAACTGAGAACGGGTGATAAATTTCATGAAAAAGAAAACGGGGCAAGTGTTGCAGCCAAGTCTGTTGGTCACTGTTACCCTGTATTCCAAATACATTGATTCTGAACGAATGTTATTAGATACCGAACCTGATATACAAAATCATATCAGTCTCTTTATTAGTAAAGAAATGATAAAATTTTGTATTGTTGGATATTGTTTTGAACATTTCCTATATCAAAAGTTGATCGGTTCAGGCACGTTATCTAAAAGCATTGATATTCTAAATCAAACTACAGTTCTTAGTATATGGAACACACACAAGAGGAAGAGTTCAGAAATGAACGGATCCTTCTTAAGGTATTGTAGACTAGGTCATATCAATGCGACCCGACTAGCTGAAATTACATATAGATGCATATTTAAATCTGTTTGAATTTACATCTTGTGAAAACTTGCCGGTCATGTCACAAAGATAAGATGACCACAACTCTGTTTATTGGAAGCAGAGAAAGAGTTAGTGAACTCTTGGGATGATACATGTTGATGTATGTAGGTCCCCTGTCTACACATGCCAAGTCCGGTTCTTTGTATTTCATTACATTCTCTGATAATCTCTCAAGATTCAGACATATGTTCCTGTTGAAACACAAGTCCGAACCTTTTGAGATATTCACAGAATATAAGTTAGAAGTAGAGAACCAAAACGGGTATAAGTATTATGTCCTTTGATGTGATCAAGGAGGAGAATACTTGAGCACGGAATTCTTGGACTTTTCTAAAGGAGAATGAGATTCTCTCTCAGCATTACTCCTCCGTATACACCACAGTACGTCCGTGTATCGGGGCGGAGCAATCATACCCTATATGATAAGGTGTGCTCTATGATGAGTAATACTGAGTTACCTATTTCCTTTTGGGAGTTATGCACTTGAGAAGCTGCATACCTATTGAATAGAGTTCAAATCAAATCAGTTTCCTACCACTTCATATGTAATATGGAAAGGGAAGAGCCCATATCTTAAGTTAGTTAAGATTTAGGGTTGTCCGACCTATGTCTAAAAGCAAAATCCGGACAAGCTCGAGGCAAGATCTGTTATGTAGAACTGGAAATGTTTCAGCTATACAAACTGCAGCTGATGATTTGGTAGAACCAAAGGATTCAATAGTTACCAACGAACCTCAGCCTCTCTGCCGATCTGGTTGGGCTCCTCATCCGCCTGCGAGATACTTCGGTTTCTCGATGACAGTAGGAGCGAGGATTGCATCATGAGATGATGACCCAACTAGATTCGAGCAGGCCATCGAGAGTGGGGACTCTGTAAGAATGGCTGGGTGCTTAGCGATCTGAGATGGAATCCATGTACACCAACAAAGTTTGGACTTTGGTTGCTGTATCTGAAGGGTTAAATCCCCATCAGGAGCAAGTATATCTTGAGAAGATTACTTGGTGTAGATGGAAAAAGTTGAGACTTTCAAAGCTAGACTTGTTGAAGGTTTTCGTCATCAACCAGGTGTGGATAATGATGAAACCTTTTCCAAGTGGCTATGCTTAAGTCCATCCGGATCCTGCTTGCCACGGCTACATACCATGACTACGAAATCTGGCGGTTGGGTGCTATGACTACTTTTCTAAATATTGATTTAGAAGAGAACGTCTATAAGAACACAGCCAGAGGGCTTCGTAGACAGTGGGAGCAGTGGAAACGTGTGTAAGTTGCTTTACAGATTAAAGCAGGCATCGCGGAGTTGGAACATCTGTTTTGATGTGGTAATCAAAGAGTTTGACTTCATCAAAATGGTAGATGAACCTTGTATAAACAAAAAGGTAGTAGAGAGTATGGTGGTGATCCTCGTGGAGTACGTGGATGACATACTCTTGATAGGGAAAGAGTTTCCTATGCTACGCTCCGTCAATCTCCGCTTATCACAAAGATTCTCCATATAGGATCAAAGTGATACTTCCTAAATCCTGGGTTTTGGATCTATGAGATAGATCTAATTGGATGTTAGGATACTCACTAGTTACAGTGAGAAGGTATCAATCGATCCTGGGGAGAATCACTGAAAAAGTTCCAGGGTGATAAGGACGACTGAATGTCAGTCGCAGGCATTATCTTTACCCTCAGTGGAGGGACGGTATGTTGGAAGTGTTCCAAGCTAGATACCGTGGCAGACTAGACGATAAAGGCTGGTAACATCGCTATTAAAGATACGACCAAAGAGGAAGTTTGGGTGTATATTGGTTCATGAGATGAACTAGGTTCCTACCATTATGTGACAATGGAAGTGTGGCTTTGGCCCAGGAACCCTGGTCCCATCAGTGACCCAGACATATTCTGAGGCAGCATCACCTGACCATAGAGATAGTTGATCTCCAAGGGGATCGAGGTTAGGAGAGTATTCTCAGAGGACAACACGGCGGATCCACTCACAAAGGCCTTTTCCTAGAGAGAGACTTATATGGGATGGTTGAGTATTAGATACTGCAACCACTACTACAGATGGCCCTAGTGTAAGTGGGAGATTGTTAGTTATATGTATGCCCTAGAGGCCATTACTGTACATTGGATGTATATTGTAGTGGATGCTGGGACATATATAGGTAGGACTTTCTTACTCGACATGATAGTACGCTATCTGGTTGCTCTTTATCTTAACATGTATACTTTCTGTCTCTCTTTTACATGTTGATAAAGCCCTTAGGATGTGTACTCGACTTCCAGGACTATGATGTAGATCATACTAGTGGGGCCTGGGTAGTCCATGAGTACATCCTTCAATGTTCCTAGTCGTGGAGATATCGAGACGGGGCATCGATATTCCACAGTAGACTAGCGTATATCTTCTCGACCCATGTGATGGGCGATGGATGATCCCATATCCATTGATGTTTGACATCAGAGATGGTATACGGGTGCTCAGTGGTGACTGGGTACACTGAACGGACTCGCCGAGAACTCCTAGATGGTATTATACCTCACGTCAGATGGCAGTTCTCTGGTGACACTGGTACAGCTTAGTCCGTTGACCCGAGATCGTCATAGTGTCTTATGTGTCTCCCACTGTGCTTTGATTTCCACCCTACCATGGCTCTACTTAGTCATACAAACAGGTGGTTTTTGGGTACAGTCCCGATTCACATGGAGGCAATGAGCGATAGGAGGGGATTCGTCTCTCCCGGTATTGGGGGTTGATGTTGCGCTATGCTCAACTGGCCATAACTGGAAATCCCTGGCCAGGGTTGCAGTGATATACTGGTAAGAGTTATCAGTAGTTTCACGAATGTTATGGACCTTACATCGGCATGACTTATCAAGCTACTGGGGTCTGACATTTACCACCCCTAAGCGAGATATGCGACATATCAGACGAACAGACCGGACTGTGCGGTAAGTGTTGCTGGTTGGATTCACAGGAGTGTGAGCGGGCTTGATCGTTGATCTTCTGATCGCTCAATACCCGGGTGGCCGTTACGTTTAGCAGATCGCTTGCTGCTTGTGGGTGTTTGATATGATCATCACCTGCTGCCGGCGTATTGACGAGCCTTTAGAGTCCTACACAGAGGTTTCCTGGCTCAAGCGAAACGAAATAGGAGCGCATATGAGATATGTGCGGGACCGAGAATAATACCAGTATGTGATACTGTATTCTATTCTCGCAATTTGTATCATTGGACGGTTATATAAGATATAGCCGGGTTACCGAATCAAGTGTTGATTCGATACATTGATACACTTAATATTAGTCGGTTATATGCAGTATGACCGGATCATTAAATCAAGTGTTGATTTAATGATTTAATGTATAATTATATATTTGATATATTACTTTACATTAACTAGTATTTGTTCACTTAAGATGGATTTTCTCACTTGATTTGCACAAGTAGTATATGTGATATATTTTTGTGCACTTGATTGTATCATGTTTGATGATACATGCAAACTTGGGTGTGTGCTATACACCATATTTAGTTAATGGTTAGGGTTTCATTTGCCTTATTTATTTATTTCATTTATTTATTTATTCATTTTGGCAAGAAATAAAATGATGGCTTTCTTTGGATTTTATTTGAAGCTTCATGAAGCTTTGAAAAGCTTCAACCATTTTGTTTTTTGCTTAACCTAACCATTCACCTAAACCCTAGTTAGTCTCTACACTCGTTACACTCACCCATGGTTGCTAAATGATAAGGATCACTTGATTTTCTATTATTCATAATTCATTTTCGTTTCTTCTTCTTCATCTTCTTCAAGAGGTGAAGAAAGCTTATTAGAAAATTACAAGTGATGAATCCAAGTGAGAAATCAAAATCCAAAGTGAACCCACTTCCTATTTCTTCATCCTCTACCACTTGCCATGTAGTAGAGAGTGTTATCTTCACAAGTTTCATGACCAAGTGAAGATGGAGCTTGAGTTTGAGTTGCCTCGACGTAGATCATCTTCGGCATCGAAGTCAACGACTTAGCCCGATCATTTCTCCGACGAAGCCATCGCTAGAGTCCAGGATCCGATGATCGCAGCGGAGGGACGTCATCACGGAGCTAAAGAGGTGGAGGACCGGATCTACAAAAGTTGTAGTCACTTTCACTTAGTAGCAAAGTAGTTTGCTTGCTTAGTTTCACCTTACCTCTAGTTACGGTCTAGTTTAGGGTTCTTTGGCACATAGAAAATTTTGATTTTGGCATGGTTGATCAGTTGTAGAGCCTCATGGGTGTGCTCAGGAACCCTACAACAATGAGGGTACGGACCTAACGTCTCGTACAACATATCACTCTTGATCCACAACATTATCCATATATATATATATCTCAGGTCATATCCATATAAATCTCATATCATGGGACCGACAAATGTATCAACTATCTCATATCGACTCGCATCCATATAACGATATATCACACCAAGTCATCATATTACATCGTATACTCTTTTCATCACATTAATATCTCATATCAAATCATCTTATATATATTTATCTTATTTGACCGATCTCATAACACATCTATCTCAATCTCATCATATTCATCGATCTCAAGTCATATCCTTATACATCTCGTTTCATATCCTCTATCAATCATATCCGCTTGTATTATTTTATCTCATTACATGCCACTAAAATCTCATACTTAATCTAGTGCAACTACACATCTATATATCGTGATTCACATTCACTTTTCATATCCTTATATATCAATACGAGACATCATTTCTATCATATCATGTCAAAGAGTCATATCCCTATAGCTTTCATCTCATATCTCGATATATCTATTCAATCATTCCTATCATCTCTAACTATCTTATATTCCTATCATCTATAACTATCTTTTATTCCTATCATCACTAACTATCTTATATTCCTATCATATCTAACTATTTTAATGGCCATCTCCATAGTTTTGTAATATAGGTTTCCTTCAAAACTTGTGGGGGTGCTATACGCCATCCATCCGACTTCCCCCGTAGATATAAATCTATTCACCTGCGGAACACCTTGTTCAGCCACAGTCGATGTGCTTCGTCGTCTCGAAATCCACGCGAAGGTACCTACAATATATACACAGTCGCAATGCTATTAAAATCAAATCCAGAAAACCAATACGGTACGCGGTGCGCTCATAGGTTAGAACCTATATCCTACGCATGCAAAACAACCAATTATCCCTCGTCGTTGACGTACAAACATCCAATGACCAAATACAATATCAAATACCAAAACCCAAGTTTCAGAATCACAAAAACACGAAAACAGCAAGCTAGGAAAACCACTCCCAGATTTCACCCTAGGGCAAATGTTCATACCATAATATTGCATTATTATATTCCCCATTCTTATGCATTTTACAAATAAACAGGTGCTTTTGACCCATGTCTGCTACTTAGTTACAGGTTACAGGTTCTCGGAGCAAAAACAGTGAAATTGATGAAAAAGATGATACAAAGTGAGACTACGACCAATAAATGGTGGAATCTTGATCAAGCCTACACGAAGATCAGTTCACAAAGAGCAAAAGCAGCGTAAGGTTCAAGACTTCGTCATGAAGCAACGGTAAAAGTCCACTACAATTATTCACTATGGAGATCTGAAAGAAACCTAGAAGCCAATCTGAGAAAAGAACTAAAGAAGTAGGAAGACCAACAAGACCAGAGCTAGCAAAAGAAATTTCAAGACCCAAGATCATCATTTGGAAGAGGAACCGCGGCCAAACCTGGCCTATGGCCGCGATTCCGCGGCCGGGTAGAGCACGTAGAGGCGAAAAAAATTTACCAAAATTCTGTGGCGGCGCTGACTAGTCTTCCTAGGGGTATTTTTGTAAAAGCATACATGCGACGATTGTAAACCTAGGGTTTTATATGTCCTATAAATAGAGACCCAAATTCTTGTATTAGGTCATGCCTCCTTTCATTAATAAAATTCAGATTTGTTTTCAAGTTTTGGAAAGCATCAATTCGTAAGTAGTTTTATTTTCTGCCTTAGTTCTTAGTTTTAATTTCTGCCCTAGATAGATCTATTCTTTGCCTTAGTTTTAAATCTAGATTAGAATTTTTATTAATCTGCAGTAGATCATTAATCTCTTAACTCTAAAAACAAAATAAAAATCATGTCTTTTGTAGATCTCTCAATGAGCGAGTAGTTTCCTCCCTTATTAGGGTTAGGAATAGGGAATGGTTTGAGAGATGAAGATCTCTCACCCCTTTCGTGCCCAATCACTTATGAATAATTAGGACTCCATGCATACTTTCATATTCCGCTCCCTACGGCACCCTACCCATGAGGTAACGGTGACACCGTAGTATAAAAAACCAGATATGCATGTCTTCCATGGAGGTTAGGGTAAGGATTAAGAAAGGAAGGACAAGGATCTAGAGGAAGAAACATCGTTTCTTCCCGATCATCCTAATCCCCTTTATTAATAATTACCATAACTCCTAAAAAGATCTAATTTAGGGCATTGAAAGAGGTAGGAAATTTTATTTTACCAAACTTAACTTAAACCTAATCCTACCAAGTTTCCTAATCCTAGTATAACTCAAATTAGTTTTCGTGATAAAAGATCCAAACACCCTTTGGAATTAGCTCATTAGAACAACTAGGAAATTAACACCATCCCTGTGGACCGACTCATACTCACCGGCTAGCTACCAAGCGACGCCGTTCTTGATTGTGGTAACATATATTTTTGATCATAAAATACCTTTAAATCACCAAACTAGAGAATTTTGCATACAGGGTTAGTCTAATTAGAAGATATAGGAGCTAAGGACAAAGCATCACACAGTTTCACCATGATCAGGCCGCAAATTGCGGCCTGGAGGGATTTATTTGCGGCCTGGGAAAAGAATGGGGGCCTCGGGTCTTGGGGTTAGCTTCTAGATCACCTGCTCACCTCTCTGTGTTTGCTAAATAAATTTTAGTGTCTCCGGGTTACTCCAGATTTCCATATACATTCACAAACCGTCAATTTACCGATGTCGAAAAGTTCTAAGTTCGTGTTTGGGTTCCATTTTCCGTTCTAGGTCATAAAAAAACCACTCATGTCTTGTAACAGCCCCTAAACATCACCAAATCCACACAAACACCCAAACCCTTATCTTGAATTTTCTAAACATCACATACCCTAACCAAATCACATTCTAAACTAAACTAGGGTGCAAGAAACTAAAACTAAGCTAAATGAAAGGAATTATAACTCATTTGGGCAACTCAAGAAAAACCCTAGATGCCCAAGGTCTTCAAAATCCCACTTTGAAAGGTCCAATAGGTTTTTAGAGAGTTGGGGATCATCTTTTGTGAAGGGAGTATAGGGTTTTGATGAAGATTTTGATATGGGTCATGAGAGTAGAATGAAGGAGCTTGAAGATGAAGAAGGAGAAGAAAAATGATGGGGAAAAATGAATGAGGCAGCCCTCTCTCTCTCTCTCTTCTTATTCTCACCCTCTCACACTCATGTCTTACTCCTTTTAACCCCTTTCTATTTTTTCTCACAAAAATACACATAATACCCATAAAATAATACAAATGCGACAACATGCAACAAAATGCAACATGACATGGTGCATTAGCCATGGGAAAAAGTAGAAATATGGATTTGGCCTAATCGCGACTAGTAGTGCACTAATCAGGTTTTATTTTTAAACTGCATATAATTAATTATAAAATTGCCAAATCTAATAAATATATTTTTAAATGAATAAATCATTTTAATCTCCAATTATTTCACAAATATTGGTATATATTTATACCATTTTACGAAAACCCTAATTTCGCAAATCGGATAGTTTTCGCGAAATGTATTATTTTAATATTAAATTCCAAAAATAATATTTTATATTTTCTGAAATGTTACATATACATATGTTAAGATAGACTCAAACCAGATAGCATATTATATGTTGAGCAAGACTGTTATTATATCTATATATATCCCAAACTTCCAAAATGTAATATACAATCTAGTACTATACAATAATGGCCTCCAGGGCATATATCACAAAAAATCTCCTACTTGCACTGAGACCATGTATTGGCATATCGCAGACCTAACATCTCGAATAGCCTTTCGAACTGCGTCTGAGGGATAGTCTTTGTGAGTGGATTTGCAGTGTTGTTCTCCGTGTCTACTCTCCGCACCTCGATCTCCAGGCGATTCATGATCTCCCTGATCAGGTGATACCGCCTCAAGATATGTCTAGACTTCTAATAGGACCTTGGTTCCTTTGCTAAAGCTATAGCCCCATTATTGTCACAATACAAAGGTATTAGATCAACAATGGACGAAATCACATGAAGTTCTATTATAAACTTCTTCATCCAGACTGCTTCTTTCGCGGCATCATATGCAGCGATACATTCTGCTTCTATCGTCGAGTCAGCAACGGTATCCTGTTTGGAGCTTGTAACAACCCTAAACTTTCTGTACAAAATTTTTGTAAAGTACAGAAAGGAGTACCTTAGAATGAGCACAAGTTATAAAATTAATTTGTTTTAGAATAGCAAAAAAAACACTTGTAGCTCATTGGTAAAGCCTTGCACTGCTGTGACATAGCCTCTGTGATCAAATCCCCCAGCCACATATTATTCTTTTATGATTTTTCTTTTAAACTTTTTGGAAGCCCAAAAGTTTACAGATGCAATACATGTAAAAATAAAAAGTCACTAAAATCAAACATGTGGAAAATGATATTTGAACAGATAGGGACACATGGCAGCAATCCAAGACCCAAACTCACCTAAACGATCGGCCAAGATGCCCTTATGGCCGGCGGCGCCCGGCCCCCCAGTAGGGAATGCTCCCAAAAATTTTCCCAACACCCCTTGGTCTCCCCCCAGTACTCCTGGTCTGTTTTTTTCCTGCAAATTAACAGAGGATTAAAATCACCCATGAATCCAATGTTTAAATGCATTTTAATTCTCTATTCATTCCCAAAACCCTAATTCAATCCTATAAATACAACATCACACCCTAGCCTCTTCATTCTGAAATCCATTATAAAAAATTCTCAAATTTTTCCATGTCCAAGAAGTATACAAGTGGAGTTAGCCCAAGGTCAAGATCCGGCGACGTCTCAGGACAAATCCGGCTACACCGAGAATCCACGAAGCTACCAAACGTTCTCTTAACCTCCCCTCTCTTCTCTAAGCTAGTAAGTCCCCTCTCCTCTTCTCTCTTCTTATTCTGAAAAGATCTCTTTTCAAAGCTCGTCGGAAGTAGAGTTATTCCGACTTTCGATTCTAAAATTGTTTAAAACCCAACTGTTCTTAATAACAAATTAACCATTTTTTTATATATTGTTTAGCAACCATAGAACAACATTTGGAAAAAGTTCCAATTCAAAATACCATGCGATGCAACTTGTATTACACTTTTACGGTTAAATACCACAAAGTTTACCCACGACATTCTTTTATCTTATTGCTCATATTACCTTTAGAAAAACTTTACGAGGTAATGACTTACCTTATCACAACACTCATCATGACATAGCATGATGGCTTGAAAATAATATTTTTGGTGGTTAATACAATTTTACAATAAAATACCTTAAACTAATAAAACCGTATTCTTTAACATTGTTTTAATCAAATTCCTTACAATTATTGTTAGGAATATGTATGCCTTAGAGGCCATTATTGTACATTGATATATATTATAGTGGATGCTAGGACATATATATAGAGGACTTTTTTGCTCGACTTGATAATATGCTATCTGGTTACTCTTTATCTTAACTTATTGACTGGTATTCTTATACTGTCTTTCTCTTATATATTGACAAAGCCCTTAGGATATGTGCTTGACTTCCAGGACTATGATGCGGATCATACTGCTGGGACCTGGATAGTCTACAAGCACATCCTTTAATTGTTCCTAGTCGAGGGTATATCGAGACAAGACATCGATATTCCAGAGTAGACTAGTGTGTATGTTTCTTAACCCTGTATGGGGGCGATGGTTGATCCCATAGCCATTGGTGTTTGCCAAAGATTGTACACAGGTGCTCATTAGAGAATGGGTACACCGAACAGGACTCGCCGAGAACTCCTAGTTGGTAGTATACCTATCGTCAGATAGCAGTTCTCTGGTGACACTGGTACATGTTAGTCTGTAGACCCGAGATCGTCATAGTGTCTGGTGTGGCTCCCACTGTGCTTTGATTTCCTCCCTACCACGGCTCAAAGGGGTCATGCAAACAGGTGGATTTTGGGTACAGTCCTGAATCACATGGAGGCAATGAGCGATAGGAAGGGTTTCGTCTCTCCCAGTATTGGGAGTTGATGTTGCGCTATACTCGATTGTCTATAACTGGAAGTCCTTGGCCAGGGCTGATGTTTAGATTTAGTGGTAAGAGTTATCAGTAGTTTCTCGAACCGTCATATGCTAGACATCGGCATGACTTATCACATTACTGTGGTCTGATGATTCCACCCTTAGATATGATATGCGACATATCAGATGAAGAGATCGGACTGTACGGTAAGTGTTATCTAGCCTTCATAGGAGTTTAGACAAGCTAGCTTCTTGATCTTCTGATCGCTCAATACCTGGGTAGCCGTTACGTCCAGCTAGTACCGTTGACGGCTTGTGGGTGACTGATGTGATCATCATCTACTGCTGGCATATTGACGAGTCTTTAGAGTCCCATATAGAAGTTTCCTAGTTCAAGCGAAACGAAGTAGAGCACATATGCTGATATGTGCGGGGGGCCAGATTAGATACGAGTATGTGATACCGTATTCTAATTTGGAAGTTATTTGTTATCGGTTAGGTTATATGTGATATAACCGAATTGTCGAATCAAGTGTTGATTTGATAATGTGATATAAAGATAAATAATATTAGTCGGTTATATGTGATATTATCGGATTATTAAATCAAGTGTTGATTATATTTATATTTGATATAATTATATATTGACTAATATTATTAGCTCACTAATTATTTTCACAATATATATATTAATGTATATATATGTGATATATATATATATATATATATATATATATTATATGAAGTATGGCATGGATTTTCTATTTTTTAGAAAATAGAAAATGAGGTGTAAATGGGGAGATATTTTGAGTATGGTGTGAAGTATGGGCTTTATTATTTATTTATTACTATTGACTCACTATTCAAGTATCGTTGCAATTTCTTATTGAATTTTTATTCCATACTTGAATAAGTGAGGAAAGAGAGAGCCATTCTTCACTACACTCACTCATTCATTTTCTTGACTTGAGTTTTTACTTAGCCATTTTTGAGTGCTCTCTCCATTTTCCTTCTTCTTCCTCTTGTTTCAACAAAATCCTTACCCTCACATGTGATGTGAATCATAGGGTTTTGTAGAAACCCTAGTGAGCAAATGAACCCCTACTTCACCATCCTACACTTGATTAGCAATAAAGTGTGGTATGTTTACTTCACTAAAGATAGTTTAGTGAAAAAGGTAGCTTGTGCTAGAGAGACTTTGGGTGGATCATCTTCGGCGTCAAGATTGCGAAGGAGACTCGTTCAAACTCTTAAGTGGGGCCTTGTGGAGTCGTATGGACTACAACCCGGAGCTTGTGGAGTGAAGGACTCGATCTACAAGGGTATAATCTCTTTCACTTCTTATAGTTTAGATCATATCATCACATGTTAACCCTAATATTCTAGTTAAGATCTTATTAAGTGTTCGTTAGCACCATGAATTTTTAAAATTGTATGTGTGATGCCCGTATAAACCCCGTCGTGGTGCTCACGTACACTTTCATGGTATCAGAGCCAAGCTAGAAAATTTGGGAAAGTCTTTACGATGTTAAAGTGTTCGATCGGTTTTCGAAGTCCGTAAAACATGTAGTTTCTGTCGAATTTTTCAAAAGTTGAAATTTTTGAGATTAAAAATATGCAGAAAATCGTGCAAGCTTTTTTATGGAGCCCAGAAAATTTGAACCCATAACACCTTCAAACGACCGCGGAACCGCGGCCCAAACCTTAGTTTGGCCGAGGTTCCGCTGCACTTTTGTGGTGTCATTGGTTGATCTTTTCTGTGCTGCTCCATTTGTAAATTTGGCACTTTCTGGGTGTTTCTAATAATGCTCAAGCTGTTGAGCTCTATGGATTTTGTGGATGTTTGATAAACCGATCGAAATCTTTAGCGTCGTATAGATGATGATGATATGTGATACAATATTTAGAATCCACAATAATTAGTTTTGTGAAAACTAATTAGTATATTGTAAACCTAGCCGTTTAGTCTTGTTTGATTGATTGCCACGGAGTTTTGATTTGGATCAAAACTCCGTCGCAATCGCGTATTGTACGCGATCACTAAGTCGGGAATCTTGTTGAATTATCTGACAATTAATTGAAAAGAGTTTTCAATTTGAGACTAAAATGCAAGTTTTATAAGTTAGGCTTGAAATTCGGAATATGAGATATTCCGGGTTTATGATGTCTAGAGAAATTGCGGATTCTAATTATTGTAGTTTTTCATTTCTTTTCTGCGACCGTAAGTGTAATATGTGGGGTATCCCGAATCTCGTTGCTATATGTCAACGACATTCGGGGTACGCGTATTTACTTACGTTGATGATATGTGATATTATGTGTTGATGTGATATGTAATATTGGATCGTCGTGATTGAATAGCCGGGGGGTTTTATTTGAGATGAGAGTTTTTATAATTTTCATTCATGTAAAATTTGTATGTAATATTCTTTTATTGGGACACTTCTGGATTGAGTATGATATCACCACTGATGTATATTATTTACTTTTCCGCATTAGAATAGACCCAAGGCGGGGAGCACAAGTAACTGGGTTCTAGAGTCCAGTGGGAGACCATCTCAAGGAGTTAAGACCGGGTCACCTAACTATAGAATTGGTAGGGTTACTTGCCGCTCTCGTAGGGGTCTAGAGATGTGGGATTGGCTATTCATCACGACCGTGGAATCCATATTTTACATCACTGGCTAAATTTAAAAAAAGGACATCCTAATATATCTAATATTTCATATGTTGCTTCTTCTGCTTGGTTCTGTGATGTGATCATATTACTGTGTGAGACGAATGTTATATTATATATATGATATATAATAAACGTTGCTTATGTTTTGTACCCACGCTAGTCCAGCCCCTGCTCTGCCTGTAGTTAAGTAACCTAACGGTGCATGATGGGGCCCCGTGGCGAATGCGGATGGCATAAGCGTACGTTCTATTTTCGTTTCATTTTTCTGTGATGTTAAGGAAATATTAAATGATGGGACTTCATTAATGAGATTGATGAAAGAAAAGAAAGCTAAATATGTTGTAGAATCAGATTTTCAAAAAGGTAGCCCTAGTTCTTGCTTTGCATAGTGGTATTCTTTGATGAATATCCAGCACCTCATTCGATAAGTAAAGAGCCAAGATACCTTCACCGAGAGTAACTTCTTTAGCGAAACTAGCAAATGATACAACTCACTCGATTTGTTTATCCAGCTACACTAGTTCTTGTTTTGCATAGTGGTATTCCTTGATGGATATCCAACACCTCATTCGATGAGAAAATAGCCGAGATCCCTTCATCGGGAGTGACCTCTTTAGCAAAACTAGCAAACGCTACAAAACTATTCGATTTTAAAACGGAGTTTAAAACACTCTAAATCACTAGATTCTACAACGATATCAAGTTCATTACGCTCATGGTTTTCTTAAAAACCTGCGTAGCCCTCCGTCATTTCAGATAAGTGTTATTTAGTATTCGTGCTACGTTTGTTGACCTTAGCCAAGGCATAGTGTGCGGTAGCTAATTAGTGCTTATCTGCAGCATGTGATGCGATTGGATTAGGGTAGTCGTACGGTTTTGTTGACCTTAGCCAAGGGTCGTACGGGTGGGTTTAATTCAATCAAGAAATGACGGGTTGAACTTGGCTAGCGCTTATGATTTGTTGACCATAGCCAAGGTCATAAGTTGCTAGGGGTAAAAACAATTATCGGGAATTTCAAGTGTTGAAATTTGCAATGAGATTGAATACCTTCTATATGATAGTTGGATCCCGATATCCACTGCGAGTAAGAGTTACTCCTGGGAGAGTTTTGCACCTTATAATTAGCTAATCCAGTAGGTGTCTAGAAAGGTGTCAATGGGGTTATGCCTCTAGAGAAACGAAGTTTATTTTAATTAGGTCCATGCGAAAGCACGGGGAACATCCCTCGGAGAACCAACACTGGACTGGCTGACCGGTTAGAGAACTTGTAGAATGTAATTAATCCTGGCTAATCTTACCTTTTATAGTTTGAAGGAAGATTTGATAAAAACAGTAGGAGCCATCCTGATTAAATAAGATAATAACCAATCTAATCTTACAAAGAGCGCACGCTAATGCATATCCTTCTCTCTCTCCAGATAGCGACCAATGACACGCCTTAATCAAGATAATAATATGGATGTATTGACTGAACCTACTTATTATACCGGGCTAGGTTCGGCTCTATCTTATGACTGTCATAAGTCTGAGTAAGGAATAGGGGAATATCAGGATTCCCACTCCACCCGTACGAATAATAAGCATGTTGATGCATCGTCTTCGGGAGTGTTTGTAACCGAGAACTATTTCTCAGTTTGCTCTACGTTCTGAGTATTGGATACCGGATCAGGATCCCATGTATATGATTTATTACATGGGCTAAAGAAAGGTAGAGAACCGGGAAAAGGTGATAAATCTCTAACGGTAGGGAATGGAGCAATTGTTGTAGCCAAAGCAGTTGGCGAATATCACCTAGTGTTACCAACTGGTAATACAATGATTCTGAACGACTGTTACTACGTACCAAAAATGATGTGCAACATTATATCAGTTTCTTTGCTAACTAAAGAAGGATATAGTTTCACATGAGCATAATGTTATGAACATTTTCAAAAACAAGTGTTGATTGGGTATGGTACATTATGTAATGGTATATACGTTCTGAATCAAACTACAGTTCTAAACATATATGATGAAGGTGATGACTGTGGTAAGGATGGGTAGCGGCGGCAGAGGGGTTGCATGGCGTGGGGGCAACGACGATCGCAGGCCGGAGGCAGCGGCGATCGGAGATTGGAGGAGCTTTTAAAAGGAGAGGGGGTTTTGTGTAATGGGCTCAGGATTTTTTCTTATGCCCAAGCTCCCTGGTGCGGGGCAGCGATGGAGGCGGAGTAGCGGTGTAAAGCTCCTTGATGGCGGTGGTTGGTGGTGGTGCGGGATCCATGGGGGTTTGGGTTTGGCTGTGGGAAGAGAGAAAGAAAGAGAGGATTAAGGGTCTTGAGCTCAGGAAAAATTCCTGAGCCCGAGCTTAGGACCCTTAAGCCCATATATATATATATATATATATATATATATATATATATATATATATATGGATAATGTTGTGAATCTTGTGAGTTATGCCGTACGAGACGTTAGGTCCGTACCCTCTTTGTCTTATAGGTTGTTAGGATCCCAAATTGATTAATGATGCCGTACGACGATTTACCGTACGTGGCGAGTTTATTAGATGATTGATCCATACCCTTGACTAGGGGATTCCAATTGATAGATTCACCAACTCGGTCATGTTAGATACGTATACCTTATCGCTTTTAGCTGATTATTTACCTTATGCTACTTTCATGTTATTCTCGTTGCATTTCATATACCTGTGCTAGTACACCTGCACCATTATCGATGATGTGTATGTCACACTTACACAGATTTTCCGGCTCACACACTTCATCATCGATAATTGCCATGTTACCACACAGTAGAATAGCTGCATCATGATATGACTCCTTACATAATTTACTTACTATAGTTACATATACACCTTTATACGATATTGCATTTGACTTTGGAGAAATTGGGAACCGCAGGATATATTTTAAAATTGGATTCATTTTAAAAGAGCGGTTTTCCCTTGATATGTGCATATTACTGTTTCATGTTGCATTATATACAGATATGCTTATATTTCTATTATATGTCACATATATCATGCTTTATGATTATACGCATTGAGATATGCTGTTTTTATGAGACTTCTGAATTTGAAAACCGTGGTTATTTCAAAAGAAAGTATGTATTGTTTTAAAAAACCCGGTATCTCTTGATATGATATTTGTATAGTCCACCATGAGTTTTCTCGGCTCTTGAGCGATATCATACACCTGATTCGAGGAGGAGGAGGAACCGTCTGCGGGTGCATGGTGGACCTGGTATGGTACCCCGGGACGAGAAGGTCGCAGATGATGGCATTGAGCCCGGCAGAGGGACCACTACCTACCGGTGATAGTATTTGGACCTGGCAGTTATTCAGAGGATACCGACCGGAGTCATGAGATGGATACAGGCCAGTCCGAATAGTCGGAGCCTGAGATATGAGGATTTACGTGTCGATGCTGGACACGGGTTTCATGATATTTTCGAGTGTCGATGCTGGACACTCAGGTTCCATGACTTGTTGTGTCATTGATGGACACACATTATTTGATATCCTCATACATTTACATGCATATGTTTTTACGATATTTCGAGTGGACGAGATCTACATGCATACCGGCATTGATTTTATTATTGTATGCTATCCACTTGCATACTTGCATTTATTTATTGTTGGCACATATTTACTTACGGTCACCCTAGATATCCTAGTATTACCTTTATGATCTAGTTGACCTAGGAAATCGTTATTTTATTCAATTTCTACCTGTTGATGTTTTCTACTCACGAGTTGGCAACTCACCCCCGTTGTGCCACAGTTCTTGCAGGTTGACCGCATGGATCGATAGCGGCATCGTTGGCACACAACTTGCTTTTGGATGATTTGCTTTAGTAGGTGGTACATATCGGATCGTGCCACTATTGTATTATTTATTCATTTGTATCTAGTCAACTCCATCAATCAAAACTAGTATTTGTATAAATAGTAAGACTTAGAAAGACTTGTAGTTGCGAGACTTGAGCGATGGGTTTTATGTTCTCTTTTTGGGTTGATGTTTTGCTTTATTCATTATATTTTGTGTTGATCTTCGCCGTTAGGCGTCGTATACTTGTTTTATTACCTGCGTGGTTGTGAATCCGCCATTTGGCGAAGAGCTAGCTCCCGCTTGGGGATGCCTTTTATATTATCTTGTATTTGTGGTTTTGGATCAAAATATACAAGGGAGGTGCTGCCCAAATTTTTAAATGACGAACACGTTTTACAACAAGTAGGATAAACTTGCATTTTCATGTTCCCTTTTCTATGCATTTAAGAAAACACTTTTCTTCATTATACCTTATTTCAAAACTGCACCTCTTTTATTTCTTAAAAAAGGTTTAGATTTCTCGATTTCAGCATACTTGGATTACGTTTGTAACGTTTTGAAAATCGTTTCGGTGAAATTTCGAAAAAACGGTAAAATAAGGGGGTTTTCTGTAAAAAGTCAAAATACAAATATCTTATTATAAAAATTAAATATACATATTCTATCTATGTAATTGCTATTATTTGGTGTTTATTGAGCCGCTGGTGAAATTTCAAATTTTCTGAAAAAAATATTATTTTATTATTATTTTAAGCCATCACTGATACATTTAATTAGGGAAAATTACAAATTGGAATGAGTTGAAACAAATTTTGTGCAACATAAAACATTAAATAAAATTTTATCATGTAGTTTTAGAAACGAAATCATTTGCCAAAACGGTTTAGAAATTATTGAAGAAAAAAGGCTTTTTTTTAGCGTAAATGGATGCTTGGGGTATTGTATTTATCATTTTTCATCACCCCACACCCGTATCCATACCCACACACCCCCACTTACTCCTCCCCATGGCTGAATTCAGCAGCCACCATATTTTTCCCCACTTGATTTTCAAAGGAAAAGATATGAAAGAAAAGAAAATGGGTGAATTAGGTGGATTTTTGACCTTACCTTGACCTTGACTTTCCCCCACTTTCTCTACCTCCCTCTCTCTCCTCCCCCCCCCTCAATTTCTGGCCTACCCCTCCCTCTCCTACAGCAGCAACAGCCCCCCTTTTTCCCTTCTCTTTTCTCTTCAAAACTTCTTCAAAAATTGCCCCAAAATCCATCAAAAAAATCCCAAAACCCAAATCCGACTCCTACCCATTTTTGCTTAGCCCTTATCGCATGGATTTTGGTGACAAGGGAGCATTTTGGAGGGCTATGTGTGCTTGTGGGATCTTCAATTTGTTTGGGTAAATTCTAACCCTTTTGCTTAAATCGTTGTTAATTGCTTGTAGTTAGCTTAATTAAGTGTTAATTTGGTTTTATGTGGGTTCAATTGTATGATTAAGAAATTCTAGATTAGGGTTGTGAATTTAATTTGGGGTTCTTATAATTGATCATGCGAAAATTGTGTAGTTTAACATGTTGTTATTATGCTAAAACTAATCTAGTTGGTAGTTTATATCTTTGTTAAATTTAAATTTGTATTAATTATCTAATTTGCAAACTAGGTTTTAGTGAAATACATATAAAATTGAGATTTAAAATGTAATTAAGGTTTTGATGACTTTATTAGCATTTTAATTTGTTGTTTAGCGACTTTGATCATGCAAAATCATGCTTAATTGATAAATTGTGAATTTTACTTTGAAAAGTGTTAAAATCGATATTTGTTGCAAACTTGAATTTTGAGTTAATGCTAATTCGTGAGATTAAAAATATGGAGGTGATTTGTATGACCTAATTATGATATTAAGTGAGCATTTTGGCCATTAGAATCGTCAAAATATTTAGTTTGGGTAAAACATCAAGTTTTGAACCGAAATGGGAATTTGTGCTAACTAGGTTTTTGGAAAATAAAACGAATTGTTTAATTTTATGGTTTTGATGAACTAAACCCTATTTCTTATATAATTAGTGAGTTTTGAAATCACGATTGGTGTGTTTGGGTTTTCTCGATGGTTTGACGTTTGTACATCGACATCGGGGGTTGGTTTGACTATTCTTGCATGCGTAGGCGATAGGTTTGGATCTATGCGTGATACGCGTACCGATTTGATTTTCGTATGCCGTTTCGATTTCGAATTTAGTTTTAATGCGATATGGTGCGTTATGATATGTAGGTACCCCATGTGAACTTCGGGACGACAAGCAAGCGCTTGGCGACGTCGGCACCGGCGAGCGAGGACCAGATGAGTAGATTTATATCTACGGGGAGAAGTCGGGTGGATGGTGTATAGCACCCCCGCAGTCCGTGGTGGTGTATACGGATGCGTATACACACCAACAATTATTATATGTTATTTGGGATTAATAACGATACTTAGGATGGATATTGGTGTGTTGGATTATTTTAGTGTTGCGAACCCTAGGGAAGTGTTGCACTACACATACACACATACATACCTGCATACATTCCTATTGATATGTGCTCATGGGATTCTTTATAGTATGTGTTCACATGGGTATGGGACTATGTGTTCACATACGGATTTGAGGATGATACTTGGGATTGAGCTGAGTCGATGAGATTCGATTTGAGGCCGTGAGATCGGTGATATAGCAGGGGTCATATCTTAGATACGACATGACGTTGTAGCGGGTCCTTGACGTAGTGTTTCACACACGTCCATGCATACGTAGGCGGTATCAGTATGGTACTAGACGTAGATCAGTACCCCGATCATGATAATTGATAAAGAGGATACCAGGTGAATAGTATGATGAATGTGATATTGACCCGTACCCAGATTGGGATGCCGTACGACGGATTTACGTACGAGCTATATTGATGATTGATCCGCACTCTTGACTTGGGATGCCTGATTATAGATATGGTATCGGATATGATATTATTGAGGCGGGATCACCGACTATACATATACAGGTATGTATATGTATCGACTCAGATGATAGGCGGTTCCCTTACCTGTAGTTCAGCCGTATAGTTTAGTGTAGTTGTTAGATTAGATTAGACTTCTTACCTATTTCAAAGACTAACGAATCGTGGGTATTTTAAAAGACAGCCCAAGGGATCCTACGGATATTTCAAAAGACGTATCTTTTCATAAAAACACCGTAGCTCCTATTTTCAAAACCCCATGATTCGTGTTATTTCAAAAGGCACCATTTGTAGGACTTATATTAGTTTAATACTGATTAGTTATCGTTGTGTCTAGTATTCTGCTTCCGCACATTATTGCTGTTCGCTCTGCCCCGCATACTTATTTTGCTGCATACTCCATTATTGATATCATGCTGTTAGGACACCAGCACCATTACCGATGATGCGTATGTACCACATACACTTACTTGCCGGCTCACACACATCTTCATCGGTAATTGCCATATCACGTACACTTAGAAAATACTATTGCTTGGCTTAGCTTATTAGTTAGTAGTTGATACGATATTAGTGCACCTGGGTTATATGCCAGTTTAGACATTGTAGTTATTACTTGTCACTTCATGCATACTGTTATTCCATTGTTCATGCCTAGTTATTAATCATACATTGCAATTTGGTTATTGATACCATATACATTCATTAGCATTGACATATGCACTTGTGATGACTTCTTGAGATTTATGATATTTCTGGATTTCGGGGGAAAGTCGCAAAATTTCTAAACTTATTAACCTTTTAAAATATGTAAATTGCTTCTAGTGATGTAAGTGTCGTCCACCATGAGTTTGCTGTGGTTTTCGAGATCCGTGTCGAGGAGTGGAGGAACCATCACGGGTACATGGTGGGCCCGGTATGGTACCCCGGGGCAAGATGAATGTGGTGTTGACGTTGAGCCTGGCAGGGGACAGATTACCTACCGGTGATATTACCCGACGCGTCGGATATCCGGAGGATACCGTCGTGGTCTTGAGATGGATGGTAGGGGCCGGTCTGGACTGACGGCGCCCTAGATATTGAGATTGAGACATTGATATTTCGAGACAGTGAGATTTATGTTTCGTGTCGATGCTAGACACTGTTGATACTGATTTCATTATGATACCTCAGTTTAAAAATACGAAGGAAATCTCACTAATTTATGAAAACAGTTTCTTCATTTACATGTATTCTGTTTTCATGCATTTATACCTCATTCATATGATATATTGCTACCTGAGGCACTGACACGGGCACATGAGATTTCACTCGGTTAGATATTACCCTAGCCATTGTTATAGGCTGCTTGTTATGTATATTTTTGAGGATATATTATGATCATTGACCTAGCTTGCGTTATTTATGCGATTTCTGTGCGTAGATGTTTTTCTATTCACGAGTTGGCAACTCACCCCCGTTGTGCCCCAGTTTCTTGCAGGTTTGCCGTACAGGTTTCATTACGGCGTTGCGGGCTCAGTTTCATTCGGGTGACTTGCTAGTAGGTGGGTTTTTCTTGTATCGTACCCATCATATTACCTTGTATAATATATTTCAGTTGTATCTAGTAAATTCCATCAACCAAACATCTATTTATTTTGAGATAGAGACCAGTGCTGTTTATTCTTTCGACCTTAGAGTCGCTCGTTATATTTCTGGTGGTTTTGAGTTCTTTTTGAGTTTTGATCCTCGCCGTTGGCGTTGTATATTATATTGCTTGTGTGGTTGTGACCGTCGATTGACGAAGAGCTAGCTCCCGCTTGGGGATGCCTTTTTATTGATTTCGTATACTATTCATGTTGTATCCCGTTTGGGAGCCAGTTTTTACAAGGAGACTCTGCCGAAATTTTCAGTAAATTTTGATGTTCTTAAAAACCGCATAATTCGGCTTATGCTATTAAAACTACTTGTTTAAATTGGTTTTCCTGCACTCTACTACTTTTCTTGGTTTGGATTTCTGGGTTTTCGGTTTACTTAGATTACTTACGCCTCGAGACGTTCGTAGTTTAAGTGCCGGTCATGTTCCGTACTTTCGGGTCGTGACAAAGTTGGTATCAGAGCGTTAGGTTTTTCCTTCGGAGCGTAGGATGACCCTTGGTTGATGGAATAGGTGACTAAAGTTGAGTGACGTACCGTGGGTATGTTCCGCGGCATATTTACGATACGCTACTCCACTTAAGAAGCCTTAGGATGTACATTTCTTTGCTCAGTATTATATTCATTCCGATCTAGCCTCATCAGTACCAGTTATTATTTTGCTGCTACGGTTACGGGCAGGGAGAGCTACGGCTAGAGTTGCGGTCAGCACAAGCTCGTTACGAACGAGGACTGACCAGGGCGAAATTCCGGCGACACACGATTGCAGAGATGTGTCTTTTTACTATGTTTCCGCGCCACGAGCGTTTGGCGGATCGCCTTTATGAGGTTACTCGGAGGTGCTGATCGACACTAGAGAATTAAGCCAATGATGGAGGCCAGCCAGATTTTGATGACCGTTGGTGTGTTGCTTATTCATGACGATCGAGGCACTGTTCAGCGTGCAGACGAGCGAGCCAGTTATTGCTGCGAACAACGAGATATTGCCCCAGATGCTGGAAATCATGCAGGACGAGTTGTACTAAGAGATGATAGGAGGTCGCTAGTCATCTAGGATGAATGACTAGGACATGTGGATCGTTCGCTTACCCCGATGCGAGGTCATCAGATAGATTGATTCCAGCTAGAGACGACTTCACGCAGAGACGTGAGGGTCGACAGAGACGATCGAATGTCGGAAACCTATTATTCCAAGTTTAAAGTAGTCGGAAAGACATGCAGGCAATTCTATGGTCCCTCTAGAAGAATGAAACCCTAACTCGACTTAATGACCGTGTGTAAGCCTTTGAACCTTAGGGTTTGCGGCAGTTCTGCGGCGCCATTAGTGAGGCTTGGGTTTGCCCTTCTACGGCTGGACCACCGATGCTGTGGTATGTATTCGATACTATTAAACTGTGCCCAAGATGTTGAGCTCTTGGGGGATTATGAGGTTTTGACGAATCGATCGGATGGCTCGACTTAATTCGGATGCTAGGTGGTGAGATGCATTTCTTGGGAGACTCCCGATACGAGGATAGCCGTTGGAGCTCAGTCCATGTAGCCACGATGAGACAAGTCCGAAGCAGTCGACATTAGAGAAAGTGGAGTAAAGAGGTCCGTACAAGATCTGGATAAGACGACGTTCCACTCCGCCGACATCAGAGATGCGATACGCATGCCGAGGCAGAGTACTGGATATACCTTCCAGAAGAGGTCGCGATGGGTATGCAGCCATTCCGGAGCAAGATGCAGATATAGGAAAGGACGATGACTTCCGGACAGTTGGCAGAGACGAGACATGGAAGAGACTATGAGCAGGATTTCTTCCAGGACACTGTTGCAATGATACTTGCACCCAGGGTCAGATGTGTCACGTACATTCAGAGAGCCAGAGGCCGACGCCAGTGATATGCTGTCTTACGAGTGGTCACGATGATTGACCAAGAGATGACCGGAGATGTGCCAGAACGGAATCGTCCCCGTTAGCACACCTGACAGGGCCGATGAGCCGATGGACCGAAAGATTGGTAATTCACAGTGAAGACCTTGACCCAGGAGTGGTCATGGTTACGCACACCAGCAGGCCAGAGTTCATGATCATCGACGAGACGTCCCATTAGTGACCGCGACAATTGGCCCGAGATTCTTAGAGGATGCACTTGAGCGATACTATTCCGCCATTATTGGTTTCGATGTTTTGGGTGATTTATTCGTATGATTTGATTTTGATGATTGAGGATTTACGATCTTTGCACAGTGTTGCACTTGATATCGTTTTCGTGCTTTAGTTTCACATGTTTGTGATTTTACGGTTTTAAATAATTGAGTTGATTTTGTGCGTATGCACGCACGCGATTTGGTTCCTACACTCTGTATAGTTTATATATGCTGGCAGTGCAGTGACATATATTTTGTGCACTTGGATACACTGGATTTCGATTTCGAGGGTGATGCTCGATATTTGTTTTGTGCATTTTATGCACCGGATTGGATTTTTAGCGCCTGTTGGGCGCCTGTTACGAGATGCGATTTGGTGCACACCAGATGCACTAAATCGAGATTTTTTTTTGTGCATGTCAGATGCACCTGATTTTGCTGTCAGGCACACCTGTTGCCTACGACAGATGTTTCGTGCACACCCGATGCACTTAGATGTTGTTTCTGTGCGCATGTATGGCACATTCATGGATTTTGATTTCCGTGCGCACCAGACGCACGTAGTATTCATGTGCATATTTTGGGATTGATTTCTTATAGAGTAGTACGTTTTTATGATATTGCTATGTGTTTTCGTACTGAGCAGGACTAGTCAGAGGACAGTACCTGAATATATTTTGCATGCATTGATAGTTATTGAAGGGATTTCCAAAAAGCGAGCTATAGCCTCAGTATTTACCTACGTGTCTGATATGACACGAAATGTTTAAAACAAGGAGACCCTTCTAAATTGTTTCCAAAACGGCGGAACGTACATTTCAAACAAAGGTATATATGTATATAGTTATTTTCTTATGATAGACGTCCTCCACTGTGCAGTGTTATACGCGTTGCACAGCGACTTAAGGAGATTTGGCATGCATTTCCTTCGGATACTTACAGATATAGATTCGATATTTACATGTATAGTTTCGAGTTATATCATATTGGTTTTGATTTGGATTTGGCATTGATGTCTTCTCCATGACTCCGATGATTGCGGGATGCTTGACGGAGTTTTGATTTGAGTTATATACTCGCATGCGCTGCGCTACGATTTGTTTTATGTATTTACAATTTCGGATCCCTGACGACTTGATGGTTTTGGTTTAGATGTTTTAGTATTTGGGGAGAGTTTTAATTTAAATTCGGGGACCGAATTTCTTTAAGGGGGGAAGATTGTAACGTTTTGAAAATCGTTTCGGTGAAATTTCGAAAAAACGGTAAAATAAGGGGGTTTTCTATAAAAAGTCAAAATACAAATATCTTATTATAAAAATTAAATATACATATTCTAGCTATGTAATTGCTATTATTTGGTGTTTATTGAGCCGCTGGTGAAATTTCAAATTTTCTGAAAAAAATATTATTTTATTATTATTTTAAGCCGTCACTAATACATTTAATTAGGGAAAATTACAAATTGGAATGAGTTGAAACAAATTTTGTGCATCATAAAACATTAAATAAAATTTTATCATGTAGTTTTTGGAACGAAATCATTTGCCAAAACGGTTTAGAAATTATTAAAGAAAAAAGGCTTTTTTTTAGCGTAAATGGATGCTTGGGGTATTGTATTTATCATTTTTCATCACCCCACACCCGTATCCACACCCACACACCCCCACTTACTCCTCCCCATGGCTGAATTCAGCAGCCACCATATTTTTCCCCACTTGATTTTCAAAGGAAAAGATATGAAAGAAAAGAAAATGGGTGAATTAGGTGGATTTTTGACCTTACCTTGACCTTGACTTTCCCCCACTTTCTCTACCTCCCTCTCTCTCCTCCCCCCCTCAATTTCTGGCCGACCCCTCCCTCTCCTACAGCAGCAACAGCCCCCCTTTTCCCCTTCTCTTTTCTCTTCAAAACTTCTTCAAAAATTGCCCCAAAATCCATCAAAAAAATCCCAAAACCCAAATCCGACTCCTACCCATTTTTGCTTAGCCCTTATCGCATGGATTTTGGTGACAAGGGAGCATTTTGGAGGGCTATGTGTGCTTGTGGGTTCTTCAATTTGTTTGGGTAAATTCTAACCCTTTTGCTTAAATCGTTGTTAATTGCTTGTAGTTAGCTTAATTAAGTGTTAATTTGGTTTTATGTGGGTTCAATTGTATGATTAAGAAATTCTAGATTAGGGTTGTGAATTTAAGTTGGGGTTCTTATAATTGATCATGGGAAAATTGTGTAGTTTAATATGTTGTTATTATGCTAAAACTAATCTAGTTGGTAGTTTATATCTTTGTTAAATTTAAATTTGTATTAATTATGTAATTTGCAAACTAGGTTTTAGTGAAATACATATAAAATTGAGATTTAAAATGTAATTAAGGTTTTGATGACTTTATTAGCATTTTAATTTGTTGTTTAGCGACTTTGATCATGCAAAATCATGCTTAATTGATAAATTGTGAATTTTACTTTGAAAAGTGTTAAAATCGATATTTGTTGCAAACTTGAATTTTGAGTTAATGCTAATTCGTGAGATTAAAAATATGGAGGTGATTTGTATGACCTAATTATGATATTAAGTGAGCATTTTGGCCATTAGAATCGTCAAAATATTTAGTTTGGGTAAAACATCAAGTTTTGAACCGAAATGGGAATTTGTGCTAACTAGGTTTTTGGAAAATAAAACGAATTGTTTAATTTTATGGTTTTGATGAACTAAACCCTATTTCTTATATAATTAGTGAGTTTTGAAATCACGATTGGTGTGTTTGGGTTTTCTCGATGGTTTGACGTTTGTACATCGACATCGGGGGTTGGTTTGACTATTCTTGCATGCGTAGGCGATAGGTTTGGATCTATGCGTGATACGCGTACCGATTTGATTTTCGTATGCCGTTTCGATTTCGAATTTAGTTTTAATGCGATATGGTGCGTTATGATATGTAGGTACCCCATGTGAACTTCGGGACGACAAGCAAGCGCTTGGCGACGTCGGCACCGGCGAGCGAGGACCAGGTGAGTAGATTTATATCTACGGGGAGAAGTCGGGTGGATGGCGTATAGCACCCCCACAGTCCGTGGTGGTGTATACGGATGCGTATACACACCAACAATTATTATATGTTATTTGGGATTAATAACAATACTTAGGATGGATATTGGTGTGTTGGATTATTTTAGTGTTGCGAACCCTAGGGAAGTGTTGCACTACACATACACACATACATACCTGCATACATTCCTATTGATATGTGCTCATGGGATTCTTTATAGTATGTGTTCACATGGGTATGGGACTATGTGTTCACATACGGATTTGAGGATAATACTTGGGATTGAGCTGAGTCGATGAGATTCGATTTGAGGCCGTGAGATCGGTGATATAGCAGGGGTCGTATCTTAGATACGACATGACGTTGTAGCGGGTCCTTGACGTAGTGTTTCACACACGTCCATGCATACGTAGGCGGTATCAGTATGGTACTAGACGTAGATCAGTACCCCGATCATGATAATTGATAAAGAGGATACCAGGTGAATAGTATGATGAATGTGATATTGACCCGTACCCAGATTGGGATGCCGTACGACGGATTTACGTACGAGCTATATTGATGATTGATCCGCACTCTTGACTTGGGATGCCTGATTATAGATATGGTATCGGATATGATATTATTGAGGCGGGATCACCGACTATACATATACAGGTATGTATATGTATCGACTCAGATGATAGGCGGTTCCCTTACCTGTAGTTCAGCCGTATAGTTTAGTGTAGTTGTTAGATTAGATTAGACTTCTTACCTATTTCAAAGACTAACGAATCGTGGGTATTTTAAAAGACAGCCCAAGGGATCCTACGGATATTTCAAAAGACGTATCTTTTCATAAAAACACCGTAGCTCCTATTTTCAAAACCCCATGATTCGTGTTATTTCAAAAGGCACCATTTGTAGGACTTATATTAGTTTAATACTGATTAGTTATCGTTGTGTCTAGTATTCTGCTTCCGCACATTATTGCTGTTCGCTCTGCCCCGCATACTTATTTTGCTGCATACTCCATTATTGATATCATGCTGTTAGGACACCAGCACCATTACCGATGATGCGTATGTACCACATACACTTACTTGCCGGCTCACACACATCTTCATCGGTAATTGCCATGTCACGTACACTTAGAAAATACTATTGCTTGGCTTAGCTTGTTAGTTAGTAGTTGATACGATATTAGTGCACCTGGGTTATATGCCAGTTTAGACATTGTAGTTATTACTTGTCACTTCATGCATACTGTTATTCCATTGTTCATGCCTAGTTATTAATCATACATTGCAACTTGGTTATTGATACCATATACATTCATTAGCATTGACATATGCACTTGTGATGACTTCTTGAGATTTATGATATTTCTGGATTTCGGGGGAAAGCCGCAAAATTTCTAAACTTATTAACCTTTTAAAATATATAAATTGCTTCTAGTGATGTAAGTGTCGTCCACCATGAGTTTGCTGTGGTTTTCGAGATCCGTGTCGAGGAGTGGAGGAACCGTCACGGGTACATGGTGGGCCCGGTATGGTACCCCGGGGCAAGATGAATGTGGTGTTGACGTTGAGCCTGGCAGGGGACAGATTACCTACCGGTGATATTACCCGACGCGTCGGATATCCGGAGGATACCGTCGTGGTCTTGAGATGGATGGTAGGGGCCGGTCTGGACTGACGGCGCCCTAGATATTGAGATTGAGACATTGATATTTCGAGACAGTGAGATTTATGTTTCGTGTCGATGCTAGACACTGTTGATACTGATTTTATTATGATAACTCAGTTTAAAAATACGAAGGAAATCTCACTAATTTATGAAAACAGTTTCTTCATTTACATGTATTCTGTTTTCATGCATTCATACCTCATTCATATGATATATTGCTACCTGAGGCACTGACACGGGCACATGAGATTTCACTCGGTTAGATATTACCCTAGCCATTGTTATAGGCTGCTTGTTATGTATATTTTTGAGGATATATTATGATCATTGACCTAGCTTGCGTTATTTATGCGATTTCTGTGCGTAGATATTTTTCTATTCACGAGTTGGCAACTCACCCCCGTTGTGCCCCAGTTTCTTGCAGGTTTGCCGTACAGGTTTCATTACGGCGTTGCGGGCTCAGTTTCATTCGGGTGACTTGCTAGTAGGTGGGTTTTTCTTGTATCGTACCCATCATATTACCTTGTATAATATATTTCAGTTGTATCTAGTAAATTCCATCAACCAAACATCTATTTATTTTGAGATAGAGACCAGTGCTGTTTATTCTTTCGACCTTAGAGTCGCTTGTTATATTTCTGGTGGTTTTGAGTTCCTTTTGAGTTTTGATCCTCGCCGTTGGCGTTGTATATTATATTGCTTGTGTGGTTGTGACCGTCGATTGACGAAGAGCTAGCTCCCGCTTGGGGATGCCTTTTTATTGATTTCGTATACTATTCATGTTGTATCCCGTTTGGGAGCCAGTTTTTACAAGGAGACTCTGCCGAAATTTTCAGTAAATTTTGATGTTCTTAAAAACCGCATAATTCGGCTTATGCTATTAAAACTACTTGTTTAAATTTGGTTTTCCTGCACTCTACTACTTTTCTTGGTTTGGATTTCTGGGTTTTCGGTTTACTTAGATTACTTACGCCTTGAGACGTTCGTAGTTTAAGTGCCGGTCATGTTCCGTACTTTCGGGTCGTGACAACGTTACGCCTTTAGACGTTGCGTGATTTAAGTGCTAGTCACGAGCTAATATTTCAGGTCGTGGCAAGGCCATTATTGTGCATCGATGTATATTATAGTGGATGCTTGGACATATATATAGAGGACTTTCTTGCTCGACATGATAGTATGCTGTCTGGTTACTCTTTATCTTAACATGTTGACTGGTATTCTTATACTGTCTTTCTCTTACATGTTGATAAAGCCCTTAGGATATGTGCTTGACTTCCAGGACTATGATGCGGATCATACTACTGGGACCTGGATAGTCTACAAGCACATCCTTTAATTGTTCCTATTCGAGGGTATATCGAGACAGGGCATCGATATTCCAGAGTAGACTAGTGTGTACGTTTCTTGACCTTGTATGGGGGTGATGGTTAATCCCATAGCCATTGGTGTTTGACATCAAAGATTGTACACAGGTGCTCATTAGAGAATGGGTACACCGAACAGGACTCACCGAGAACTCCTAGTTGGTAATATACTTATCGTGAGATAGAAGTTCTCTGGTGACACTGGTACAGGTTAATCTGTAGACCCGAGATCATCATAGAGTCTTGTGTGGCTCCCACTGTGCTTTGATTTCCTCCCTACCACAGCTCAAAGGAGTTGTACAAACAGGTGGATTTTGGGTACAGTCCCGAGTCACATGGAGGCAGTGAGCGATAAGAGGGGTTTCTTCTTTCCCGGTATTGGGAGTTGATGTTGTGCTATGCTCGATTGGCTATAATTGGAAGTCTTTGGCCAGGGCTGATGTTGAGATTTACTGGTAAGAGTTATCAGTAGTTTCTCGAACCGTTATAGGTCAGACATCGGCATGACTTATCACGTTACTGGGTCTGACTATTCCATCCCTAGACATGATATGCGACATATCGGATGAAGAGACCGGACTCTATGGTAAGTGTTACCTATAGACTTCATGGGATTTTAGACAAGCTTGCTTGTTGATCTTCTGATCGCTCAATATCTGGGTAGCCGTTACGTCCAGCTAGTACCGCTGATGGCTTGTGGGTGACTGATATGATCATCACCTACTGCTGGCGTATTGAAGAGTCTTTAGAGTCCCACACAGAAGTTTCCTAGTTCAAGCGAAACGAAGTAGGGCACATATGTTGATATGTGCGGGGGGCCAGATTAGATACGAGTATGCGATACCGTATTCTAATCTGGCAGTTATTTATTATCGGTTAGGTTATATGTAATATAACCGAATTGTCGAATCAAGTGTTGATTTGATAATGTGATATACAGATAAATAATATTAGTCGGTTATATGTGATATTACCGGATTATTAAATCAAGTGTTGATTTATTAATGTGATATATATTTATATTTGATATAATTATATATTGACTAATATTATTAGCTCACTAATTATTTTCATAATATATATATTAATGTATATATATGTGATATATATATATATATATATATATATATATATATATTATGAAGTATGTCATGGATTTTCTATTTTTTGGAAAATAGAAAATGAAGTGTAAATGGAGAGATATTTTGAGTATGGTGTGAAGTATGGGCTTTATTATTTGTTTATTACTCTTGACTCAATATTTAAGCATGGTTGCAATTTCTTATTGCATTTTTATTCCATGCTTGAATAAGTGAGGAAAGAGAGAGCCATTCTTCACTACACTCACTCATTCATTTTCTTGACTTGAGTTTTTACTTAGCCATTTTTGAGAGCTCTCTCCATTTTCCTTCTTCTTCCTCTTGTTTCAACAAAACCCTTACCCTCACATGTGATGTGAATCATAGGGTTTTGTAAAAACCTTAGTGAGAAAACAAACCCATACTTCACCATCCTACACTTGATTAGCAATAAAGTGTGGTGTGCTTACTTCACTAAAGATAGTTTAGTGAAAAAGGTAGCTCGTGTTAGAGGGACTTCAGATGGATCATCTTCGGCACGAAGATCACGAAGGAGACTCGTTCAAACTCTTAAGTGGGGCCTTGTGGAGTCGTAGGGACTACAACCCGGAGCTTGTGGAGTGAAGGACTCGATCTACGAGTGTATAATTTCTTTCACTTCTTATAGTTTAGATCATATCATCACATGTTAACCCTAATATTCTAGTTAAGATCTTATTAAGTGTTCGTTAGCACCATGAATTTTTAAAATTGCATGTGTGATGCCCGTTTAAACCCCGTCGCGATGCTAGCGTACACTTTCAATTATGTCCTTACAACCTACTTTTGGGGAATCCGATTTGGTTGGTGCGGGTTATCGCACATCCATCAGACTAGTAGGGAAAGATGCAGTGCTCCTCACGGAGCATACGATCTCGATGGAATTTTTAATACAATTTTTAAGAAAACGTGATTTTCTATTTAATAAATAAATTCTTTTTTTAATATATATATATTATCAAAATATTTATTTTAAATATATTTAATAAATTCCATGTTTTCTAAAAAAGGAATCTCAAATTTCATGAATATACCATCACAAATCTATACAATTCCAGTTTACACTAAAATACCATATATTATTCAATCTATGTTTATAATCATTAGAATACTTCACTTATAAAAATTACATCCATGAAAACCTTAAATACGATAAATAAATACTTAAGGTTTATTTTGAAAATATATCAAAACTATTTTTCATAAAACCCCCTCAGGTTTATTAATTTACAATAAGGGCCTTAATAAATATAGATTTAAGCGGGACCAATTCTCTTGAGCCTCAGGGAGCCGGAGAAAGTGGGTGTTTGCCTATTTAAGGTAGACAACTAAAATGGTTTTATCAATATGGTAATTGTCTTGGAAAAAGACACAAATCCTACCGTCCATGTGCAACAGTTACCGATAACTCTAAAACCTAATTCAGGAATCAAATTCTGTTTAAGAGTCTGACTCAAGCTGAGTCACAGTCTAATCTGAATACAATCTAAACATGAATACAATACAAATATAACTCCAATACAATATGAATCCATATATATTGGAACTTGAACATGAATACCAGAATTCTATCTATATCAACATGACTTGATTTGACCAAACCATGAATATACATTGACTTGATCACATGATTATCCGTTTACATCCTTATCCATTTACATGAACAACTGATATCATGATTTCGGTAAGTCTTACATCTATAAAACGACACAATATACATTACGGGGTTAAAGGGGTAGACTGGTACGGAATGTGTTAAAAGTGGCACGAGATGGTCATTAAAAGACGTAACTAAACATCCATTGCCATTGTTCCGTGGGTTGACGGGGCCTTGTACTATGGGTTACCTTAGTCTACGGGATAGTTGGACTCCTCTCGTAAACACTAATATCTTCTGTACCAAGCTATGAACAACCGCGTTAACATAATAATCATACATTATACCAGTCATATTCTCTTATCTGTCTATTCTATTTCTATCTCTCTTTGGGACTTACCGAGTGATTGTTCGCTGATGACATTCCTTTTCTATTCTTTCTTTGGAATATTCTGGAGATCGAGCCCAGCTCAGAAGACTTGGAGCAGTTCATCGAGGACCTAGAGCTTTAGTCACTTGCATATACCTTTACTTTCAGTTCATGCCATTGTTTAGGCATTGCTTTCCAGTCTTGTATTTACTTTCCAGCATTGTATTGTAAAGAATGTTTAATCAATGAAAAGTTGCTGTTATTTCACATCTTATGTCTTACTTGTGTACATTTATATTATATTGTTTATATACGCTTAGCGTGTTTACTTTTGAGTAAATACGTCGCGGGCCTAGCCGCGTCTCCTTAACGTACACCGGGAAGCGGGGCGTGACAGATTTTGTTGGCGGCTCATGCAGGTCGGTTCTGCATGGAAACCTAAGCAATATATATCACAAGAATTATAAGAATCAGCAACTAAAACATTCTTTACATTTCATATTCTTTGAATCTATCCTAACCCTATTTTTCTTTCAAGGTTATGGATTCTCCGAACAGCACAAGCACCAATGTGAATGGAAACACTCCACCACCTCTTCCACTTATGCCTACCGTTGTAGCTCCGATCAACAAGCAGATAGTACTGCTCGAGGCAATCAAGATCCTCCTGAAGGGATAGCAGCAGCAAACTGCTATCCTAATAAACTGTCCAGAAGCAGAAGCACCTACAGTGAAGCAATTCCGGGCACTTCATCCTAGGAAATTTTTTAGGAAAGAAAGCCATCTGGAAGCTGAACAATGGGCTCAATCTATTGAGAATGATCTGGCAGCAGCACAAGTGCCAGACATTGCTTGGTAAGGGTTGTGAAGCTGCAACTCACTGATAACGCCCGAGTATGGCGGACGGCGGAAGAAAGCCGTCTTGTCCAGCCGATCGAATGGAAGACTTTTCGCAACATGTTCGACATGAAGTATTTTCCAGAGACTGCCCGATTAGACATAGAGCAGCAATTCATCCACTTACAACAAGGCTCTATGTGGAGCAAATCCATGGATGAGTATGATGCCGAGTTCACTATGTTGAGCAGGTAAGATATATCTCAAATATTCGAATTTTCTAATGTCACATACTACACAGCTAACACAACACCATAACAGGTTCGCGACACATCTTATACCGATTGTTGAGATCAGGGGCCAGATGATTTCAGCAAGGGTTGGACCAGGAAATCCGAGTTGTTCTAGCTACAGTGGATTTCCCAACCCATGACCCAGCTCTGAAGGCTGCCCGTCGATACGAGACAGTAGTGAAGAATAAGGGCAAACCTTAATCTGCTGATGTGAAGCACCCTGCTACTCAGATAGAGGGAGGAGCCTCTTCCAGGCCACCGTTTGTACCCAGGAGACCGGGAGTACCATTCAACTGGCCTAGTCCAGATTTTTGCTTTTATTGCAAAAGGAATGGACACCTGGCAAAGGATTGTAGGCGTGCTAATCGTCTCTGCTTAGTCTGTAGTTCCTCCATATATAATATTGGGTCTTGTCCTCACAGACTCAATCAGAATACTGCACCCAGACCAGCAATCACCTATCCGCAGCGGCCAGCTATCCAGGTACCTACACCATGTCTTGCTCTCCCAGCTCCACCTCCACGTGGACCTCCTGCACAGCCTACTCACCAATTTCACCAGGTAATGAGGAACATGTCTCGAGAGCAGAGAAATATGCCCCAAGGATAGAGGAATGTGCCTCCAGCTAGGAGGAACGTACCCAGGCATCATGCTTACAAATTAGCGGCCGTAGAAGCCAAAGCTATAGATCAAGGTAACACTGGTAATTCCCTTCAATCTTTTCAACCCCTTACATCATCTCGTTACTTTTCATGCACTACCAGTATTTCTTTCACCACTACTATCACTAATTTGTCTTGAACTATTACAACTTCCTTCTATAAATTTCGAGGACAAAAATTTTAGAAGGAGGGTAGAATGTAACAACCCTAAACTTTCTGTACAAAATTTTTGTAAAGTACAGAAAGGAGTACCTTAGCCTAAGCACAAGTATAAATTTAATTTATTTTAGAACAGCAAGAAAACACTTGTAGCTCATTGGTAAAGTCTTGCACTGCTGTGACATAGCCCCTGTGTTCAAATCCCCCCAGCCATATATCATTTTTTATGATTTTTCTTTTAAACTTTATGGAAGCCCAAAAGTTTACACGTGCAATACACGTAAAAATGAAAAGTCGCTAAAATCAAACATGTGGAAAATGATATTTGAACAGATAGGGACACATGGCAGCAATCCAAGACCCAACCTCATCCAAACGACTGGCCAAGATGCCCTTATGGCCGGCGGCGCTGGGCCCCCCCGTGGGGAATGCTCCCAAAATTTTTCCCAACACCCCTTGGCCTCCCCCCACTACTCCTAATCTGTTTGTTTTTCCTGCAAATTAACAGAGGATTAAAATCACCCATTAATCCAATGTTTAAATACATTTTAATTCTTTATTCATTCCCAAAACCTTAATTCAATCCTATAAATATAACATCACACCCTAGCCTCTTCATTCTGAAATCCATTATCAAAAATTCTCAAATTTTTCCAAGTCCAAGAAGTATACAAGTAGAGTTAGCCCAAGGTCAAGATCCGACGACGACTCGGGACAAATCCGGCGACACCGCGACTCTATGAAGCCACCAAACGTTCCCTTAACCTTCCCTCTCTTCTCTAAGCTAGTAAGTCCCCTCTTCTCTTCTCTCTTCTTATTCTAAAAAGATCTCTTTTCAAAACTCGTCGAAAGTGGAGTTATTCCGACTTCTGATTCTAAAATTGTTTAAAACCAAACTGTTCTTAATAACAAATTAACCATTTCTTTATATATTGTTTAGCAACCATAAAACAACATTTTGAATAAGTTCCAATTCAAAATACCATGCTATGCAACTTGTATTACACTTTTATGGTTAAATACCGCAAAGTTTACCTACGACATTCTTTTATCTTATTGCTCATATTACTTTTAGAAAAACCTCACGAGATAATAACCTATCTCATCACAACACTCATCATGACATTGCACGATGGCTTGAAAACAATATTTTTGGTGGTTAATACAATTTACAATAAAATACCTTAAACTAATAAAACCGTATATTTTAAGATTGTTTTAATCAAATTCATTACAATTATATCCTTACAACCCACTTTGGGGAATCTGATTTGGTTGGTGCGGGTTATCACACATCCATCGAACTAGTAGGGCGAGATGCAGTCCTCCTCACGAAGCATACGATCTCGATGGAATTTTTAATATAATTTTTAAGAAAACGTGATTTTCTATTTAATAAATAAATTCTATTTTTAATATATATATATATATTATCAAAATATCTTTTTTAAATACATATAATAAATTCCATGTTTTCTAAACAAAGAAATCCCAAATTTCATGAATATACCATCACAAATCCATACAATTCCAATTTACACTAAAATACCATATACTATTCAATCTATGTTTATAATCATTAGAATACTTCACTTATAAAAATTACATCCATGAAAACCTTAAATACGATAAATAAATACTTGAGGTTTATTTTGAAAATATATCAAAACTATTTTTCATAAAACCCCCTCAAGTTTATTAATTTACAATAAAGACCCTAGTAAATATAGGTTTAAGCGGGACCAATTCTCTTGAGCTTCAGGGAGCCGGAGAAAGTGGGTGCTTGCCTATTTAAGGTGGACAACTAAAACGGTGTTATCAATATGGTAATTGTCTTGGAAAAAGATACAAATCCTACCGTCCATGTGCAACAGTTACCGATAACTCCAAAACCTAATTCAGGAATCAAATTCTGTTTAAGAGTCTGACTCAAGATGAGTTACAGTCTAATCTGAATACAATCTAAACATGAATACAATGCAAATATAACTCCAATACAACATGAATCCATATATACTGGAACTTGAACATGAATACCGGAATTCTAGCTATATCAACATGACTTGATTTGACCGAACCGTGGATATACATTGACTTAATCACATTATTATCCGTTTACATCCTTATCCGTTTACATGAACAACTGATATCATGATCTCGACAAGTCTTACATCTATAAAACGACACAATATACATTACGGGGTTAAAGGGGTAGACTAGTACAGAATGTGTTAAAAGTGGCACGAGATGGTCATTAAAAGACATAACTAAATATCCATTGCCGTTGTTCCGTGGGTTGACGGAGCCTTGTACTACGGGTTACGTTATTCCACGGGATAGTTAGACTCCTCTCTTAAACACTAATATCTTCTGTACCAAGCTACAAACAACTGCATTAATATAATAGTCATTCATTATACCAGTCATATTTTCTTATCTGTCTATTCTATTTCTATCTCTCTTTAGGACTTACCGAGCGATTGTTCACTGACGAAATTCCTTTTCTATTATTTCTTTAGAATGTTGTCAGGAGGACCCGACTCTCTGGAGATCGAGCCCAGCTCAGAAGACTTGAAGCAGTTCATCGAGGACCCAGAGCTTTAGTCACTTGTATATACCTTTACTTTCAGTTCATGCCATTATTTAAGCATTGCTTTCATGTCTTGTATTTACTTTCCAGCATTGTATTGTAAAGAATGTTTAATCAATGAAAATTTGCTGTTATTTCACATCTCATGTCTTTCTTGTGTACATTTACATTATATTGCTTATATACGCTTAGCATGTTTACTTCTGAGTAAATACGTCGCAGGCCTAGCTATGTCTCCCTACCGTACACCGGGAAGCAGGGCGTGACAAAGCTCTTCCAACAGACTGCCCTTCCATTGAGGATGAAGATATAACCCAACATGGATTTGGAGTCATCCTTATTACTCTGGAAGATGGAGTCAGCGAATGCCTCGATCTGGAGGTCTTTACTGTCATATACCTAGAACATCTCCTTAGTCCTTCTCAGGTACTTGAGAATATTTTTTACTGCTATCCAGTGCTTCTTCTCTGGGTTTGACTGATATCTGCTTACCACACTTAGTGTGTAAGCAACATCTGGTCTGGTACACAATATCGCATATATTATAGATCCTACCACAGAAGCGTAAGGTATAATACTCATGCAATCCTTTTCCAAATCAGTCTCGGGAGACATCACTTTAGAGAGGGTGATCCCATGACAAACGGGTAGATTACCACGTTTGGAATCTTCCATATTGAATTTTTTCAATATAGTGTTAATGTACCTAAAAGTCCCAACATCCTTTTAGATCCGGATCCCCAGAATATATGAAACATCACCCAGGTCTTTCATGGAAAACTTCTGTGACAAGAATCTTTTGACTGATTGTAGCATAGGAATGTCATTTTCTATCAGGAGAATGTCATCCACGTACAAGATGGGGAATACTACAGTTCTCGCTACAAATTTACTATAAATACATGGTTCATCAAGAATTTTGATAAATTCAAATTCTTTGACTGTCTCATCAAAGAAGATGTTCCAACTCCGCGATGCCTGCTTTAATCCATAAATGGATTTAAGTAACTCTCACACCTTTCCGCTGCTCCTACTCTCTATGAAACCCTCTGGCTGATCCATATAAACACACTCTTCCAAATTTCCATTCAGAAAAGTGGTCTTTACGTCCATCTGCCAAATTTCATAATCATAGAAGGCAGAAATGGTAAGTTGGATCCGAATTGATTTAAGCGTATCCACCGAAGAAAAGATTTCATCATAGTCCAAACCAGGTCTTTGACGAAAACCTTTTGCTACAAGTCTAGCCTTATAAGTTTCAATCTGTCCATCTGCACCAATCTTCTTTCTGAAGATCCATTTGCAGCCTACGGGTTTTATCCCTTGAGGTGCAATGTCCAAAGTCCAAACTTTGTTGGTGTACATGGATTCCATTTTGGTCCGCATTGCATCCAGCCATTTTACTGATTCTCTGCTCGTAATGGTCTGTTGGAAACTAGTTGGCTCATCATCATTGATGATGCAATCCTCTCTATCCCCATCTATGAGAAAACTGTAGTATCTCTTGGGCGAATGAGACTACTTACTAGATCTGTGGAGTGGCGCAGGGACGTCCAGTTCTTTTGAAACTTCTGGTTCCACCATGCTTTTAGTAATAGTTTGTGGTTCTGGAATTTCTTCCAGTTCTATTGTGCTCCCACTTATTTGTTTTTCAAGAAATTGAGTCTCCAGAAAGTGGGCATGCCGAGAAATAAAAATCTTTTGTTCCTCTGAGCAATAGAAAAGATACCCCTTAGAGTTCCTTGTGTATCTCACAAACTTACACAGTACTGATCGTGCCTAGAGCTAGTCTGCATGCTGCTTTTTGACAAAAGCTGGACATCCCCATATCTTAAGATATTTAAGATAGGGTTTCTTCCCACTCCACATTTCATATGGTGTGGTAGGCACTAACTTAGTAGGAACTTTGTTCAAAAGATATGTGTTCAGTTGATAAAACTGCATATTTAATATGACATTTTTCCTACTATTTCTATATAGTAAAAGGTGTTTATTATAAATATGACACATATGAAGGTTTATTTGCAAAAATACTATTTTCATGTGTTTATATATTATAATTATCATTATGTAGGAAAAAGTAAGTATATAATATCCATGTAACATTTGGTCTATTTAAATATGCTTACCATATTAATATCTTTGACCAATTCTCTTAAAACTAAAATATCATGACAAATGGTTAAAGATAATATCTCAATAAAAACAAATTCTACTAACATTATTTATTGAGATAATTGTGCAGAAATTATTTCAGGACTGGAATCAAGGAAATCCGAGTTATCGAGATCAAATCTGCCGAAATAGTGAAGTAAATTGATGAAATCAATTCTGACAGAGACGTAGAGAAGATTTTCAGATTCCAGATACCAAAATAGTCTACATGTGTCACCAGAAGAAGCCTCAAGAGAAACGAACCCACGATCCTCCTAATCCACCTTGGATCCGCGGCCAAACCCACCATTACGTCGCGGTTCCGCCGCACTTCTAGGATAGTTAGGGCATGAGATTTTTTCTGTTGGGATCTTAACCACTGGTTTCCATATTAGGAAACTAGGGTAGTTAGGGCATGAGATTTTTTCTGTTGGGATTTTAACCACTGGTTTCCATATTAGGAAACTAAGGTTCTAGCTCTGGGACTATAAATAAGGACCGAGAGGCTCTTGGAAAATTCATCAAGCTGAAGAGATCACGAAGTCTACGACAGGCTCACGATCCAGGCTGATCATCAACGGTTCATTTACCTCCTTAGAAGAGATTGAGAAGCAAACTAGCAATTTTGTAATCATTTTCTAAGGGAACAAAGTGTAAATGAATTTTGTTGATTAATAAAGGTAGTTGTTTTCTTATTCTATCTCTTTGTAGTTTTAATATGATTTCCCTCTCCATCTCTTCTTCTCCCAATAGGCGCGAGTAATTCTTCGCTTGTTAAGGTTCATGGGATTAGGGTAGGTTAATGGATGATGAAGATCGTTAAACTCTTTTTAAGTCCTATAAAATTTATAAATTTTATCAAAAGAATAGTTAACATCCTAATTGGGCGGGCTATCAATTCATTGATAATCGCAACCACGATTAGAAATTAGATTAACTATTGTTTTGGTAAAGGCTAGATATGAACGGAGTTCCATGTTGAGATAGGGGTTAAGAGTGTGAACCCTTTTTCCCTCAAGAAACCCTAATCTACATGCATCACTGTCGGTCTAGTTTTAAATCTATTAAAGGATAAAAGGAGTAATCTATAATTAATCATCCATGACTACTAAATCCCAATGAACCCTACAAGCCCCCTTTTAATATTAAACTTACCTCCGTAGTTAATCTAGATCTATATTTTGCATCCGTGTTTAACGTAGATCTAGATCCTACAACCATTCTTTATCATTCTTTATTCTTCCTCCTTTCTTTCTCAACACGCCTCAAGTAAGATTAAAATATTCAACGTTTCCCTGAGGACGACCCGTACTCATCTCGGTCTAGCTACACACGATACCGTTATTGATTGCGGTTAACTACTACATACACATAAATCAGATCAATCAAATTGAGTCTTCCAGTTCTATTGCGCTCCCACTTATTTCTTTATCAAGAAATTGAGTCTCCAGAAAGTGGGCATGCCGAGAAATAAAAAGCTTTTGTTCCTTTGAGTAATAGAAAAGATACTCCTTAGAGTTCCTTGGGTATCCCACAAACTTACACAGTACTGATCGTGCCTAGAGCTAGTCTGCATGCTGCTTTTTAACAAAAGCTGGACATCTCCATATCTTAAGATATTTAAGATAGGGTTTCTTCCCACTCCACATTTCATATGGTGTAGTAGGTACTGACTTAGTAGGAACTTTGTTCAAAAGATATGCAGTAGATTCTAGTGCATAATCCCAGAAAGATCGCAGTAACTCGGTATTACTCATCATAGAACACACCATATCCAATAAGGTGCGGTTTCGCTTTTTCGATACACCGTTGTGTTGAGATGTGTTTGGAGGAGTAAGCTGAGAGAGAGTTCCATTCTCTTTTAAATAATCCAGAAACTCGGCACTTAAGTATTCACCACCTCGATCAGATCGAAATATCTTAATACTTTTTCCTGTTTGTTTTTCTACTTCATTCTTGTATTCCTGTAATTTCTCAAAGGCGTCGGATTTATATTTTATCAAGAATACATGTCCATACCTTGAGAAATCATCTGCAAAAGTAATGAAATAGGAATAACCACTTCTTGCATGTGTAAACATTGGACCACACACGTTGCAGTGTATGAGTCCCAAGAGCTCCGTGGCTCTTACTCCATGTCCAGTGAACGGAATCTTTGTCATCTTTCCTTTGAGACATGATTGACAAGATGCATAAGATAGATTTTCAAACGGATCCAAATATCCCTCTCTATATAACTTCATCAACCGTGTTTAATTGATGTGACCTAGTCTACAATGCCATAAGAAATCTTGTTCGTTTCTGGAGACTTTCTTTTTAGTGTGTTCTGGACGTTGAAAATTGAATATTGATTTAATACGTATATACCGCTGTCTAGTGTACCTGATCCAATCAAACCATGATTAAGGTGAATGTTTATAACATCGCTTACAAATGTAAAATCATAACCTTCTTTAGATAGTAAAGATACAGAGATGATATTACATGTCAAACTAGGTATACAAAAACAGTTACTCAAAACCAAAATGTGTCCACTTGTCAACCTTAGGTGATATTCCTCTACGGAAACAGCATCCATGCTTACTCCGTTAGTAACCTTGAGGGTCATATCACCTGCCTTTATAACTCTACGGCTTCTCAGTGCCTACAATGAATTACATATATGAGATCCTGAACCGATATCCAATACTTAGGAAGTAGAGTTGATTGACAAACGGTTTTCAATCATAAACACACCTGAAACCGAAGCCACAACTTGTTTCGAATCCTTGTTCTTGCTTTCCATGCCCTGCAGTCCTTCTTTCAATGGCCTTTCTTATGACAATAAAAATATTCCTCTTTTCCTACTGTCGGCCCCAAAACTTTTGCTTTACCCTTTCCTTGTACCTTATTGACACCACCTTTCGGCTTGGTAGGGGCCTTCTTCTTCTTCCCCTTGGCTTTTGCCTTGGATCTAGAGGAAGAAGATTCCCCAATAAGCAGAGTGGGTGTCTCCCTGTTTTTCTTTTGGGTGCCTTCTGCACTCTTTAACATGTTAAGGAGTTATGGAAGTGTAACTTCCTTCCCTTGAATATTGCAATTCAATATAAAATGGGCATAGGTAGAGGGGAGGGACTGTAGAATCAAGTCTGTATACAACTCGTTCTCCAACGTGGTCCTAAGGTCCCTGAGCTCTTCAATATAGCTGATCATCTTAAGGACGTGGTCTCTTATAGATGACCCGATAGCCAACCTTGCCTGAAATAATTTCTTCGAGATCTCGTATCTTACGATACGAGATTGCTCTCCATATAAATCTTTGGTATGGAGGAAGATAGAAGCTAAGTCCATCTTCTCGTGCCACCTCTGGTGTTCATTATCTATTGAGGCCAGCATGGGGCACTTGGCTTTTGCACTGTCTATTTCCCATGTCTTACGGATCTCAATATCCGCGATGGAGAAATCTGGACCTGGGACGGCAGGTGCTTTAGTAGTAAGGAGGTAGCCCAGCTTGTCATAGGTAATGGCCATCTGGTCATTTCTTAACCAATCTTTATAGTTTGGCCCCGTCAATATAATTTTATCTAGTAGTAACTTAAACCCGGTCATCTTGGTCGCTGTAATTAGGAGAGAGAAGAAACACTCAACATGATACTCTTGCAAATTTAGATTAGTTATTAGTTTATCTAAACAGAATGGCTCCTACTATTTCTTCAAATCCTCCTTCAAACCATAAAAGAAGAATTAGTCAGGATTAATCGCACCCTACATTTCTTGCTTGACCTTTCGGCCAGGTTAGTGTCGGTACTTCGAGGGAGGTTTTACAATGCTTTCACATAGTTCCTTAATTAAATAACCTCTTTTCCCTGGAGGCGTAGCCCCGCTAACACTGTTTTAGACACCTACTTGGTTTATAGCATTGATTGTAAAGTGAAAAACTCTCCCGAGGAGTAATAAAACTCATGGTGGGATCGGGATCCAACTATCATTGTGTGACAATTTTGAAGGAATCCTACCAAAATCATCACACTTCAGATGGTATGCAAAACTAGAAAGTTTCATTTTCCTTTAAAACTCTCGATGTGGATTTTTGCCCCAGACGCTTATGACCTTGACGAAGGCCAAAATATCATAAGATGCAAGTCAAGTTCTACTCGTCATTGTCCAGGTTAATCTGAACCCATTCGTACAAGCTCTTGACGAAGGCCAAAATAGTTGTATGCCTGTCCCAGATTAACGCATCTATCTATGCTACAGATGACCCAGCAGCTACCAATCGCTATGCCTTGGCGAAGGTCAAAATACATAGATTGAATACTACCGAATACCCATCTCAAATGACGGAGGGCTACGACTGGTTTTGGCGAAAACCGTGAACGTAATGAACTTAATATAGTCGAAGGAACTATGATAGCTTTTAAAAGGAGCAGTTTAGGCTCTGCATTTAAAAGTTATTTTTAAAGAAAACCGAGTGGTTTTGAAATTGTTTCAACGATTTAACTTTGGTTTATTTTATTTGTATTAAACAATATTAATGATGTCCCATCATTTAACCCTATCATTGTAGAAAGAAACGAAACATATGCTTATGCCATCCGCATTCACCACGGGGCCTCGTCATGCACTGTCAGGTTACTTAACTAACGGCAGAGCGGGGCCAGGGCTAGCACGGGTGCAAAACATAAGTAACGTTTATTATATATAATCTATATATATATCCATTCGTCTTACGCAATAATAGCCATTCCAGATCATAGATCACAACACAAGTAACACGGATGAATATATTGGATATACTAGGATTTCCGTGTTTCGTTTAAGCCTATAACGAAAAACGAATTCCACGGTCGTGATGAATAGCCAAACTCTCACCTTAGACCCCTACGGGTGCGGCAAACTACCCACCAAATCTCCGAAGTGAAGCAACCTCCCTCAATGAGATGAGTAGGCCACTCGACACTTCAAGAATCCAGTAGTTTGTGCACCCCTCCTTAGGTCTATCCTAGGTGCAAGAACAAGTAAATGAAATAATACAACGATGGCTACAACTTCAACCCGGATGTGCCCCACAAAAGAATATTACATCACATTACAAATTACATGAATGAAAGAAAAGAAGACTCTTCTCACATCCCTCCGGCTATTCAATCACGATGATCCAATACTTCATATCTACAAACTGCAAACAATATACTAGATGGGCAAGAAAGGGGTGCACATCCTTAATGTGTGCATGTATGCATGGAGTCCTATAAAAACGTGTGATAGGCAAGAAAGGGATGAGAGATCTTCATCTCTCAAGCCTTCCCCAAATCTAACCCTAACAAGTGAGGAGACTACTCACTCATTAGGGAATTGAAAAATATTTTCTAACTATCTAACTAGGGCAAATAATAAAGATCTATACTAGGGCAAGAAAGAAATTACCTAGGGCATAGAAATAAAATTGAACTAGGACAATGAAAAGAAAACTTACTCCTAATTTTTATTTGATGCTCTCTTCCTTCTTTACAGAAATTTACAGATCTGAATTTAGATAGATGAAATGAGGCACAACAAGAGGCATAACCTAAAAGAGATTTTAGGGTTTCTATTTATAGAACATGGAAACCCTAGGGTTACAATCGCGTCATATCTGCAATTACAAGTTTACCCCCTAAGAAAAGAATTAGTCAACGCACCGTCAGCCGTCTCCAGAAGTTTCCACCGACATGGATAATACACGGCCGCGGAACCGCGGCCATAGGCCCTGCTTGGCCGCGGTTCCGCGGCCAAGTAGGAGCTTCTTTAACTGCAATTTTTAGAGGCTCTGTTGGTTGAATTTGTCTTCTTATTTCTTCTGTTGGTTTCTCAGTTTTTCTTGTAGATTTCTTCCAGATTTCCATAGTGAATAAAGTCGTGGACTTTTACCGTTTGCTTCGTGTCGAAGTCTTGAACCTTGTGCTGCCTTTGTTCTTTATGAAATTGTCCATTGATCTTCGTTTAGTCTTCAAACTGTAGGCTTGATCAAGATTCTTCCATTTATCGGTCGTAGTCTCACTTTTGTATTGTCTTTTCATTATTTTCACTGTTTTTGTTCCGAGAACCTGTAACCTGCAACTATGTAGCAGACATGGGTCAAAATCACCTATTTATTTGTAAAATGACTAAGAATGGGGAATATAATAATGCAATATTATGATATGAACACCAGGCTCATCGTCTACTCCACGAAAAACATTTCTCGCCCCGGGGAACCATACCGGGTCCACCATGAACCCGCAAACGGATCATCCACCTCTTCGAATTAGGTTTCACATATTACACGTCTCAGAACCGAGAAACCGCACGGTGGACGCACTGAAATATCATATCAAGATAAACCGGGTTTTTAAAACAATGCATACTTTCTTTTAAAATAACCACGGTTCTCAAATCCAGAAATCTCATGAAAACAACATATCTGCCTATAATCGTAAAGTATGATGTATGCGACATATAACAGGAATGTAAGCATATCCGTATATCATGCAACATGGAATCAGTAATATGCACATGTCGAGGGGAAAGCCGCCTTTTTAAATGAATTCAGTTTTTAAAATATATCTTGTGGTTCCCAATTTCTCCTAAGTCAAATGCAATATCGTATAAGGTGCATATGTAACTGTAGTAAGTAAACTATGCAAGGGGGTTATATCATGATGCAGCAATCCTACTGTGTAGTGACATGGCAATTATCGATGATGAAGTGTGTGAGGGGCAAATTTGTGTAAGTGTAACATACGCATTATCGATAATGGTGTAAGTGTACCAGCACAGGTATAAGCAATGCCATGAGAATAACATGAATGCAGCATAATATAAATCATCAGCTAAAAGCTATAAACTATACGTATCTACTTGATCGAGTCGGTGAATCAATCAATCGGCACCCAGCCACAACACCACGTACGGTATAATCCATCGTACGCAACCTCTAGTCAAGGGTAAGGATCAATCATCATAAAACTCATCACGTACGGAAAATCATCGTACGACGTCACTAAACCATCGGGGTCCTATCATCCTATATGACAATGAGGGGTACGGACCTAACATCTCGTACGACATATCACACATGATTCACAACATTTATATATATATATATATCTAAATACCTACGTCCCAGGTCGCATCCATAATAATCTCATATCGAAGGACCGGCAAAGGTATCAATCATCTCCATCGACTCGCATCCATATACCAACATATCAATCAAGTCATCATATCACATCGTATATTCTTTTCATCGCATTTATATCTCACATCAAGTCAATATGCATATACATTCTACCTCATACATCAAATGTTATGTTACTCTAAAATTCATACTTATTCTAGTGTAACTATATATTTACATATCGTGATTCACATTCACTTTTCATATGTTCAAAGATTTCATGTTATATCGCAATACATATATTCCATCATTCATCTCTAACTATCCTTTAACCATAACCCTAGTTTCCTAATCTAGGTTTCCTTACCCATATTCTATATATAAATCGGTTTCCATCAAGTTTGCGGGGGTGCTATATGCCATCCACCCGACTTCCCCGTAGATATAGATCTACTCACCTTAATCCTTGCTTGCCGAAGTCGATGACGCCACGCTCCGTCATCTCGGAATCCTCATGAGGGTACCTACATATCATAATACATCGTATCACATTAAAATCCGATTCAAAAGTAAAACGACCAACGAATCTCACATAGGTCAAAACCTATGGTATACTCCCGCAAATCAACCAAATAACATTCGATATAGACGTACAAACGTCAAGTGACCGATAACAAACACAAATACCAAAACTTTAAGTCATGAATACCAAGAAATGCAAGGCAGCAACTCATGAAAATGGTCCCAGATTTTAGTTCAGGTGAAAACAAGGTGCACAAACAATATTTGGGTGTTGTATAAGAGGTATGTGAGCTACTGAAGCAACCTGGACCTAAACCCCCACCACATGGCCGGCCACACTCCCTCAAATTCTGGCCACCTCGATTCCAGAGGCTTGGATAGGGTATGTTTTGTCAGGGTGGTCTCGTGGTGTCTTAATTTGGTCTCTGAAGTTGTTTGCTTATCTCGTAATCATCTCAGGTTACACTAGATTCCCCTGCACCCACTATATTTTCACAAAACCGACATGACAAGTTTCTGTTTTGGGTTTTCAGGTTTTCGGTTTAGGTTAGGTCTAGGTTTTTGACAATTGGGGGGTTTAAGGTTACCACTGAAGTTCAATTGCACAACCACAACTCAAGAATCCCTCAACCCTCTTCTAGGAAATCTCAAAGTTCACAAAACTTCACTAGGTTTTAAACTTGATTAGAGGCTAAAGCAATTGAAATACTACACTTAATGTGAAAGAATTACCTCATTTGGCAACTCAAGAAAATTCTTGAGTTGCCCCAAGTCTCCAAAATCTATCCTTTCTTAGTCCAAAGTGCTTGTGATGATCTTGTGCATGTTTTTGATGAAAGAGGGATGATGTTTTTGTGTGTTTTTGGGTGTGAAATGAAGTGTTTGAGGAGGGGGAAGAGAGGGGGCATCCATGAGAAGAAGAAGATGAAGAAGAAGAAGAAAAGATGAAGATGATGAAGTGAGAATGATGAGCCATGTCCAAGGTTTGACCCCTCACCTCTCTCTCCTTCTCTCTTATGCCCATACCCATTATTCTAATCTATTTTCTTTTTCTTTTATCTTTTCTTTTGTTTTTTTTTCTTTTCTTTGATTTAAAACAACAACCATGCAAAGAAAAGAGAAGAAAAGCCATGGTAGAAATGAAACAAATGCTAAAATGTGACGTGGTGCATGTCATGTGCACAAAACTAGCTTAATGTACGATTAGCGATATTTAATCGCGATTAGCATTAAAAATAATATAATTAATTATATAAAAATGTATAAATGCTCAAATCTTATAAAACACCCTCTTTTCAGTAATTCCCATAATTTTCTAAATATTCCCCAATTTATCGGTATTTAATTATACCGTACTATTAAAATATTTATAATATTTATTATTTAATTATAAAAATTCCCAAAAATAATATTTTATTTTTCTGAAATGTTACAGTCATCCCCCTTTAAAGAAATTCGGTCCCCGAATTTAAATTTAAACTCCCCCAATTTCTAAAACATTTCAGTAAAATGATCAAGTTGTCGGGGCTCCGAAATCATAAATACATAAAACACATCGTAGCGCAATGCATGCGCATGACAAATGAGCAGATAACTCAAAATCAAAACTCCATTAAGCATCCCGAAATCATCGAAGTTATGGTGAAGACACCAATGTCAAAGCCCAAAACGAAAACCAACATGATATACATCAAAACTATAACACGTACATAGTACGCGTCGGTGTAAACTCGTCAAAACGTCTGAAAGAAATGCATGCCAAACTCTTTTCAAATCGTTGTGTGATGCGTGTATCACTGCACAGTGGTGGACGTCTATTGTAAAAAAATAACTATATATATACCCTTTGTTTACTATACATGCCCCGCCGTTTTGAAAACAATTTTCGAAGGATTTCCTCTATAAAATGTTTCGGGTCATCTCGGACACGTAGGTAAATACTGAGACTATAACTCTTTCTTTGGAAATCCTTTCGATAACTATCAATGCATGCAACAATATGTTCAGGTACTGTCCTCGGACTAGTCCTGCTCAGTCACTATATCAAATAGTAAATATCATAAAAACGTACTGCTCCAAGGAAATCAATCCCAAAATATGTATATGAATGCCACGTGCGTCTGGTGCACACGAAAATCAAAATCCATGAATGTGCCATACATGTTCACAAAAACAAAATCTAAGTGCAGCGGGTGTGCACGAAACACCTGTCAAAGGCAGCGTGTGTGCCTGACAGCAATATCAAGTGCATCTGATATGCATGAAGAATCTCGATTTAGTGCATGTGGCGTGCACCAAAATCGCATCAAGCACGTCAAGTATGTGCAAAACCAATTCAAGTGCATAAGGTGCATGAAAACAAATATCGAGTACCACAATTGAAATCGACGGTATACAACACATCTCAATCCAAATCCAAATCAAGTATACCGTGGTATATAATCTCACAACCATATGCATCAGTGTGCACAAAATCGAATCAAAACACTAAAAGAGCATGAAAACTATGCCGAAAGCATAAGTCAAATCACATGCATACCATAGGTATGAAGTCAAATCAACATCTCGAATGACATCAAATCGAAGTCAAGTGCAACTGTGGTGCACAAAACACATATCAATGCACTGCAAGCATATATGAGCTATACCGAGTGCACAAAAAATCAAATCCAGTGCCTACCACTCGCACAACATCAATCAACTATATGAAGTCCATGAAATCATAAACACGTGCCACCAAGGCATAAAATCGTCATCAGGTGCAATAGGTATGCACAAATCGCAAATCAACGCAACGGTGTATAAAATATATATCAAATACAATAACTATGCGCAAAATGTAAATACCCAGTAGGTGCAGCCATGGTGCACGAAATCAATATCATGAAACTCCATCATCAAAACTCAAATTCAAGCGATATAAGCATGATACTCGGATCACAAACGCAAATCGCAACAAATGACATTGAGGTACACCTCCTACAATGTAGAAAAAAATTGGTGCGCCCAAAACTGGCAGTGTAAGAACATCCGCTTGCCTCATGCCCACAGTTTGGCGTCCTCTTTCTCTGGGTCCTCATTTCTCTATGGATTACTAATCTCGAAATTCATCGGCTCATCGGTTAGGTCAGGTGTGCTAACGGGAACGATTCCACTCTGGCACTTCTCTGGTCAACTCTCGGCAAATTATCACGGCCACATGTAAAGCAGCACGTCACTGGTGTCGGCCTCTGGCCATCTAAACATATAGCATAACTGATCCTCGGTGCAAATCTTATTGCAGCAGTGTTCTGGAAGGAACTGCTCAAGGTCTCTTCCGATCTCATCTATGCCGAACTGTACGGAGGCTGGTACTGTTGCATAATCTTTTCTCATTTTTCTGGACATCTGCCTTCTCAGCACTGCATCTCCTTGGGATCTGGCCGTATCCCAACACCTCTGTATACACATCAGATCTCTAATCTCAATGGGGAGTAACAACAGCTCGTCAGCATCTCGCACGAACCTCTGGTCCCACTCTTCTGTATCATCGTCCACTCTGATGTCACATCATGCTATCTGCATACTGCAAATGTTCTCAGCTACAGTCAATCCGAAGTCTCTCACACAGACTCGAAATCATGAACTCGGTATCTTCATCACCCTGTAGAAGATCTCTATCCGAACACGTCCTCGGGGACTCATCCCAACCATCGGAGGAATACTCAATACTCGCCCATCCTCGATCAACTCACAACGCATCTGGGTAAGGTCCTCTATCCGAAGCTAGTCAGCTTACTGGTCTCCTATCACATAATATCCGGACGACGTTAAACTTTTCGATCGAGTCATCGAGGTCCCAAAATTTCCCGAAGGCTCAACACCTGAGCACAGTCTAAAAATATCTGGTACATACCACAGTATCTCTGGACCAACCGTAGAAGGGCAAACCCAAGCCTCACTGATGGCACCGCTAAACTACCACAAACCCTAAGGTTCAAAAGCGGTTCCATGGTCATCATGTTGAGTTAGGGTTTCATTCTTCTAGAGGGTCCACAGAATCACTTGCATGTTCCTCCGAACACTCTAAACTTGGGAAAATTGGTTTCTGACACTCGCTTGAACTCTTTAGCTTCGCCTAGTCAATATGTGAATACCCTTCGTCCGCATGCTAAACAATGCCTCAATCCTCCAAGAAAGGCGATATCTTCATGGACATCTCGGGATCGGTCGACTCTAGATCTAAGTAAGACTCTCCATACTGGAAATCTTCAACTCAACTGGGCCTGCGTCGGTGCATCAACCTAACGAATCATCCTCGTCTCTCAACTCGGGATAGAATAGCTATCATCTGTCACATTTCTGCCTGGAAGCTCCAGCGATCTCAGCTCGTAAGCTTTAGAAGTTACATCCCATCAATCTCAGCAACAGCTGGGTCATCTGTTCGCACGGTAGACGGCATCACAAACTCTGAGGTATGATGTACATCAACAGTCCTCTCACAACTGGCAGCCCCTATCAATAGCCCGATCATCCGGTGCAAAACCAAACACTCTCCTCTACAAGAGGTCACGACACAACACTACATCGAGACGTACCCATGTCACCAGAAAACACAATGGTCAGTCCTCGTCCACGATGAGCTCGCCCTGACCGCATCACTAGTAGCAGCTCAATCTGTGCTCAAACCATGGCGACAGGAAGCTCAACTGTGTATCGATAAAAACAGATCAAAGGCATGAAAGGAAACGAGTGATCCATAATGGATACGTGATCATAAGAAGAAACCGTATCAATAAAAGTATGATCATGGAAACGAACAGAATTAAGGATCACAAATGGATGTATAATCATGGGTACGAAGAGAATCACAGATCTCAAAATATGTACATCCTAAGGTTTCTTAAGTGGAGTATCGTATCGTAAATATGCCGCAGAACATACATAGGGTACGTCACTCTTCTCAAGATACCTACTCCATCAATCAGGGTCAGCCTATGAAACGAAAGTTCGGGTCTAATACACCCCATGTTCAAGTCTAAGTTCCATAAGGTCAAGCCTAGTTTCCGAAATACATACCCGCCCTAGACTACGCATAGTCAAATATAGACCTGAACCAAGGTTAAACATAGCGCCATGATACCAACTTTGTCACGACCCGAAATATTAGCTCGTGACCGGCACTTAAATCATGCCATGTCTAAAAGCGTAACATAATTCAAGTAAGCTGAAACCCAGAAATCTAAACCTTTTTAAGAAAATAAAAGAGGTGAAGTTTTGAAATAAAAATATAATGAAATCAAGTTTTCTTACATGCCTAGAAAAGGAACATGAATAATGCAAGTGAAATTTACCAGTTTGAAAACATGTTTCGTCTTTAAAAAAAATTAGGCAGCACCTCCTTTGTATTTTTTTGATCCAAAACCACAATACATGATAATAAAAAAGGCATCCCCAAGCGGGAGCTAGCTCTTCGCCAAACGGCAGATCTACAACCACGCAAAGAATAAATATAAGTATACGACGCCCAACGGCGAAGTTCACCACAAAAGATAAAGAAATAAGCAAGACATCAAAACCACAAGTAGCGGAAAACCCCTCGCTCTAAGTCTCGCAACCACAAGTCTCACTAAGTCTCATTACTTATACAATTACTAAATTTGATTGATGGATTAGACTAGATACAATATGAATAATAAAACAAGAGTGGGTACGATACAATGTCCCAACTACCAAGCAAAACACCCAAATGAAGCTATGTGCCGGCGATGCCGCTACGGATCTATGCGGTCAACCTGCAAGAACTGTGGCACAATGGGGGTGAGTTGCCAACTCTTGAGTAGAAAAATATCAACAAGTAGAAATCGAATAAAATAACAATTTCTTAGGTCAACTATATCATAAAGGTAATACTGTGATATCTAGGGTGACCGTATCTGTATATGTGCCAGCACTAAAAGTAAATGCCTACAGCATGTGGATATCATCCAACAATATAATCAATGTTTGTATGCATGTGGATCTCGTCCACCCATATAATCAATGTATGTATGCATGTGGATCTCGTCCACGTGTCAACCACTGACACAACAAAATCATGCATGCAAATATCATAAAAGCATATGCATGAAAGTATGAGGATATAAATCAACGTGTGTCCCTCGCGACACATCAAAATCATGGAACCTGAGTGTCCAACATCGACACTCGAAACATCATGAAACCCGTGCCCAGCATCGGCACGTAAATCCTCATATCTCTCGGGCTCCGTCAGTCCAGATCGGCTTATATCATCTCTCGACTCCGGTCGGTATCCTCTAGATAACCGCCAGGTCCAACCAATCACCGGTAGGTACTAGCCACCCTTCCAGGCTCATCGTCTACTCCACGAAAAACATTTCTCGCCCTGGGGAACCGTACCGGGTCCACCATGAACCCGCAAACGGATCATCCGCCTCCTCGAATTGGGTTTCACATATCACACATCTCAGAACCGAGAAAACGCATGGTAGACGCACTGAAATATCATATCAAGAGAAACTGGGTTTTTAAAACAATGCATACTTTCTTTTGAAATAACCACGGTTCTCAAATCCAGAAATCTCATAAAAACAGCATATCTCAATGCATATAATCGTAAAGCATGATTTATACGACATATAACAGAAATGTAAGCATATCCGTATATCATGCAACATGGAATCAGTAATATGCACATGTCGAGTGGAAAGCTGCCTTTTTAAATGAATCCAGTTTTTAAATATATCTTGCGGTTCCCAATTTCTCCCAAGTCAAATGCAACATCGTATAAGGTGCATATGTAACTATAGCAAGTAAACTATGCAAGGGGGTCATACCATGATGCAACAATCCTACTGTGTAGTGACATGGCAATTATCGATGATGAAGTGTGTGAGCGGGCAAATCTGTGTAAGTGTAACATACGCATCATCGATAATGGTGTAAGTGTACCAGCACAGGTATAAGCAATGCCATGAGAATAACATGAATGCAGCATAATGTAAATCATCAGCTAAAATCTATAAAGTATACGTATCTACATGATCGAGTCGGTGAATCAATTAATTGGCACCCAGCCACAACACCACGTACAGTATAATCCATCGTACGGCAACCTCTAGTCAAGGGTAAGGATCAATCGTCATAAAACTCATCACGTACGGAAAATCATCGTACGGCGTCACTAAACCATCGGGGATCCTATCATCTTATATGACAATGAGGGGTACGGACCTAACGTCTCGTACAACATATCACACATGGTTCACAACATTTATATATATCTATATACCTACGTCCCAGGTCGCATCCATAATAATCTCATATCAAGGGACCGGCAAAGGTATCAATCATTTCCATCGACTCGCATCTGTATACCAACATATCAATCAAGTCATCATATCACATCGTATATTCTTTTTATCGCATTTATATCTCACATCAAGTCAATATGCATATACATTCTTCCCTATACATCAAATGTCATGTTACTCTAAAATTCATACTTATTCTAGTGTAACCATATATCTACAAGTTGTGATTCACATTCACTTTTCATATGTTAAAAGAATTCATGTTATATCACAATACATATATTCCATCATTCATCTCTAACTATCCTTTAACCATAACCCTAGTTTCCTAATCTAGGTTTCCTTACCCATATTCTATATATAAATCGGTTTCCATCAAGTTTGCGGGGGTGCTATACGCCATCCACCCGACTTCCCCCGTAGATATAGATCTACTCACCTTAATCCTTGCTTGCTGAAGTCGATGACGCCACGCTCTATCGTCTTAGAATTCTCGTGAGGGTACCTACATATCATTATACATCGTATCGCATTAAAATCCGATTCAAAACCAAAACGACCAACGAATCTCACATAGGTCAAAACCTATGGTATACTCCAGCAAATCGCCAAATAACATTCGATATATACGTACAAACGTCAAGTGACCGATACCAAACACAAATACCAAAACCTTAAGTCATCAATACCAAGAAATGCAAGGCAGCAACTCATGAAAATGGTCCTAGATTTTAGTTCAGGTGAAAACAAGGTGCACAAACAATACTGGGGTGCTGTATAGGAGGTATGTGAGCTACTAAAGCAACCTGGACCCAAACCGCCACCACATGGCCGGCCACACTCCCTCAAATTCCGGCCACCTTGGTTCCGGAGGCTTGGATAGGGTTCGTTTTGTCAGGGTGGTCTCGTGGTGTCTTAATTTGGTTTCTGAAGTTGTTTGCTTATCTCGTAATCATCCCAGGTTACACCAGATTCCCCTGCACCCACTATATTTTCACAAAACCGACATGACAAGTTTCTGTTTTGGGTTTTCAGGTTTTCGGTTTAGGTTAGGTCTGGGTTTTTGATAATTGGGGGGTTTAAGGTCACCACTAAAGTTCAATTGCACAACCACAACTCAAGAATCGCTCAACCCTCTTCTAGGAAATCTCAAAGTTCACAAAACTTCACTAAATCGGTTTTAAACTTGAATAGAGGCTAAAGCAATTGAAATACTACACTTAATGTAAAAGAATTTCCTCATTTGGCAACTCAAGAAAATTCTTGAGTTGCCCCAAGTCTCCAAAATCCATCATTTCTTGGTCCAAAGTGCTTGTGATGATCTTGTGCATGTTTTTGATGACAGAAGGATGTGGTTTTTGTGTGTTTTTAGGTGTGAAATGAGGTGTTTGAGGAGGGGGAAGAGAGGGGGCAGCCATGAGAAGAAGAAGAAGAAAATATGAAGATGATGAAGTGAGAATGATGAGCCATGTCCAAGGTTTGACCCCTCACCTCTCTCTCCTTCTCTTTCATGCCCATACCCATTATTCTAATCTATTTTCTTTTTCTTTTATCTTTTCTTTTCTTTGATTTAAAACAACAACCATGCAAAGAAAAGAGAAGAAAAGCCATGGTAGAAATGAAACAAATGCTAAAATGTGACATGGTGCATATCATGTGCACAAAACTAGCTTAATGCACGATTAGCGATATTTAATCGCGATTAGCATTAAAAGTAATATAATTATATAAAAATCTATAAATACTCAAATCTTATAAAACACCCTCTTTTCAGTAATTCCCATAATTTTCCAAATATTCCCCAATTTATCAGTATTTAATTATACCATACTATTAAAATATTCATAATATTTATTATTTAATTATAAAAATTCCCAAAAATAATATTTTATTTTTCTGAAATGTTCCATAGCCGTTACATGCAGCTATTGCCACTGACCTGCTTGTGGTTAAAGCCACTTCCAGCGTACTGTCGAGTGTTTAGAGTCCCACACAGAGAGTTTTCCTGGTTCAAGCAAAACGATGTAGAGGCTGTATGGTCTTACGGCAGGGTTTCGATCATATACGTGTACTGGCTACACGGATGATGTTCGGACGGATAACACCGGTGGGCTTTGGTTTAAGCCAGATTCTAGTATCATAGCAATGGATTATTTTCGTCTCTATGTTTTCGTTTTTATCAGAATACGAATTCGGGTATGTATATACGGTGAGGAGTATTCTTGTAATTTCACAAGAGTGCTTCTAGAAGAAGACACCTCATTTATGATTTAATCCATTTACTTAAATGGATAATGAGGTGTTACATTCATCATTATTTAATCATGGCTAGCATGCTTATAATGACTATTAAGGCATGCTTGAATAATTATGATGACTATTATGGCATGGCTGAATGATTATGAAGAATATTGTGGCATGGTTGAATTATTATGATGACTATTAAGGCATGGTTGATTGATTGTGAAGACTATAAATATGAGTGACATGCTTCATAGTTATCAAGGTGAGAAAAAACAAGAAAAGAGCAAGCCATATTCTTCATTCTCATTAGCTCTTGAACACACTCTCACCTCCTTGGTTACCTTCTTCTCTCTCAACCCTAAACACTCTCATGAGTTGAGAAACATTGGGGATTTGAGACAAATTATTCCATAGTAATTCTCTACATCTTCAAAGCTACCTTGACTAGCATACTCGGTACTTTAGTTACCTCATTTTTGAGGTTTAAAGCTTGAACTACAAACTCTCGGGTGGATCATCTTTGACTAAAGAAGGCTAATTACCAAGCTTGATCCGTACACTCGAGGAGCTTAAGAAGAGGATAAGAAGACACGAAGGACTTGGACACGAAGGTATAAATCAATTCAAAGTAAATTAGAACCTTCTTGAGATAATGCTAGTTTAGGTTTCCTATGTAATCCTGGATCAAGGTTGCTTCCGCCTCCCCACAAACTTTGCAGGGTGCACGACATCTACTTACACCAGATCTATCGTGATAGATCCAAGAAGATATTGGGACTTTCACAGTCAAGGCACATCGACACCATACTGAAAAGATTTAGTATGGAAGATTCAAAGCGCGGTAATCTACCGGCTTGTCAAGGAATCACCCTCTCGAAAGAAATGTCTCTCAAGACTGATTTGGAAAGGGATCGCATGTCTACTATACCCTACGCTTCTGCGGCAGGCTCTATAATGTATGTGATATTGTGTACTAGACCAGATGTAGCTTACGCACTGAGTGTTGTAAGCAAGTATCAGTCAAATCCAGGGGAGAAGCACTGGACAACAGTAAAGAACATTCTCAAGTACCTAAGAAGGACTAAGGAGATGTTCTTGATGTACGGCAGAGAAGATCTTAAGGTCGAGGCCTTCGCCGAATCCAGCTTCCAGAGTGACAAGGATGACTCCAAGTCCATGTCGGGTTATGTTTTTACCCTCAATAGAGGGGCGGTCTGTTGGAAGAGCTCCAAGAAAGATACCGTTGCTGACTCGACTATGGAAGTGGAGTATATTACTGCATGTGACGCTGCAAAAGAAGCAATCTGGATCAGGAAGTTCATGACAAAACTTTAGTTGGTTCCGTCCATTGTTGATCCAATACCGCTATATTGTGACAACACCGGCGCTATAGCTTTAGCGAAGGAACCAAGGTCCCATCAGAAGTACAGACACATCTTGAGACGGTACCACCTGATCAGGGAGATCATTGATCACCGGGAGATCGAGGTGCAGAGATTAGATACGGAGAACAACACTTCAGATCCACTCACAAAGGCCATCCCTCAGACGCAGTTCGAGAGGCTGATCAAGATGATAGGTCTGTGATAGGCCAATACATGGCCTTAGTGCAAGTGGGAGATTGTTAGTGAGATATGCCCTAGAGGCCATTATTGTATCATACTGGATTGTATATTACATATTAGAAGCTTGGAATATTCACAGTTATAATAACAGTCTTGCTCGAAATGGTAGTATGCTACTTGGTTTGATTCTATCTCAATATGTGCATGTGTTTCTTTTAGCATATCGCTTATACATATTGATAGAGCCCTTAGGATCTTTGCTTGACTATCAGCGTTGTGATGGCAGTCATACTAGTGGAGGTTGGCTAGTTTATAAGCACATCCTTATACAGGTAATTAATCATAGGATTATCGAGATGGGGTATCGATACTTCAGAGTAAACTAGTGTATATGCTTCTCATCCCAGTAAGGGAGATGGTCTGTCCCACAGCTATTAGTACGTCGTACTGGAGATAGTATATAGGTGCTCATTGGGTTATGAGTTACACTGGACAGGACTCATAGGGAACTGCTGGTTGGTATTATACCTATCGTCGAGTAGCAGTTCCCAGGTGACATGAGTACAACTTAGTCTGTTGACTTGACATCGCTACTTCGTCTCAAGTGTGTTCCCAATGTTCTTAGATTACTATCCTACCACGGCTCAAAGGAGTCATGCAAACAGGTAGTAGTTGGGTGCAGTCCCAAAGAACTTGGAGGCAGTAGCGGTTAGATATGATTCGTCTCTCCCGGTATTGGGGGTTGATATCGCGCTGTGTTCTGAAAGCCATTACACAAAGTCTCTGGTCAGGGCAAGCGAGATTTACTGGTAGGTACTCTAGTAGTTTCTCAAGGTGTATTGGGCTCTCCTCCGGCATGACTTATTGCGCTATTAGGGGTCTGACGGTTACCGACCCTAGTCCCGATATGCGATACTCTTAGATGAACAGACCGGACTGTATGGAGATTGTCACAGATAGGCTCAGTAGGAGTTCGGATGAGTTTGCTCATCGGCCTTCTTATCGACAGATACCTGGGTAGCCGTTACGTGCAGCTAGTACCATTGACGTGCTTGTGGTTAAACCCACTTCCAGCATACTGTCGAGTCATCAGAGTCCCATACAGAGGGTTTCCCTGCTTCGAGCAAAACGATGTAGAGGCCGTATGGTTTTACGACAGGGTTCGATCATATATGTTTACTTGTGCATGGATCATGATTCAGACGGATAATACTAGTGGGCTTTGGTTTAAGCCGGATCCTAGTATTAGATTATTGGAGTATTTTCGTCTCTTTGTATTCATATTTTTTGGAATACGGATACGGGTATGTATATACGGTGAGGGGTATTCTTGTAATTGTGCAAGATTCTAGAAGAAGACACCTCATTTATGGATTTAACCATTTTGTTACATGGTTAATGAGGTGGAGGTGTGAGGTGTTACTTGTACATTATTGAGGCATGGCTACTTGGGTGACTCATACTTTGGTGACTATTGAAGCATGCTTGATTCATTGGATTGAATTATTGGTATGCTTCATTATTCACAAACACTTAGCTATTCTCACTTCAATGCTTATCACTACACTCTCATCTCCTCAAGCTTTCTTCTTCCTCCTCAACTCTAAAAGTCTCATGTGTTGAGAAAGCTAGGGTATTTTGAGACAAATTAATCAATCATCATTCTCTACATCTTCTAGGCTACTTAGTTTAGCGAAATAGGTACCCTAGTTAACTCGTTTTAAAGGTTGGAGCTTGAAGTACATACTCTCGGGTGGATTGTTTTTGACGCAAGGAGGCCGACTTTGCAAGCTCGATCCGATCTTCGAGGAGCCAATGAGAGGAAGACAAGAAGACCCAAAGGACTAGTACACGGAGGTATACCACTCTTACATAGTAGTTAAACCCCTAGTAGTTTTTTAGTTAAGGTTCAAGTAAAGAACCTGGAGTTCAAGTCGGTGTTGCGAAGCATAGAAAAATCGTTTTTTGCAAATTCCGCCTCCCCGTGAACCCGCGGGGTGCGCGACATCGACTTACACTATTAAATCTCGTCAATATGATAGTATTAGGTAATGGTCATATCAAATACCCACAAGCCGTCGGCGGTACTAGCTGGACGTAATGTCTACCAAGGTATTGAACGAATAGAAGATCAATAAGCAAACTTGTTCAAACTCCCGTAGAGCTAATAAGCAACACTTACCGTACATTCCGGTCTCTTCATCTGATATGTCGCATATCGAGTCTGGGGGGTAGAATCGTCAGATCCCAATAACTCGATAAGTCATGCCGATGTGTGGTCTATAACCAATCTAGAAACTACTGATAACACTTATTAGTAAATCTCTTCAGCTCTGGCCAGGGACTTGCGGTTATAGCCAATCGCGCATAGCATAACATCATCTCCCAATACCGGGAGAGACGAAACCCTTCCTATCACTCACTGCCTCCATGTGTCTCGGGAATGTAGCCAAAATCCACCTATTTGCACGACTCCGTAGAGCCATGGTAGGGTGGAAATCAAAGCACAGTAGGAAACACACAAGACACTATGACAATCTCGGGTCTACAGACTAACTTGTATAAGTGTCACTGGAGAACTGCTATTTGATGATAAGTATAATACCATCTAGGTGTTCTCGGCGAGTTCGTTTAGTGTACTCAGTCTCTAATGAGCACCTGTATAAAATATTTGATTTCAAACACCAATGTATATGGGATCATCCATCGCTTCAATACTGGGTCAAGAAACGTATACACTAGTCTACTCTAGAATATCGATGCACTGTCTCGATACTCCCTCGACTAGGAACTGTTAAGGATGTGCTTGTAGAATACACTTGCTCCACTAGTATGATCTACATCATAGGCATGGTAGTCAAGCTAACATCCTAAGGGCTTTATCAACATGTATCAAAAAGACAGTAAACTCAAACAAGTGAACATGTTAAGATAAAGAGCAACCAAATAGCATACTATCATGTTGAGCAAGAAATTCCTCTATATATATGTCCAAGCATCCACTATAATATACAATAATGGCCTCTAGGGCATACATATTCCTAACAAGCACACCCCATGCACTTGTAGGGAGGAAGAATACACAAAAAATTATTTTTATACTTGCAAAATCTTTTCGGAAACCTTAACTAGCTAAACTACATGGAGGTTCTAAACTACTATGAAAGAGTTTTATAACTCCTTGATTCTAGTCCTTCGGGTCTTCTTCTCCTTAGCTTGAGCTCCTCGAAGATGCGTATCTAGCTCAGTCGTCAGCCTCTTCGTGTCGAAGACGATCCACCTGAGAGTCTATGGTTCAAGTTATAGCCTCTAAACTGAGGTAACTAAAATACCTAGTTCGCTAATCTAGGTAGCTTAGGAGATGTAGAGTGTTAATTGGAGTATTTTATCTCAAGTGACCTTAGGATTCACAACACATGTGAGGGTTAGGGTCTTGTGGAAGAAGGAGAAGAGCTAAATGGAAAGAGAATGAGAATCAACAAATGAACAAGTGATGAGGCTTATGAAGAATGGCTCATTCTTTTCTCACATGAAGCATGGATTATTTTCAATAGAAAATACCAACCATGCTTCAATAGTAAGTCCAAACCAATAAACAAATGAATAAACTGTTGGGCTTCCCTTGCACCTAGTCTAGGATTTGGTAGCATCACTCATGCCACTTTAAAATTTAGAGAGGTGCAAAGCAAGCGAACCATGAATCATGCTAGAGTTTCTAGGGTAACAAAATTTGCATCACATACAAAGAAGTAAAGAGATAAGGATTACAACCTTTGTAGTCCGTTCCTTCGCTTCATAAGCTCCGTGTTGAGGTCCCTTCACTGCGATCATCAAGAACTCCGACTCTCGTGAGGCTCCAAGAGGTGAATGATGCATCTTGCTTGTAGTCTTCATGATCTAAGATGATCTACCTTGAAGAATCTCTAACCCAAGCTTACACTTCACTAAAGAACTTATTAGAGAAGTGAACATCCTAATCTAAGTGGCTAGAATAGATGAGGATGATGAAGTAGGAATTTTGCTCTTTTGTTTTCAATTTCTCACAATTAAACATCACAAATGAAAAACTAGTGAAGCTTTTCTTCAAGAGCAAGAAGAAGAAGAAGAAGCAAAAGCTTTTATGATGAATAATGAAATTATTGTTATGGTTACAATTGCAACCATGAGTTAAGAACGAGAGTCTTAACTTATGTAGAGAATAAACTAGAGTTAAGGGTTTGGGTTGGGTTAACAAATATCTACACAAAATATCAAAAGATGAAGACAAAAGGAAAGCTTCATAAAGCTTCAGGAAAAGCTAGCCCAAAAGCTAACCCTAATCCAAAACCTAACTAGGTTTAATCTCTAAATCATTGTTGCATTTGTAACCCTAACTTGTTACAATATTATATATCGCATATACAATATATTTTGTAACAAAAAGAAAATAATACAATTAACATATATCGCATATATATCAATGTATTATCCGGTGAGAAAATGAATCAATAAAGCGAGCTTATATTAGTTAACGTAATGTAATATATCACATATATAATTATACATTAAATTATCGAATTAACACTTGATTCGACAATCCGGCTATATTGCATATAACCGACTAATATAACATGTACCAATTCATCGAATCAACACTTGATCCGATGACCCGGCAATATCACATATACCCGGCCGATATCTCATATCGTGAGAATAGAATACGGTATCTCATATCGTATTATTCTCGGTCCCGCACATATCACATATATGCTCCTACTCCGTTTTGCCTGAGCCAGGAAACCTCTGTGTAGGACTCTAAAGAATCGTCAATACGCCGGCAGTAGCTGATGATCATATCAAACACCCACAAACTGCAAGTGGTCAGCTAAACGCAACAACCACTCAGGTATTGAGCGACCAGAAGATCAACAAGCAAGCATGTACATTCTCCTGTGAATCCAATCAGTAACTCTACCGTACAGTCCGGTCTCTTCGTCTGATATGTCGCATATCAAGTCTAGGGGTGGTAAACGTCGAACCCCAGTAACCGATAAGTCGTGTCTATATGAGGCTCATAAAGGGTCGAGAAACTACTGATAACTCTTACCATTAGCATTCCATATCATCCCTGGCCAGGGACTTCAAGTTATAGCCAATCGAATACAGCACAACATCAACTCCCTATACCGGGAGAGACGAAACCCCTCCTATTGCTCATTGCCTCCATGTGATTCGGGACTGTACCCAAAAGCCACCGTTTTGCACGCCCTCTTGGACGTGGTAAGGTAGAAACCAAAGCACAGTGGGAATCACACAAGACTCTATGACGATCTCGGGTCTACAGACTAACCTGTACCAGTGTCACTGGAGAACTGCTATCCGACGATTGGTATAATACCATCTAGGAGTTCTCGGCGAGTCCGTTCAGTGTACCCAGTCTCCACGGAGCACCCGTACACCATCTTTGATGTCAAACACCAATGGATATGGGATCATCCATCGCCGATCATATGGGTCAAGATGCGTACGCTAGTCTACTCTGGAGTATCGATGCCCTGTCTCGATACTCCCTCGCCTAGGAACAATTATAGGATGTACTCTTTGACTACCCCGACCCCACTAGTATGATCTGCATCATAGTCCTAGTAGTCGAGTACATATCCTAAGGGCTTTATCAACATGTGAGAGCAAGACAGTAAACCAATACAAGTCAACATGTTAAGATAAAGTGAAACCAAATAGCATACTATTATGTCGAGCAAGAAAGTCCTCTCTATGTATATCCAAGCATCCACTATAATATACATCATATGTATAACAATGGCCTCTAGGGCATATATATAACTAATATAAACCATGCTTCACCCATGCCACAAATATCTCCATTTCCACCTCATTAATCTATTTTCCAAAATAGATAAATCCAATAATGAGATGTCCCCTTCTAGAAGCATCTCTTGTACAATTATAAGAATGCCCTCACCGTATATACATACTTGTATTCGTACTGTAAAAAATACGAATACGATGAGATAATAATAATCCAATAATATAATACTAGAATCCGGTTTAATCCAAAACCCACTAGTATTATCCGTCCGAACAGCATCCGTGCATTTAGTACACGTATATGATCGGAACTGTCACGACCCGTAATTTAGCACGTGACCGGCACTTAAATTACGCAACGTCTAAAGGCGTGACGTAAATTAAGTAAGCCGAAGCCCAGAAAATCTAAACCTTTTTTTATATAGTGGAGTGCAGTTTGAAATAAGGTATAATAATTATGTTTTGTCTTTTAAAGATTCGGGCCGCACCTCCCTTGTATATTTTGATCCAAAAACCTAATATACAACAATATATTAGCATCCCCAAGCGGGAGCTAGCTCTTATCAACAGGCGGAAACACAACCATGCAAGTAACAGATATACGACGCCTAACGGCGAAGATCAACTCAGAAAGAACAATAAAGCAAGACATCAAACTCAAGAAGCGAACACAACCCATCGTTATAAGTCACACGCAAAACCCAAGTCTTTCTAAGTCTACCAATATACAGTTCTAGTTTCTGATCTGATGTGATGTGATGGAGTTTGTCTATATACAATAGAATATAACGGTATAAGAGTGGCCATGATCAAATAAGTGTCCCACCTACCAAAGAAAGCACCCGGAAGAAGCTGTGTGCCGGCAATACCGCTACTGATCCCAAGCGGTCAAACCTGCAAGAACTAAGGCACAACGGGGGTGAGTTGCCAACTCGTGAGTAGAAAACATCAACAAGCAGAAATCGAATAAAATAACGATCTCCTAGGTCACTATATCCTGAAAGTAATACTATGATATCACTATATCCTGAAGGTAATACTATGATATCTAGGGTGACTATAAATGCATATATGTCAACAATCCAGTCAATGCCCATAGCATATATAAATAAACATCCAACATCATATGCCTGTAATATATGTGGATAACATCCACGTGTCTATTAATGACACAACTCAATATCATGGAACATGAATGTCCAACATCGACACTCGAAACATCATGAAAACATAGTATAAATGTATGTATGTATGAGGATATCAACCACCTGTGTCTATCAACGACACATCAAAATCATAGAACCTGAGCGTCTAACACCGACACTCGAAATATCATGAAAACCCGTGTCCAGCATCGACACGTAAATCCTCATACCTCAGGCACTGCATCCTCAGATCGGCCCTCATATACATATCTCATCTCAGGCGCCGCATACTCAGATCGGCCCTCATATCCATCTCATAACTCCGGTCGGTATCCTCCAGATATCTGCCGAGTTCTATACAATCATCGGTAAGTAGTGTTCCCTCTGCCAGGCTTATCGGCTACTCCACGAAAATCGTTTCTTGCCCCGGGATACTATACCGGGTCCACCATGTACCCACAAACAGATCATCCATCTTCTCGAATCGGGTCTCGAAAACCAATCTCAGAACCGAGGAAACTCATGGTGGACGCATCGAAATATCATATCATGAGAAACCGGGTTTTTAAAACAATACATCATTTCCTTCAAAATATAACCACGGTTCTCAAATCCAGAAATCTCATGAAACTGCATTTCAATGCATATAACCATAAAGTACACTGTATTCAACATAGTGTAATAATATGAGCATATCGGTATATACAGCATATAACCACAAAGTACGATGTATGGAACATAAGTAGTAATATGGGCATCTCAGTTATATCATGCAAGCATGTAAGTGATGGTACAGAACAATGAATATACTACATAGTTACGAATCATATCATGATGTGGCAGTTCTATAGTGTAAGTGACATAGCAATTACCGATGAAGAATGTGTGTAAGCTGACAATTCTGTATAAGTGTAACATGCGCATCAAAGGTAATGGTGCGGGTGTACTAGCAAATGATATCATATAACATTTCATACTGGAACAAGGTGTATACATCACTAAGGGTAATATCCTACATAACATGAACAATCAATAGGTATATCTATCTACATATAAACTATACGGCCACTTTTAAGATACAAATCGTAGTTTTGAAAGTGGGGGCTACGGTATTTTAAGAAAAGAATATCATTTGAAAATCCGTAACGTCCCTTGAGGTTTCCATTTAAAAGATGCATACGATTTGTCAACTTTGGGAAACGGGTATGGTTTAGGTGGTATCTTACATTGGCGATCACGCCTCATAACATCTGATATGACAACAATCCTCGGTCATCATTCTCAAATCACAAGCACAGATCAATCATCCAGCAAAACACATCTCGTACGACAATCCATCGTACGGTGACATCAACAGAAAAGGGAATCTATCATCCTATACAATATATCTCGTACGGTAATTCATCGTACGGTAACAACAAACGGGATAGGGAATCTATCATCCTATATAACAAAGAGAGTACGGATCTAAAGTCTCGTACGTCACATCACTCATTCATCTCATCAATATAGATATATCATACACATATCTCTCAGTTCACGTTTGTATCAATCTCATAATGACATCGTTCATATACGTCATATCTTATAAATCTCGAGTCGTATCGATCTCGAACTCATATTAAGCCACTATCAACTCACACTTGTTCTCTTTCGATTCATACTTATCATATCAATCATCATTAGCTATCATATCCATGAATCCTATATAGGTTTTCTACCACCCTAATATATATATATATATATAAATATCGGTTTTCATTTATGATTTTGCGGGGGTGCTATACGCCATCCACCCGACTTTCCCCGTAGATATAAATCTACTCACATTTAAACTCCTCGCTTAGCCGAAGTCAATGTGCTTCGTCGTCTTGGAAGTCCACGCGAAGTACCTACAATCAATATACAATCGAAACCTAACACAATTAATATCCGAAAACCGATACGGCACAAGGATTGCCTATAGGTTAGAACCTATAGTTTCGCATGCAAAATCTACCAAACAACCCTCGTCCGTTAACGTACAAACGTCCAACGATCAATTCAAATCTCAATTATTAAAAACCACGCATTCCAAATCAAATACCAAAAACCAAGATTTCACATATCGCAAAACCTTAAGCAGCAATTCAGGAAAACTATCCCAGATTTTGACATAAGTAAAATTGGACTAAACGAACAAGTACAGGGACTAGTTTATAGGGTAAGTGAGCTACAGGAAAAACCACATCCTTAACACCCACTAAAAAACCGGCGACGTCACCCCCAAGTCCAGTCTCGATGGCCCGATGAGCTCCAAACGTGCTCGTACTTCTACAGTGGGTTCTTAGTGGTCTATCTAGGTTATTGGTCTTGTTTGATTTTCTTTGAAAAATCCCAGATAGCTCCAGATTCCCTATAAGCTTTAAGGTTTCACAAAACCGACACGGAAAATTTCTAACTTTGTATTTTGGGTTCTAAACTTATTTCCAGGCCATGAAATCAATCTCTAAGGTCTTGTAAACACTAACTACAGCTCAAATGGCCACTAGACAATAACTTTCAATTTTCTAAAATCAAAAACCTAATTAACTCAATTTCTAACTAAAAATACGATATTTAACGCAATTACGATCTAAAGTGAATGGATTACCTTAATAGCAGCCTAGGAAAGTTCTTGAGTTTCCCAAGTCTTCAAAATCCATACTTGATGGGTTCTAAGGTCTTAGAATAGCTTGGTGCATGTTTTTAATGAAAGGTGTATAGGGTTTTGAGAATGGATTGAAAGTGTAGCATGGAGGTAGTGAGGAATGAAGAACATGGAGAAGATGAAGAAAATATTAATGGAGAAGGAGGAAAAAGGGGGCAGCCAAGTCTTCTTCTCTCTCTCTCTCTTAGCCTCACTCTCTTCACAAATATCTTTCCCCTACACTCACCTCTCACAAAATATCTCAAATTTGTTTTTTTTTCTTTCATTAACTCCATTTCACACTAAACTCTTTCTTCTCTTCTCTTTGAATATCTTTTCTTTTCCTTTGCTTTTCTTTTCTCATTCTCTTTATTTGTCTAACTCCTAAACTCAAAAGTCACACACGCTCTTAACATGCACAAGTCACAAACACAAGTCACGGAAAAATGTAAAAATACGGATTTTATCCAAAAATTCGATAAATATCATTAAAATAAATAAATCATTTTAATCTCCGATTAATTTCCAAATATTGGTATATACTTATACCATTTTATGAAAAATCCCTATTCGCAAATCGAATAGTTTTCGCGAAATATATTATTTTAATATTAAATTTCCAAAAAAAAATATTTTTATATTTCCGAAATGTTACAGTCTTCCCCCCTTAAATAAATTCGGTCCCCGAATTTAAATGTAACTCCCCAAATACAAAAATATTTCAATAATCAGCTCAAATCAATGGGGTTCCGAAATCACGGAAGATACTGAAATACCACAGCGCATCGTGTGCGTCTGAAAATGAGTACGAAACTCAAATCAAACTCCATCAATCATCACGCAATCACTGGAGTTATAAAGAAAATACGAATATCAAATTCCACTACTGGAATCCCAATGCACTATTTAAATCATAATACGTATATAGTACGCATCTTTGTAAAACCATTTTAAAAACTGAATAACTCATGCTAAATCTTTCACAAATCTCCGTGCTATGCGTAGCTCACGGCACAAGTGGCGGACGATCATTTATAAAGTAATAAATATATACTTATATATGTTTTTATTCAATTATACGTCCTGCCTTTTTGAAAAATCCCAGAAGGTTCTCTTTATAAAATTCCGTGTCACTTGCAGACACGTAGGAAATAGCGAGACTATGGCCCCTTTTTGAAAACCTTTGGTAACTTTTTATTCATGCAAAAGTACTCAGGAACTGTCCTCAGACCATCCCTTCTCGGCTACTATATAATATAGCATCCAACATCAAAATGCGAAACTCATAAATAAAATCAGCCTCAAAAGGCATATCCAACATCACATGCATCTGGTGTGCACGGAAATCCAATACAATACAATTGCCACAAATATGCTCAAAAGCAAAACTAAGTGCAACAGGTGTGCACGAAAGCATCTGTCCAGTGCAATAGGTGTGCACGACAACAACATCAAATGCATCTATAGTGCATGAAAATCTCAAATCAAGCGCAACAACTATGCACGAATGAAGTCTCTATCAAGTGCATCCAACATGCGTGAATAAAATCTCAATCATGTGCATCCAAAATGCGCGAATAAAAATCTCATCAAGTGCATCAAACATGTGCACGAATAAAAAACCCAATCAAGTGCATCCGGTGTGCACAAAATCTTATATCCTGCGCCCAACATGCGCGAAAATCTAAATCAAGTGCGTCTGGTCCGTATAAAACATCTAGTGCAATAGTATGCACGATAACGAATATCAAGTGCAGACGCTCATGAAAATATCAATCTGGTGCAACAACGCACGAAATACAATTCCGGTGCAACCAATGCACAAAATACCAATCTGGTGCAACAAATGCATAAAATCTCAAGCTAGTGCAACAAATGCACAAAATTATCCAGCTGGTGCAACAATGCACGAAAATATCAAGCTGGTGCAACAATGCATGAAAACTCATCAACATCTCAATGATCACAAAACAACACCGAGCATGCCAGGGTGTATAAGATCATAAACGTGTGCAACTACGTGCACAAAACCATATCAATGCACTGCAAGCACATAAAAGCTATACCGAGTGCAAAAATCACATCGAGTGCGTACCTCACGCACAAAATCAAATCGACAATCTCGAAAACCACCAAAATCATAAGTACGTGCTACGAAGGCACAAATCGATATCAAGTGCAATAAATATGCACAAATCATAAACCAATGTAGCGGTGTATATAATATAAATCAAGTACAATAACCGTGCACAATTTAAATCTCCAGTAAGTGCAGCCATGGTGCACAAAAACATAAATCACGAAACCCAATCATCGAAACTCAAGTCCAAGCGATAAAAGTGTGATACTCGGATCACAAAACACAAATCGCAATAACTGACTTTGAGTTACACCTCCTACAATGTCGAAAAATATAACGGTGCGCCCAAACTGGCAGAGCAAGATCATCTACCTACCTTCTGCTCACGGTCTGGCATCTTCGGTCTTTGGGTTCATGTTCCTCTCTGGATTACCAATTTCGCAATCCTTCGGTTCATCGACCTGGTCAAGTGTACTAACGGAACAGTTCCGCTCTGGAACTCCTCTGATCACTGTCTGGCCAATCAACATGACCACTCTCAAATGGCATATTACCGACGGCGGCATCTGGCCCTCTAAATACGCACGCTATAACTGATCCTGGGTGCAAGTCTCTATCGCTGCGGTGTCCTGGAAAGAACTTGCTCACGGCTTCTTTCGATCTCACTTATGCCGAGCTATATTAAGGTTGGTACTCTTGCTCAACTCCTTTCTCATAACGAACAGCAGTGTCCTCAGCACGGCTTTCCTCTAAAATTTGGCTGTATCTAACGTCTTTGCACACATATCAATCCTCTAGCATCAATGGAGCATAACAACCGCTCGTTAACATTTCAAACGTACCTCTTGTTACACTCGTCTTTATTATCGTCCACCTCGACGTCATCTCTTGTTGTCTGCATATTGCAATTCGCTCTCGGCTACAATCAATCTGGAGTTTCTCATACGGACTCGAAATACGAACTCAGTATCTTCGTCACTCTGTAGAAGATATCTATCCAAAAACGTCCTCGGGAACTCATCCAAATCATCGGAGGAATACACATTATTCGTCCATTCTCGATCAACTCGCAACGCATCTGGTGAGGTCCTTTTATCTGAAACTAGTCAACTTACCGATCTCACATCAGAGCATCTGACGAACAACGTCCTCTCTTGCTCGACTTACTCTAGATCTGAGTAAGATCCTTCAACTGGAATTCTTCAACTCAACTGAGCCTGCATCGGCACATCAATCTGACAAATCATATCGGTCGCTCCACTCAAGATAGACTTGCTATCTCCTGTCACATCTCTGTCTGAAAGCTCCAGCGGTTTCATCTCATAAACTCTGGAATCGACATCCCATCCATCTCAGTAACAGCTGGGTCATCTGTCTACACGGTAGATAACATCACGATCTCTGAGTTAGGCTGTACATCAACAGTCCTCTTAATCTGGCAGCCTCTATCAATGACCCGATCATCTGGTGCAAAACCGAACACTCGCCTCAAATGAGAGATCAATATACAACACTATACCTACACGTCCCTATGTCACCAGAAAACAACATGATCAGTCCTCATCCATGACGAGCTCACTCTGACCGCAACCCTAGAAGCAGCTCAATCTGCACTCAAACCATGGTGACAGGAACCTCAAGCGGATATCGAAGAAGATAGATCAATGAATGAAAGAATCAACAGATCCCAAATGGATATATGATCAAGGAATGAACAGTATCACAGATCTCAGAATATGAACATCCTAAGGTTTCTTAAGTGGAGTATCGTATCGTAAATATGCCGCGGAACATATGTACGGTACGCCACTCTACTCAAGCTACCCACTCCATCAATCAAGGTCAACTTATAAAATGAAAGTTCGGGTCAAATACCATTTCGTCAAGTCTAAGTTCCATAAGGTCAAGCCTAGGTTCCGGAATATATACGTCCTAGACTCCGCATAGTCAAACTCAGACTCAACCAAGGTTAAACCTAACGCTCCGATTCCAACTTTGTCACGACCCGTAATTTAGCACGTAACCGACACTCAAATTACGCAACGTCTAAATGCGTGACGTAAATCAAGTAAGCTGAAGCCCAGAAAATCTAAACCTTTAATTTATATAGTGGGGTGCAGTTTTGAAATAAGGTATAATCATTATGTTTTGTCTTTTAAAGATTCGGGAAGCACCTCCCTTGTATATTTTGATCCAAAAACCTAATATACAACAATATATAGGCATCCCTAAGTGGGAGCTAGCTCTTCACCAACAGGAGGAAACAAAACCATGCAAGTAACAAATATACGACGCCCAACGGCGAAGATCAACCCAGAAAGAACAATAAAGCAAGACATCAAACTCAAGAAGCGAACACAACCCATCGCTATAAGTCTCGCACAAAACCCAAATCTTTCTAAGTCTACCAATATACAGTTCTAGTTTCTGATGTGATGTGATATGATGTGATGGAGTTTGTCTAGATACAATAGAATATAACGGTACAAGAGTGGGCAAGATCATATAAGTGTCTCACCTACCAAAGCAAACACCCGGAAGAAGCTGTGTGCCAGCAATAACGCTACTGATCCCAAGCGGTCAAACCTGTAAGAACTGTTGCACAACGGGGGTGACTTGCCAACTCGTGAGTAGAAAACATCAACAAGCAGAAATCGAATAAAATAACGATTTCCTAGGTCACTATATTCTGAAAGTAATACTATGATATCACTATATCCTGAAGGTAATACTATGATATCTAGGGTGACCACAAATGCATATATGTCAACAATCCATTCAATACCCATAGCATATATAAATAAACATCCGACATCATATGCTTGTAATATATGTGGAAAACATCCACGTGTCCATTAATGACACAACTCAATATCATGGAACATGAATGTCCAACATCAACACTCGAAACATCATGAAAACATAGTATATATGTATGTATGTATGAGAATATCAACCACCTGTGTCTATCAACGATACATCAAAATCATGGAACCTGAGTGTCTAACACCGACACTCGAAACATCATGAAACCCATGTCCAGCATCGACACATAAATCCTCATACCTCAGACACCGCATCCTCAGATCGGCCCTCATATACATATCTCATCTCAGGCGCCGCATACTCAGATCGGCCCTCATATCCATCTCATAACTCCGGTCGGTATCCTCCAGGTATCCGTCGAGTTCTATACAATCACCGGTAAGTAGTGTTCCCTCTGCCAGGCTCATCGTCTACTCCACGAAAATCGTTTCTTGCCCCGGGGTACCATACCGGTCCACCATGTACCCGCAAACGGATCATCCATCTTCTCGAATCGGGTCTCGAAAACCAATCTTAGAACCGAGAAAACTCATGGTGGACGCATCGAAATATCATATCATGAGAAACCGGGTTTTTAAAACAATACATCATTTCTTTCGAAATATAACCACGGTTCTCAAATCCAGAAATCTCATGAAACTGTATTTCAATGCATATAACCATAAAGTACACTGTATGCAACATAGAGTAATAATATGAGCATATCGGTATATCAAGCATATAACCACAAGGTACGATGTATGCAACATAGAGTAGTAATATGGGCATCTCAGTTATATCATGCAAGCATGTCAAGTGATGGTACAGAACAATGAATATACTGCATACGAATCATATCATGACGTGGCAGTTCTACAGTGTAAGTGACATAGCAATTACCGATGAAGAATGTGTGTGAGCCGACAATTCTGTGTAAGTGTAACATGTGCATCAACGGTAATGGTGCGGGTGTACTAGCAAATGATATCATATAACATTTCATACTGGAACAAGGTGTATACATCACTAAAGGTAATATCCTACATAACATGAACAATCAATAGGTATATCTATCTACATATAAACTATACGGTCACTTTTAAGATACGAATCGTAGTTTTGAAAATAGGGGCTACGGTTTTTTAAGAAAAGAATATCATTTGAAAATCCGTAACGTCCCTTGAGGTTTCCATTTAAAAGATGCATATGATTCGTCAACTTTAGGAAACGGGTATGGTTTAGGTGGTATCTTACATTGGCGATCACACTTCATAACATCTGATATGACAACAATCCTCGGTCATCATTCTTAAATCACAAGCATGGATCAATCACCCGGCAAAACACATCTCGTACGGTAATCCATCGTACGGTGACATCAACAGAAACGGGAATCTATCATCTTATACAATATATCTCGTATGGTAATTCATCGTACGGAAACAACAAACGGGATAGGGAATCTATCGTCCTATATAACAAAGAGGGTACGGATCTAAAGTCTCGTACGTCGCATCACTCATTCGTCTCATCAATATAGATATTTCATACACATATCTCTCAGTTCACGTTTGTATCAATCTCATAATGATATCGTTCATATACGTTATATCTTATAAATCTCGAGTCGTATCAATCTCGAACTCATATTAAGCCACTATCAACTCACATTTGTTCTCTTTCGATTCATACTTATCATATCAACCATCATTAGCTATCCTATCCATGAATCCTATATAGGTTTTCTACAACCCTAATATATATATATATATATATATATATATATATCGGTTTTCATTTATGATTTTGCGGGGGTGTTATACGCCATCCACCCGACTTCCCTCGTTGATATAAATCTACTCACATTTAAACTCCTCGCTTAGCCGAAATCGATGTGCTTCGTCATCTCGGAAGTCCACACGAAATACCTACAATCAATACACAATCGAAACGTAACACAATTAATATCCGAAAACCGATACGGCACATGGATTGCCTATAGGTTAGAACCTATAGTTTCGCATGCAAAATCAACCAAACAACCCTTGTCCGTTCCCGTACAAACGTCCAACGATCAATTCAAATCTCAATTATTAAAAACCACGCATTCCAAATCAAATACCAAAAACCAAGATTTCATATATCGCATAACATTAAGTAGCAACTCAGGAAAACTATCCCAGATTTTGACTCAGGTGAAATTGGACTAAACAGACAAGTACAGGGACTAGTTTATAGGGTAAGTGAGCTACAGAAAAAACCACATCCCCAACACCCACTAAAAAACCAGCGACATCACCCCCAAGTCTGGTCTCACCAGCCCGATGAGCTCCAAACGTGCTCGTACTTCTATAGTGTGGGTTCCTAGTGGTCTATCTAGGTTATTAGTCTTGTTTGATTTTCTTGGATAAATCCCAGATAGCTCCAGATTCCCTATAGGCTTTAAGGTTTCACAAAACCGACACGGAAAATTTCTAACTTCGTATTTTGGGTTCTAAACTTATTTTCAGGCCATGAAATCAATCCTTAAGGTCTTGTAAACACTAACTACACCTCAAATGGCCACTAGACAGCAACTTTCAATTTTCTAAAATCAAAAACCTAATTAACTCAATTTCTAACTAAAAATACGATATTTAACACAATTACGATTCTAAAGTGAATGGATTACCTTAATAGCAGCCTAGGAAAGTTCTTGAGTTTCCTAAGTCTTCAAAATCCATACTTGATGGGTTTTAAGGTCTTAGAATAGCTTGGTGCATGTTTTAATGAAAGGTGTATAGGGTTTTAAGAATGTGTTGAAGGTGTAGCATGGAGGTAGTGAGGAATGAAGAATATGGAGAAGATAAAGAAATTAATGGAGAAGGAGGAAAAAGGGGGAAGCCAAGTCTTCCTCTCTCTCTCTCTCTTAGCCTCACTCTCTTCACAAATATCTTTCCCCTACACCCACCTCTCACAAAATATCTCAAATTTGTTTTGTTTTCTTTCATTAACTCCATTTCACACTAAACTCTTTCTTCTCTTCTCTTTGAATATATTTTCTTTTCCTTTGCTTTTATTTTCCCATTCTCTTTATTTCTCTAACTCCCAAACTCACAAGTCACACACTCTTAACATGCACAAGTCACAAACACAAGTCACGGAAAAATGTAAAAACACGGATTTTATCCAACAATCCGATAAATATCATTAAAATAAATAAATCATTTTAATCTTCGATTAATTTCCAAATATTGGTATATACTTATACCATTTTACGAAAAATCTCTATTCGCAAATCGAATAGTTTTCGCGAAATATATTATTTTAATATTAAATTTCCAAAAATAATATTTTTATATTTCCAAATGTTACAGGAACCCTGCACGTAAAACCATACGGCCTCTACATCGTTTCACCTGAACCAGGGAAACCTTCTGTATGAGACTCTAAAGACTTGATAGTACGCTGGCAGTGGGTTTAACCACATGTCCGTCAGCGGCACTAGCTGTACGTAACAGCTACCTAGGTATCTGTCGAAAACAAAGCCAATGGGCGAGCTCATCCGAACCCATACTGAGCCTATCTTTGACAATCTCCGTACAGTCCAGTCTGTTCGTCTAAGAGTATCGTATATCGGGCCAGATGGTAGTAATCGTCAGACCCCTAATAGCGCAATAAGTCATGTCGGTGTAGAGCCCAATACATCCTGAGAAACTACTGATGTACCTACCAGTAAATCTCACTTGCCCAAGCCAGAGACTTTGTGTATTGGCTATCCGAACACAGCGCGATATCAACTCCCAATACCGGGAGAGATGAATCCTTTCTAACCCCTATTGCCTCCAAGTGCTTCGGGACTGCACCCAACTACTACCTGTTTGCACGACTCATTTGAGCAATGGTAGGGTAGTAATCGAAGTACAGTGGGAACACACTCGCGATGAATAGCGATATCAAGTCAACGGACTAATCTGTACTCATGTCACCCGGGAACTGCTAACTGACAATAGGTATAATACTAATCAGCAGTTCCCATCGAGTCCGTCTAGTGTAACTCATAACCCAATGAGCATATGTATACTATCTCTGGTACCGCATACTAATGGCTGCGGGACAGGACACCTCCCATGACTGGGGATGAGAAGCGTATACACTAGTCTACTTTGGAGTATCGATGCCCTGTCTCGATAATCCTACGACTAGGGACAAGTTTAAGGATGTGCTTATAGACTACCCAGCCCCTACTAGTGTGACTGCCATCACAACGCTGGTAATCAAGCAAAGATCCTAAGGGCTCTATCAACATGTATTAGTGATACGTTAAAAGAAACATATACACATGTTAAGATAGAATCAAACCAGATAACATACTATCATATTGAGTAGGACTGTTATTATATCTGTGTATATCCCAAGCTTTCGAAATCTAATATACAATCCAGTACTATACAAAATGGCCTCTAGGGCATATATTACTAACAAGCGAGTGTCAATATGCTTGCTCCTTTCGTGGTACACTGGATTTTTGGTGAGTGTGGATTTGTTGTCCATATAGATTTTTGTTGGTTTATCTTGAACAAATCGAATATTTTTGAGCAAGCATCTTAGCCAAATAGCGTGGCAAACTCCAGTCGATGTGGCAACGTATTCGGCTTCGCACGTGGAAAGAGTAACAATCGGTTGCATTTTAGAAGACCATGTAAATACGATATTTCCCATGAAAAATGTATAACCGGTTGTATGTTGGGGTGGAGAGAAGGTACACACGGAACTATGCTAAATGGCCAACCACACAATACGCAATATATAACGAAAGATAAAACTATACAAGAACAAGAGAATTAAATCAAAGAGAGATGATATTTGTTAACGAGATTCACCCACCATATGACTAGTCCCCGACAGAGTGGAATCTGCAAACCTTTAACTAATCTTTTAGTTAAGATACACCAAGAGCAAACCCTAGGAGATTTCTTTCAAATCTCTCTAATCTATCTTAGCTGTCACCCTCTCTCTATACAATTTAATAGCCTTATTTTTTCATATAAGAGACCCTATTTATAGCCTAACCCTAATCCTATTTAAATTAGGATTCAACAGAATATGGTAAATATTCGGTTCACACAGAAACCCACGAGCATACTTCTAATGATTTCTTCGTTAGACGTCTGCCGACGCTCTGTGTTGGCTTCAACTCCTTGGGCAGACGTCTAGCACGCCTTGGTCAGGCTTATGCTGATGCTCTGGATGCGACTTAGACTTTGGCCCAGACTCGGCCTAGACGTCTGACCACATCTTGCTCAGACATTTGCCGATGCTCTAGTTTTGTCCCAGATGTCTGTCGCTTTACCTTCAGGCGTCTGGCTTTGCTCTGGCTTGATGCTTGTACATGGGCAGACATCTGAACCTTTCTTGTTCAGACTTCTAAGAAAGATTCTCCATATATTAACATTCTCCCACTTAGATATTCGTTCGCCTTGACTCCCAAAAAACTATTAGAATTCACACGATTCCGTTATTTTTTCTCTCCTGTTCAAATCTTCTTGGAGAGGTTGGTCAACTTGCAACAGAGATCCAGCTTATCTCTGACTACAACTTCAATGAACATATCTGCAGAATTCTTCTCTTCCGCGATCTTCTGCAATGTCAACTCACCATTTTCTAACGCTATGCGTATGAAATGATACCGCACTTTAATATGGTTTGTCCTAAAGTGATATGCAACGTTCTTGGCCAAGTGTATTGCAGTTTGACTGTCGCTCTACAAGGTATTAAAATCCTGTTTCTTACCTAATTCTTTGAGTAACCTTTGTAACTATATCATCTCTTTGTTGGATTTTGTGATGGCCACATTTTCGGCCTCTGTAGTTGACAATGCAACAATCTTTTGTAACTGGGAAATCCAACTGACTGTTGTTCCCCCAACCGTGAACACATACGCTATTGTGATTTTCCTACTATCTCGATCACTTGAGTAGTCTGCATCAACATAATCTTGCACATTGAGAGAATCTCCCTCGAAACATAAGTAATGAATGGATATTCCCTAGAAATATCTCAATATCCACTTTACTGCAACCCAATACTCCTTCCCCGGTTTTGCATGTACCTGCTTACAACTCCCACTGCTTATGCAATATCTGGTCGCTTACTCACCATTGCATACATCAAACTCCCAACCACCGATGCAGATGGCACTCATGCCATGTCATCCTTCTTCTCTTCAGTTGTCGGGAACAACTCTTTGCTGAGTTTGAAATGCTTCGCTAAAGGCGTACATACCGATTTTGCTTTGTCCATGTTAAACCGCTTCAAAACTTTCTCCATGTAGTTCTTATGCGACAACTACAGCTTTCGCTGCTGCCTATATCTAATTATCTTCATGCCTAGAATTTGCTTGGCTACTCCCAAATCCTTCATGGAGAATTGTTCAGCCATCAGTTTCTTCAAACTTTGAATTTTCTTGAAATTTGGACCTGCTATCAACATATCATCCACATAGAGTGATAAAATAATGTAGCCGCCATCCTTTAATGTCTGAACGTAAGCACGGTGATCTGAATCATATCTCACAAATCCTGATTCCAACATGAATCAATCAAACTTGAGATACGACTACCTTGGATCTTGCTTAAGGCCATACAAACTCTTTCGTAGTCCACAAATCATATTTTCCTTCCCTTAACCGCATATCTCGGTGGCTACATCATATAAATTTCTTTCTCCAAATCTCCATGAAGGAACACTATCTTCATATCTAGCTGCTTTAAATGCAAATCTACCACTACCACCATACAAAGTATAACCTGGATTGAAGTCATCTTCACCATTGGGGAAATATTTCATGATAGTCTATTCCATGTTGTTACACATATCCCTTGCCTACCAAGCGAGCTTTACACCGCTTCATACAATCATCCTCATCCTTGATTCTGTACACCCACCTATTCAGCAACGCCTTTCGACCCTTAGGTAGCTTCACTATGTTGGGCTATGGCAGCACCCTGGCCATCAAACCGTGGCCAAATGCAGAACAAAAAAATTCTAAACCGGCGCTACCACAACCCTCGAATACGGATCGACCATTAACCCTAAATCTAGCAAGCAATAAAAAGAGTTTGGAATGTTATGCTGAATGATCTGTGTCCTTCGGTCTTTAACCTCTTCTTAAGCTCCTATTGGCCACCATGATCAAGTTTGGTCGCCGGTCTCCCTCCATCGAAGATTATCCACCCGAGGGTCTATGAATCGAGCTCCTACTTCATAACCGAAGTAATTAGGGTATCGAGTTTGCTAAACTAGATAGCCAAGATGATGTAGAGTTTAATGAGGGATTAATTTGTCTCTAAATACCCCAGGTTTCTCAACACATGAGAGTGTTAGGGTGGAGGAAGAAGAAGAAGCCATGAAAGAATGAGAGTGAAGCTAGAGCTCAACATGAGAAAAAGCTAAGTGTTGTGTGAGTGTGAAAAAAGAATGAAACAACTAAAGAAAAAATATCTCAAGTCTTCACAAATTTCTCACCACCATAACAAATGTCAAGCATGCTAGAATAGTGTATTATGAGTCACACAATGTGTCACCCTATGAGTCACGACCATGAGTCACTAAGTAGCATGCTTGAATTAAAGCTAAGCACACTCATCCCTCCATCTCAATTAACCATTTAACCTAAATGGTTAATAAACATAATGAGGTGTAATCTTCTTGAAAACAATCTTGTAATAAATTAAAAGAATGCGCCTCATCCGTATATACATACTTGCATCCGTATTCCGAAAAATACAAATACAATGAGACAAAAATAATCCAACAATATAATACTAGGATCTGGCTTAAACCAAAGTCCACTAGTATTTTATGTCTAAATTATAATACGTGCACAAGTGCGCGTATATGATCGAACCCTGCCTTAAAACTATACGGCATCTACATCATTTCGTCCGAAGCAGGGAAACCCTCTATGTGGGACTCTAAAGACTCATCAATACGATGGCAGTGGGTTTAACCACGAACATGTCAGCGACACTAGCTGTATGTAATGGCTACCCAGGTATTAAGCGAAAGGAAGGCCGACGAGCAAACTCATCTTGACCCCTACTGAGCCTGTCGGTGACAATATCCGTACAGTACGGTCTGTTCGTCTAAGAGTATTGCATATCGAGTCTAGAGGGGTGGATAAAGTCAGACCCATAATAACGCGACATTTCGTGTCGGTATGAAGCCCATCACAAATTGAGAAACTACTGATCCAAATCAATAATTCTCGACTACATTGATCAAGGATTTCTGGAGATGGCCACCCGTGCACAACGCGACATCACCCCCAATATCGGGAGAGACAAATCCTCGACGATCCGCTCACTGTCACAATGTAGCTCGGGACGTACCTAGCTAAAACCTGTTTGCACGAATCCTTTGAGCCGTGGTAGGGTAGTAATCAAAGCACAGTGGGAACTCACATGAGACAAATGACGATCTCAGGTCGACAGACTAATCGTACACATGTCACCCGGTAACTGCTATCTGACAATAGGTATAATACCAACTAGCAGGTTCCCGACGAGTCTGTCCAGTGTACTCATAACCCAATGAGCACCTGCATACTATCTTAGGTGACCAAACTAACACCAATGGCTTGTGAGACCGGCCACCGCCTCTCGTCGGGGTCTCAATCAGTATGCACTAGTCTATTCTAGAGTATCAATGCCCAATCTCGATACTCCCACGACTAGGGACATTTAAGGATGTGGTTATAGACCACCCAGCTCCCACGTATATAATCGCCATCATAATACTGGTAGTCAAGCAAGAATCCTATAGGCTCTATCAACATGTAATAGTGAACTGTAATGCCACCTAAAGCATGTACATGATGATAAAGATAAACCAGATAGCATATTATCATCTTGAGTAAGACTGTTCTACCCATATAGGTCCTCCCTCAATCATCTAATCACGTGCTTGCAATTACAATTATTGACTTGAGGGCACTATAGACAACACACTAGATCCCATGTATGATTCTTTTTCAATGAATCCATCTCATCATCTTTAGCTTGCTCCCACTGCTTGCTAGCACTGTCCTGCGTCGATTCTATAAAGGATTCGGGCTCTCCTGAATTAGTATATAATATGAAGTCGATAACTAATCTTTCAGGCGGTCTCCCCTCTCGTGCAAATCTCCTCAAAATTGGGACATCTGGTTGCTGAACTTGGTCTTCAACTGGTTCCTGAGCCTGTTCTTATACTGTAGTGCTTGTCTCCTCCAGATTCTGACCTACACTTGTAGGCACCTGACCATTCTCCTGAGTTTCATATAACTCAACGAACTCAGATACTGCACCATTGTTAACATTGGCTTGCTTTTCTTCCTTGTATAAGTGTTGCTCATCAAAGACGAAGTTCCGGCTTCGTATTATCTTCTTGCTTGAATGATCCCACAGCCGATATCTGAACTCATCTATTCCATAACCAATGAATGCACGCTTCCTAGACTTAGAGTCAAGCTTACTCCTTTACGTCTTAACTATCAGCAAATAAGCAATGCAACCAAAAACTTTAAGGTGTGAGTAATTTATAGGTTTACCTGACCAAATTTCTTCTAGAATTCCTCTATCGAGTGCACTTGCCGGGCTTAGATTAATCAGATACACAGCAGCATCAACAACTGCTGCCCATAGAAACTTGGGTACATCTACATCCAAGGTCATGCTCCTTACCCGCTCTAGAATCGTCATGTTCATCCTTTTTGCGATGCGGTTCTGTTGCGGTGTCCCCGGTATCGTGTTTAACCAACGTATACCCTTCTGTAAGCAAAACCCCTCGAACTCTTGTATGCAATATTCCCCGCCATAGTCGGACTTTAGGCACTTAACATGTCCATGTTTGTGTCACGACCCGAAAGAGCACGTGACTGGCCCTTGAACCATATGAAGTCTATAGGACTCCATCTGATCCAAGTAAGCCAAAAGCCCAGAAATCTAAAACCATTTGAAGAGAAAATAAAGAAAACTGGTGTAAAGAAGTGAAGAAAAACATGTTTGAAGTTAAGGTTTTTAAATAACTAAGCCGAATATGCATTTTAAAAATGTAAAGTCTTTTTTAAAAATTTCGACAGAGTTTCTTTTGTAAAAACTGACCCCGAATGGGGTACAACAAGAATAATATATATATGCAGTGATAAAAAGGCATCCCCAAGCGGGAGCTAGCTCTTCGTCAATTGACGGTTACAACCACGCAAGCAATATAATATACAACGCCGAATGGCGATGGTCAAATCCAAAAGAAACTCAATAAGCATGAAAACCGCAATACTACAAAGCGCGACTCTAAGGTCGAATAATACATCACAAATGTCTAAGTTTGAAACAATATACAAGTTTTAGTTGATGGAATTTCTAGATACAATGAATAATACAAGTACAATGGTGGTTCTTGATGCAAAAGAACCCACCTACCAAAAGCAATTCACCCGCAAGGAAGCAGTGTGCCAGAAATGCCGCTATGGAATCCGTACGGCAAAACTTGCAAGAACTATGGCACAACGGGGGTGAGTTGCCAACTCGTGAATAGAAAATATCTACAAGCAGAAAGCGAATGCATGACATAATCCTAGATCAATACAATCAAATATATAATCTCAAAGAATAAGCCTGAAGCATGATAAGGTGGCAATGTAATATCTAATCGTGTATGTAGTGCCAAGTACCCGTGCCAGTGCCTCAGGTAACAACATGTCATAAATATAAGGTATGTCTGCATGAAGTAAATATGATGAAGTATCAAAATGAATATCAATACACATATATTAACGTCCCATTCCACTAATATTGGTGTAAGGGTATATATAACAGCGCCCTCATACCCTGTTATATATACAAATGAAGTATGATCAATGTAAGAAAAGTTTGTATATATGTGGATCCCGTCCACCTGTCACCCAAATGACAATAAGCATCATGCATGTAAATGTGAGAATATAATCAAAATCATGGAAACATCATGAAACCTGTACCTAGCATCGGCACGTAAATCCTCGTCCTTATGGGATTCCGTCTGCGGTATTGGCCCTCGGCCCCGGCAACACGGGTCAACCAATGTCCATCTCTCAACTCCGGTCGGTATCCCTCGGATATCCGCCGAGCTCAAATACAATCACCGGTAGGTACTCACCCACCTCCAGGCTCAATCGGCATAATCCTCCGATCATCTTGCCGAGAGGAACCATACCGCGCCCCACCATGTATCCTCATACGGCACACACTCCTCGTATGGGGTATGTAATCAGAACCGATAAATCTCATGGTGGCTGCGCAAATATCATATCAAGGAAACCGGGTATTTCAAATAAGTTCATACTCTCCTTTGAAACTATCCACGGTTCCCAAATCCAGAAATATCATGAAAACGAATATCTCAATGCTTATAATCAGAAAGCATGATGTATATGACCTAGAATAATAGCGTGCACATACAAGGTCATATCCTGATGCAATAATACTACTGTGTAGTGACATGACAATTATCGATGATGAAGTGTGTGAGCCGGAAAGCAAGTGTACGTGGAACATATGCATCATCGATAATGGTGCTGGTGTCCTAACATCATAATTGCAATATAGAAATAAACACATGCAATGTGATGCAGAATCGAATAATCAAAGCAACAGTGAAGAATCTACACCAATATGTACATATCATGCAGTGGTGCGTTTTGAAATAAGACGAATCGGGGTTTTGGTAAAATAAGGGTTACGGTGTTTTCAAGAATAGATACGCCTTTTGAAAATACCCGTAGGACCCCTTTACTTGTCCTTAAGATATTCCCGATTCGCTAGTTTTGAAATAGGTATGACTCGGGTCTAATCTAACATCTACTAAGCCAAGTCCATCAGGAGGGGTATGGAAACCATCTAAATCTGAGTCGATATGTATATATAGCAGTCAGTGATCCCGCCTCGGTAGTATTTACGATACAGTATATCATCTGACATCCTCGAGTCATGAGTGCGGATCTATCATCAATATAAAGCTCGGACGGTAAATCGTCGTACAGCATCCCAATAGCTGGGTACGGGTCAATATCACATTCCTCTCAACAAATATCAGGTATCATTATCATCATATCACATAATCTGGGGTATTGATCTAAGTCTAGTACAACTGATACCATCAATATGACTGCGTGTATAAACACACGTCCAAAGGCCCGCTAGAGATCACATGTCATATCCCAAATACGAATCATATCAAATCACCGATCTCGCGGCACAAAACCCAATATCATCAACTCATCTCCAAAGTCATCCACTATCCATCAAACACAGTGCAAGTATAATGAATATGCAAGGGTGTACGTGTAGGTGTAAATCTATTCTAGGGTTCGCGACTATAAACTACACTAGTTGCTTCTGACCCTAAACTATCCATAATACACCTAACACAAATACAACACACTATAACTATCATATATGTATATATCAACTACGGACTGCGGGGGTGCTATACGCCATCCACCCGACTTCCCCCGTAGATATAATCTACTTACCTTGCGTCTTCATTGTCGACGTCACCACGCATTTGCTTGTCGTCCCGAAGTCTTCATGGGGTACCTACACATTAACGTATCGCAAATTCGTATCAAAACCAAATCCAAACTAAAACGGCATACGAAAACCAAAACGATACGCTATGGGGCCTATAGGTTAGAACCTACGGATACGCCTCCAAAACCAACAATCAATCCTCGATATCGTCGTATAAACGCCAAATAGTCGAGGTAAACACAATACGTAAATTCAGAATTAAAAATACGGAATACGGAAACACGAATCCAAAACAGCAACTAAGGAAATAGGCTTCAGATTTCATCCTAGGTCAAATTAGACAAATCTATACATGCCAGGGGTCTAATCTATACATGTAGGAGCTCTGGAACAAAAACGACTCAATTTGGTGTAGGTATGGCCGCAAATTGCGGCCAAAGGGAATTAATTGGCGGCCGGGTCATGGAGTTGGGGGCTAGGGTCTTGGTGGTAGCTTCGTGGGTGCCTGCACATCTTACTGTCCAATCAATTTAATTTTCAGAGTCTCGGGGTAAAAGCAGATTCAATGTAACCATCATAGATTTCACAAATTCTTCGATATCGGTTTCTAAATCCGTATTCCGGGTTTCAAGTCTCAGGTTTAGGTCTCAATTCATACACTAGGGTGTTTGTATAGTCTCTACTGAGCTAAATTTCCCATCACAACTCATAATTTCCTGAAACCCTAACTAGCTTTTCTTTAAGTCCACCAAATCACACAATATCGATTCTAAACTAGTATGGGGGTGTATGTAATATAAAAACTAAGCTAATGGTTCAGTAATTACCTCATTTGGCAACTCAATAATTTTCTTGAGTTGCCCCTAATGGCCAAAATCCTTGCTTTCTTGGTCCAATGTGTAGGTCTTGAGCTTGTGCACACTTTTAATGAAATGGGGGTAGGGTTTTGGTGATGTTTTTGTGGTGATTTGGGGAGGTGAAGAGGGAGAGAGGAAGGGGGAGCAGCAGCTGAAGGAGGATGAAGAGGGAGAGATATGAGGAAAATGATAGGGAGAGACACAAGAAAAATCCAAGTCAATAAAGCACCATGCCTCATTAAATGCTCATGTTCCCTTCTCTTTTCTTTTCCTTTTCTTTTTCTTTTCCTCCAAAAACCCTTCTCACAAGAATAGTAATCCCCAAAGTGAAACCATGGCAAAAAATATAACACAAGTGTAGAAAAAGATATATGCATGTTTTGTACAAAAATGGCTAAAAAACCGATTAGCGATTATAAATCGCGATTAGCACTAAATTAGCATATAACTAATCATAAAAACTTTAAAATGGCATAATTCCATAAAATACCCTATTTTAGAATTTTCCATAATTTTTCCAAATTTTTTTGTATTTAATTATACCAAAATATTAAAATATTCAATAAAATAATATTAAATTATAAAAATTCCCAAAAAATAATATTTTTTTTTTTTGAAATGTTACAATCTTCCCCTCTTAAATAAATTTGGTCCCCGAATTTAAATTTAAACCCCCAAGTACTAAAACATTTCAGTAAAAATCCAAATTGTCGGGGCTCCGAAAACATCAATACATAGCGAATATCATAAAATTGTACTGCTCTATAAGAAATCAATGCCCAAAATGTATATAAGAATATTCGGTGCGTCTGGTGCGCACGGAAATCAAAATCCATATATGTGCCATATATGGGCACAAAACAACATCTAGGTGCAACGGATGTGCACGAAACATCTGTCATAGGCAATGTGTGTGCCTGACAACAAAATCAGGTGCATTTGACATGCACAAAGAATCCCGATTTAGTGCATCTGGTGTGCACCAAAATCGTATCTCAAAACATGTGCCCAACATGCGCAAAAATCCAAAATCGACGGTATACAATACGGCTCACTCAAAATCAGGTATACCACGGTGTATAAGCTCATAACCATGTGCATCAGCGTGCACAAATCAAATCAAAACACTATAGTGCATGAAAACTATGCTGGAATCGTAAATCAAATCACTGGCATAAAATAGGCATGAAATCACAATCAATACCTCAACGTAATAACTATGCGCAAAACATAAATACCCAGTGGGTGCAACCATGGTGCATAAAAACAAATATCATGAAACTCAGCCATCAAGACTAAATCATGCAAACAGAACGCCCAAAATACCGAAATCCAAGGTGACGGATACGTGATAATCGAATCACAAAATCACAAATCGTAAATACCGTCGTCGGTAGTCCCTCCTTCAAAGTCGATAAGGTGTTGGTGCATCCAATGCTAGCAGCGTAAGATATCTACTTGCCTCTTACTCACGGTCTGTCGTCCTCTGTCTCTGGGTCCTTATCTTCTCTGTGGATTACCAATCTCACAATCAATCGGCTCATCGGCCTTGTCAGGTGTGCTAACGGGGACGATTACGTTCTGGCACTTCTCTGGTCATCTCTCGGTCAATCCTCATGACCACTCGTAAAGCAGCATGTCACTGGCGTCGACCTCTGATTGTTTGAATGCATATCACATCTGATCCTGGGTGCAAATATCATCGCAGCAGTGTCCTGGAAGGAATCCCACTCAAGGTCTCTTCCGATCTTGCCTATGCCGGTTTGTACGGAGGCTGGTACTCTTGCATAATCTCTTCTCGCTCGATGGACATCTGCGTCCTCAGCACAGCACTTTCTCGGAAATTGGTCGCATCCCAACGCCTCTGTAAGCATATCAGGTCTCTAGTCTAGACGGGAAGTAATGACAGCTCGTCAGCATCTCGCACGAACCTCTTATTTCGCTCGTCTGTATCATCGTCCAATTCGACGTCACATCTCTATCTACGCACTGCACTGTTCTCGGCCACATTCAATCCGAAGTCTCTCGCACGGACTCGAAATCGCGCACTCTGTAGCTTCATCATTCGGTAGAAGATGTGTGGCCGAACAGGTCCTTGGGAACGTGTCCCAACCATCGGAGGAACACTCAATACTCGTCCGTCCTCGATCAACTCGCAACGCATCTGGTAATGTCCTTTATCTGAACCTGGTCAACTATCTCGTCGACGATGCCAAACTCTGGCCTGCTGGGTATGCGCAATATGACCACTCCTGGGTCCAGGTCTTCTCATATCGTATTCCAGAAAGGTCCTGTCGAGGTCTCTCTCTCTAATCTCATTCCTTCCGAATTGCCCAGAAGTCATCATCCATTGCTGAAGCTAATTCTTATTCCGGAACGGCTGCATACTCATCGCGCCTTTTTCTGGAAGATATATCCATAAACAATGCCTCTGCATGTGTATCGCATCTCTAATGTCAGCGGAGGGGAACATCATCTCGTCGAAATCTCTAGCGAACTCTTACTTCACTCTGCTTCAATGTCGACTGATTCGGACTCGTCTCATCGTGACTGCATGGACTGTGCTCCAACGGCTATACTCGTATCTGGAGTCTCCCAAGCAGTGTCCCATCACATGGTATCCGAATGATGTCGAATTGTCCGATCGACTCGCCAGAACCTCATAATCCCCCAAGAGACCAACATCTTGAGTACAGTTTAATAGTATCGAGTACATGCCACAGCGTCGGTGGTCCAGCCGTAGAAGGGCAAACCCAAGCCTCACTAATAGCGCCATGGAACTGCCGCAAACCCTAAGGTTCAAAGGCTTTCACACGGTCATTAAGTCGAGTTAGGGTTTCATTCTTCTAGAGGGTCCATGGAATCGCCTGCATGTCTTTCCGTATACTTTAAACATGGAAAATGGGCTCCTGACATTCGATCGTCTCTATCGACTCTCAACGTCTCCGCGTAAAGTCATCTCTAGCTGGAAGTAATCTATCTGATGATCTTGCATCGAGGTAAGCAAACGAACCACATGTCCTAGTCATTCATCCTCGGGTGACTAGCGACTCACCATCATATCTCTAAGTATATACTCATGCTGTAGTAGCTCCAATCATCTGGGCGACATTTCGTCATTTGCAGCAACAACTGGCTTATTCGTCTGTATGCTGAACAGCGCCTCTATCATCCTGAATGAGTGACATATCAATGGTCATCACATCTGGCTAGCCTGTAGCAGTAGCCTGATCCTCTTGTACCAATCAGCACGTCCGAGAAATCTCGTAAAAGCGACCTGTCAAAAGCTCATGGCGCGAAAACACAATAAGACGACGTCTCTCAATGCAATCGTAAATCTCTAGAATCACGCCCTGGTCAGTCCTCGTCCACGATGAGCTCATGCTGACGCAACTCGAGCCGTAGCTCACTCTGCCCGTGCAATCGTGGCAGCAAAACACAACCAGTATCGATGAGGATAGATCATAGGAATGAATATAATACTGTGCAAGGAAATGTACATCCTAAGGCTCCTTAAGCGGAGTGGCGTGTCGTAAGTATGCCGCGGAACATACACACGGTACGTCACTCTACTGAAGTCACCTACTCCATCAACCAAGGGTCATCCTACGCGACGAAAGTTCGGGTCTAATACCCCCTCAACTAAGTCTAAGTTCCGTAAGGTCAAGCCTAAGTTCCGTGTATATATAAATGCCCTAGGCTCCACATAGTCAAACTTAGACTCAAACCAAGGTTAACCTAGTGCTCTGATACCAACTTTGTCACGACCCGAAAGAGTACGCGACTGGCCCTTGAACCATATGAAGTCTATAGGACTCCATCTGATTCAAGTAAGCCAAAAGCCCAGAAATCTAAAACCATTTTAAGAGTAAATAAAGAAAACTGGTTTAAAGAAGTGAAGAAAAACATGTTTGAAGTTAAGGTTTTTAAATAACTAAGCCGAATATGCATTTTAAAAATGTAAAGTCTTTTCTAAAAATTTCGGTAGAGTTTCTTTTGTAAAAACTGACCCCGAATGGGGTACAACAAGAATAATATATATATGCAGTGATAAAAAGGCATCCCCAAGCGGGAGCTAGCTCTTCGTCAATTAACGGTCACAACCACGCAAGCAATATAATATAGAACGCCGAATGGCGAGGGTCAAATCCAAAAGAAACTCAATAAGCATGAAAACCGCAATACTACTAAGCGTGACTCTAAGGTCGAATAATACATCACAAATGTCTAAGTCTAAAACAATATACATGTTTTGGTTGATGGAATTTCTAGATACAATGAATAATACAAGTACAATGGTGGTTCTTGATGCAAAAGAACCCACCTACCAAAAGCAATTCACCCGCAAGGAAGCAGTGTGCCAGAAATGCTGCTATGGAATCTGTACGGCAAACCTGCAAGAACTGTACCACAACGGGGGTGAGTTGCGAACTCGTGAATAGAAAATATCTACAAGCAGAAATCGAATGCATGACATAATCCTAGGTCAATACAATCAGATATATAACCTCAAAAAATAAGCCTGAAGCATGATAAGGTGGCAATGTAACATCTAATCGTGTATGTAGTGCCAAGTACCCGTGCCAGTGCCTCAGGTAACAACATGTCATAAATATAAGGTATGTCTGCATGAAGTAAATATGATGAAGTATCAAAATGAATATCAATACACATATATTAGCGTCCCATTCCACTAATATTGGTGTAAGGGTATATATAACAGCGTCCTCATACCCTGTTATATATACAAATGAAGTATGATCAATGTAAGAAAAGTCTGTATATATGTGGATCCCGTCCACCTGTCACCCAAATGGCAATAAGCATCATGCATGTAAATGTGAGGATATAATCAAAATCATGGAAACATCATGAAACATGTGCCTAGCATCGGCACGTAAATCCTCGTCCTTATGGGGTTCCGTCTGCGGTATCGGCCCTCGGCCCCGGCAGCACGGGTCAACCCATGTCCATCTCTCAACTCCGGTCGGTATCCCCCGGATATCCGTCGAGCTCAAATACAATCACCGGTAGGTACTCGCCCACCTCCAGGCTCAATCGGCATAATCCTTCGATCATCTTCCCGAGGGGAACCATACCGGGCCCCACCATGTACCCTCATACGGCACACACTCCTCGTATGGGGTATGTAATCAGAACCGATAAATCTCATGGTGGCTGCGCAAATATCATATCAAGGAAACCGGGTATTTCAAATAAGTACATACTCTCCTTTGAAACTATCCACGGTTCCCAAAACCAGAAATATCATGAAAACGAATATCTCAATGCGTATAATCAGAAAGCATAATGCATATGACCTAGAATAATAGCGTGCACATACAAGGTCATTTCCTGATGCAATAATACTACTGTGTAGTGACATGGCAATTATCGATGATGAAGTGTGTGAGCCGGCAAACAAGTGTACGTGGAACATATGCATCATCGATAATGGTGCTGGTGTCCTAACAGCATGATTGCAATATAGAAATAAACACATGCAATGCGATGCGGAATCGAATAATCAAAGCAACAATGAAGAATCTACACCAATATGTACATGTCATGCAGTGGTGCCTTTTGAAATAAGACGAATCGGGGTTTTGGTAAAATAAGGGTTACGGAGTTTTTAAGAATAGATACGCCTTTTGAAAATACCCGTAGAACCCCTTTACTTGTCCTTAAGATATTCCCGATTCGCTAGTTTTGAAATAGGTATGACTCGGGTCTAGTCTAACATCTACTAAGCCAAGTCCATCAGGAGGGGTATGGAAACCACCTAAATCTGAGTCGATATGTATATATAGCAGTCGGTGATCCCGCCTCAGTAGTATCGCGTACGATACAGTATATCATCTGACATCCTCGAGTCATGAGTGCGGATCTATCATCAATATAAAGCTCGTACGGTAAATCGTCGTACGGCATCCCAATAGCTGGGTACGGGTCAATATCACATTCCTTTCAACAAATATCAGGTATCATTATCATCATATCACATAATCTGGGGTACTGATCTAAGTCTAGTACAACTGATACCATCAATATGACTGCGTATATAAACACACGTCCAAAGGCTCGCTAGAGATCACATGTCGTATCCCAAATACGAATCATATCAAATCACCGATCTCGCGGCACAAAACCCAATATCATCAACTCATCTCCAAAGTCATCCACTATCCATCAAACACGGTGCAAGTATAATGAATATGCAAGGGTGTACGTGTAGGTGTAAATCTATTCTAGGGTTCGCGACTATAAACTACACTAGTTGCTTCTAACCCTAAACTATCCATAATACACCTAACACAAATACGACACACTATAACTATCATATATGTATATATCAACTACGGACTGCGAGGGTGCTATACGCCATCCACCTGACTTCCCCCGTAGATATAATCTACTTACCTTGCGTCTTCATTGTCGACGTCACCACGCATTTGCTTGTCGTCCCGAAGTCTTCATGGGGTACCTATACATTAACGTATCGCAAATTCGTATCAAAACCAAATCCAAACTAAAACGGCATACGAAAACCAAAACGATACGCTATGGGGCCTATAGGTTAGAACCTACGGATACGCCTCCAAAACCAACAATCAATCCTCGATATCGTCGTATAAACGCCAAATAGTCGAGGTAAACACAATACGTAAATTCAGAATTAAAAATACGGAATACGGAAACACGAATCCAAAACAGCAACTAAGGAAATAGGCTCCAGATTTCACCCTAGGTCAAATTAGACAAATCTATACATGCCAGGGGTCTAATCTATACATGTAGGAACTCTGGAACAAAAACGACTCAATTTGGTGTAGGTATGGCCGCAAATTGCGGCCAAAGGGAATTAATTGGCGGCCGGGTCATGGAGTTGGGGGCTAGGGTCTTGGTGGTAGCTTTCTGGGTGTCTGCACATCTCACTGTCCAATCAATTTAATTTTCAGAGTCTCGGGGTAAAAGCAGATTCAATGTAACCATCATAGATTTCACAAATTCTCCGATATCGGTTTCTAAATCCGTATTCCGGGTTTCAAGTCTCAGGTTTAGGTCTCAATTCATACACTAGGGTGTTTGTATAGTCTCTACTGAGCTAAATTTCATATCACAACTCATAATTTCCTCAAACCCTAACTAGCTTTTCTTTAAGTCCACCAAATCACACAATATCGATTCTAAACTAGCATGGGGGTGTATGTAATACAAAAACTAAGCTAATGGTTCAGTAATTATCTCATTTGGCAACTCAAGAATTTTCTTGAATTGCCCCTAGTGGCCAAAATCCTTACTTTCTTGGTCCAATATGTAGGTCTTGAGCTTGTGCACACTTTTAATGAAATGGAGGTAGGGTTTTGGTGATGTTTTTGTGGTGATTTGGGGAGGTGAAGAGGGAGAGAGGAAGGGGGAGCAGCTGCTGAAGGAGGATGAAGAGGGAGAGATATGAGGAAAATGATAGGGAGAGACACAAGAAAAATCCAAGTCAATAAAGCACCATGCCTCATTAAATGCTCATGTTCCCTTCTCTTTTCTTTTCCTTTTCTTTTTCCTTTCCTCCAAAAACCCTTCTCACAAGAATAGTAATCCCCAAAGTGAAACCATGGCAAAAAAATATAACACAAGTGTAGAAAAAGATATGTGCATGTTTTGCACAAAAATGGCTAAAAAACCGATTAGCGATTTTTAATCGCGATTAGCACTAAATTAGCATATAACTAATCATAAAAACTTAAAAATAGCATAATTCCATAACATACCCTATTTTAGAATTTTCCATAATATTTCCAAATTTTTCTGTATTTAATTATACCAAAATATTAAAATATTCAATAAAATAATATTAAATTATAAAAATTCCCAAAAAATAATATTTTTTTTTTGAAATGTTACAGTTTGGTTCTCCACCTGTGTAATCCAGTGTTTGAAGTGACCAAACACATCAGACTTCTTCTTCATTGCATAAACCCAAGCCTTCCTACTTTCATCATCAATGAACGTAACGAAGTACCGATTTCCACCATAAGACTCTTATGATGTCGGTCCTCATGCATCCGTATGCACCAATTCTAACTTCTTGGTCTTCTTTGCTACATCGCCAATCTGAAACCTAAGTACGCTTTGCTTTCCACAAACACAACTCTCACAAAGTCCCAACTCTACTTTTTTCAGCCCAGATAAAAGCCACTTACCCTGAAGAATCTTCATACTCTTCTTGCTAAGGTTCTCTAATCTCTTGTGCCATAACGATGTCTCAGAATCCACTTCTGAACTTTTCATCAAAGTAATCGAATCGCCACTGCTCCCACTGAAGAAATACAATGAACCGATCAATTTTCCCCTTGCGACTACCAACGATTCTTTGGAAATCTTCCAACGAGAGTTCCCAAATACTGTAACGTACCCTTCGTTGTCCAGCTGATTTGTAGATATTAAACTCTTCTTCAGATCTGGTATGTGTCTGGTGTTCTTTAACTTTATCTAACCTTCTCCTGACGGATGCAATATAATCGTCTCTTTACCAACGATTTTGCATGGCTGACTGTTTCCCATCGTTACATGTCCAAGATCCCCTTGAACATAATCGCTAAAGTGATGCTAACCTGAAGTGCAGTGAAAGGATGCCCCCGAATCTAGAAACCAAGTATCTCCATTTATGCTCTCGCTCACCGAAAGACAATATCCATGTTCCCCTTTTTCATGTGTAGATACCACATTGACTTTCTTTTCATCTGACTTCCCATCTAAGCCTTTCTCTTTCTTCAAGAGTCTATAGTCCGCTTTCAAGTGAGCCTTCTTTCTACAATTCCAACAGTTACCTTGGATCTTTCCTTTTGACTTTTCTTGGCTCTTTGACTTGCCCTTCTTCTCTTTTCCCCTTTCCATTGTCCTGCTACGATTCTCTACTGAGAGTGCAGAAGTTCCCGAACTTCCACTCACCACATTTCTCCTCATCTCATTATTTAATATGCAACTCACCACATTATTAAATATGAGAGTCTTTGAGATCGAGTTGCTGACCGCCATAATAGGGTTTTCCCAACTCTCTAGAAACGAACATAAAAATAATAGAATTCGAATCTCATCTTCAAACATGATTGAGACTGATTCGAGTTGGCTTGTCACACTATTGAACTCATTAACATGCTCTATCACTGAACCGTTTTCTGCCAGTTTTATGTTGAAAAGCTTCTTTATCAGAAATATCTTATTTGAAGTTGAAGGCTTCTCATACAACTTTGCTAATGTCATTATTAGCCCTATGGTTGTTTTCTCCTTCGAGATATTAAAGGCTACTTACGGATTCAACGATAACCTAATCGTCGCCAGGGCATTCCTATCGAGTAGATTTCATGCCTCTTCGGACATCTTCTTGGGCCTGTCGCCCCATAACGGAAGATACAAATCTTTCTGATATAGGTATTCCTCCATCTACATACACCAACAACCATAGTTATGACCATTAAATTTCTCTATTCTAATCTTATCCTCAGATATCTTTCGTTTACCACTGCAGCAAACTCAACCTCCTCTCTCAGATCTGTGAACCAACACCTTCAAAATTACAATCTAAGAAGATAGGGAGCGGACACAAATGTCGTCACCCACCATAAACTTAGACCGTAGAATCGAAGATCCTTCGGTAACCTGGGCTCTGATACCACTTGTTAGGTATAGGGACCGTAGAATCGAAGTCCAGTGGTGGGCTGAGTGACCTGTTCCACTGGCATTGCAAAGATGGAAGCCGCTTGGGGCCCGTAAGTCACTCCTCCGGCGGGGACGGAGTGAGAGTTGCTGTTGCAGGTGCAGTTGGAAGCCATCGATTTCTTTTCTCTTCTGCATAGGAATAAGACACAAAATCTTAGTACGTTGAATTCAGAGGAAACCATATTAAACCGCGATTTGTTCGCACGACACACAAAATTATGTTAAACGGCCAACCACGCAATACGCAATATATAATGATAGATAAAACAATGTAAGAACAAGAGAATCAAATTAGAGAGACACGATATTTGTTAACAAGGTTTACCCACCATATGGCTAGTCCCTGTCAGAGCGGAATTTGCAAAACTTCCACTAATCTTCTAGTCAAGATACACTAAGAGCAAACCCTATGAGATTTCTTTAAAATCTCTTTAATCTCTCTTTACTGTCACCCTCACTTTATACAATTTAATGGCCTTATTTTTTTCATATGAGAGACCCTATTTATAGCCTAACCCTAATCCTATTTAAATTAGGATTCAACAGAATATGGTAAATATTCGGTTCAAACAGAAAACCCACGCGCATACATCTAATGATGACTTTGCCAGACGTCTGCCGACGCTTTGTGTTGGCTTCAGCTCTTTAGGCAAATGTCTGCCACGCCTTGGTCAGACGTCTGCCGAAACATTGGATGTGACTTAGACTTTGGCCCAAACTCAGCCCATACGTCTGACCATGCCGTGGTTAGAAGTTTGCCAACGCTCTGGTTTTTTCCCAGACGTCTGTCACTTTGCCTTTAGACGTCCGGCTTTGCTCTGGCTTGATGCTTGTGCATGGGCAGACTTCTTAACCTTTCCTATTCAGACGTCTGAGGAAGATTCTCCACATATTAACATTGTATGCTTTCAATCATCTATATCTCCAGCCCAATTACTATCAGTGTATGCCAAAAACTCAAAATTGTTAGAACTTGAATAAAACAAGCCATAAGCTATTGTACCTTTAATGTATCGAAGAATCCTCTTTACCACCAACAAATGAGAAGAATTAGGCTCCTCCATGTATCTACTAGAAAACCCAACTCCATAAATAATATCGGGCCTTGTACATGTCAAATATCGTAGACTCCCAACCAAGCTTTTGAAGTAAGTGGGATCGATTTTGGTTCTGCTATCGTATTTTGACAATTTGATGCCGCATTCTATGGGTGTTCATGCCGGATTGGATTCCTCCATGTTGAATTTTTTGAGTATAGACTTTGCATAACCTTCTCGAGAGATTAAAATCACATCTTTATCTTGTTTAACCTCAATGACGAGGTAATAAGACATGAGCCCAATATCCGTCATTTCAAATTCTCAAATCATGGAGTCTTTGAACTCCTTGAACAAGAGAGGATTATTTCCTATAAATATGAGATCATCCACATACAAGCAAACAACTAAAAAAATCTCCATTTTGAAATTTTTTTTGTGTATAAAGCATACTCATAAGGACATTGGATAAAATTGTTTGCTTTAAGATATGCATCGATCCTGTTATTCCACGCCCCTGTTGCTTGCTTCAAGACATAAAGTGCATTCTTCAATTTCAAAACTTTTGATTCATGCCCCTTTTTAATATAGCCAAGAGGCTGTTCAATATAAACCTCTTCTTCAAGAAAGCCGTTTAGAAATGCCGATTTTTCATCCAGTTGAAAGATTTACCATTTGTTTTGCGCAGCCAAAGAAATAATTTATCTTATAGTTTCAGTGTGAGCAACCAGAGAAAATACCTCATCATAATCAATTCTGGCTTCTTGCTTGTAGCCTTTGGCCACTAACCTTGATTTGTACATTTCAACTTCTCCTGGAAAAATTTTCTTTTCCTTATACAGCCACTGTACTCCGATTACCTTTTTACCTTCAGGAAGAAAGGTTAGCTCCCATGTGTCAGTTTTATCGATCACTTTGATCTCCTCATCGATTACTTCTTTCCACCTTTTGCTTTGAATTACTTCTTTGAATTCTAAAGGCTCACAATCGGCAAATAAGCAAAAAAGAGTGAGATCATTTTGATCTTCTGTTATCTCGTATAACACGGCTAAAGATATCATATTCTGATTCCTTAGAGATAATGTGCTAGTCGAACAGGTGGACGAAGTTAGAGAGTTACTAGACGACGGAGTGGATGGTGGTGATGGAGTATCTGCTTCTTTTTGTAGGGTTCCTAGGCACTCTAGTGAGGTCTCACAAGGCATCGAACATGCCATTTTCAAAAATTCTAGGTTCCGAGAGACCCGACTACGGATCGTTTGCTAGAAAACTAGGCGAAAAAGTTAACCAGTTAACACTTAACTACAAGATACGGAAATACAACCTTTGTAGATCCGGTGCTCCACCTCCATAGCTCCGCAACGAGGTCCTCTCCGCTGACCAAATCAAATCCGGGCTCAAGCATCGGCTTCGTCGGAGAATGGGCAAGCTAGGTCGTCGATGTCCATGCCGAAGATGATCTACGTCGAGGCATCGCTAAATCAAGCTCTCACTTCACCAAGTCATGAAACTTGTGAAGAAAACACACTCTACTGCTTGGCAAGAGATAGAGGATGAAGAAATAGGAAGTGGGTAGACTTTAGAATTGGATTTCTCACTCTTAATCATCAATCACCATTGATGGACTTTGGTTTTCTTCACTTGAAAAATGAAGAAGAAGAAGAATGTTATTATGATAAGAATAATAATAATGAGAAAAGAAATTCATTCTTATCATAATGAAACCATAGTTAGGTGTAGAGAATCAATCATGGTTTAGTGGAATGGTTAGGTTAAGCATGAGACAAAAATGGTTGCAAAGTCAAAGACTTCATGAAGCTTCATGAAGCATTTAAAGAAAGCCACCATTTTCTCATGCTCATTTTCTTTTCCAAAAAGAATAAACCAATGAATAAAATGAATAATCAAATAGTAAACCCTAACCATTCCATTAACCAATGTTTAATTCTATACACTTAACAAAAAGGGCATGCACCATCAAACATGATACAAGCAAGTGCACAAATCGCATATGAAATGTGCACACCCGAGTGAGAAAATCCATTTAAAGTGAACCGATACTAGTTAATGCAAAGTAATATATCAAATATATAATTATGCATTAAATCATTAAATCAACACTTGATTTAACGATCCGGTCATGACGCACATAACCGACTGGTATCATTAGTAACATCTTATCGAATCAACACTTGATCCGATAACCCGGCTATATCGCATATAACCGATCAATGTCACATCGCGAGAATCGAATACAGTATTACATACTCGTATTATTCTCGGTCCCGCACATATCTCATATGCGCTCCTATTTTGTTTCGCTTGAGCCAGGAAACCTCTGTGTAGGACTCTAAAGACTCGTCAATACGCCGGCAGCAGATGGTGATCATATCAAGCATCCACAAGCCGCAAGCGGTCTGCTAAACGTAACAGCCACCCGGGTATTGAGCGATCTGAAGATCGACGAGCAAGCCCGCTCACACTCCAGTGAATCCGACCAGTAACACTACCGTACAGTCCGGTCTGATCGTCTGATATGTCGTATATCTCGCCTAGGGGTGGTAAACGTCAGACCCCAATAGCTCAATAAGTCGTGTCGATATGAGGTCTATAACTGTTCGAGAAACTATTGGTAACACTTACCAGTAAATCTCAGCAACCCTGGCCAGGAATTTCCTGTTATAGCCAATCGAACACAGCGCAACATCAACTCCCTATACCGGGAGAGACGAATCCCCTCCTATCGCTCATTGCCTCCATGTGACTCGGGACTGTACCCAAAAACCACCGTTTTGCACGCCCTCTTGGACGTGGTAAGATGGAAATCAAAGCACAGTAGGAACCACACAAGACTCTATGACGATCTCGGGTCAACAGACTACTCTGTACCAGTGTCACCAGAGAACTGCCATCTGACGTGAGGTATAATACCATCCGGGAGTTCTCGGCGAGTCCGTCTAGTGTACCCAGTCTCTACTGAGCACCCGTATATCATCTCTGATGTCAAACACCAATGGATATGGGATCATCCATCGCCCATCTGTATGGGTCGAGAAGGTATACGCTAGTCTACTCTGGTATATCGATGCCCCGTCTCGATACACCCACGACTAGGGACTTTGAAGGATGTACTTATGGACTACCATGTCCCCACTAGTATGATCCGCATCATAGTCCAGGTAGTCAAGTACCGATCCTAAGGGCTTTACCAACATGTAACAGAGAGACAATCAGCATACACGTTAAGGTAAAGGGTAACCAGATAGCATACTATCATGTCGAGCAAGAAAGTCCTCCCTATATATGTCCCAGCATCCACTACAATATACATCCTATGTACAGTAATGGCCTCTAGGGCATACATATAACTAACAATCTCCTACTTGCACTAGGGCCATCTGTAGCAGTGGTTGCAGTATCTCATACTCAACCATCCCATAAAAGTCTCTCTCTGGGAAAAGGCCTTTGTGAGTGGATCCGCTGTGTTGTCCTCTGGGTCTACTCTCCTAACCTCGATCTCCCTGGAGATCAACCATCTCCATGATCAAGTGATACTGCCTTAGAATATGTCTGGATCACTGATGGGACCGGCGTTCCTTGGCATAAGCCACAACTCCATTGTCTCACAATGGTAGGAACATAGTTCATCTCATGAACCATTATACACCCAAACAGCCTCTTTGGTAGCATCTTAAGTAGCGATGTATCATGCCTTTATCGTCTAGTATGCCACGGTATCTAGCTTGGAACTCTTCCAACATACCGTCCCTTTACTGAGGATTAAGACAATGCCTGTGACTGACATTCAGTCGTCCTTATCACCCTGGAACCCTTCCAGTGATTCTCCCCAGGATCGGTTGATACCGTCTCACTACAACTAGTGAGAGTCCTAACATCCAATTAGATTTATCTCATAGATCTAAAAACCAGGATTTAGGAGGTATCACTTTGATCCTATATGGAGAATCATTGTGATAAACGGAGATTGATCGAGCGTAGCATAAGAAACTCTTTTCTTATCAAGAGTATGTCATCCATGTACTCTACGAGGATCACCACCATACTCCCTACTACCTTTTTGTTTATACAAGGTTCATCTACCACTTTGATGATGTCAAACTCTTTGACTAACACATCAAAACAGATGTTCCAACTCCGCGATGCCTGCTTTAATCCTATAAAGCATCTTGCACACGTTTCCGCTGCTCCCACTGTCTACGAAGCCCTCTGGCTGTGTACTTATAGACGCACTCTTCTAAAACATCATTTAGAAAAGCAGTCATGACACCCAACCACCAGATATCGTAGTCATGGTATGTAGCCGTGACAAGTAGGATCTAGATGGACTTAAGCATAGCTACTTGAAAAGGTTTCATCATTATCCACGCCTGGTCGATGACGAAAAACTTTAACAAGTCTAGCTTTGAAAGTCTCAACTCTTCCATGTACACCAAGTAATCTTCTCAAGATATACTTGCTCCTGATGGGGATTTAACCCTTCAGATATAGCAACCAAAGTCCATACTTTGTTGGTGTATAAGGATTCCATCTCAGATCGATAAACATCCAGCCATTCTTATAGAGTCTTACTCCTGATGGCCAGCTCGAAGCTAGTTGGGTCATCATCTCATGATGTATTCCTCGCTCCCACTGTCATAGAGAAACCGAAGTATCTCTCAGGTGGGTGAGGAACCCTACTAGATCGGCGGAGAGGCTGAGGTTCGTTGGAATCTATTGAATCCTTCGGTTCTATCAAATCATATGCTGTAGTTTGTATAGCTGGAACCTTTCCAGTTCTACATTACAGACCTTGCCTCGAGCTTGTCCGGATCATCCTTTTGGACACATGCCGGACAACCCCAAATCTTAACTAACTTAAGACATGGGCTTTTCCCATTCCATATCACATATGAAGTGGTAGGCAACTGATTTGATTGGAACCCTATTCAATAGGTATGCAGCTTCTCAAGCGCATAACACCCAAAAGGAAATAGGTAACTCAGTATTACTCATCATAGAGCACACCATATCATATAGGGTGTGATTGCTCCGCCCCGATATACCATCGTGCCATGGTGTATACGGAGGAGTAATGCTGAGAGAGAATTTCATTCTCCTTTAGAATAGTCCAGGATTTCCGTGCTCAAGTATTCTCCTCCTTGATCACATCAAAGGACATAATACTTATACCCGTATTTTGGTTCTCTACTTCTAACTTATATTCTGTGAATATCTCAAAAGGTTCGGACTTGTGTTTCAACAGGAACATAGGTCTGAAACTCGAAAGATCATCAGAGAACGTAATGAAGTATAAAGAACCATTCCTGGCATGTGTAGACAGGAGACCTTACATACATCATCATGTATCAGTCCCAAGAGTTCATTAACTCTTTCTCTGTTTCCAGTAAACGGAGCCATGGTCATCTTATCTTTGTGAAATGACTGGCGAGTTTCACAAGATGTAAATTCAAACCGATTTAAATATGCATCTATATGTAACTCTAGCTAGTCGGGTCACATTGATCTGACCTAGTCTACAATGCCTCAAGAAGAATTCGTTCATTTCTGAACTCTTCCTCTTGTGTGTGTTCCGTATACAAAAGAACTGTAGTTTGATTTAGAACATCAATGCTTTTAGATAACGTGCCTGATACGATCAACTTTTGATATAGGAAATGTTCAAAACATTATCCATCAATACAAAATTATATCCTTTCTTTACTAATAAAGAGACTGATATGATTTTGTATATCGGTTCGGTATCTAACAACATTCGTTCAGAATCAATGTATTCGTAATACAGGGTGACAGTGACCAACAGACTTGGCTGCAACACTTGCCCCGTTTTCTGCCTCATGAAACTTATCACCCGTTCTCAGTTCTCTACCTTTCTGTAGCCCTATGTAACTAATTACATATCTGGGAACCTGATCTGGTATCACATACCCAGGACGTAGAGTATACTGAGAAACAGTTCTGTATAATGAACACACCCGAAGATGATGCATCAGCATGCACTCTCTTCGTTTGGGCAGCACGGGAAATCTGGTATTCCCCAATTTCCTGCTCTGTCTTATAACAATTATAAGTTGGAGCGGGACCAACGTTCCCCAGCTCAGTATAACAACCGGGTTCGGTCAATAATCCGTATTATTATCTTGATTAAGGCGTGATATGGTCGCTACCAGGAGAGAGAGAGAAGAAAACACTCAGCGTGCGCTCTTGCAAGAATAGATTGGTTATTATTTTATCTAATCAGGATGGCTCCCACTGCTTTTTATCAAATCTTCCTTCAAACCCTAAAAGGAAAGACTAGCCGGGATTAATTACACACTACAAGTTCGCCAATCTTTCAGCCAGGCCAGTGTCGGTACTTTGAGGGAGGTCCCCCGTGCTTTCGCACGAACCTAATTAATGTAAACCTCGTTTTCCCAGAGGCGTAACCCCGTTGACACCTTTCTAGACACCTACTTAATCGGATAATTGTAATGTATAAAACTCTCCCAGGAGTAACTCTTACTCGCAGCGGGTATCGGGATCCAACTATCTCATAGAAGGTATGCAATCTCATTGCAAATTTCAACACTTGAAATTCCCGATAATATTTTGCCCCTAGCTCGCTATGACCTTGACGGAGGCCAAACAACCCATAGTCCGCTAGTCAAGTTCAACCCGTCATTTCCTGATTGAATTAAACCCACCCGCACGACCCTTGACGGAGGCCAAACAACGCTGTATGAATACCCTAATCCAATCGCATCATATGCTAGCAGATAAGCACTAGTTAGCTACTGTACACTACGCCTTGACGGAGGCCAAACAACCGCAGCACGAATACTAACTAGTACGTATCTGAAATGACGGAGGGCTACGACAGGTTTTTCTGAAAACCTATTGCGTAATGAACTTGATATCGTTGTAGAATCAAATGATTTTAAAATGGAGTGCTTTTGAGGCTTTTCCAGTTTTGCTAAAGGAGTCACTCCCGGTGAAGGGATCGTCGGTCATTTCCTCGTCGAATGAGGTGCGGGATATATCATATATATCACTGTGCAAAGCAAAACTCTTAAAAGCAATCAAAATACAAACCGAGTGTGTAGCATCTGCCAGTTATTGCTAAAGGAGTCACTCCCGGTGAAGGGATCTCGGTCCTTTCCTTATCGAATAAGGTGCAGGATATATCATATATACCGCTGTGCAAAGTAAGAACTGTAGCTACCTGTTTTATTTTGAAATTCGATTCTACAACATCTTAGGTTTCTTTTATTTCATTAATCACATTAATGAAGTCCCATCATTTAAGTACCTAAACATCACAGATAAATACGACGTACACTTATGCCATCCACATTCGCTTCGATGTCCCCTCGTGCACCGTTAGGTTAGGTGACTAACGGCAGAGCGGGGCAGGGCTAGCGCGGGTGTAAAACATAAGTAACGCCTATATAATATATCATATATACTATATACAGCATTTATCACAGAACATCACATGATCACATCACAGATATCGCAGCAGAAGAATCATATGAAATATTGGATATACTAGGACGTCCGTGTTTTCAATACGAGCCAGTATAAAACACGGATTCCACGGTCGTGATGAATAGCCAAACCCACACCCCTAGACCCCTACGAGAGCGGCAAGCAACCCTACCAATTCTAGAGTTAGGAGACCCGGACTCGACTCCTCGAGTTGGTCTCCCACTGGACTCCAGAACCCGGTTACTTGTGCCCTCCTCCTTGGGTCTATCCTAGTGCGGAAAAGTAAATAATATACAAACGGTGACAACTTCCGCAACCTGGAAGCGCCCCAATAAAAGAATATTACATACAAGTTTTTACATGAATGAAAATGAAAAACACTCATCTCACATAAAAAACCCCCGGCTATTCAAACACGACGATCCAATATAACATATCCAGTAACACATAACATCACATGTCATCAACGTAAGTAAATATGCGCATCCCAATTGTCGTTGACATATAGCAACGAAACCGGCGATATCACATATTACACTTACGGTCACAGAAAAGAAAGTGTAAAACTACAACAGTTGGAATCCGCAACCACCTCAGACATCGCATGCCTGACCAAATGAATTACTTAGACATCGCATGCCTAACAATTATAAACGCCGCATTTTAGTCTCAAAATCGAAAACACTTTTCAATACCAAGTCGGGCAATTCAACAAGATTCCCGACAACCTGATCGAATACTCGTCGCAAACTTCAGTAGATGGCCGCACCCCCGATACCGTCGACGAAGTGCACCAAGGCGGAACACCGCTACCGCGAGCACCCGAACGGATGCTTTCGGCGACGGGGTTCTCCTACAGTCACTTGGTCGGGGCTATGGAGTGAGGCTGTCTATTAAGTTTACCCGGCGAGTATCCGCGTACGCTACGTGATTGCGACGGACTTTTGATCACATCAAAATTCCGTGGCAACCGATCAAGTGAGACTAAAGTGCTGTGTTTATAACATTCATTCAGTTATCTCATAACAATTTGTGAATTCCAATTATTGTATCTCATTCCAGATAAACAGAAAATGTTAAACTTTTCGATCGAACAATCGAACACCCAATTTTTCCCGATACAGATCAACACATGAAATAAGTCTAACAACATTCAGTTCGTGCCTCAGTACCGACGGTCCAGCCGTAGAAGGGTCAAGCCAACGCCTCACATGTGGCACGCCGTACTGCCCCAAACCCGAAGGTTCAAAGGGCAGTTCAAGACGGTCACATAATCGAGTTAAGGTTTGTTGTCTTCTAGAGGGACCATCGCGTTACTTGCACTACTTAGAACGTAGTTAAACTACGGAAAAATCCAACACTTGGAAATTTCCCGACAGGGGAAAAGTTGGGTATTTATATCCGGTCGAACTTTTTAACATATTCTAAAATTTATCCGGAAAGCCACACAGACAAAATTTGATACCCCGATCGAAACACCGAATCCCCAAAACAACTCCAGAAAATTCAACTCTTGAATAAATTTTTAAAAATATCCAGAAGACTCAGCACTACAAGAAAAGAATTACTGTGCAGACCACACACTGTAAATCTACAGTGTGGCCGCGGAACCGCCGCTGGTACAATGGTGGGGGCCGCGGTTCCGCGCTTACTTAGTGGATTTAGAATTACGTGCTTCACAGTAACTCTTAGGATTACCTGCTGAATTTTTTGGAAATTTTTAATCTGGAAAAATCCCAGAAAATAAAAAATGTACAGAGAGCATATTTTGGGTTTCGGTTTTGGGTCGTTCGGACTTCAAAATCCGTCTAGACTTCGCCTAAGGCTCTAGCTAGGCTCTGATACCACTGTAGGGTTCCTAGGCACTCTAGTGAGGTCTCACAAGGCATCGAACATGCCATTTTCAAAAATTCTAGGTGCCGAGACCCGACTACGGATCATTTGCTAGAAAACTAGGCGAAAAAGCTAACTAGTTAACACTTAACTACAAGATACGGAAATACAACCTTTGTATATCCGGTGCTCCACCTCCATAGCTCCGCAACGAGGTCCTCTCCGCTGTCCAAATCAAATCCGGGCTCAAGCGTCGGCTTCGTCGGAGAATGGGCAAGCTAGGTCGTCGATGTCCATGCCGAAGATGATCTACGTTGAGGCATCGCTAAATCAAGCTCTCACTTCACCAAGTCATGAAACTTGTGAAGAAAACACACTCTACTGCTTGGCAAGAGATAGAGGATGAAGAAATAGGAAGTGGGTAGACTTTAGAATTGGATTTCTCACTCTTAATCATCAATCACCATTGATGGACTTTGGTTTTCTTCACTTGAAAAATGAAGAAGAAGAAGAATGTTATTATGATAAGAATAATAATAATGAGAAAAGAAATTCATTCTTATCATAATGAAACCATAGTTAGGTGTAGAGAATCAATCATGGTTTAGTGGAATGGTTAGGTTAAGCATGAGACAAAAATGGTTGCAAAGTCAAAGACTTCATGAAGCTTCATGAAGCATTTAAAGAAAGCCACCATTTTCTCATGCTCATTTTCTTTTCCAAAAAGAATAAACCAATGAATAAAATGAATAATCAAATAGTAAACCCTAGCCATTCCATTAACCTAGGTTTAATTCTATACACTTAACAAAAAGGGCATGCACCATCAAACATGATACAAGCAAGTGCACAAATCGCATATGAAATGTGCACACCCGAGTGAGAAAATCCATTTAAAGTGAACCGATACTAGTTAATGCAAAGTAATATATCAAATATATAATTATGCATTAAATCATTAAATCAACACTTGATTTAACGATCCGGTCATGACGCACATAACCGACTGGTATCATTAGTAACATCTTATCGAATCAACACTTGATCCGATAACCCGGCTATATCGCATATAACCGATCAATGTCACATCGCGAGAATCGAATACAGTATCACATACTCGTATTATTCTCGGTCCCGCACATATCTCATATGCGCTCCTATTTCGTTTCGCTTGAGCCAGGAAACCTCTGTGTAGGACTCTAAAGACTCGTCAATACGCCGGCAGCAGATGATGATCATATCAAGCATCCACAAGCCGCAAGCGGTCTGCTAAACGTAACGGCCACCCGGGTATTGAGTGATCTGAAGATCGACGAGCAAGCCCGCTCACACTCCAGTGAATCCGACCAGTAACACTACCGTACAGTCCGGTCTGATCGTCTGATATGTCGCATATCTCGCCTAGGGGTGGTAAACGTCAGACCCCAATAGCTCAATAAGTCGTGTCGATATGAGGTCTATAACTGTTCGAGAAACTACTGGTAACACTTACCAGTAAATCTCAGCAACCCTGGCCAGGGATTTCCTGTTATAGCCAATCGAACACAGCGCAACATCAACCCCCTATACCGGGAGAGACGAATCCCCTCCTATCGCTCATTGCCTCCATGTGACTCGGGACTGTACCCAAAAACCACCGTTTTGCACGCCCTCTTGGACGTGGTAAGATGGAAATCAAAGCACAGTGGGAACCACACAAGACTCTATGACGATCTCGGGTCAACAGACTACTCTGTACCAGTGTCACCAGAGAACTGCCATCTGACGTGAGGTATAATACCATCTGGGAGTTTTCGGCGAGTCCGTCCAGTGTACCCAGTCTCTACTGAGCACCCGTATATCATTTCTGATGTCAAACACCAATGGATATGGGATCATCCATCGCCCATCTGTATGGGTCGAGAAGGTATACGCTAGTCTACTCTGGTATATCGATGCCCCGTCTCGATACACCCACGACTAGGGACTTTGAAGGATGTACTTATGGACTACCATGTCCCCACTAGTATGATCCGCATCATAGTCCAGGTAGTCAAGTACAGATCCTAAGGGCTTTACCAACATGTAACAGAGAGACAATCAGCATACACGTTAAGGTAAAGGGTAACCAGATAGCATACTATCATGTCGAGCAAGAAAGTCCTCCCTATATATGTCCCAGCATCCACTACAATATACATCCTATGTACAGTAATGGCCTCTAGGGCATACATATAACTAACACTTTTAGAATATCATTTTCTTCGGTGATTAAAGTGGTTGAATTGGTACATTCTTCATGTTCATTTCACTCCCATGATTTTTCTTCATCGAATATGACATCTCGGTTAATGATAACCTTCTTACTGCAAGGATCGCATAGCTTATATCCTTTGGTTCTTGAATCATAGCTAACAAATATAAAGGGGCTACTGAGATCATCTAACTTGCTTCTATTTTGCTCAGGAACATGATCACATACAATGCTGTCGAATACTTTGAAGTGGCTGATATTGGGCTTGCAACCGCTTTATGCTTCTTATGGAGTGATGTATTGTAGAATTTGAGTAGGACACCAATTAAGAATGTGTAGCACAAGCAACAGTTTCAGCCCAAAAGGTTTTAGGCATCTTCTTACTTTTCAACATGCTTCTCACCATGTTCAGAATCATGCGATTCTTTCTCTCGGCCACTCCATTTTGCTGAGGTGAATAAGGAGCCGTAAGAAAATGACAGATCATATGCTCTTCACAATATGCTAAAAATCTTTTGAAGTAAACTCGCCACCGCGATCTAATCTAATAGCTTTCAAATAACAACCACTTTCTTTCTCAACGTTAGCTTTAAATGATTTAAATACAGAAAATACCTCAGATTTATTTTTCAAAAAATAAACCCAAGTTTTTAAAGAAAAATCATCGGTGAAAGTGAGAAAATGTTTATTCTCACTAAAAGAAGTGAGTTATTGGACCGCAAATATCCATGTGGACGAGTTGAAGGGTTTTTGATGCATGGAACGAAGCTTCTTTTGGAAAGCTAGTCCTATGATGCTTTCCGAAAAGACACCCTTCTCAAAATTGCTCCGGGATGATTAATGAGGGACAATCCTTTCACCATATATTGTTTCACCAACATGCTAAGACCGCCAAAATTAAGATGGCAAAAT